>HG738138.1:19866499-20596627 GCA_000499405.2 Onchocerca volvulus | reverse complement strand
TGTTCCCATTGTTCACTAACAAAGTATAGCACTTTTTGTAAGAACGACTAGTCATGATAAAGTGATAAGGATGAAATGTATTGTTTGAAATTTGTAATTAAGATACTTTTCCAATAGCACTGTAATTATTCTATTTGGAACAATTTAATGTATGAACATAAAAATTCGAAAAAACTAAATACTTTTTACCGATTTGTCTTTTGAGAACCCATTAGGTAGTAGGATGAATGGAGTAAATGTGGATAAAAAGATAAGAAGGAATGGAAGAAACGCAATATTATAAAATTGCGAATGGAATTAATAATTTCCTGATTCAGCCTAGGTATCAAATAGTGGTGGCATATTAGCAATTCAAGGCGCAAATAAATATATTTCTAACAAAAGAGTGTCTATTGGAGTTTATAGGTAAAATGCTAGTAGTTTCTGTTGAAGGCAAAGTGATAAATTTCGATTATTTCGAAACTCCCAGGAAAATAATGTTTAAAAATTTTGCATATCACTTTATTAATGCAGAAATTGATTTGAAGAATTAAAAATTAATTAAAAAATTATTGAAATTATTTGCAGTCGATGAGTACGTCACTGAGTGCAATTGTTTACCGTTCGCGTCAAAGTGTATGGCCAGCTGTGTCGGTGAAGGAAGCAATGGACATGATAGAAGAACACGCTTTCCCGGTGAACAGAACACGCACAGTCCTTACTTCAGATGTGAAAACAGGTAGATATATATTCGTTAATTTAAACTATTTCAAAAGTATCAACTATTTTAAAAATATTAGTACCCACTCAGGAAAATTAGTACCCACTCAGGAAAGAATGATTAATAGATGGGACATTCAGATTTGTATATCCGCATGAATCTTAGCAGTATCTGGAAGACTTCATCTGCATGAATATTCCTCTCCTATACGAATTTACTTTTTTTCATACATTTTCTTTATTTTATGTTTTCATAGCTGTTAAGAAAAGAGCATTTATTGTCGAAATTCAGGAGATGTTTTGGCGGAAAATGTGATTGCACCAAGAGCACTACCTGAAGTGCGCACATCTGTTAAAGATGGATATGCTGTCATAGGTTAGCATTCAAATATTCAGTTATTCTCATTCTACTAATTTAAAACTGTGAAAAACTGCAAAAAATTAGATTAAGGCATCTTAGACAATTTTCTCTGTTGAAGTCAGACTTCAATAAAAATAAATTTTTTTAAATGAGGAATGTTTGAAGCATCAGATGGCAAAGGTATTCGAAAGGTTGTATCTGGAACAACTGCCGGCGTTTTGGCTTCTGATATTCTACGACCGGGCACTATCTGTCGAGTAAATACAGGTTACATTTTCAGTGAAATTGGAGATTAACTTTTCAAACTTCATTCGTCATCACTTAAATAAGTTATTCAACATATATTTGCTCTCATAATATGCCTTGGTTCAACTTCTGACGGTTTTTTCTTTTGATCGCTGAACTGTTAACAACCCTGAATTATTTGTTTGGTGATTGAAATGATTTTCCAAAAGACTCTGTCATTTCAAAACAAATTTTGCCAGATATGAATTGTATCAATATTTTATAAGTTGACTATAATATGTTAAGGTTCCATGATACCAGATGGTGCAGATGCGGTGGTACAAGTTGAAAATACTCGTATTGTGGAGCATAATGTTAGTAGGCATTCATTGATTTTTTATGCAATAAATCAATTTTCTCAAGTTCCAAATTTTATAGTTTCAAAGAAATCATTTAGTATTTCGATGCAAATTTTCATAGTCATTTAAATTCAAATATTTTGTACAACAGAATCACAATGAACGATAAATTCTATTTTTAGAACTTTGAAGAGGTTGCAGTAGAAATTTTGGATGAACCGGAAATTGGACAAGATATCAGGTAACATGGCATTCTTTAGTCTATATCATGCTTATCCAATGAAAAGATTTTACGGAGATGTCCACAGAGATATTTAAAGAGTAACTGAAAACTTCTGAAGCATAAGCAAGGAAAGCAATTTGTTGGCTTTACTCTAAAGTCTCGCATGAAATGCGATAAAAGTCTGAACAAAGGTTTTTATATTTATTATGAGCAGAAGTAAGTTCGCCGGAAATTTTTTTCATTCTTTTTCAAACTCTGATCAATGTTGTAGACAAATTGGCAGTGATATTAAATTGGGAGAAATCTTACTTTTCAAAGGATGTGTGTTGAGTGCTGCTGAAATTGGCATTTTAGCGGCATCGGAAAGGCATTTCGTGAAAATATTTCGGAAGCCCAAAGTAGCAGTTATTTCGACAGGCCATGAAGTAAGTTGGCAGTTAGAAACAACCAAATACACTAGTTTGTTTAACGAACTTAAAAATTCTAATTTTTTTATATCAAAATTGCAAAAAACTGACTTTGGTCAGTCTGATATTCTTGTTATCAAAATTGCAAAAAACTGACTTTGGTCAGTCTCATATTCTTGTTAAACAGTGAAATTTACACATCTTCAGCCGTGAAATTTGGTGCAAAAAAATCATACGAGATTTAAGGTAGTGGACAGCAGATCGAATAATTGTACATTAGGATCGGTACGGGACACAAACCGCCCACAACTTATTGCTTTGCTGAAAGAAAATAATTTTAAGCACGTGGATATTGGCATCTTGCCAGATGAGTCGGTTTTTTATTTAAAACCAGCTGTATCCGGTCACGCTTTGCGTGTTCAGCTCCAGCTAGCCTATATAAATAAAAGTGTAAATGTTCGTTTGTTCAAAATCTTAGATCTCTGAAATTTTTTTAAACACGCGTTTTATCCATATTAGTTCAAAATCTAAGATCTCCGAAAGTTCTCACCTATTGCTTTGAAATTTTGATACAGCGTTGCATTCGAATACGCGCATGTTTTTATATTTTACATATACGCATGCTCTTTTTATATACATACGTTGCTGTAGCTCAGTTTGGTTAAATCGAAAAAAAAGCGCACGTTTCTAGTGTTAGAGAGAATTAATTTCACAATGTTTGTGGATGGACAATATTTTTTGTGTTGTTAGAGATTGTCTGGTTTGCCTACCCTAGAACATGCAACATATAATTGTTCATGTGAGAAGCAAATCGTGTCTAGAACTAAATCACACAATTCTAAAGAGTGACCCTGAGTTTGATGATGGTAATTGCAATCTCTTAAATTGAAATGACATATCCGTTGGGATGATAGAAATGCGAGGAATGGGGAAATTTTCACCTTTTGAAAAGTCCTGTCAAGATTGTTGCTTCTACGACGTTATCCATTAATTTTTTTACTGCAAGACGAGTGCCGTTGCGAAGTTTTGGTTGGTTGGTATTTCGCAATATGATAATTGGCACGCCGCTTTTCAATTGCAATACGTGCAATGGCAACCCTGGCAGATCGAATGAATTCAAATATTCTGTTCGATAATTAACCACTTCATCTGCTTCCATAACAGTGTCGACGAACTTGTATGTAGCTGACTGTACCACAAGGTCCATGTATCATATTTTTCGTCACAACTTCATGCAAATCTTTATCGACGTCGGCATCGGGTATTTCAGCGCATATTATATCGTCAGTTTCGTTTGAAGTGATTTTGCTATAGAACCAGATTAGTCTATGAGCGTGTGGCAGTCTTCTCTTTTGCCATTCTACTGAGAACAATTAGCAGCATGCAGACCCAAATACTCCATATTTTATCATGAAATCCATCAACGGTTTCAGCTTCTGTCTAAAAACACGTACTGTAATGTCATGTCTATCTATCGGCGATTGTCCAGGAAGTAAGAGCTTCTGTATATCATCCCAAGTTGGATTGCAAATGATTGTAATGAATAGGTTTGGACGCCCGTAGTGACAAACATACGCAATTGCTTCTTCAATAAATTCATGCATATGAGATAGACTGCCTATATATGAAGATGGCAAAATCGTTAAACATTAGTTGTATTACCGTCATTTACAACTGCATCTCGCAAATGAATGTATTCTTCAGAATGAAGCTTTGTCTGATTCAAATGGATGAATATCAAACGTTCTGTTTCAATTTTTGCATACATATCTATGATATATTGGTGAAACAACTGACGGCATTTCAAAATGTGATTGTCTTCATTCTCTCGAATCATTAATCGGTATGAATAATAGTTTTTTTTTCATGCTACATTTCTTAATTGTTTCTTCGTCATGATTGGATTTATCATCTTAACGTTTAAGTGATATCATCGGCACCATCCCAAAAAAATGATTGGATATTACAGGGTATCATAGCATCGATGAGTTTCTACAACTTTTTTCAGTTGATCGTTTCTCCGATGAAGAACAATACCTCCAGGTTGGAATAGATTTTCGATTACAACAACTTCCACTTTGTCTATAATTGGAGCTTGAATCTTCGCACATGTTCTGTAGCGAGTGTTTTGTCAGAGTAAATAACAATCTTGTGTGTATCAGATGGCATCATGTCAATTGCTGTTTTGAACAAACGTACTAAATTGTTTTTTTTGGTGAAGAAGCTGTTGCAATTGGGAAACGATGGACCTTTTTATATCGGTATAAATCCCGCAGCGTACATTCAATTCATCATTGCTATCATTGATGAAATACATTTGCAGGAATTTATATTGACATCTGGCAACGGAAGTAGGGAGCCGGCTTTATGATAAATTTGTACTTTCACTTTGAAAGTTGGCATGAATTGTATTATTTTGATTTCTGGCCGAACGACGTCATTTGGAAGCAAAAGTTGTATTTTCTGATGTTAGATAGGAAATGCTTTGATTCGGCAGTGTATCCGGCAAGTTCTCCAAGTTGAGATAGTTTAATTTTTCGGCTGCGCAACACATTCCTTTCATTTCTTCATTAAATTTCAGAGCCTTCAATAAGGACAAGCTTCAGTCATAATGCAGATGAGAACATGCGGGCTCAAATTATAATTATCAAGTGGTTTGGAATGGAATGCAAGACGACTGTAATCGTATAATCGCTGAACATGGAATCGTGTTTGACGCTGATCTCCTGTTTCTCGTTGACGTCTTTCAGCTACTCTCAGCATGTCGCGTTCATTGTTGTTCAGAACCAAGTAGATCTGAAGCTGCAAAACATGATCGAATTGCTCGCAACCGTTCATCCTCAAGTCTGGCAGCACATCTCACTGCTCATATTTGAATCATTTTTTGTCTTCTTCGTTCGTTCACTGATGCCCGTTTTTCCTCAGTTTGTTTTGCAATTAATCGTTGCTTTCGTTCCGCTGCACAAGTACGACGACCTAAGTTTGATCTTTTGCGAGGCATTTAGACGAAATAAAGCAGATCGATTGCATCGGAACTGTTCTCAAAATTGACTTGTGATTGAGCTTGGTCTGGAAACTGATCAATTGAATTCTTGGATTATTGCTACTGTTATGTCGCATTTGAAAAATTATGTATGAGATTAAAGGATACTAACACTCGTAAATGCTCGTGTGTTGAAAATCTTAAATCTCCGAAAGTTCTTACCATCTGCTTCGAAATTTTGACAGAATATTGCATTGAATATGTTTGCATGCTTTTACCGGGCTACTAAGCATTACCTACTGATGTCACGTCCACTTTGCAGAAGGTAGGCGTGGTCAATAGATTCAGTCCGCTCACTTACTTTTACCTGTCACAAGTGTGACAAAAAAGTAGGTATATCTATACAAAACAAAAAGAAAAGTAGCAAAAAAAAAGTAGCCATAGCTATATAAAAACACGAGCCTATTCGAGTGCAACACTGTTTCAGAATTTCAAAGCAATCGAGAAGAACTTGCAAAGTTATGTGGGGTGTAACAGGGAACATTTGTATAAATATGGATTAAAATTTGGTAGTTAAACTAAAGAGATTGAGCAATAGATTAATGGTTTGACTTTCTTGTATCTTTAGAAAAGAAAAAATAGAAGAGGGACTGAAAACAGCACTGACGTTGGCCGATGTTGTTGTTTGTTCCGGTGGTGTTTCTATGGGTGAAAAGGTAAAAATTTTATGCTTAACATAAAAATATGGAAAAGTACTAATCGATTCTCTTTCCTGAAAATTGGTACTGAAAATACTTGAAAACTGAACTTCGAAAACTTTCTAACCTAGTTGAATAGACTCAAATTAGGAGCAGTATTATTTACAAAATGCAGAAACGATACATGAAGACTCGAAGGGTTACTAAATGAATTTGTAATCAAAGATGGAGATCTGACAACGATCTTTAGTCATCATAGTATCCAAAAAGTTGATGCATTTCATTTTTTTGATATAACCAGAAAAGCATTTTCCCGAGTACGAGTTAAATAATGAAAAAGTGATTTAAGGATTATCTTAAAGATGTGCTGCAAAAGCAGCTAAATTTCACGATCAAATTCGGTAGAGTGATGATCAAACCTGGTCTGCCAACTACTTTCGCGCATGGAAAGTGGAATAATACAGAAAAATTGATTTTTGCTCTGCCCGGAAATCCCGTATCTACTTGGGTTGCCTCACAGTTGTTCGTATTACCCATGCTGAAGAAGATGGCAGGATGGCAACGCTATCAACATACGGTTATCAGTGTACGAGTGAGTGCTCATGTTTTTTTGTAAATATTGTAACTTTTACTTAATTTTGTCCTTTAAATTTAGATCCAAAATAAATTGAAATCAGCGAAAGAACTGATTTATGTAAGATTCAAAAAAATTTATACAAGACTTGCTTATTGTTCCTAAAGTTTTTTTTTCCAATTCTCATATTTTGAAATTTATTTTATCTGCAAAGTTTGAACAGAACTTGAACTTGTAGTTAAGTGAAACAATCAAACTGGATCGGCGGCCGGAATATCGGCGAGCTTGTCTTCTACCTGATCCAGAAAACTTACCTCGAGCGATTTGCCTGGAAAAAGAGCAAATGAGTTCACGACTATTATCAGTAAGAGGAGCTAATTTGTTGCTGAAATTACCTTCCTGTACAGATACGAAATCAACACTGCAAAAAGATGAAGTGGTGGATGCAGTGGTAATTGATCGACTGTAAATCGTATCATATGATTTTAAGATGTTTCAATAATTGGTATTCAGTTCTTGAATAACAATTTTTACACATAGATAATGTCGATATCCAACTAAACAACTGTATTTTCCAAATACGAATATGAATGATAATCTCAGTCGCTGCTGATCTTAATTCTATGATAGATGTTGAGAACGTAGACACTTTTCTAAATACATCTTAGTTCAGTTGAACGTTGCTGTTGCTTGCACTTTCATTGTCATCCTGGGTAGCTCTACTTTTCTCAGTGGCTTATCAATAGTTCCGCGGCATTAGAAACTAAAGAAAAATCTCTTTTTAAAGTCTGAATAGTTTTTTTTTTTTTTTTTTTTCAAGGAAAATCAAGAAAAAAGACCAACTATATTCTCAAAAAATCAAACTGAAATACAGTAGAACAAATGCGCACTTGGAATGGATCACTTCATCCGCGGGAAGTTTTGGAATACTTTGTTGATTTGAGTTTTATCACCAATCGATATTTAAATAATCTTATCAAGATTCAAAAGAAATGATAACATTATGGATAAGAGAATCTTCGAAAAAATTTTTTCCGTAGAATATACTTCTAAATTTAGAGCGGAAAAAATGGCTAAAAGATACAGACACATATAACAATTTCGAATGACAATTCGATATTGTCGTCATTACATTAACAGCCGAGAGATTTTACATCTGATGTATTTCGGTTATATATTAACTGCAATTAGTAAGTAATTACTGCCACAATTTGAAGAATAAAGCACACGTTATGATTCTAAATGTCAATATCGCGATTTCTTATTAATATCAACTGAATATTAAAGCCGTTACACTCGTTACAGTTTACAGATATATTAGTAAAGTAAGAGAAGGGAGACAGAGCGTGACATAGAACAAAAATTTAGGTAACGATTGCATGACAATTAAGATGAATGTGCAACGTAGACCTTTAATAATACCAGGAATTTGTTAAACATTAAGCTAAACTATAACGAGAAATGATATCAAGAAAAATCTGATTGAATCGTCCCCGAAATTCTGTAGGTATTTGACTCTTCTTTTGAAATAATAACTGATATGGAAAAAAAATAATGAAGGAAAATAACTGTGCAGTTCATTTCACTGTTATCATTTTATTATAAATGAGCTGCATGAATTTCTATTAAGAAATAATTTCTAACGAAGAATTCAAAAAATAATTCTAGTTAAATAATAAAATTAAAAAAAAAAATCAAGTATTAATAAGAAAAATCTTAAATCAATCTTTTAAATTTAAGAATTACTTCCTATGCTTTCATCAATGAACTTCGGCATATAAAATCGTAAGAAGCACTTGAACTGCATAAATGCCAAACCTAGTTTGATGTCATAATCACAAGGTCTATTTATATTCAGGAATTCTCAAATCCAAAAGATTCCAATCAGGAACTTTACAACTTCCATATGAATTTCTCAATTAATGTGCCGCACAATATTGATTCAAGCATTCAGATTAACAGTGTAGTTCTAGAGTGGATATTCTGAAGCCAATTTTATTTTAGCAAAGATATTAGAGGGATTTCAGAATCCTCTCTAGTTTTCTAATTTCTAAATACATTCTTGAATGTAAGGTCAAAAGCCTGACGATTATAAACGACACAAAGACTTCGACAACTCAACTTTAGTATTCGAATCTATCTCATAAATTTCCTTTAAAATCAATCGGAAAAAAATATTAGAAATCAAAAATAAAACCCCACAAATCTCACAAGTGAAATCGAGATTTCCAGAAACAAACATCACATGCATACATGATTTCCCTTCTTCGATGTCCAAAATAATCGAAATTTTTTATACGGTGTTTTATATTTCAAAACAAAATTTCATGAAATTATAAGCAATAAAAAAATGCTTTTCCATTTCGGTCACAAATTAAAAAGCTTCAACAAAATATAGGAAAACAAGTAATAAACTGGCCCGATATAACTTTGAAACGGTCTTAAAGATTCACGGCAAATGTTTTTTCAGAAAAATAACAAGATAAAATACGTAATTTGCTATTTCCAGAAAATTTTCGAATAGTCGTACTACTGAAGAAATGGAAAAATGCTGATCAGTTTACTGCATAAATTTTTATTAGTAAAGTACAGCACCGGAGACTTACGTACTGTACAACTTTCTTCGTCAAAAGACAATAAAAACATTTGGATAACAGAAAATTGGATCTCACTTGCTTTCTTCTTTTTTAGGCTCTTCTGCTGTTTGAGCTTCCTGTGTTCCTGGAAATTAGAGAAATTAATAATGATACATTTTCATCTGGAACAAAAAATTGAAAATAAGTTTAAATGAATTTTTTTGAAATAATTAAATAACAAAACTCAAAAACTTGCCGCTCGAAGACTGAGTATTTTCCGCAGCCATTTTCTTGTAGACGGCTTCAAACAATTTCAATGATTGCTGTTGCAGCGAACCAATTGCTTCACGTATGTTGGCTGTCGTTTCATTGTCCTTATTTGCTAACAATTGCCTCAGTTCACTAAGTTTATTACGAATTGCTTCAGCCTGAAAATAATACAAATACATCTACCATAATAAAAAATTTCGCAATATTTTAATGCATCACTACAGAAACTTTCTCATTTATACTTAAGACTTCCTAAATAAAATGATTCCCTTCTTAGTGTTGGCTATTTCAGTAACGTTTCCTGGTCAGATCGGACACAAAAAGTTTATATATCTTCATATATATATGATTTTTTTTTTTTTTACATTTCATCTCTTTATATATATATATATATATTATTATATATATATTATATATATATATATATATATATATAAAGAGATGAAATGTAAGCTGATTCCGAATTATTATATTTCCTTTCATCAAAAGGTAGCGGAAAACGCTAATGAAATCTCAATAATAAATTCAAAGAAATATACAATATAAACGCAAAACATTGCCGCAAATTACCTCTTTCGCATCCACTTGATCTTTGAATTCAGTTAACTTAGAATCGGTATCCTGAATAACACTTTCTGCCTGATTACAAACTTCAACCTTCTCTTTTTTTTCAGCATCTGCAGCGGCATTCTTTTCTGCTTCACGAATCATGTTTTCAATCTGATCCTTTGATAATCCACCCGAAGAACGAATCACAACTTGAATGAAAAAGATAGTGAAATAATTTTAGCGATGTCAAACTCTTTACCAGTAAATATTTCAGAGGAAAGAGAATGCATAAATCTGAAACTAACTCTGTTGTTCCTTGCCGGTTCCTCGATCTCTTGCTGATACATTAACAATACCATTCGCGTCTATATCAAAAGTAACTTCGATTTGCGGTACACCACGTGGAGCTGGTGGTATTCCAACCTTTAAGAAGAAAATATAGAGAAAATATAAAAAGAGGATAAAAAACCAATCGATAAAAAATAAATGAACGTACCAATGAAAATTGTCCTAAAAGTTTGTTATTGGTTGCCATGTCACGTTCGCCCTGATAAACTTTGATTTCTACTTGTGTCTGGCCATCTGCCGCAGTAGAAAATACCTGAAATGACTTTCCTAAAGAGTGTATCACTGCTTCTCTAATAAAAATTCATTCTGATGCCAGCGGAGATTTCTTATATATTAAAACATTAAGATTAATGATGTTCACAATTTCCTAAATATGCCTAAAACAGATGCTTACTACACTTCTAATTTTCACAAAAGGCTTCATCTTAAATACCAACCTGGCTTTTCTTCGTAGGAATAGTTGTGTTACGCTGAATAAGTTTGGTCATTACTCCTCCTAAGGTTTCGATACCCAATGAGAGTGGTGTAACATCGAGTAGAAGAACATCAGTCACATCACCTGCCAGCACCGCACCTTGGATTGCCGCTCCAATTGCGACTGCTTCATCAGGATTCACTGCCTTTGAAGGCTGCTTACCAAACACCTCCTGCACTGTTTGTTGAACCTTCAAGACATAGCTTTAGTTCTATAGTAAAAGCTCTCGAACTGATAAACTCTAATATTTTAGCTTCTTTATTTTTCATTTCCGCATGTTTCCTTATATGGCACCATTTTGTTTAAAAATTATTACAAAACTTCCAACTGAAAACCATGCATTCTACTCCAGTTTCATAAGTAGCACTTCCATCCTATTAAAACAAGAAAAAAAAAAAAGGAGAAAAAAAAACCATACTTTCGGCATTCTGGTCATTCCTCCAACAAGTAAAATTTCTCCAATCTCGGACGGTTTAACCTCTGCATCATGCATGGCTTTGCGACAAGGCTCGATTGTTCGCTTTATGAGTTCACCCACAAGCTGTTCAAATTTAGCACGCGTTAACTTCAAATTCATATGTTTCGGACCGGAGGCATCCATCGTCAAGTATGGCAAGTTTATGTCGGTTTGTGTTGTCGATGACAATTCGCATTTCGCTTTTTCGGCAGCTTCCCGCAAACGTTGCATTGCCATAGGATCCTTTAAATTTTTGAAATTATAAAAAAAAAAAGGCATATTTTGTTGCCACAGAACAAATTTTGAAAAAAAAAGAAAAAAAAACTTGTGGCTAAATATTCCAATTCATGATTCAAATTCGCTTATTTCTTCATAAAAATGATTCGGATCAAAGTGAAGATTTATTATATCATCATTATCATGAATTGATGAAAGAAAAGAAAACGAGAAGTAATGAAGTGTTCTGAAAGAATAAAAAAGTCTGGATTTTGTGCCTTATGAATGTCAATGCCCGAATCTTTCTTGAACTCAGCTGCAAGATAATGAACCAATGCATTATCAAAATCTTCACCACCAAGGAATGTATCACCATTGGTTGACTTCACTTCGAAAACACCTTTTTGAATTTCAAGAACCGATATATCGAAAGTACCTCCGCCCAAATCATATACAGCAATGCTGAAAACTGGTTACATCCATCCAATAAATTATTAATTCAAGGATCGAGAGTAATCAGCACTATAAAACACGAAAATATCTAATGTTGCATTTGCTTAAACATCGTTCTCTTAGAAGGTTCTATAAAATTACTGAAATCCAAGAACAATCTCACATTTTGTCTTCCGCTTTATCAAGTCCATAAGACAGCGCTGCCGCAGTGGGTTCGTTAATAACACGCAGTACATTCAAACCAGCAATTTTTCCAGCATCTTTCGTTGCCTAAATTCAAAAGAATAAATCATGATTCCGCAAAACTTATACAGTTTTCATAAAAATTCGAACAGTGCAACATAAGTAAGCAATTTGTAAACTAAGTCAACCAAAACATCTCCTTCACTTTTAAATTAGAAAATCTACATGGAAGCAACAATAATAAAACCTGTCTCTGAGAATCATTGAAATAGGCTGGAACTGTGACAACAGCATTGTGAACAGCTGTGCCCAAGTAGCTTTCCGCTGTTTCTTTCATTTTCATCAAAACATATGCGCCGACCTAAAATAAAATTTCATTAAGTTTAGACAGTACTCTATCACAGATTTGAAAACTATTATATTCAGCCATTGAACTGCATAATTATTACTCGCAGTTTACTCACCTGAGATGGTGAATACATTTTGCCTTGCGCTTCCACCCAAGCATCACCATTGGATGCACGAACAATTTTAAATGGAACCACCTTTCTAGAAAATGCAAATAACGGTTAATGTGGACAATTCATGATGGATTCAGTTCTTGAGTTACGACTCGAAATTTTAATTCTTGAATTTCGGCGGAGAAGTGTCCAAAAATCCATATGAGTACAATAAAAGTGCTATGTTTAAATCACATATCATCCAAGAAATTGCTCTGCGAAAGTAATTTTACGACACTTGATCAGGAAAAACTAACACATCTTTTTGCACTTCCGGATCATCAAAACGTCGCCCAATCAACCGCTTTGTAGCGTAAAGTGTATTCTGTGAATTCGTAACCGCTTGTCGTTTTGCTGGTGCACCAACTAACCTTTCTCCGTCTTTGGTAAATGCAATCACTGATGGCGTCGTCCTCACGCCTTCTGCATTTTCAATAACCTACAATGACAAAATTATGCGAACAAAAAACTCTCACTAGCGTTTTTTCTCATAATTTTGTGGAAATGTCAAATATTTCTAGCAAAATTTCCAAATAAAAATGAAAACTCCCTACTTTGGCCTGTTTTCCTTCCATAACTGCAACACACGAATTAGTTGTCCCAAGATCGATACCAATAACTGTTCCCTTAACACCATCGGATCTAAAAAAAGTTCACTAAGATTTAAAAGAATAAAGTAATCGGTCTTAAAGAAAACCAGATAGAGTCAATTTCAAGAAAAATAAGGCAAGAATCAGATCCAACGGTCATAAAATTCTACTGAGTATAATGGTCGACAAAAAATAGTTCAGAAGACATATCATGAAAATAATGGAAATCAGACTCTATCCTTTCAATAACTGAAAAAAAAATTTACAAGAAAAAATCTAAATCTTGTGAATCTAGACCTATTTTGTTCTGAAATCACAACCCATCACGATCATATTCGTTGAAGAAACCTATTTCATATGTAGCTCCAACTAAACATTAAAACTTATATGAAATGTTACAATTTAGGAGAGGAACTACATGATTTCATTACAATATAATTCTGCGCGCACTTACTTGTATCTGCGAGCAACACCTATCAGAAAGCTATCTGTAGGTCGCACATACAATGTCCGACTACATGTAGCTGCTACTGCTGATCGGATCGCTGAGAACACCATTTTCGTCCTGCTTTATTTTGTCTGCATAAGATTAGAATATATCATGTTATGAAAATTAAACAAGCTTTCCAAACCCCACGACCCTCGCTTTGACCCCTCCACCACTCAAAAACGCCAATTATACCAACAATCCCACCTCGTGCATAACCATCCCTCTTGATTTCAAGTCTTACGATAGAACTCTTCGAGGCTCTTGCCATGTGTTACAACACTAAAGCACTTCTTGTCTATTTGCTCAGACATTGCGTAGCCATCGGTTTCGGGCGAGGGAGAGTTTTTCTGCATGTTGCCAAGTTGGAGATGATCTAGGGGGATCAGTTTCTGAAAACCTAAATCCGACAAAAATTCGGATCAAAACAGAGGTGCGGATTGGTACGATATTCAACAGAAAACTTATTTTGGTGGAAACTGTCGGAATATATTGGAAGATAATGTTAACTGTTGTTTGAATAATTCAGTTGCAAAGAATTCTTGCCTAACTTTTGTGCATTTCCAACCATTGCCAGTGGATAAATTTTGTTCCACACGTTTTCCCCCACATATAGCAGAAAAGAACTTTCAGTAGATTCATTTATTTATATACTAGCTGGACCCGAGCATGCGCAGCGTGGCCTTTTTATCCAGCTAGTCTATGGGGGCCGGCCACGCTTCGCGTGTCCGGCTCCAGTTAATCTATATAAAAATATCAATATTCGTTTGTTCAAAAGTCTTAAACCTCCGAAAGTTTTTAAACACGCTTCTCATCTATATTAATTCAAAATCGTAGATATCGGAAAGTCCTTACCTATTGCTTTGAAATTTTGACAGAATGTTGCATCCGAATACGCGCATGTACACGCGTTGCTGTAGTTTTTATACACGGATTGCTATTATTTATTATTATTTATTACTACTTATTATTATTTATTACTATTTACAATTATTTATTATTATTTATTACACAACAATTGCAAATCAATAATATCAATAAAACAAATCTAATGATGAATTTATTAACGTAAAAAAAGGAAAAAAACGACATAAAAGAAAAAAAAAAATCCGAGTCGGAGCATTAAACCTTTCCCGTTGACATTCCTATATAAAGATAGAAAAGGGCGCCTTTGTTAGCGCGTGATGATGATGTGCCTTTGTTAGCGCTCGAGGATGATCGACATTGACCGTAGTTAAGGGTTGAAAAGGAGTGACTTTGGAACAAAGGAATAAATAATAATGAATAATAATAAATAATAACAATAATTGTTGATAAATGTTGCATTTATTTGACAGCAGTTTCTTTTTCTTTTAATTCTAACCTTATCCTACCACGTCATTCGTTCACATTTACATTAGTCGTATACGTCTTGTTCTAACCGTATGTTTTACTTGGGAAAAGAAGGAGAGAGAGAGAGATGGGAGGGAAAAGGAGAATGGGAGAAAAAAAAGAAGTCGGAATCAGTAAACCTCGCTCCCTCACTTGCTTTTAGTTGTCACGGACATGACGCGTGAAAAAAAGTATGGTGGTATAAAAATATTCGCCTGTTCGATGCAAAGTTGTATCAAAATTTGAAAGCAATCGGTGGAGTACTTTCGGAGATACGTGAGAGAGCACAGGTAGCATTTACATTTTTATTCACCTAGATTCAAAGAGATGACAGAATAAGTGAATGAATTAAAAGGAAGAAGTCACATTTCATTTCATCTAAATACATTACCAGCAAGCAGCGTTGAGAAATAAAATCATTGAATGTTGTTTGAGTTGAGGAAATCGTTCACACTACATGGAATGATACTCAACTTGTTTTATCAATATTAAACACACAGTTGAATACCATTAAAAAAAAAAAAAACAAAATCAACAAGAGCGAGTAAGAGTGTGAATTTTTAACCAATTATCTTATCAAGCATTGAAGGATGAAGACTTCTTAAAACTACTAAGTGATTGTTTCTGCAAATAATTTATTGACAAGCAATATGATTTAATGATATTGCAGGAAATGCAGTAATCAGTCCTTAAAAATAAGCAGGATTTATATAGAATGAAACAATAAAGAAGAATAATAAATTTCTTTCTTGGGCATAGTGGAAATGTAATCGACTTCCCCGATTTATTTGGCTTAGTTACGGTTGATTTCAATAACTTGCCATTTGGATTTATTATCATTCGGATATTTAGGGCTTTGCAAGATATTAACAGAAAAAGGAAAAAGATATAGATTTGTTTTTTGACATAACAGAAAGTAAGAGGAGATTTAAATGCTGTAAAGTCGTTTCCTGTCTATCTGATTCCTTTGCAGAAGTGTACCTGTTCTATTTATCTCTGAAATTTTACAGTCAAGTTAACATGGTGTAATTGTAATAACAAATCTATTATTGTTGAATTTTACATCTTACAGTATCAAAACTTATTTGAGGTGCTAAAATTTTTGAAGTATAAAAAGTTTAAATTGCACACAATGATCATACTCCTACGTTGTTTGTATTCCTTGCGTCACACCTACAGTAGGCATCTGAACTGGTTCAAATTTGCTACCATCATCTATTCCAGTCCAAGTTTTTCGTTTATTAACCATTTTCTCCATCACTATCACTTCGTCTTTAATCTAAAACTAAATGTGCTTTTTTAAAACTGAAAATTCTTAACTTTATGTTTAAAAAATATTAGATGGCAATAATTTGTGAGGTGATATGACAGAAGAATACAAAAATATTCTTCGATTTGTGTTGCTTTACTCTGATTCTATCATGAAATGTTGGAAATGCTTGAGTAAATGAAGCATCAGAACATAGAAATGAGTGAAGCCTCATGTTCAAGTTTGATCGGCAGCACATTTCCGCTATTACAGTTCAAGAAAACGACACTAAACATACAAATTGTTAGTTTCAAAATGTTTTCATATCATCTTTCATTGATCACTTTTGAATGTTGCTTATAATTTAGAACTGTGATGTGATATTTCTCGAATTCTGAATTTATATATTCAAAGAATGTTATGTCAAAAACTTGTGATGAAGAGCAGCTAGTTGCAAGCATTAAAATTAGAGAGAAATTGCAGCAGACTTTGTAACAATTAAGAAGTAACCTCGACGTTGTGGTTAATTTTAAGTGGCTCCAAATTATCTTTCAAGAGAAGGAGCTTCCCGCAGTTGGTTCTGGATCTTTCCTGAAGTAACTTTGTATACCTTGTAGGCTTTTTGAGAGCCTGAAATATATTCGTATGCATTAAAAGTTCCAAACCAATGAAAGAATAAAATTTGATTTCATGCTATGTTAATGCCATTTAGGAATCATTAAAATGCTTGAAATGATTATCGTATGAAAAATGAAAAATTAATCTTGCTAACATCAAGAATATACTTTTTCAAATTTGGAAGTTAAATACTTTCCAGAAATTAATAAGACCTCTTTTTGCTGTTTTAGCTCCCAATCCTTTTCTATTTGTTTGATTTCCATCTGACTATGTCGATAAAACAATATACAAATCTCATCATAATATTCTGAAAAATAAGTCTCAAAGTTCCATTAAGCCGCAAGTTATATTTTTGAAAAAAATGATGAACATTAAATAGTTTCTCAATTGATGAACCCGAATAATTCTTGAAATTTCAAAAATTGTTGGCTCTCATAAAAACAAATACATATAAACAGAATTTATCGGAGAGCGGGCAAACCTTTTTTTCGCTGGGGAAATTGTGAATAGACGAATAAATAAATAAATTTCGAAAAAAGAACTTGAGAAAATGATTATTTAAATTGACAAAAGAATAAATTACAAAAAAAAAAAAAAAAAAAAAAAAAAATGAGATAAATGATTAAGATTACACAGGCATGAATTTTTGATACCCAAATAATCACCTTTACCAAAGAATTGTTGATTGTCTCCACACTTTTGTAAATCATTTGTATGTCTAGAACAACATTCTATGTAACAATTTAATGCTATCACTAGTGATAAAAAGATAAGGATAACAGCTATTGTGAACATCGCCATTTGTGGTACTGTAAAATTGCCACTGAATAAATTTGCAAACATTCTTTATTTCAGAAGATGAACTGATGAGTTCAATAGCATAGGAAATATGCTTTAAATGAGATAGTCCAGTATAATACAAATGAATCACCCATCAGCAGTTTTCGGAAAATTACCTTTTTTACGTAAATTGCTTTGTCCAATGATCGAAGTGAAATGCAACAAAGTCCAAATCAATGATTAATAACTACAATATCTATTAATTAATGGGTTTATATTTGTCTACAGAAAAACCATTCTAGAAATTGCTTTAGACAAAATGCAGGACTGCTGAATAAACGAATTTTTTGGAATATCAGCTCACACGTCAATGTCATTATATCTGCGAGAATTTTTTTCCAAATATTTTATCAACTTGACCTGATGAACAGATGGATACTATAGTAAATGTTAGAGGATAGTTGTAGCATAGATAGAAAACCAGTTGGGATATTAGAAACGAAGTCACTCTAAAGCAGATGTAAAAAATGTGTTAGCAGTTATTGGAATAAAAAAGTATTGGGTGAGTTATGAAAACTAGTTGAGTGGAAGTGAAGTTTGATACGAATAAGGCATTATTTTAATAATGTCTTTCATCGTGCGTTGAAATGCATAACCAGTTATTGCCTTCATTATGGATTAACGAATATTGATAGATGACAATCAACAATTTTGCAAGACCCAGTGCTTTAGTTCTGCTTATTCTAGAAACAATTATAGGTCCTATAATTGTTTGATCAAAACTAAAATTTGGTAGATGAAGGATGCATGGACAAACAGGCCAAGAAAGTTCAAATATTTGATTGGTAAAGAATTCGGAACAGAATGTCATGAAAAAAGAGCAGTTTGTTCTCCATTATTATTATACAGAGGTATATCACGAAGAAAGGAAGGTATGAATTCATTGCAGGAAATTTTTGATCTAAACAACAAAAGTTATTGGGTATGTCACCAAGGACAGCGATGATCTTGACAATTGTGTCATCCTCTATATTACTGAGAAATAAAAAACATCATCAGTTGATATCGCAATGCATGATATTATATTTTATCGTAAATTCATTCATTGCAACAGCTTCCATTTTTATGTCAATAAATCCGAAAGAAGAAGATACATGAATCGGAATTGTTCATGCGCTAAATCGCTTTCAGATAAGAATATATACTGTAAAGGAATGTATGTTTCTCGAAATGTTGAGATTTAATGTTCAACATTTTCCAAAAATTTATTTCAGAAATTTATTAATAATCTGAGAAACAAAAGATGAATGGTCAATTTGTAAATGCTGTCCTTCGAAGGCTAACAAATGTAACCGTTTGCTTTCCAACAATTCCCGCAAGCCGAGGCGATCCTGAAACTTGTCTTTCTCGAATGTTATTTGAGACTTAATACTGAACATTTTTCAAAATTTATTTCAGAAATTATTAATAATCTGGAAAACAAAAGATGAACTGTTAATTTGTGGACGCTGTCCTTCGAAGGTTAACAAATTTCAGGTGAAGAAAACACCTGCTAAACACCTGCTTATCTCGGTATTCAATAAACGGATCTGTTCAAGCACACTCTCATTTTATTCACATTCCGAACGGAATAATGAAATGATCAGGGCGAAAGGCTTTTATCAAAACTATTATTTAACCAAGTTGTCCATCAAGGATCTCTATGTTATATCTACGTTATTTTGCCTTTAATATTCAAAAGTGAAATATTTTCAATCACTACACGCATGAAAAGATAAACAAAACACAGCATACCTTTTAGCAAGATAAAGAAAAGTTCTAACCTCTGTGTAAATTTTTGATTTTTCAAAAGGAACGATCTTTGATGTATCATTCTCGAGATAATATTCGAACCACTGCAAGTATTAAATGAAAAACTGAGAAAAAACTTTCAAATTATAAAATAAAAGTAAACTAATACTGTTTTTTTCAAATAGTGCTATGCAAAACAGAAAGTTCATGAAATATTTTTGCGAAAAAAAGATAGATTCTTTACAGATACTGAAATGTGTTGTGGGATTTGGAAGGCAGGAAATTTTAAGATTCACAAGTTTGCTGATGTTGATGCTATTGTTACTATTTTGAAAAAGCTTAAAGTGTTTTGACTAACAGATCATCGAAATACGAAATTGTTATGAGAGTATGAAATAACAACTAAGCATTACGATAGAAAAGCACAAATGATCAGAAGCAAATAATTTCATTATTTGAAGGAAAAGAAATTTTTGCTGTATAAGCGTAATTTGAAATTTCTCATTATCTATCTACTAACAGGAAAGCTTTAAAGATCTTCAAATTGAGCAATCCAGATGTAATTCTATTGTTAAACTCAATTTTGTGCTCAATCAATGCAATCTGGAACAATGAATTTATTCAGAAGTAAACCTCGGATTCTTTCGGTACTACCATTGTGTCATTTAGAAATTTCACCAACACCAGATTCTGCAGCTTCAATAAATTTTCTTTATATGTCTGATTCAGATTCTAAAAATTCAGATTTCTTAAATTTTTGCAAATTTATTCTATAAATTTGAAAAAGATCAATAATGAAGATTCTCCATATGCTGTTTTTAAATGTTTGCATATTAAAGCGCAACATTCAATTTCACATAATATGTTATCAGAAAGATTTAAAAAGTAAAATAACCATACTCTTTCATTGTTTATATCGGCAAGAAATATGCTACTTTCTCGATAGGTTGCTTCATCTAACGGATCGTGCCAATATTGCGCCTGGATTACCCTTAAATTTGCTAATAAAAAATGCATTACAGAATAACCGATTTATCAGAAATTATTGTAGTCTACAAAATTACTGAGTTCCGATAAATACAATGAACAAATGTACAGTAAAATATTTACTTGAAAGCTGCAAGACTCCAGAAAAAAGTAAACATAAGAGAGAACAGCATCTTTATGCTTCCGAATGATACACGTATTACAATAAAATAAAAAGGGAAACAAACGTACGTATTCTGGACAAAACCAACGTATGCACCCCATTCCAAAAGATGTCGTACACGGTCACAAATGTAACTTTCAGCAGGACAAAGTGGTAGACCAAATACTCCTTGGTGTTGTCCACCCAATGAAATCAAATTTTTCATCGGTGGAACTGGACAACGTTGTGCCAACGCACGTCTGTATCATACTTTAATAAGCTTTAAAAAATATTCTTGTTGAGAACTATAAAATATACTTTAAAACTGGAAATGTGTTGCTATGATGGAAAGTAAATAACTGGAACTCTTTCGTGATAACACTCAGAATTGTTGCTCAAACAATTACATGAGACATATATATATACATTTACGATTCGATACATTTAAGATTTGCAGCCAAAGGCATTTGTAAGAAAAAGAAACTGAAAATCTGATGAAATTTCAGAAAAAAAATACAGAAATTGCGCGCCCTGTGAGAAACCAATAGAATTGTATCCATTTTTCAATTTTTCATCTTTCTGTATCATTTCGCATACTTCAGCTACCTGATCGTTCACATTCCCGAAGAAACCATGTTCCGTATCCTGAAAGCACTTACTGCTATGAAATATCATAATTAGATGAACCCTCAGTAATTATCATATGAAACGAACCGTTACAACGTTAGATCCTATCATTACTGAATAAATGTAGACATTAGGAATATTTTGCTTCAGTAATTTTTCCATTCGTCCCAAACTTAATGGATTACAACAGCTGTCCCCTGAAAAACTTCTGTGAAATACTGAAACAATGAAAATACATGAATATTAAAATCAGCAATAGCATTTTGAGAAAATTTAGAGAATTATTCGACGAGCCGTGAGCCGCCATCTAATATAAGCTTCCAATTATATATATGTATATATATAAGTGAATGGGATGTTCACATCTATACTTATTTTCCAGCGATCAAGTCTTGCGAAAGTTAAAATTCGGGAACACATTGCAATTTTTCTAATTTCCAGGATAAAAACTACAGAAATTTAATAAGAAAAGAAATACCCATGCCATGCCATAGTACGATTGGCGTCGGCTCCACATTACCACGGATTTTTTGTAGAAATTCGAATACCGAATTAGTATTGATTGTTGCGGATCCGAAAGATAGCAGGCAAACAATCACAAAAAGGCAATTAGTTACCATTTATTGTAATTGGCTTTCACCTAATTTAGAAATATAAAATTTTGTGGTAAAAAGTTTTCTAGAAGATTAACCGAAAATCGATGTGTTTTTCGTAACGAATGAAGCACAGTACTAGCGAAGAAGATTGATGCCTAAACAGATAGAATATATGTCCTTGAACTGTGTGACCTTTGTGCATTCAGGACTTTTTTTTTTTCATAGAATGGTAGGTAAGGAAGAGAACAGAGATAATAAAGTACAAATTTGAAAAACACACTTTGACTCACATAGTTTTGAAATTCAGTTTTAAAATTTAATACCGCATATGATATTTAAATTATGAATTTATTTTATAATTTATGTGAATTTCAATTATTTGTTTAAATCTTTTATTAGATATATTGTTCCTTTCTTTGACATTTCTTCTTTTTCAACTTTCATCAAACAAAAGTCAACTAAGAAATCCTTCTCTATATCTATATAACTTAGACATAGCATGAAAATGAAAGTAATTTCATAAAGTAAAAATGAAATCAATAAAATCGAAGTGGTCGAAGTTCGAATTGCAAGGAGTTAATTGAGGTGCACAGCTTTCCTCTGCCAATGTATTCTCAATGATTTCAACAATTGACCCTTTCAGCCATTTTTCGTTGATAAATCGATCGTTTCGCTTATAGTTTTTACAAAAATTTTCATTGATTTTTTTTTTTTATTTTATCAAAAGACACGTACAACATAAAAATAATATGAATTGCTCTTCTGCATCATTAAAATTTTGCCATAAAATTTGTTAATAGTTATAAGCTTCCTTTTATAAGCTTCCAGACTCCATTCTCATATTGAAGTATTGATTTTGGGCATGCTCAAGAGATGATGGCAATAAAGGAAACTTCAGAAAATGAAAAGGTATTCAAACTTAGATCGGTGCTCAGTATAAATGATAAATTTGCGATGAATCGATTCATCAGCTTTTCACTAAATTCAGTATTATGCACTACAGACAAAATCGGCTCATGGAACTAGGATTCATTTCGCATTCCTATAAAATTATGGCTAAAAATTGCCGAAAATAGAAAAATATGCTTCATGGAAGATAAACTTGAATTCGAGAAATGCTGCTCTATCTATGCCGAGAGAAGTCATGTAATATGACTAGCAATAACTATCAAAGCAAAGTGATTGACTACTTTTTTGTGACCGAAACATAATTTTTATTATTTAATTGTGAGCTTAATTGCAAAAAAATATGCCAAAAAAGAAATCAATTTCTTCATAATAGATAATTCGATCATACAAACTGCAGTTAACGTTGCACTGTAATCCATTTACGATCACAGATGATCAGTAGCCGGTAGTCATTTTATCATGTATAATTCACACTACGCTACTATTTTAAAAGAAATGGCGAAATTTCAGTTGAACTACAAATTTCCTTTCTAATCTGTAATAGATTTCGTTTCCAATATATATTCATTCATTATTCTCACTTTTCAATTTCCATTCAAAAATTAACATTTTCCAGAAACTACTATATACTGATGTTCCTTTCGATAAAGGAGAAAATATGTAAGTTGGGGAAGTTAGAAGATTTTATTATTTTTCGAAATTGAGGATTCATGATATTTTCTAATTTCATTCTGTTTTTATATTTTCCATCGCATTAGGGTTATTCGAAAGGGTATCATTGAATAAGGCTTTCTAAAATTGCTGAAATTAAGAAGTGTTAAAATTTTCCGGCACTTTTCGATAGAAAAGGAAATCTTTCTTTCTCGATAAGTTTAGAACTCAAAAAAATGAATAAATGAGTCATATTAAAGTAGTATTGTCTATCATTACGTACTGAATGTGTCTCACATATTTTTGCAATTTTATGGAATTGAACAGCAAATTTTCTTAACATGAAACTTTGAAATTTATCTTTCTTTCTAGAATATTACAGAATTCAACTACGACAAATTTATTCATGCTACTTTGCTTAGTAAGATATATCCAACTTGATGTTGTGAATGTTCTTAAATGAAAGCGAATCAGCCGCAACAACTACGGTAGATTTATGAGTCGTCAGTTCTTTTTCTAGTACTTCGTCAGGCATATGATCAAGTAGTTTCTTGCCTCGAGTGTCTGACACGATGAAAAAGTAAAGAAGAAAATCAATCATGCTAAATATGAACGGCATCCAAATTAAAATAAAAACAATTCCATAGTTAATGAGACTTGTCGAAAATCTTTAAAAATTAAAATCAAATATTCTGAATTCAATACAAACTTCATTTTGAAATTTAAATGATCCGTATAACATCGATTTCAAGCGATTGTGCATCTGTTGAGGTATAAATTGCAATCACAAACTAAACAATTCATCTCTAAAAATTACGTAAGACTTGGATTATTTTATAGAAATTCAATCAGGAAGATATTTAATATGGACAGACTGGTGGCAAAAACGACTGTATAGCTGCCCAGTTTACGATATCTGATAGAAGTAATAGTTCCAACCAGTTTTGTTGGATTTCTCCAACTGAAATTAAAAAAAAAAAGAAAATTAAGATGAAGAGAAGTATAAATGTCACTTATTTAGTTTTTTCTTTTTTCTTTTAACGTCTGCAATTGAATTTGTATGATTGAGTTTATTTTTTAAATATTTACTTATCAAAAATGAAAAAAGGAGCTAATTTCCCTTTCATTCATCTAGTCCAAGACCCAAGATCCATTTATAATAAGGTAGCACTGTCGGCAGAATTAAAAATGGAACCTCTCTTTGACGGATTTTTCGGAAACATAAATTATATACTTCGCTTTCTCTGAAGATATCATCTCGTCCCATTTTTTAATGTAAATTGCTGCTTCCGATGCTTCTTTACTTCGACCTTTTTTGGTGAGCCATTGTGATGTATCTTTTAGATATCTGCAAGGCAATTTAAGCAATTTCGTGCATGATTAAAGCTTAGATATCAAAGAATGAATGTCAATGTCGTTGAAATTTATTCACGGTACTTAAAATTTTTAAGTAGACATCAAGAAAACTAACGGAATCATTATCAGCGGTAAAACAGTTAATCCAGCAGCTAGACAGCTTTTTCCATCCCTACAAAGATAGGCAATACCGGACAAGATGATGTAATTTGGTGAATGGGTGTCAGGTAAATTTTCCATGAAATATGAATTGCTCACACTAAATAAAAATTAAAGTTTTATTAGCATTTAATTTGTTAGCACTTAATTTCAGATATGAATTAGTATTTTCAATTATTATACCTTCCAAAATTAATGAATTCTGCTTGATGAGTCAGTAGGCAGATGGTAAAATGTGCATACAGTTAATCATTACAAACTTTTTTGTAGTTTCATATTTAAGCGCAAAGCTCCTTTATTTCAAAACATCTAAATACTACTGATCAACATTGTTTAAGATTAATCACAATCATGTGACAGATCAAAGACAACATATATATGAGACTCGATCAAATTTACTAACCAATGCTTTCCGTCTACGAAAAGCACGTCAAGGAAGCGAAGAAAAGTAAACACAATGAATGATAGAGCGGAAGATGTTGCTAATAATAATAGCATCAGTCCAACAGTTCCAATGAATAGAACCTGGAATTCTAACGTCATATTCTTCCTGTTTTCAAAACTTAGTTGGATTATCGCGTAGCAGTGGATCATGAATTATGTCTTCTTTTGAAAAGAACTGGAATTATAAGAATCTGTCGAGAAAGGATTTGGATACAACTCAAATTTAATAAATAAAGCAAAGTTTTGCTTGGATCAAAAATTCTGAAGGGATTATTTATTTTCAAATTTGAGAAACATAAAAAAAAATCTAAACAGGATTGTTTATTTCCAAATTATTCATTTTTTGGGGGGATTGTTGATTCATTATTTTCAAATTTGAGAAAAAAAAAAGTACTTTGAAAAATATTTATAACCTATCCAATTTTTCAAGCGAACATAATTAACCTTTTTTCTGCCGTAAATATCGGCAAGATTACCAGCGACGATTGCACCAATCATTAGACTAATATTTTGCAATGTCGTGCCGAGTTTAACGTATTCAGTTGGTACTTCAAACTGAAAATTTTCAAATTTTATTTTTCTATTGCTTGAGTACTATTTTATTTCTCAATAAGACTAGATTAAGTTGTTAAGAAATTTGATCTTTTGAGCATACGACGAGATTAGGTATTGAATCTATATAATACAAAGTTAAATTTTCTCTTAACTAAATCGAAATTTCATGTGCTAATAACATACATTATTTCGAATCGATATGGAATGTTAAAAGAAGCTGAAGAAGTAGAAGAAGAATGGAAATCATCGGGAACATCAAATAGCACTGAGTTCAAGATATCTGATATACAGAGGTGTGCCAGATATGTGACTTAATTCTGATATATTTTATCATGACCCTATCACAACTATGCAACCTACTCTTCATTCGCCGGTTTGCTTTCGAACAATACTACTCACAAAATCTATGTTACTTTATTATTCACAGAATATCTTTTTTTTTTTTAGATTTCTTTTAACGAAAGAAAAAGCTATTATTTGAGCCAAACTTGGATAATAATTTTGCGTTCATACTTTGTCTTCAATACCTCTATCCAAATCAACAGTGAAGAAATAATCTGAGAGGTGAGCTAGCTAATATGAAAAAAAATTTCGACGTAACTATTTGATTTGGCATTTCGAAAATGAATCGAAAGTTAGAGGAATCTATTAGAGCAAATTTTAATCTTGAAAACAAGATCGCAGTTATGCAAATATTCTAACAAATATTAAAACGTGATATGTTCAAATATTTTATAATTTGTCAAAGCGACTTGTCAATGTATAGAGCTAAAAAAAAAATTAAAAAAGAAGTATGTGAAATTTCACCGGATTTTAAACCAAAATTTATCAAATGTCGGAAATTTTGTGAACTAGTCAATGATTTTTTTGCAGTATGAGGCTTTGCAAAAGTGAATTAAAAAGTAGAAATTCGAAAGCAGATATGCTATTCCAATCTTGTGGAAGTTAAATCTCGGAATCATGAATATGAATGTAGAAAACAACTATAAAATATTTCTTTTGTTTAAACGATTCCAGCAGTTCCAAATTCTCGCTAGATCAATTAAATCTAAAGTGGAAAAAGTTTGTGCAAAGAAATAACCGGATTATATATCAGCTAAAACCTGCAATGTAGGTAATTGTTGGGTAACAACGAATCGAAGTGGTGAAGTCGTGTGCACTACTAAGACTTATGATTTCATTCCCATAAGTTACGATGTTGGTTTTTTCAATAATTTTACACTTTAGTTTAATTATACTTAAAATGAAGCTTTGCAAATTTGCAAGTACTAATAATATATCGGTTTTCTGCTTCATTAAAAATATCTGCAACAAATTAGTGGAGCACAAAAAAATTTTTTTACTGCGGTATTTCTCATAAAATTGTTGTGTATATAATTTTCCATCCAACGATTATCGTAGCTAAGGTCAACTACGCATTCTTTCTTAGCTTTTTTTGAAACTTACTTTGTTCTGAGAGTATTTAAATTTTAATTTGACATACCAATAGAATATATTAAACTGGGTACAACGGTGCAAAATATTGGTTTAATGATCGGTGCTACCGTAGCTAGCAATCTTGCTGATGTCTTTGGTAGGAAGAAAGTAAGCATAAACTATATAACTTCTGTTGATAGGATCAAATTGTATTTCACATTATTTATATTAAAAATGATATTATCCTTGAAGATAAAAAGTCCGTCATTGAAGCAACGGTTACTGCAAAAAATCGAAAGTTGGAAAACAAATTAAACAAATGAGAAACTGGAAACTTTCCAAGAAATAATGAAATTAAAATCATTGATTTTAACTATCTTGGAAAATTTAACTTTGAAAGAATAAGTGAATTTTAGATATTGCTATCATTTACTGTCAATTTAATAGTATTTCTTGTCATTACATCATTTTTGGCATCTTTCATTGTATTCACTGTTCTTCGCTTCTTCGATATGTGCTTTAATAGGGCAAAGCATTGGTAAGTATCGGGAAATCATTATTCGACTAAGTTAAAGTTTGATTTCCAATTGAACCTCTGAAAAGTTCGGAATAAATTTCTTAAAATTCCTTGTACTTGAAAACAATTTTTCAAACTACTAAATTTATTTTTTGTCGGCAAGAACATTCGTATCATTACAGTGTTTGCAATCTGTATTTTATGGAAAATTTACCGGATAAGCATCGGATGTGGGTAGTCACCGTGGTTACATATTCACCTAATTACAACACCTTGGCTGGTATCGTATATATCTGTAAGAAATGGAAAGTTCTGTTAAGGGCATCTGCTTCCATAACGGTACTGCCTTTAATCATGATACCGTAAGTCTTGTCATATGCTTGTTTTCATATTTTCTTTTTTAATAAGACTTTTAATTTCTGATGTTTCTTTGACATCCATTTCGAATTAATTAGTTGATGAAATGCATATAGGAAGTTTGCAGTGATCAGATTACTGATAACATATTTCAAGCAAAAATCCTAAATAGCAAGAAAATAATTTAAAAAAGTAAAATATTCTTCTAATCATTATGCAACAATCTGAATAAAAAATTAAGATTTCTGATAGATACTCCGCGATGGTTAATAAAAAAGAAAAAGGACAGAAGATATCAAAGCCAGCTATTTATATTCAGAAATGGGATGAAAAACTTACACCGGAAAGGGAAGAACAAATGACACCGTTGTTCGAGAAACTGCGATAGAAGAGGTATGTAACGGAGTAAAATGCAAATTTCCCATTCTTTTTGGATTCATAACCACTCATTTTGTAGGAATAGCATTTCTAATCAACAAATTTACTTTAATTTCAGCTGGTAACAATGGGAAAAGGAAGGAAGAATTATTATTTTTATCACTTATTCAGTGACTGGAAACTGGCAGTTTTGCAGTAGTGTTCGCTACTAGCTTGTGTGTCTTTGATGATGTATTTGTACACAGAGCATTAATTACACAATTTCAAAATTTTTCCAATCAAATTAAGCTTTGAAATTATCGATTCACATTATTCTATCATGTGAGTCTTGTGTATGTATTTATATGGTAGATTTTCGACAAGTTTCGTCATTTACGGTATTGCGTGCAACATGGACGCATTGGCGGGTACAGTTTACGCTAATGTCATTATTCTCGGCGCTACAAGATGGATCATTAATGTATCGGTTGCCGGATTCGAATTTTCAATTCAAAAAGTTGACCGAAGTTTACTTCATCTTGTTGCGATAGGACTTATTGCTGTCATTATAGCAATCATTTTGGTCATTTATATATTCACATGAAAGTTTTTTTTTTTTATTGAAAATCATAGAGAACAAGTTATCGCAAGGAAAGTTCCAGATGTTACACTGATAATACTTTGACACCACAATCTGATAACATGTGGAATACTTCGAGCCTGTCATTAATGATTGTCGTGTGTGGAATCATGCCTGTCAGCATGACAAAAGATTGTTTGCTTGTTTGAAATATTTAATATGTGCAGCAATGAGAGAACGATTTTAATTCAATGTAAATTTCCATATGTGAAGAAAGGAATTCAGGAAGAAGATAGAATTGCTCGAGAGGGTAATAATTATATCAATTTTTCAGGGCCAAGAATTAATATATGTAAAGAAATTGTAAAAACTGGTGGCATGGTATTTAGAATTTTGCATCTTCAGAACCACCAAAGCTAGTCTATTGAATTTTTCGTCAATATGATCTAAGCTGATGGATATTATCGGCATAAGAAGTGTATATCCAAAAGCTGCAAGTATCTTGGCAGGATAATATTAAGCATTGACCGACAATGGTCGACGGTCGACAATATCGGCAGCCTACTAATGGATAGATAGAATTTACCTATCTGGCTCTCAAAATATGAAATAGTTACACTGGCTAACCCCAGAAAGAGTAAATGATAAGTTTTAAGCAAAGTATTGGTGGGAAAAGTTCAATGAGGAATCGATTCGTATGATTCATATGTTCACGCGATACGCCTCCCTGCTGGCAGCAGCAATGTGTACAGAATTATTTGTCCTGAACGTTGTATAACCAACCGACCTATTTTCGACAACCTGCACGCAGTGCGGGCATTGCTTTCATCCAAACGTTCAATCGATTGGGCATTATTGCCAGCCTGTCTGTATTCGTCCCGGTGTTTCCTGGCAAGACATTATATCTTATAAAATGTAAAGACGCGGTTATTATCGCGATTCGGTAAATAGGAGAGATGCTAGTCCTTGAAATGTATCCCTACTCGATATTTGGGCTTTCTTGAGCAATTCATTAAGTAGTTATGGCAATGGAATGAAAGATAAATGAATAAGTGCATCATAGAGCAAACATTCGCCGTCCGCGCCATTCCTTCTTGTGTTGCTAACAAGCTCAGCAGGCTTCTTGCTCTATTCCTTCCTGGTGCCTGAAGCTCGGGGCAAGAAATTACCGGATCACATGCCAGGTAAAGAACCGCATAATCTCATCCAGAATATTCGCTCAGAGAGTATCCGAACCACGGAGAAATGAGATGAAAAGCAGTGATACCGGGTTCATTTCAATATCACGACAGAAAAAGAGCAATGCAAGCGGGCGGCAAAGAGAGGCAAACAGAAAAAACAAACAAGATCGACGAAAAGGAGAGCAATACGACAAAAGAAAGGACAAAGGAGAAGAAGAAAGGAGGAGTGGAGAGGATAAGAAAAAGACGAAAGAGAAAAAAGAAGGGGAAGGCAGCAAAAAAGCAATGAAGGGAGTAGACAGGACCAAAGGAGCGAGAGAGAGAGAGCAAAAAGAGTGAAGAACGGAAAGAAAAATGAAGAAGCAATAATAAAAATACTATTTAACCTAATCACTCATGTGATATCTCTTTGTTTCTGTTCGGTAGTAAATACAATGAATGTTCGTTGCATCGATCGGCGTCAAACTTCCCAAATGATTTAACCGATTAATAGGTTCTAGTTTTCTGCGAAAAGTTTGCTTAGTGTTCCGTTTTTTATATCTAAATGTATAAATGAATAAATAGTACAGATCAATTTTTAAGATCATTTGATTATTCGCTTATTGTAGAAAGATATTGATTAATTTGTAGAATATCAGAATTTTTTTTCTTGAAAATTTATAAACCGCAAATTTCATTTGTTTTTCCGATTTTCTCCTTTTTCATAACAGTTACAGTGCAGTAAATTGCGGGTAATAGAATGTGGTACATATAAAAACTCGGACTTAAAAATGACAGCTAAATTAATAAGGAATGAAGAATGGGATAAAAAACTAATTCTCAAAAAATGTTATGTCATGGAATTTTAAGTCCACTAATGAAACTGAGCTTCGAAACAAAAAGTGTATTGTTGTTACGCTTTGTATATCTGAAATAAATGAATAAATCTTGAGGCATTATTTCAAGTGAACTATGAACTATTTCCTCTTCTGTTGCACGACAACATTGCTGTGAGCAGTGGACGACTGTGTTGAAAACTTTTCGAAATGTGTGCCTTCCTATATAACCTGAAGCTTAACTTAAAAAAACATTTCATTTGTCCGCGTTTCTTCCATATACAGACAATGGAATTATGGTTCCACGAGAAATCACGCAAGCTTCATCGTTGTCATCTAATGAGACTAAATAGGTTTTAGCAGTCCATGCATAGACTCGTCGGTCTGGAATTGGTTTGCTTTAATATATCTTATATCGCTGGACAATGATGACGCTATTATGTGGTTGCAATTCTCAGCTATTGCTAATAATGTCATCCCATCCTGTGTTTTGATGGAATATGGATTGACTCTGCTCTGCAAAGAGACCGAGGTGGGGACAGTTTGTGACTTGGTTTAGATTCTTCGATCTTTACCCATCCAGTTGTGTTATTTTGTTATGCATAGGGAGATATGTTGAGTATGATACAGCTTTTTTTTTTATCTAGGAGTTGTAGTCGATGTACAAATTGCCGGAAGTCATCTGCGTAGTGTAAGTCACATTTTTCGTTTCTTCTGCTGTCAATCCTTCTAATTGAGCTTTTTGATTAGTAAATTCAAAGCAAATTCATGTTCATTGGAAGTAATAAGATTTCCTTCTATATGACTCAATAACTGAAATTTATTTATCATTCTTGATAATTTGTTGAATCGGCTTGCCTCTATAAATTACCCACTGGTTTTGAGGAAAATACAAGAATTAAAATTTTTACCTTCCTTCGAGGTTAAATGCAATAAAGCCAACTGTATTTTCAAGAAATGGAAGTAAGCTTGCGATTTTCCATTTCATCAGATTATTAAAAATTTTAAATCAAATTCGATTTCTGAAGTTTTTAAAATGAAGTTTATACGGCATAGCTATTCGCAACTGAATGATGGATGAAGAAAACTTATATAAAACTGATTTCAGTACTGGGAAATTTACAATCAAAATCAAGAATGGTTTGAACTTTTCGTCATAATCGATTGAAAATAAAATATATAACTGGTTAAGCTTATAGATTTAAAACAAACCAGATTGGAAGAGGAAACGACTGTTCACTGGTTCAGATTCAATTCTGCTTTTTCAAAAAATTTAAATATTCAAATTGTTTCAAAAATTCATTAATTTTCATGAGTTATCCACTCATTGTTTGAGCTAGAAAAGTCCTCACAATTTCATAACATTCTTTTGATAGACAACCAAAGTTTTAATGCAACTTTCTTGATAAAAATTGCGGTAATTACAAGTTGTAATTGGATATTTATTATGAAAACAATTTCAGACTGGAATGAATCTTCATATAGGGACAGGTTTCAATGCCGATTGAAATAAAGGTTTCATTGTAATTTTATTTGAAAATTTGAAAAAGATATTCGGGTAAAAGTTCGCCTGCTATTTCGGTGATTAACCATAATACTAAAGTTTACAAAAAATTGGAATATTCTCATCCTTTTCCTTCCAGAAGATGAGTTTAAACTTTATGCTATATGAGGACGAAATCCTAGGGATACATATTAAATCAAAATTTGTGCAATATAATGTTAACATTGCTTATCAAATATTAATAGTGATAAATTAGAAGATTAAAGAATACCAAATGCAAATTGCATTGTTGCAAGGGTGCTCAAAAGTGCACCAGTTGAATTATACAAACTGCACATCGTTTGCACGTTTATTATGGCGACAGGTAAGAGAAAAGACTGTGGCCTGAGTGGTATAGGATATACCAGAGTACTCGGTGAAACTATATCGGGTTCTGTAGATTCATCGAAAGTCACTATTGATATGTTTGTTTGAGACGAAGGTTGAGATCTTGTCAGCAGCTAAATATCAATTACTCATTAATCAAATGTTCTCCCATTTGAGGCGGTTTTCAAGTTTTAGAATTTTGGTTTTTCATAATATGTTTTTGAAACTGTGAAAACTTTATGTAATTATTTACTATGACCTGTGAATGTGTTCATCAATCGATTAAATGCTTAACACAGTTTTATATGAGAGATTGGTGAAATGGAGTATAATGAATGCATTAGCAATGCTATAATGCATGAATTTATTAAAATCTAGATTTATATAATCAACCTCAAAACTCAACCGTTTACAATTCTCAAAAGAGACACATTTGAATTTTCAGTCAAGGATAATTATTTTGACAAATTTTTAGCTCACTGTATAAGATGATGACTTTGACTGAGGAATCAATGTTTCAGCAGTTTTTTGTTCATAAGTTTGCCTTGCTAGCTGCTTGTCCAGATTGGCAAATACTGATAGCATGTTTGAATTGACGAATGAATTCACTGATAGCGGCATATCTAAGAAAAAAACTCAAAATTTTATAAAAATCGAGATTTCACACCACTAGTACTTCAAAAAATTTGTTTTTTTCCAGTAAATCGAATGCATCATACAGCTATGGCTGACACGCAGATACATCAAGCTAATCCTTGAAAGCATTAGTGATCAAACTAATTTTCACAAACATTATAAAATAAATGCGAAATTAAATAAATAAAACGTGTCACTTACGAATCTGCCGTTCTTTTTTGTTTTCATAAGATTTGAATTTTGAGGCCTTCAAAATTTGATCCAATTTACGCCTCTTTTCAATCAATTCACATTGATCACATGTGCAATTCGCATATACGCAATGTTGTTTATGTTCCTAAATCTATCGTTTTATTCAGAATATTGCTGCTTCTGAAAGACATTAAAAGAATGCTGATGTGAAACATAGTTTTAATTTTAATTTATTAAATGTTCATGAAAATTTAAAAAATTTTCACAGATCAACAAACATCTTGCCTTTTTCCACACCAAAATGCCATGATTTTTGCATTTTTGACAAATGTAGCACTGATTTTGGGTTATCGTACTTGTTTTAATTGCGCTTTTAAGATAGCATGTCTGAAATGTTTTAGATTAACACTAATGAATCACATAGCGAAAAATCCTTTTTTTTTCGTCATTACTATAATTTATTTGTCTGGATTGAAAATCCTTTATTTCGAATACTGATTGATAGAATCTCTTTCGTAACTTAAAAAAAGTGCCATTGAAAATCTAACTGTTTCAAAAAAAGAACTTGAAGAGGAAGAATCATGAACTTGACATCGAACGTAGCGGAGTAATGAATCATAATAAAATAACGAAAGTATTGGAGAATGTAGATTTTCGATTTTTCAACCCATATAGAATTAAAATTAGATAATGCTAGATCTCTCTTTTATTTGCACTATTCAATCAGTATGAAAGTAAACCAATCACAGTATCATTTTTATCAGAACAGTTCTGCGGTATGATTGTTGCTTGAGTGAGCTCCGAAGTGCGCTGAAATATTTTGTCTTGCGCACGGCGTATACGGATCTGCGTGCTCATAATTTGTCGACGTTGACGTATCAGGAAACACTGAAATATGTGAATGAATAGATTGCTCATCTGTTCGGTAAATGAGAAATTACTTGAATTTTATTACTTACATCAACAGTTTTGATGCTGCATAATGCTAATTTTATTTACAAATGCAGTTTGTATATGAATTCTCTGTTTTTTTTTTTGTTTATAAGACGAATTGGGCAAGCAATTAAATCGGAATGACATTCGAGAGCATTCTGATAGTCCAAATTATTTTGCAGTCTTCTTGATTGCATTATCTCAAACAAATTCATTGACTTTCTTTCATTCAGTTGAAAGTCTCACTCTCGTGCAATTGCAGTTCTTCCGACTGCAATAATGGCCACGCGTTTCTACAAGCATTCCGTGCTGTCGGCACATTCCACAATGGCGCTTCACATCTGAAGCATTTCTTTTTTTGGTTTTACTTATCATTTTCTGAGACTCGTTCACTTTGATACCTAAGTGACTTAACTTTCACGAATATGTTTGGGGATTAGTATTCGAAAAACTGATGAAATAATGGATTTTCCGAAAGATCCCTTCAATTTAACACCAACCTTTGGGCATTTTTTTACTTATAGCAAAATATCGTTGACAGTACGTTTCTTTTGACATTCCGTATGAACTGAAAATGATTAATTCCATACTAAACTTACAGAACTAGTTTATACACATATATTATTTTGGATGCAGTGATTAAGATAGGAAATAAATCATTTAGTTTGAATAAAAGATGTCTAAGCTAAGAGATCAGAAATGAGATGATGTCAATTCCCAATGTACAAATGGGAAAAATATTTCAAAGAGCATATCCGAATTAAATAGTGTCGAAATTATATTTCAGTTAGCTCAGTTTAAAAGTAATAAATTTGCTTCAAAATACAAAACGATAGCATTGAAATTTGGAGAAATAAAGTACATTGGAATGGATAAAAATTTTAAAAAGCGATTTCCTATAGAAAATACTTGTTTGCTTGTGTGTATCGTTCAAAAGGTTTGTTTGCCTATTCATATTACAATTGAGCTAAAGCATTTCTTAGCAATCTTAAAATTTAAGCATATTTTATTTGATGCTTTTTGATTCGAAAATTTTACAATTTTTCTATCTTTTCTACTCATTTCATACAGTATACCTCCTTGTTAACGATGTACTTCACTCTTGTCATGCAATTTTCAAATTTCTTTTCATATGAAAATGAATCTTGCACGTTTTGACATGTCCAGAATTCTCATGATCACGAAAGTACTCTGCCATGGTTAGCGCTTTTAAAGCAAAAAGACCGATACTTTAAAAAAAAAAAGCAATCCAAAAAGATTGGTAATTGTTCAACAGTTTAATTCAACTGTTAAAAATGTTTGAGAAAAGATCACATAACATTTCTATAGGAGATAGCATGTAAGGTCGTAAGGTCACTACACCTTAGTTTCTTTTAAATATATTCCATATTCATTCTACTTTCTCTGCGCAATTAAACTATGAGTAAATGTATATGCCTTAAAATTTACGAAAAATTTTCATAATTTTATGTAAATTGATGTGATTAAATTGTTAAATTCTGATCAAATTTCATTATTATCCGGTTATAAATAAAGATGATGCAAAATACGTTCGAAAAGAAGAATGAAATAAGAACTTTATAAGAATGAATTCAAATTTCTAGCGAAGAAACTTGAACTCAAGAATACCAATAAATCTGACGCAATAAAAACTTCCTGTTGAAAAAGTCAGGCTAGCACTCACAATAAAAATTGATTTGGTAAGTATCAAACACAGAAGGGAGAATTCAAGTCATGTCGAGCATCAGTCTCAGATATTAATATTCCTAAATACTGATTCAAACTTTTTGTTGATAAACAGAATTAAAGTAAGAAATTAAGAAAAATGGAAATAAATCAAATTGAGAAGAAGTACTCGTCAAAACTTGTCAGAAAGTCCAAACTTATTTGCATATGGATAGATTTTATAAAAAATGAGTTTTGTGATCTCTAATAAACAGATAACAGTGATCACATTAAGCATATTTATAAAAAATTTCTTTTGTTTCACTTCTGGCAACAGATTATATGGGAAAGACAATGAGACAAAATCCTAGGAGTAACAGATCATCCTGGAATATGAGCTTAATGAGATTATCACAAAATTATTCGCATCTAATCTTTTTGATTTATCAGAAAAATAAGGATGAAAGCTTCACTTTCTATATCAAATTCTTTGATGCAAAACATGAAATAAAAGCGAATACCAAATATCAATGTTTAAACTGAGCAGTGAGTTAATTCACTTCGTTTCATCACAATCACTAAAACCATCTGATCAGAACACTTCGTCGAACTTGTAATGCGATTCAAGCGCCTGTGCAGTTGCAGTCGTAGAAGTTAAACATAGCGATATTATTCATACTATCATGGAAGAGCTGATTATTGCTAGAAATAGACTCCACAAATAATCGAAAATGCGTTGATAATTTTTATTGATCATTTAGCAATCATTCAGCAGGTGAATGCTCGAACATTGCTTAATTATTGAATGAGTAATTTGTTGGCTTTAACTGCGTGGTTAATTAATTAGTTGATAAGAATATCTTCTGTTATTTGCAATGGGTACATCCAACGCTGACCTAGTAGCAGTGTCATTAATTTGTTAGTGTGACCTAAATTTATCATTACATCAATGCAAGTTCTAACCATTGTCATTCCCATGGTGACGCTCAATTGCATTTTCATCACTGCAGTTATTCTTGGCGTTGTCATCCATTTTTCATGTACTTTTTAATTTCATAAAGAAAATTCGTTTTTTCGGATAACTCATTTCAGGTTCAATTATTAATCTTAAACATTTTTAGATTCAAATTTCTAAATTATGCTGTAACTAATTCTATATGTACGAACTTTTATGTTGCACCAAAATTCAACAATTTTTAACTGACAAAACAGGAGAGTATTTTCTTCCAATTTTGCACAAAATTTCAATATTTTTATTTGCTAAAAATCAGAAAAACATGTCAATAGATCTGCAATAAAAATTTTAAACAATACTCAGATTTTCTTTCTCATAATGAATTTAAAATTTATTATTCAGATGTGGAGACGAATGGAAGAGAAGCAAGTAAATGCCTGCAAGAATGCTTGAGGCCAATTCTGAAATTCGAGCATTCCTTCACTTTTCAATTCAGAAATTTCGAAAAAGTTAGTTTAGCTTAGCGCGTGCTTTTCTACCAAATATAAAGGAAGGACTAATTAGAAATTTTAATAAACCAAAATTTGAATCATAATGAAAGTTCAGATCAAATTCAATCTGTATTTGATAAGAAGTTTGATTATAGTTTTTTGAAGAACCAAGTGCAAAGAAAAAAAGGGGTTTATTGGACTTATTAACTCGATCAATTTTGGGTATTCTATTCAATTGAGTATTTTCTAGGTATGTGAGAAACTTGAATCTTCTGCCTATTGTAGCCAAAAGTGCAGTCCCGATGACCAATACCGCTTTTATCATTTCACAACTTTCTATCGTCTACATTGCATCGATTTTTATGAAGGTGACAAGCATTAATCTAAAATTAAATTAGAGCTATTGTCAATATTGCATAGCGTGATTCTTACTTAATTAAAGAAAGTATCAATCCGCTAGAAGCCTCTAATATCATTCATGTAGCAAAATTTGAAATCGAAATTTACACTGTTGTCTTTCGGAGAAGCAATGATTTTCGGAAAAATCGCTAGAAGCAGTTCTTGTACTTCAATTTTATTTCCAGTTTAAACTTAAAAAACTTTTTGCTGTGGTAAAAACTATTATAAATTATTTAAATCTAATCACTGTTATGTTTAAAATTTATAACTTAGAGAGCGTATTATACTGTGAATTCAATTTTTGTAAATTATTTTCAACTTCTCTCTGTTACAGAGCTTGAAAATCAACTTGATTGTTTAAAAAAAGCATCGCCAAATGTCGACAAAAGTGAGTTTTATCATTTTTTCTTTAATTAAATAAGTCGACTATTTTTTACCTAAGACAATAGTTTGCTTGAGAAAGGCGTTGCTATAACAATGATGTCGTCTCTCTAATATAATCATTTGTATTAAAATTTGTTGCCAATATGGAGAAAACAAAATTACGAACTTTCATAAAAACTTGAAAAGGGAGGAAAGATAATTTTTAATGAAAGAGATATTCATTTAAAATTCCGAATTTCAGACTGGATTTCTTTCTCTACTCCAGAATAGAACTATCTCAGAATAAGTGAAAAAAAAAAAGATAAAAATTTGATTCAAGTAAATAACAAAAGACCAATTCATTCTTTTTATAAATTGCTACCTTTGTTTACATCAATTTTTCAAGCATCGCTACTTCAGCTTGCAATGAACAATGTACATTCAAGCGCGGCAATAATGAAAGTCAAATGAAACTTCATTGCAGGTTGGAAATTAATCTTTCTTCATTGCAAGCAATTTATCGTCTTTCGTCCTAAAAGCACCAGTTTTATAGTTTGTGAAGCTTATGAACTTTTGCACTTTTAATCTCATGAACTTTTCTACGCCTCCTCTATTTTACAACTTTTTCCAACATTTCGTTCCTACAGCCAAAAATTCTTAAATCCAAAATTTTATTGAAGCATTTCATCAGAGCTTGTCCATTTTCTAGAATCTGTCATTTACTAATGTAATTCAGTTCATGACAAAGTTTAAAAGGTTTTTTTACACCATAAATAAATAATAAATCTTTTTACATCACTGCTGGCAACTTCCAGCACTGTTATCATAATTTCCATCATCATTATTATCAGTCCATTCCATTCGAAAATAAATAAAGTATTCAAGTACTTTAGAATAACCTGAAATTCGATTAAGGTTTTTATAAACTGTGTAATAGAGAAAGACCGAGGCAGTTGTGAAATATTGCAAATTTCAGTGCAAAATTTAATTCATTTCTAAATTTTTCAATACATCATGATACAATTTTTAGTTGGACACCGGAAGAGAAATATATCTAATTAAATATAGTTAGGAAAGAGTTTAGCAACTATTAAATGGCTCGATAAACCCGTGAAGGAATAATGAGGAATCGCTATTAAATGGATGATTATAAAATATCTTCTGTTAGAAGTGAAAAAAATCCACTCAGTAAGATTAGCTGCCTTTGCCGATGAATTTGTTGCAACTTTATTTCTTTTGAACGGTTTTTCATAGAGCGATTTCGTTAATGAAGAGCAATACTGTAAAAGAAGTGTTGTAGGATAAGGAATTGTACCTATTCGAGAAATATGAATACAGTGTGTCAAATGTCATAGATTTTTTTATCAGTATCACTTTGCGAAACTTGCAAACATGCTTGCTTGATAATGGTTTCCTTTGTGATGCAATCTTTGTGACACTTTCGCATTGAGACGGCAGTATGTTAATAACTTCGATTAATTGAAAATAAATTCTCTTTAGAATTTTTTTCAATTAATGTCACAAGGAGCAATGGTTAGAAAAATAAGGGGGATAATAGAATAATAATAATAATCAGTAAATTTCATTTCTCGGAGTAAGAAGAGCAGGAAAGTGGATGTAGCTCGATGTTTCTGGTGAGATGACTTATTCAAATTTAAGTGGTCTTAGTAATCTAATTAATCAATCATTCGATTAATTAATTAAATATGACACGAGACGACATTCACTAATATAAGAGAGAAATAGAAGCTCTGTGGTAGAACATTGTACAAAAATGGAAATTCAAAAATTAATTCATTTCTATTTTTAGGACTTTAAAGTGTTCTTTGATCTGTTATTATAAGAAATTCTCCAGTATCTGTTCTGAAACACATGACACTCTTTTGGTAAGCATTTTAAAACTCCAACCTTTGCAATAAAATAGTTCAGTTATTTTATGATCTCAAAAAGGATGTGAGAAAGCGCGTTTCATTCTTGTGATTTCATGCGATCAACTAATGATCTGTTTACACTTACTTATGTGATGCGAATTGAAAAATTAACTTTAGTTTCTGACTATTTATCAGTTTAGTAGGATTTCAATGTTTTTAAAAGTGTAAAAAGATTTAACTGAGTTTCAAATGATGAATTCAGCGCCTGAGTATGCGACAAATCAACGACATACGATTATCAACATCGCCGGATAATGATACGGACATTGATTGTCGCCAATTGCACAATGGAAATTACATGAAACAAAAAATGCTCGAAGTACGAACAGAATAGTGTGAAATATTAATAATTTAAGAGTACTATTAAAAATGTGGAAATAATGAATCACTCTATTTTTGAAAAATTAATTGGTACTAAACGACGTTTTATTCAATTTCAGTTATCAATTAGAGCGGTGCTCGGTTGAATGGTTTTTAGCTTCCAATGAAAGTTTCTGGTCAATATTTTCATTTTTTGTCCCTTCAATAGCATTTTGTTTTGAAGATAACTATCGTCTCAGAAAAGTGATATTTTCTTTTGTTGATTTCATCTGAAATATTCATTTTTAAGATGACTATTCCTTTGACATAAACAAATAATCGATCCCCGAAAGGTGATATTTGAAAGAATATTTTTCACTAACACTCTTTATTGTTTTCTGAGAGTGAGAATTAATTTACTTTAATGTCTTTCATCTCTCATCTAATTTTTGAATAAGCGAATTATTTGTATTATTTTTTGCAAATTATTTCTTTATTTAAATGAAGCTTTTATAAATACTTCTCAATTCACTCATTTAAAATTCTATAATTCCATCCAAAAATATGAAATGGATACTTTAAATTTATTGTTTTTTTTGTGCTCAGTCATAAAGATCGAACAAATAAATCATTGTAAAAATTAAGTATAGTAATAATTAGATCGTGGTGGACAGGGGCAATAGGCGGCGCTATTTCCAGGACTGCCTGGTTCACCAGATTTTCCTGGAAGTCCGTTAATTCCCATTTGGCCTGGCATACCAGCACGTCCTGGCGGTCCTGCTGGACCTGGTATTCCATTACTTCCCATCTGTCCATCAGTTCCAGGTTGTCCAATAAATCCTGGTAAGCCTGGAAGTCCTTTTGAGCCTGGTGTTCCTTTTCCACGTGACCTATCTTGGCCTGGTCGACCGGGTGGACCAACAATACCAGGTGGTCCTACTTGACCAGCATCACCACTTGGTCCTGGTGGTCCCGGCATTGCAAAGCGACCCGAAACTCCTGGCTGTCCTGGATTTCCATCTGGACCTGCAAAACCCTGCGGTCCGTCTTGGCCAGGTATCCCGCGAGGGCCAACTGGACATTTAACGCAAGTTACATCTTGTGGCGGGCAAGTCACTGATGGGTAGGTTACCGTATTGTCATCTCCGGGTAATCCGGGTGGACCTGGCTCTGAAAAAGTGATTGCTAAATCTGACTTGAGAAAAATATCACTTTATTTTCATCTGATAAATTCAAATTATTTGTAATACCAAAAGGGCAGCGAAAAAAACATACGTCCATCCGGGCCAGCTGGACCAGGAGGTCCTGATGGGCCATTGTTACAGACTGGATTCGGTGCTTCACATAAGCAGTAAGACGGCAAGTTGGAGAAATCTTGACGTTTTCGTCGAAATATACTAGTGAATGGATCATCTCGTCTTACGCTCGGCGGACTTAGACTGATTTGGATACCCATCATTTCGGACCAGGCTGAATCGGTTTCGACACGAAATATCTGTGTATTAGAAGAATTATTCAAATTTTTTATATTATGCAGAGTTTCAGCAAAAGCGTGCTATTAAGTTTCATGTGAGTATTTTGCACTTTTCTAACTTTTCATTTGAAGTCTTTAATTAAAAGCAATTAATGAGGAAACTATTTATATTATAATTTTCACACTTTATTTAATCCACTCTACAGAACGATATTCTGAGATAGAATATTCGTGATAAGATCTCACTCTGTCATAATCAAAATGAGCAATGTGCATTGTTTATTGCAGTGTTTATTCTCTCCAGAAATGAGTTTTAAAAAATTTCATAAAATTGGGACTAGATAATTTTGAAATGAAAATATTTGTATTTGTGAGTTGAATTGACTGTTTTTACTGGAAAGCATTCATTTAATTAAAACAATTAATTCAGGTAAGAAATGCTGAGCAATAATATTAAGGACAATAATAAAAAATACAAAACAGGCTATCTTTCTTTCTTCTTTCTATCTTTTTTTTTTCACATTTTTAAATGTCCTTTACTTATTTTGACCAATCAGACTTAATGCGATATGCTTTGTAATTCTATGTCATCACAAAAAATTTTTTTATCTTGAATATTCCGCATAATATACAGAATGCATCGGAGTTATGCATAAAGGCTAATACTATTCGCAGTGAAATACATAAATTTCTTAAAAAAAAGAAGCAAAAATTCTTTGATCTTCCATTTGTATTCAAACTTCAAATATCTGATGCACATACTGATCGAGCAAAATCTAAAGATGCAAACTCTCAGGTGTTGTTCTTTTTATTTTCAAGATAAACTTGATATCTTCCAGTCAATTTAAATTGAGAACTTTCCATTGCTATATCATAATTAGATCAATATGTTCGGTGAGACATTCCTTATATTATGTCAATAAAATCTGTTCTTGTATATCATTTATTAGAAACAAATTGTGATTCATCTTGAAAGTGATTAAAAGTAAATTGTGCTACTATCAGAACAAGAATCCAGATCACTTCTATCATTGATTATAAAAAAATTTATTTTATGTCACTGGAACTTGCTGAAAGATACTTAAAAATTCTTACCAGCGTTATCCATTTAATTATATGATAAGATATCTCAAATTCTGATTAATTCTATGTGAAAATGTCTCAGAATAATTGTCAAATTATAATAATTTGTTGCAGTTATTTTTTCCATTGAAGTAAATAAAACGAAAAGTTGCTAGTGATTGTTCAACTAAATTTCTTTTTTTTTTTTTTTTTTTTTTTTTTTTTTTTTTTTTTTTTTTTTTTTTTTTAATTTTTTTTTTTTTTTTTTTTTTTTTTTTGTTTTTATGACTTTTCATTTAATTGCTTGATCTTTTTGAATTTGTTGTATGAAATTTTAATATTAAAAAGTGTTGTTTGAAAAAGAACAAAACATGCAATTTGCGAAGGATTTGACAGAGCTGGAAAGCGTAAACTTCGAGATATAATTTATGATAAATCAGAGGAACTAGAAAAGCAGAAGATGATAATTACCGAAAACAGTAATAAAATACCCTAACATATTCTCTGACCAAGAAATAATAATAATTAAAAAATACAGGCGACATTTATTATTGTTGTTTTTTGGATAGGATTGCTAAATTTTCATCAGATGATAAATGATTATGAAGTAACTCATCCAGAATTAAAACCCTTAAAAAGCTTGTTCGATTACCACATCAGCTGACGTCTAGTTTTTACTTAATTACATTCCAAATTAGGAAGCTCAGCAACTTCAACAGTAGTGATATCTCCAATTAATGAGTAACCATTTCCCTCCATGAATTTTCAGTTGTAGCAATCATATTGGAAATTATTTCCAAAATTCTAAATTTCAAAATTCGACATGAGAAAGCATGGAATGATGTCATGCTTGTATTCTTTGTTGATTTGCTATATTTGTTCTCAGAGGTATTCAATGAACACTGTCACCGAAAGAAATTGAAACAATGAATTGATTTCGAAAATAAAAAACAAAATCCGTACAAGTTCTAGAATTTCGAAATTAAATTGCTTTCAAAAATTCAAGAAATTCATAATTAAACACATACCTGTACCTCATCCAATACTTCATTGCTGATTTCCCTCATTATTGTATACATGGAAGGGATCACTGCTAAGCATGTAATGATTGCAAGTGCACTGCAACCAGATGCCACGGCTATCGCAAATTTCGCTTCCTGCATTTTGTGAAATAGAAAGAAATGTGGAATGCGGGTGGAAAATGTTGTGATCATCATATTTATACATTCATTCGTTTCCGTTTCAAAAGGGATATGTTTCATCTTCCACACAGTTGCGATCAGTACGACAAACATTCCAATTGATGATAACAAAGAAAACATTCCTTTCTTTACTATGGAGAGCCTCTAGAAATGAAATTTTAATTGGATAGACGGATTACAGGACGGGTTTTTATGTTCCCGAGAAAGAGTCGAAGAGGAATCTGTGATGCAGATATCAAACTACTCTCCGTTATCCCATAATCAAAACTAAAATTCCATCGATTTAGCGAATTTACTTTTGGCACTTCATCAGCATCATGTGTGTTTAAAATCTGGGTAATGCAAAAAGACTTTGTCTGATTTTTCTGCATTCGATAAGCTTTAAAATAAAAAACTGATAATCGCTCGTCCTATAATTACGCATTTCAAGTTCTGACAAATGTATGACATTAATCCGTTATGGATCAAAGATTCCAAGTCAATGAATGAGTTCAACTTTTCACATACATATAGAGACGCTTATTGTAAAAGTAAAAGTAAAATACTGCTCCGTAAAAAAATTGCTGTTTAATATAGACCGAAATTTTTTAATTTAGGTTAGTTAGGAGAAGTATTTGACCTGCACTGGAATTACAAAAAAAACGTTAAAATTGAATTTATCTGATCCAAATTTTTTTTTTCAAACGGATCTTTTTTTTTAAATATGTACTAAAAAATTAGAAAAATTTAAATAAAGAAATTTTTTTACAAAAAACTCATACATAAAACTGATTTCTGGAAATTATAATATATGTTATAGTTTTCAATTTAGTAAAAGTATTTGACTTACATTTTTACAACAATATTTTCTTATCGAAAAATTTAAATGAAGAAATATTTTTTCTACAAAAAACTCATGCAGAAAACTGACTTCTGGAAACTATAATATATGAATTATTATTTTTTTATGATTTGTGTACGCCAATGATATCACTTTTTTCTCCAAATACATATTTTACCTAAATTCAAATATCCCACACGAATTAATAATTACATTTTGTTTGATAAGAAAATGAAAAAGTTTCGATTTTCATCGAGAAGAAAAGAAGATGAGAAATTTTTTCATAGTTGCTTGCCGTTTCTTTTTCAATGAAATCTAGAAATCATGTCTCAGTAATTCAGTTCCACGAATAGCTTGAAAATCTTACCATCTGTAGCTTTTTTCGCATTTGTTGTATTAATTCTAATCAAAATTTTACTGGGCAAACTTGAATTTTGACTGCTATGTCTTTTTCTACACCAATTTTTTAGAAGACAATTGTCAGAAGGAAAGAGAAAAAAAAGAGCTGCATCTTTCTTTACACCTCAAAAAGCTACCTTTTTATATCAATATTTCTTCTTAAGTTTTCCAAATTTCTTCTAGAAACCATTGAGTTAAACAAAATAATTCATCAATTAGTTCAATTTTCTAATGATACTTTTACATTGTAATTTCTAATAAATTCATTTTACTAAATTTTATGTCTTGGACTAAAGCAATCAATGTTATGGCGCATCAGATAAAAAAACGGCAACATCCCTCTCCTTGACTGTTCCTAACTCTGGTAATATATGATGCATATTATCATTGGATTAAAAAATAAGAGTGCCTTATAGTAATTTGAAGAATTAATATTGAAGAGCCGGAAAAATGGATAATTTTCAGAAGAGTTTTACTCTCAAATATCTTTCTGCACATGTATATCCAAGATATTTATAGTACCATCACTGCAATTCTTTTTCTTATGATATCATTACTGTAATTTTCTTCTATCAGCAACTGTGCGAATAGTTATGAATTCCAACAGAAATGTCCAAATTGATACTCTTGTACATCTCAGTCCTCGTGAAGTTACAAATATAAAATTAAGGCTATTCCAACCCTATTTTCTTCTGTCTCTCTTCAAATATTTAAAATGCACTTTTTTTGAAACTGATAAACAGCTTCAAAAATTGACTCACAGACTTCGCTGTCTCCTGAATACTTTTTTTTTTTTTTCAAAGAACAAAATATTCAGAGCAATGAAGAGAATTATTGTCAGCTGGATTCATAACGTTTTTTCTATCAAAACTAGCAATACCATAATATTGACAATCTGTATATCAGGATAATAAAACATTCATGCTGGGAAATAAAGTTCTTTTATAATATATCTATCAAACCTTATTTGCAAAAAATTTTCGATATATTATCATTTATTGCGAAAAAGGAAAATCTGGACTTGATTCTTTCAAAAAATTATGCTCGATTAATAAGAATTAGAGTATGATATGAGTATACTAATACAGTGAGAAATTTTAGACTTTCAGAGAAACATAAAAATATCTAAATAAGTCAAATTCTTTATAAAATGAATTGCAATTATTTTTTGAAAAATTTTTTTACCGTTTCCACATTTTTCACGCTTTACAGAGGTTTTAAAAATTACAAACATTACCGCTTATTTATAAAACACATCACGCAACTTTATTCTTCCAATCGGAAACCAATTTCTCATGGATGAAACGTTCAACGCCAGAAAAATAGCATTTTGTACATGGAAACTCACCCATTGCAAATTTATGTTGATGCTAATTAAATTAAATTTTTAGTTATAAAAAGTGTCATCAATTCCTTTAGGATTTTAATTCGGAATGCTGGTGATGCAGCTATATAGACATGCACTCATTTTTGTCTACATAGCAGTTACCAGCTGTATTTTACATAAATTCACATTTATATGGCTATTCTCACAGCACCAATGTTTGAAAATAAAAATGCTTAAATTCTTCCATCCATAAAACATCAAAAGTGGTAAGTATATTTTGCCAGTACATCCCCCACGACAATTTATTTATCTTCCTTTTCTCTCTTTTACTTCTTCCAAATATCAGAACATGGGAAATTTTGGATGATTGCTTTTAAGGATACAAGTGATTTGATTGACGCGGAGACAAAAGATAGACAACAGATCACATGTGCATAATTACCAGTTGTTTGCACAGGTCACGACAAACCGGATTGTACATATACTAATGACCTACGATCATTGCAAAGCGCATTTTGGCAGAAGAGAAAGGAAATATCACTACAAATAGCAAGTTTCGAACAAATTTTCTATTACAAAAAAATAAGAAGGTTTAAAATTTTGATGACAGAAATTTCGAAATATTTTGCGACTTGCATGGAATCTGAAATAAACTGAATAAACGACAAATGTTGAAAAGCTTGAGAAATAGATGCCTGCCTACTGACATTCAAACGTAAACTTCTAGGTCTAGAAGCTTGCATACGTAGCTTTATGATTCAGAAGAAGTCTTCTACGAGTGATAATGTTGTGCACACACATACACTGAGATTACAGGACGACAGTTTCTTCTGGGCTGATATTACCGTCCCACAAACTCTCATAACCGTTGATCAATTCAGTGCTTTCGCCTTCCTTTATTCCCGACCACAAATCCTAACCTCTTTAATACTCACGCAACGTACGCGAAAGCATTCGCGATCACATCAAACCCATTCCTGATCCTGAGCTCGTAAAATCTTACATTCTATCTTCACTGTATCCATTGTATAATTCACCATTCCACGATCATCCTTGTGTCTCTTCAAATACACACTCTTTGACATACCGGACAAAAGACTTATTTTGAAAGGACTGATTCGGTACCGGTGGGCACATATTTGCAGAGATATGAAGTCAGGTGGGTGTTGTCTCGTCGATAATATCAAATCATTTTTTTTTTTTTTCAATCTTTTTTGTGAGGAATATATTTTGTCTGTTTAGTTCGGATAAATTGCTATGTAGCTATAGGGCCTGTGACCAGTTTTACTTTTTTGGTACCCTCTATTCACAGTCCATGGAGACAATAAATTTACAAGAAGACATTAGATTTACAGTGCTACTCGAGTTTTATTGTTACTGTCTTGTCTGCTTTACACATCCAAGTGTATCATCTGAGAATCCAATGTTTCGGAGGATATGGCCTCAGCACCTAATGGTATGTAGAAAAGCGCTATCTCTGGCAGTATATCCCAATGCAGTTTTCCTTCCATCTATTACTTTCGCTTCACGATTTTTAAATTCAAATCGGTAAATATCTGGCAATTATATTTTTATATAATTTTACTTTTATACTTTCTTAACGGCTATTAAACACTGTATTAACTGCTCTCTAAACTTCCTAAAGGCACCGATGAATTCACACATTTTGCAGCATATTATGTTTTCATTTGTAACCGCTTTATCCGTAATATGAATTAGGTAATCCAGCATTGATACATAAAGCTATTTCTCTAAACGAAAATCTCTTAATTTAATAGGAAAATTGCTTTGCATTTATTTAAAGAAAAAAAGCCGTCGGATTTTAAGCTAAAATATTTACATATTATTTTCAGCAGCAGTAGAATTTGCACTTCGCAACACACTGCCAAGGTAAAAGTGAGATTAGACGAGAACCAAAATGAGCTTCGAAACAAGATTGCAACTATACCAAATGCCTTAAGCTTTTGCAGGTTTCTTTAATTTGTAAATTGTATATATTGACCTCATTTATTATCATGTCTTCTTGGATTTTAAAGGTGGTCATTTATCTTTACGAAGCATTAACTAACTTTATCAAATTTTAACTGCGACTCATTTATCTGTTTAATCTGTCCTATATTTATTTTCATGGTTACGATTACACTTATATCATCGAACGACACTTAAATAAGCTGCAGTGAATCAAAGAAATTAGCTGATTATATCAAATTTTGTGGAAATAATTTCAGAATTGGATTGACACCGGTAATTGGATATTTAATAGTGAAAGAATCATTCATAATTGCACTAGCCTTATTTACTGTTAGTGGAATAACAGACTGGGTTTGTTTAACCATAATTTTGTTAAATATTTTACTGGAATGCCTGTTTCTATTTAGGATATAAAGTTTGGGATCCTAAGCTTCGTATATCTTTTTAATTTTTTTTTGCTTTGCCGTAATTCAAGATTAAACAGACGGACAAAATCTTCTCATTTTCCAATCTTATTAACTCATTTATTATCAGCAAAAAGCAAGTGTACTGAACTGAGTAGTTCATTACTAAGAAGAATACTAAAACTAATCATCCAATCGTTATTGCTATTTATTTTGTCAGTTCTCAAATCTTTTCTCCACAGAATGAAGAAATTCATTGTAGTGAAAATCAGGAAATAAATCAATTTTTTGCAAATTAGAATTAATTTTCCATAAGGGTTTTGCGAGAAATCTGTTCCATGCATTTGTTCCATGTTATCAAAAAAGTTTTTTGTGTTGATATGACAGAGACGAATATTTCTATAAAAAGTTTTATTGATAGACGGAAGAGTGGTTTCTCCTGTACCTTACAAACAATTATTTAAGAACAAATTGATCACTGGATTATTCTTTCCTTTATGACTCGTAGAGAAGAATAAAATTTCTTGATTGTCTCTCTGCTGCTTTTTCTGCGTCGATTTGTATCGTTGTAAAACTGTCAGATTGTTGCTCCGAACTTGAACTGAGCTCGGACTGTTGCCGATTGCTGTCGAACTTGAATTGGAACTTGAACTTGAATTGATTCTGCTCGAAAATCCGAATCTTTTAAATCCTTCTGGGGCTTCTCCTTCTTTAGTCGATCTTACTTTTGTTTTCTGTTAATAGTATGGTTTTGGCGGGAAATATGTTTGTCGGCTTATTGGTCCCTTTGAAATTATCTTCTCACCTCTTGATCTTTAACACTTCTTATTTACCATGATTACATCTTTTGGATTTTTCCGCCACATGCATACTTCATTTCAGCTGGATGGCTATATTGCTCGCAACTTTCGGAATCAAAGTTCATTGTTTGGTAGCATAATTGATCCCATCGCTGACAAATTACTTGTCACAACTCTTTTTGTTACTCTCACTTATATGAAACTTATACCATGTAAATTTTCTTTATTTTTTATTCTTGTGATTTTTCATATATTTTATTGCATTTACAACATTCCGTAATTTTAGTGGCTCTTACTACTCTGGTGATTCTACGAGATGTTGGTCTTATTGTTGGTGGAGCTATGATTAGATATAAAACAATAGAAAAACCGATAACATTGTTTCGATATTTTAGTCCATCTATTTCACCGCTTCAAGTCACACCAACATTTGTCAGTAAAGTCTGTATTTCTCTCTTTTCTTTTTCTTTCAAAAAAAAATTAAGCAAGAGTCATGCAAGTCCAGTTTTTTTCCAACGCATATTCTTTATCAGTTAATTTATTATCGTTTTGTTCGATTAAAATACCGCAGATTTTATATTTTACTTTTTATATTTTAGAAAAAAATTAAAGCCAAAGGTCCTTAGCTTTAATCTAGCTGGTTACATTTAACGAATGAATATTTAGTAGAGTTGTTTTTATGTTTTATGTTTAATTGGATTTGTTTAAACTTTTGTTAGTCTGTTAATGCCGAATTTTCAATTTTAAATATATAGAATTTACGAGGTAATATTTGTATTAACTGTTGAAAAACAATTTTTAGACTGTTATTTTCTTCACTTTTCAGAAACAGTCTAGTTTTATTACTCGGAGATCCAGTTTCCATTATAACTGTTGAAAAATCATCTTCATTTATAATATCGCAGTCTTTAGACTAGAATAAGTTTAGGTGAACACGGCAATTCAGATGTGTGCAATCGCTGGAAGCCTGGCAGCTCCTATATCAGGCTTTATAGATCATTCTTTTTTGACCTATATCTAGTAAGTCGAATTTGTTATTTACTTGTGGATTTTTTTAAAAAAAAAAAATTTGCTTAAGGAAAATTTTTGCAACTACTTTTTCCATTTATATTTCATTTTCATTAGATGATAGAATACTTTTTAGCTTTGCCACTGCCGCAACAACGATCTATTCTGGATTTCAGTACGCACAACTAACCAGAATGAAGCCGATAAAGAAAAATAGGTGCTGAATTCGGGATCTTTTTATTTTTTTAGGTTTTTAATTATTATTTATACTTGAGCAGCTAATATTATTTGCTAAATATTCAAATTTTTATCAAACGAAATATTAGTTGTATAAACTCCGAAGCGATGAATATTTTTTATCATTTCTTGCTGACATACGGGTTATTGTTTGCTTAAAAAAATTCTTGCATTTTGTTATAGAATTTCATTGTGTACATTTTTCACATAAAAAATTTACTTATAGCCTGTAACGTATATAGTAATCTCTTATTGTTCAGTGCATATTTCATGTTAATATCAGTTTTTAGTGATGGATAAGATCTATTGGGAATTTGTAGAGTAGATTTTTTGGAGTCATTCTACTTCATAATCTTCGTCCTTCTGTAGATTGAATTCTGAGACTTTTAATAATAAGAGAAAAAGGCAAGGTGGAAACCGGCTTAGGGAAATTAATTTGTGTGATGATCAATTATTCATTTTTCTACTGTCAGTGTTCTGAAGTGGGTATTGATTAAACTTGATTTTTATTAATTAAACTTTCATGGAAAACAATCGTTCTATTGTCATGGTACTATGACTTCAAGAGTTTACTTGATAATACGTGATAAAGAACTGGTGGCGTAGATATGCCATGTTATGTTTTCACATTTTAAAGTCGCTGTGTCTCATTAGTTTTGCCAATCTCTCTAGCGGCATATGGAAGTGGTGCAATAATTTTTTAAATAAATTTTATTAGTAAAGAGGCGTATCGTAAAGACAAGGAAATAAAATATTAATTTCTTAGATTAGAAATGAGTAGGGACTTTTTTTAGGAAGAATTTTTTTGTTAAAGTTTGGGAATATTTGCCAAAGTTGGATTTTGGGAATTTAATTGTTGGTTATTCAGCCTGATCTCACATTTGTGTTAGAGTGACGGTAAATTAAATTGAACAATTTAAATATTTTCGGAGGGAAAACGTGACATGTCAAACTGCTGCATTTAGTACAGTCACTGTTTCACATAAATATTGGCATAGTTAAAATGGACACACTCAGCAGATTGTTCGAGATCTGTTTAACATCCAGATTTGCTAATTTTCAATTATTTTTTATAATGAATCCAATAATATATTTCACAGTTCAAAAATTGCTGGATCTCAATTCCCTTCAATTTGTGCAGTTTTCTCCTGGGAAGTATTTTTTTTTTGCAGCAACTTTTTATTTCATTATTTGTTTTGATATCAGATTGCTATTTTATTTTATTAAAAATCGATTCACAGGTCGGAATTATTTGCAGTAGGCATCAACGATAAAAAGCTGATCTGTCGTTACAATGTTTTAAGACTCATCCCTCACACTGCTATGTTTTCATTAATTTATTTGCTGATAATTGTTTTTTTATTTTCAATTTCCAACTTGTTCTAAAGATTAGAAAAATGATTCGTGATTATTGAGTTCAAGTCATATTAATTTTCTCTAAATCAAGGTGTTAAAAAGAACTTTTGCTGAAATATTATTAGTTCACGAATTACGCATTAACTGATAATAATTCACTTGTAAGAATTCTTCACTACTCCTTCATTTAACAGATCCTTTGCTTGCTTCTGTCTTTTTTTTGTTTTTTTCTTTTTTTTTTACGAATACTTATAACAGTAAAAATGATTTTTATGCTATGTCGATTTTACTTACAATTTTGGTCAGAATTTTTAGAGATATTTGGCATTCTGGCTTCAGATTTCTTATTTTGTTTTTTTCTTTTTTTTTTTTTTTTTTTGACCATATGCATTTTATTTCGGCCAAAAATTTTCGTTATTTAATGCTTCAGCTAAAAGATCGACAGTTAATATCTTCAATTTTATAGGGAAATAAAAATCTTGAAGATGGAAGCTCGTTAATTAAATTCAACAATGAATAATTGACGCTAATAATGGAAATCCTTAATTGATTATTATCCCGACTAAGATGAAAACATGTTTTATAATCCAGTTTTGTTGTTCATTTCTCTATATCGTAATTTGGTTTTATTTCATAACCTTGGTTTTCTTCGAGGTTTAATTACATGAATAATTTTCGGGAAATTTAAAACTTCCTTTTCTAATGAAAGGTTTTCATCGTTGTTTATAATTATAGTATATTAATTTCCAGCTCAAATTTTCTTTTTCATTTCTTGCAAATTGGCAGTTTGTCACTTTATGTTCATGTACTTCAATTGACAAAACTATTACTAAATTTTGACATAGTAACCTAATGCAAAAAATAAAAAATTGGCAAATTGGAATGCATGAATTAAGCATGCTGCCAACGGATATTTATACAAATTTTTCCTGTCTCAGAAATAAAGGTAATCTATATAGGATGTATTATTCTGTAAAATTTTCATTTTTCTATTTTTAGTATTCAAAATCAAACTATTCGAGAATCCGAACATCAGCCCAAATAGATTTTCCTTGAAATGATTGAATGAACGAAATTTGCTGAATCTTCATTTTTTGACTGTTACACTTCAACAAAGAAATTGAATTGATGTATGATATGAATTCAATGTTGATCGTCCATCGAGATCTTTCACAACATGTTGAATAATGCGTCCATTCTCAATTTCCCATTGTTGCATAAAGTGGCATTAAGCGCACGATCAGCAAAGCTGCCTTGAATGGAAAACTTGTTGTGTGTCGTCCATCATAATCACTCATAACAATTCATTATTTACTTATTCATTCCACTCTTTATTTTCACTCATCGACTGTTCAACACTTTAGTCAGCATATCTTGAATTTTATTTTATTTCTTACTACTTCATTGTGGTGAAATATCATTAAAAAATTATGCAACAATCATATTTCATTGTGTTTATTAACTTATAATTATTAGCTATCGCTAGAGAGATTCATAATTGCAAATGCAAACTTCGCGTACTCTGAATATAGATGCCAGCGGAACGACAGCTGTCAACGATGATGCTAACGGAACACTCTATTATAATAATGATAGAATTGACCTTTATAGAATCTGTGATTATGGAATTCGTTGATGAATGAAACTTTAAAATAATTCGTTCTGTTATCATAGCACTGTCCAAAATAACTCAAATTTAGTTCAGACTTTTCTTCAACTCAAACACTGATTATTTTATTCAAAAAATAAATCTTCGAAATTCCTATACTAGCCATCATTTTCTAGATACTTTGTAATTCTTCACAAATTAAAAAAAAAAAAAATTTTTCTTCCAAAAATTTCTGCACATCCTTGCAGTTTATAAACTACTTGATGAATTGTGAGTAACATAACGAGTTAATGTTATAGCACATAAATATTTAAAATTCAAAAAATAAACATTCGATAATCATTCAGCGATTATCAATATATAGTTTATTTGAAGATCATGAACCCAGTTATGAGAGTATCAATATCAGTCACTAGGCAAGCATAAATCATTTCTAATTGGATGAGAGTATCAATATCAGTCACTAGGCAAGCGTAAATCATTTCTAATTGGAAATTAGATTTTCTACTCAATTTTAATGACATTTTTTGAATTGTTTCGATTTGATGGAAAGTTTCAGTTATATAAGGAAATTTATCATATCTTCTGCATAAAATATTTTGGTGATCAAAATGAAAAATTAAAAAGAAGCATTAATTAGGCGTCGCTGCAGCGATTTCTGTAATAGCAAGATATCAGTCTATCTCACCTTGTTTCTTTCATAGTCCCATGGCCACATGAACTTGCAACTCGCCTGTTGCATTGAGAAGAATAAAAAAATAGAGTAGAACTAAAATGATGGATTCAGCTTGGTGATATATCGCCCGCAGATGCAAGAATGAAAAATCTCAGAACTTGAACTCATCCAGAATCATATATTCATCCATTTATCAACACGAATAACATTTGTATAAAAATAAAGAAAGAAAATGCTGGCTGTTGTCAAGAAATGCAGATGTTCGAAGAAGATGAAGATGAAGAGTGACGGAAAACACGAAGACACAAAAGGAACATCGAGAAAACGAGGATACCAAATTGATGTGCTGTTGCTGTAAATCCGGAATTAATTCATTAATGCGATTTTAAAGACGCCAAAGACGAAGGAAGAAATCATTACTAATTTCTTTTTACAGTGAATGAAAAGTTGAAGATATTGTAAGAGCTTTTTCACATAGTTACAATAATTCATGTTTTTTCTTCTTTCTTCTCAATTTCTCATATGATTCTAGAATTGAAAGAAAATATTTATTCTTACCACTGTAAATAGTTTTTTTTGATCTTAATGTCTCAAAACAATCCTCACTCGCACATTCCATACCAATTTTACTTTTCCATCTATCAATAAATTTTATTTAAATTTTTTAATTAAATGATCGATTGCATCAGAATAGTCTTCTGCCTCATATACTATGATTTTCAAATTTCCTTTTTTCTTTTTTAAATACTTTCAAAGCTCTACAGCAAATTTTCCAATGATCCCAAACAAAGACATGCCATGAAACAACTTAAAAGCACTTAGTCAGCAACGAATAATTTCACAAGTAATTGAATTTTAGTCTTTGAATTCCGCTTGTCATCCATATCGTAATTACACTCAATGAGAGTGAGATTAACGTGTTTTGTTCTGAGTTGTGGCCTAATTGCAAATGTTATAATGTAAACTCTTATTAATCTCGTTTCAAACTTATGAAATCAATTGTATCAAATTTTAAAAATTTAATTTTGTCAATTCAGACCAAAAAAGATAAGTGGTTATCATTAGATGATGAGAATGAATGGCGCATTCATTCTTTCACAATTATGGCTTATCATTGCTGTTCGAAGCACAGATGACTATGATGAAAGAGATCTAGCAATAATAGCAGAGGTAGATTTTCTCTCAGTGAGCCAAGAAACATCATCGACTTCATTTCCTTTGAATAATCTGACGCAACGGCCACACCAGCAACATGACGAAAATCATTCACTGGAAGAACGAAATCACAGATTTCAGGCTTATCAGGAGAGGAAAGGTTTGCTTTGCTGCAATGGTTACTTTTGACATAAAAAGACAATTTACTAGAAATGGTAGGAAATTTTTGAGACAAAAAATTCTCATAAAAAGATATAATTTTGCTTGACTTTTCAGTTATTATGGCAAAATATTCTGAATGTTTCTTCTTACCTGATAAGATCACAAATTCCAACTTTTAATTTGATGAAAAGCAAAACCGAAGCTATCAAAACTAAATTCTTCACTTCTATTGATTACAATAAATTGTTTCTATTGATTACTGCATGCTCCTTATTTATATCAAAAGTCTTTTTTTTTTTTTCAACTTGTGATTTTAATAATTTTACCAGAATTGGAGGCAATCAACTTTTTAAAGGAATAGTTTAGTTAATAGTCCAAAAAAAAAAAAAAAAAAAAAAAAAAAATTGGAAAATTTTATGAAAAAAAACAGGACTAATTCGTGTTGCAGTTATAATACTTCAAAAGATAAACATGATTTTTAATAAGAAATTCATCGAACAAGAATGAATCTAACATTCACAAACGAAATTATAATTGTATTATTATATTTTTCACCATTCATTCATTCAAAAGAAGAAACTACAGTGGACAAAGAATCAGATGATATCGAAGATAGTGTCACAGAGCCACTTGCTAGATTCTCGGTTGTGACACTTGTTCAAATGGATGTTAACAACGACACACGATTGATTTCTCCGGCAAATAGTAGCAACCTGCAAAATATCGCATTTCCTGTTTTGCCAAACAATGGTATTTTTTCATTACTTTATCGTCGCATCATTATTTCATGATTATCTTCAACCCATACTATCTCGCAGTTGTCATTAAGGTGTTTTCACCTACACAATTTGACGTACTGAACTATTCTTTTAGTTTTTTTATCGTATCCGAGATCATCGCTACTAATAATTTACTTGACAATATCTGAGCATCGAAGAATGGACCTAATTTTTTATGTATAGATTTTAAATTAAATTAAATTAATTTGGAAGTCATTTCTTGCTCATTTCTGAAATAGTCTGTGGAAATTATTTTAGAAGAGAATGGAAAGAGGATGTTGTCGAATAATACTGAGGCATCTGAGCAGGATAAGAATGACAATAAGAAAGATGAGGATGATAATGGATTAAATAGCAATGCGATTGATGAAGAGCTCGAAATCCGAAGAAAAATGAAGCGTACCACAATTGAAGTTCGGAGCTATCCTCCTGTTACCGAAACTAGTTCATCTCCTGCCACCACAAACATTCCATCATTAGACCTTGACCATACTACAGCTTTACCTGCAACTGCGATTTCGTTACCTTCCACACCTGATTACTCATCAATTTCACATGATCTTGATTTTGGACCCCGTACAACAGTTTCATACGCAAGTCTTAGCTCAACTCTACCTTCAAACGTTGCTCAAGATCATTACAACAGATTCAGTGAAGTGATTAAGCGGGTCAACGTCACAGAATTATCTACAGTTCCTTCTTTCATAAACGTCGCAGTACCATTTGCACTGCCAATTCCATTGGGCAAAGCTGAAACACCGATTAATCTTTTCGATACTCAATTACAAAATTCTGGATTTGGTGCACTGATCAATAATGGGCATTTCTGGACTGCAGACAGATTAGATGCAGCAAGGAAGAATGATGCACTTCAATTGCAAGAGAAAATTCAAGGGCAAATGCAACTGCACGCTCCAGTAGATGATGTATTGGGCTGTACATGGGACATCGTTACGAGTAGTTGCAAAGATTTGTTTTCTTTAAAACTTTGTTCGCACTGCCATGACTTTGGTAACATTTTCTTGCATAATTGCAAATGCCTTGTGAAATATTGAATGCACCATCTCCACTCACCTGTCTATCTTCTTTGTTCAAAATCAAAGTTAGGAAGTCATTGATAATTAAGAGAGAAGAACATCTCGAATAGTGGATTCCAATTCACCATCACTGCAAAAACTGACCAGTGACAGTTAAAACATTTCATTATGCTGATTGAACATAAACATAACAAATCTTTGGCTAAACGGCATAACCTTATTAAAGCAAATATTACTAATGAACCAGTCAATATTTCTTTCAACCTGCTCCTAAGATTTTTTCAACCCTATTTGTTTGTTGTTTTTTCTTCTGTTTCGTTAATATAATGTTATATTTCTATATGCAGATTATTTATTGGATGTCGTAAATTAATGAATTTGAAATTTGAGCTTTCATGATTATCCAAATATTTTAATTCAATTTTCCATTTATAAGAATCAAACTATTGTATCAATTATCAAAAAATGCATCAAAATTTTTGTTCTGGTAATCAATCGAAATCAAACTGATTGGTACATTTGAAGTTTGAAGAGATTGTAGTTCAGTTCGTAATAAATACAATGCGAATAAGCCATTTTTTCAGATCATCCCTAAATAAAATATAATAAGAAAAGAAATGAAAAATATTTTCAACTTCTCTCTTGAGCACACATTTCTACCTGGAAATTGAAAAAAGTTGTGAACGAATCTGGTTACATGAAATAGACAAAATATGCTGAAGAATAATGATGGAGAATTCATTTCAAAACTTGATTTTGTAACTTCGTAATTCATTTTAGAATTTTCATAACAAAATGAAGAGTAGAAAAAATCTGAGAAACTTCCCGATTGTCTGAAATTTTCATAGCTCTAAAAAGTAGATGCACTGAAGGGCTCTATACGAATGTCTGGACAGACTAAGAAGTCTAGTTGAAACTATCGCTTCTGAGGCATTGTGAAAGAGGATTCTAATCTCTATAATTGTATTAGCATATAATCGTAGAAGTTATGCTAGAAAGACCTCTTGACAATAAATCAAAAGTAATCTAGAAAATAAATCTCATTTGCAGTTTTTGGCAATGTTCAACACTTGAACTTTTATGATTAAAAATGAGTTTTCAATACTAGAAGATGATAAGGAGCTTGTATTTGTTTGAAATTTGAATGAATGAAATGCACTGATAGTATTGCCTAACTTCATTTTCTCTTTTTTTCTAATAAAAAATTTTTTAATAAATTAATCATTACTAATTTGAAATGTTACCAACTTATAAGAAATAAATCATTCTAATCTATAGTAGGAATTAAATATGAAGTACTTGCATTTAAAATTATGAGAGATGCAGTGTGTTATCTTCGATCAAATGCTCTAAGATGACAGATTGTTTAAGTTGCTTATTACACTGAAAGCACTTTGGATTCTGAGTGAAATACGTGAAATATTTCTACCACAGCAATATTTGAGAATCGGAAAGGGCATATAATTCCTTTCTCAATTCTCTTTCCATAAACTTTCTTTGTACTTAGTCAAATTTTTGAATTTCGTTCTTTTTCTTAGCCTTATTGACATCGTCTGAATATTATTATTCAAAAATAAATGATTCAAGTGCCTCATATGTGCATTAGCTAATCCATTAATGAAACGCATATCTCATTGGCTGTGGCTTTATAAATTGACTGTGTTAATCTATTTTTAAGAAAACTGTAACGAATTAAATGACTTTTCTGCATTAATTTATTTTAATACTGTTTTGCTGAATATTTTTGGAAAAGTGACAAATTCTATCCGATTAGAGAAAATCTGAAAATGCTTGTAAGTTTTCATTTTTGGCTTTTATAGTTTTTTAACTTATATGTTTAGTTGGTATTAGTTTATCAATTTTTCGAAAATATATCGTAGAATGGGAATCGAGTGATATTTTAATTTTCGTTCTAACTTCAATCCATTTGAGTTTTGTTTTCATTTTAGCTAACGAAAAAATACTAAGTTTGTTCGCTTTCGAGACAAAATATACGGAAAATTAATGTTTTGGGACAAAACTTACTTCGACTTATTCATATTTTTTTATTTCTTAAATCTGACAGTGATTGAATATTAACAATGTATAGAAGTAACACAAGTTTATCGTCATAATATGTACTCTTTTCTATAGTTCCTGCCAAGTATCAGGAAAATCTTTTCTTGGCTTTTCCTAGCCTTTGAGGGTATCAACCCTGATGTTGTTGACGCCTATACATCAATAATAATAATAAAAAAAGTGCTGATAAATGGATTAGATATTAATCTTATTAACATAATTCGTTTTAATAGAGACTTCGCAAATATAAATATTTTGTATAAACAAAACGCTGCATATGCGCTGACTTTCATTCACGCCATGCTTTCAGCAAATATTTCATTTAATTTGAGCTTGAATTGCAGAAGAAGCCGCCTATCAAGCAAATGGGAAATCACGGCTTTTTATGAAATAATGCTCAAATCGCTACTCGTAAAAGTTAGATGAGTGATTTTGTTTTATTCTCCGTCAAGCAATGCTACTATTTGTTAATTTCATTTGCATGCTTGGGCAAAATTAAATCAACTGCCAAGCATCTTTTAGTAATGTAGTCATTAGTTTTTTTTGTGTAATGGAGCGTTCTTATCAGAAGAGTATAAAGTCAACAGCAAGGATAGCAATGATTGTGTAGAGGCGTCTCTTAGAAACAAATAAACTTGACTAGTCATCATATCGGAGAATGCACTCCTACTACTCATTCGTGCCATAGCAACAAGAATTTTTGAAGTTTTAAATTCATTTATAGCCTGAAATGCAGCTGATTTTCTTCCTTTTTTTGTCTATATCAAGAAAGGAGTCTTTTCCTTTCTACTTGTCTTTCTTACACAGATAGTTATCTATAGTATATCTGTATCTGTAAGTTTAAGTATCGGTAAGTATGAATAAGTTTTGTAAGAAAGTGTAATTTTCAAGAAACTGTAACTTCCTCTTTCTTTTTACTTTTCCAAAATTCAGCCACAATAAAAAAGTTATAAGAGCTAGACGGATTTTTTTATCTATGTAATGATGCTTGCTAGATTAATCCAGGTTAACTTTAACTCATCAAAATATATGGAAAAACTAGCGCCTATCATTTCTTTTATTTTGGTGGAGAGAAAGAACTGACGAGTATTTTTAAATCTTGGAACGTTTCAATCAAAAATAGTAAGTTGACAAAAACAACTTGATTTATTATGATTCTAATTTCAGCCGTCAAAAAAAAAAAAAAAAAAACGATTGTTTATTGGCTTTGCAATTGTAAGATTGTAGAAGATGAAGAATTTGCATGCAACTTTGTCGGATGACCATATCTAAAAATACTATTTTCCATCTTCATCGTCTAAAGTATCGATCTTCGGCTTTCTGAATAAAAAACGAGATTTACTGTCGTTTCCCTAAGGAGTTAGTGTTAATATTAAGTCAGCTGGAACAAACTTAGAAAAAGAAAGGCAAAGAAAATAAAACAACACGGACGGTTCTTCAGAAAAGCGAGATTAACATTTTGCTATTTCTTTTTTTTTGGTATCTTTAGGATCAGCAGTAAATTCATTTAGAATCAGTGACGCATCATCTTGCATTTCTCTAACTCTTAGTTAGCGGAAGTAATTTTATACTTCCAAGTTGAATTCGCATTATATTGAAGTTTTTGTCAGCAGTTTGTCTCAACTTTATATTGTCCATGAGGATGTTTGATTGGTCGTTCAGTGTCTTTCTTTCAAATAGAAATTCTGATCGTTGATTACACATCAGAAATTTAAAAGTACAACCAAAATGAATTGCAGTTGTTATGTTCAATTATCTTTTCTTTTTCTTTTTGTCCATTTTTCTATTTTGGGTGTTTATATGTTTGTAAGTGGTTACCGGTTATACATTGCACTGATTTTCTTTAAAATTTTATAAAGAAAAATTTTCTATTCATCTATAAATTATTCAATTTAATATATTTTTGTATCCCATTAAAATTTCATCATTCAAAAAGCACCTTCTAACTCTTAAGTATTTCTTGGCCATATGCCAAAGGTAAATTTAATTGAAATAAAATGCCTCTTGAAAAATATTAGGATTTCATTAGATATTGCTTCCTCGATAACATTCTAATTACTTTAAAAAGTTTTTCTCCGAACTACTTATTTCTAAATAAAAGATTCCATTTGTTGGTAAAATTTAATTTTCAGTTTAATTCTGGATAAAGTATTGAGTACATATGTTTCAGTGATATTTTAGTAAATTTTAAAAATTATTCCATGAAAAACTCAAAAAAAAAAAAAATTTACAGCTCATATAACGGCAATTAGAGTCTATGGTTGCAGTGGAAGCAAAACTTGACACCTTAGATAATTAACTTGATACCATAGATAGATAACACCTTAGATAATTCTTCTTGAACCATTGCTTTCATCTTATAGTAATTCTTAGATTTAAGAATGAAAGCAACTTTTCTCCTCGCATAGACAAAAACAGCTGTATATTTGTTAATTGATTATAATGATAAGTTCACTATATTGTCTTTAGCGTAGCGTATATTTTGTGATTCTGCGCTTAAACTTAGAATTTCGGTTTCATTCTACTGTTCATTTTCTTCTCTTTCTCTTCTAAGATTTTAACGAAAATGTGGAATTAAAAGATGACAAGCGAATATCTTTCTCTTTTCACTGCAAATGACCAATCGCAAATTCATTTGACGTTCCATAATCTAATTGATGGTAAAAATATTTTAATTCATGCTGCTTCCTCATTATTATCTATTTAATTTTTCTTTCTCAATGATTTTTTACTGACAATTTTAAGTGAAAGAAGTAAAATTCAAATTCTGTTTTGATTCTACTTTGGTATTTATTGCTTGAGGAAAAGCAATCACTTCTTAATTCAGAACACAGATTTAAATTTGCATTTAAGAGCAAAGATATAAGGCGAATTAATGCATCACCAGTTTCTATTCAAACATAGACGGCTCAATTGCGGGCGGTTCCAGTTATTGTCCAAAAATATTTTTCAAAAATTTACAACGTTATCCTATATTCATTAAAATTATATAAGACTCTAGTAAACAGAAATATTGGGATAATTTTCGACACAATATTTTCTTCCGCAAAAAAGAACGTTGTGACACATTAATGTTCTTCCTGGCTGCACTTCTATCCAGAAATGTTATATCCACTATAAAATATGCAATTGAATTGATATTTAAAATGCTTCTTTATGAATACTTATGTTCGTTTTTCTTTTCCGCCTGTCTTTCTGTCGCTTGTTGTTGAAGCGACCGATCAATAATAATCAAATTTGTGGCAGTGATATTGTGAATATGACCAATTTATTGCGCTCATATTTTCCATCCCTTCTTCAAGTCTCATTTTTACTTTAAATCAATTTATTTACTCGCTTTATGCGTTGTACATTCTTTCTGTTGTGCAAATAGTACTTTATATTGCACTTTTATCTCTTTGACCCAAATTGTTTATTTTTCAATGAATCATCTGTTACGGATTCTCAAAACTTGGAAATAACCTTATTATGAACAACTACACCGATAGTATCGTAAAATTTCTGGTATTTTTTCATGACAGAAATGTCTGGACATACATGATGTTACACCCGTATTATCGATTAGCATACCCGAATTCATTTACCTGATATTTCGATCAAACCAAAACAAAGTAACTTTATTAACATAAACTACTAGCATGCCATGTCACATTAATACTGGGATTACTCATTTTTATTTAGCTGCTTTTTTTTCACTTTGATTTAAAACAAAACTTGTCTGCACTTTTAACCGTTTATGACTGAGGCGATTTCTTCTGACGTCCATCCACTAAATTCAAATCTGATTAGAATGACCAGAATGAGCCTTCATTATATATCATTGACTTGCTCTTGCTACAAATTATTTCATATGTATCAAATGCAGAAAATGTACCGTGAGAGTAATTTCCTCCGCCTTTATCTTTCGCTCAATCTTCTGGTTGAAAAATTCGTAGTGAATTGTACTGCTGCTCGTTAATGATGGATATACTTGATGTAGGTAAGCAGCAAGTTCTGTAAAATGATTTATAAAGTATGCACAATTTTTGAATTCATTGCAAACTGAAAGTTTTTAATTACATTGCAAAATCATAATTCGATATTATACAAACATTCATATTGTTTTCTACACGATTTTAATTTTTCCTGACTTTCTTTCAAAAGATTAACGTTTCTTTGTGCAAGAGACAAATACTATCTCTACTAAAGATAACAACTTATCATTTTAGATACCTCACATGAATATATTTCAACTATATCTATATCACCACTGGATATCTAAGATGCAAGAAATGTTTCATTCCGAGTAATATATATCGATATTATGCATTTGGCTGATAATCAAACATGATCCATCAGACTCAGCTGAATCTGCCATAAATACCATATTTCTTTCTTTACACGAAGACAGCAATGTATTTATTTCCTTTATCTTTTTAAAAAAATGAATGCTTTCTTCAGTATACGCTGATATTAGACAAAATTATTTATTTCAACAAAATTTACATATATGCAGATTCCGTTTGCATGGATGCAATCTGCTTTTCACGATTTCACATTTACGTATTTGCTGAAAACATTGACAGTGATTTAGGTATTATTAGGTAAAAGATGCTAAATTCAATGCTTTTTGTTGTAGGTGTGCTTCTAGTCAGGTTGGTTGAGTTCAACAGTACAATAAATGGACAAATATGGAGGTGCAGAATTTCGATTACCGCCATTTGAAGACATATGGAAACCAGCCTTTCGAATACCTTTCATTTCTTATTTCCTTCTGTTTCAAACTGTTGCCTACTGCATTCGGACATATGCATGGAAGAGCTATAGCGGTTTCAAGTTTGTGTGATTTTTTTTATTTAAAACAAAATATTGAAAAATTCCCTCAGAGAGATTAAGCGAAATTAAGCAGTCAAGTTTAGCGCTTTTTTGATCGTCTATGATGAACTTTGAGTGATCTTGATTGTTTCGGTGCTTATAAAATCAGTTGAGTTTGTTCTCCTCATATACCCTTATTTGGATTTTTGAAGAATCGAATCTTAGATTAACACGAGAACGTTTTTGGAAATACTATCAGCGACAAGTTTTATGAAAAATGATTATCAGAAAAATTGAAGTCAAATACAGTCAACTGCATCCATTGGATGAAGTTTTTATAAAGTTCTAAAAGTGTAAAAAAGTTCACTTTATAAAGTATACATATTTTACAGACAGTATCGATTACACAACTTGACGCTATGTTTTATACATTCAAGCATCACTGGCGTGTGTTCATTTGTATTTTCCATAACTCATCAACAAATAATGCTTGAAGATACGATACACTGGTATAGTCCATGGGCTGTACAACTTCCAATTCTATCTATAGGTTCGAGCTTCTTGATTATGAAAGAATTTAATCAAAATCTTTAAATAAAGAGATGATTGAAGAAACAAATACAACTTTTATCCTTTGACTTATACATTGCTGTCATGAAATGAAGGAATTACTGAATTCATTGCCCATTAATTAAAGGGGCTTTTGGGTCATTTATTAAAATTCGTTACTTGTTGATGATGAAACAATTATACTGAAAGAAATTCGCTAAACATAATAGTTTATTCCTGCGATGATTAACTTTTTGGTGGCAATGCTGCATTATGAACTCAATTAAGAATTTAATGGAAAAAATCCTGTCATTTTTGCCTTTAAATATCTTTCTTATTGCCATTATTGTTCTTTAAATTGAAAAATAATGTTGCAGCATATTTTGTTTGTGACACAATGGATATGTTAAGGCATGAAATCTCGAGATGGACCATCGAATTACTATTTCACCACACTGCAAGCACATTTGTTTTTACCATACCTATTCTTACTCGTAAATTCACGCCTTACGCTTACTGGGCTCTTCTAATGGAAGTTAATAGGTGGAAATTTTTATTATATTGAGAATTTTCCACTGAATTTATCAACGAAGATAGAAACTCGAAAGTCATTCATGCTAAATTTGAGTATATTGAAGAATTTTATACATTTTAGCATCTTTTTGCATCTTCGTTCGCTAATGCAAATCTCCGGCTATAGCGATTTGAAACAAAGTCTTTTCCGATTAATTCGATTTACAAACATTATTACGTAAGTTAAGAATTATGAAGTTAAGTTCCTTTTAAAACTGTTGATCTCAAATAGATTTTTTCCTAAAATTTGGACAATAGATTAAATTTTGTTGATATTACAAACTAATTTCCCCGAAATTAGCTTATTTTTAAATCATTCTATTTGCGAAATTTTAGAGACTGTGCTATTAGCATAAGGCCAGATAAATGACTTATAGATTTGTCTTATTTCGATTTGCTGTGCAAACATGGCAGATTAATTGGGCATGGATGAATTATCATCGTTTCCACATTTTTTACATGCGAGTTGCATTTATTGGTGGAGGATTTTTTCTCATCGTTAATGCGATTTTGTTTGTACGAGTTTTGGCATCTGACGGATACTTGGGAGAATTTGGACGAAAGCATACAGCTATTGGCCGGTTTATTTTTTATTTTTTTTCCATTTCTTCAATGAATGATTTGTCGTCGCAGCCTTAACTGAAATATTTTGAGCAACACATTCTTTATACAATCAATATTTATCAGAAATTTTAATCATCATTAATTAATTTTAATTTGATTTTCTCCGTTTTTCAGTTCCATAAAGAATAATTTATAGATTGTTTTAATATCGAAATGGTAATCAGGAAGATGAAAATAGTTGACCTTCGTTAAGTCATAGTAATAAAGATGCAAAAGTTCAGCTGTGCTCATATTAAATCATAACTCCAACTCACGAGCACAGCTGTGTTTTGATTTGTTTTTAGTAACTGAATTGAAATGGCTTTTCAACCAAAAAGATTTCTTGCAGTGACTCTCAAAAATCAATTCGCGTTATGGAAGATACGAAAAATAGCTGAGTGAATGACTTTTCCACCTCAGCAATAATGCCAGTACTTATAATCCACTGCTTCCTGCTAGCACCATATTTTTATTATCCAAAAAGTTACATGAAAAATATTTGGATGTTTACATTTTATTGGTTTTTAACAATTTTAAAATGTAATTCTCTATTTATCTATATAATTCTCATAATAGATGCATTATTAGATCTAACTTATTTATTCTATATTACGATATTATCTATGTGTTTTTTCCTGCACCATTTTACATTTGCTTAGTTCCAGAAATAGTCATATATGGTTTGATTAAATGTACAGCGGTCGCATTTTCTTTTATAAATATGTAATTTGGGAAGAACTGTTTCATCGTTGCTTGGATTAATCAATATTTCCATTTCATCTTATCATCTGTTCGGACATAGATTTTTAAAAAATGGAGTTGTTTCTGCAATGCAAACAATATTGTTAACTTAGAATGAAATGTTTGGGAAAAATCAATAATTCAGTATTCATTACTTTTAAAATATTTATACACTAGCTGAAGTCGGCTATGCGAAGCCTAGAACTGTGATCGACTCCAGCTAGTCTATATAAATAAAAATTTAAATTTCGTTTTTTCAAAATCTTAAATCTCCGAAAATTTATATAAATAAAAATATAAAAAATATAAATAAAAATAGAAAAACACAAATGTTCTATATAAATAAAAATGTAAATGTTCGTTTGTTCAAAATCTTAAATCTTCGAAAGTTTTTAAGCACGCGCTTTATCTGTATAAAAATGCTCGCCTATTCGAACGCAACATTGTTGCAAGGTTTCAAATCAATCCGTGATGAACTTGAAATGTTGTGTGGAAATGAACAACGAACATTTAATTTTAAATAAAAATGCTTGTTTGTTCAAAATTTTGACACGACACTGCATTCGAATACTCGCATGTTTTTATATACTTTTTATATACACAGATTGCTGTGGCTCAGTTTGGTTAAGTGAAAAAGATCCAACTTGGGATGATATACAACAGTAAGAGTTGTTGTATGTCATCCCAAACTGGACTGCATGTAATGCCTATAGTGACGAATATATGTAATTGCATCTTGAGCGTATCTCATGCATATGACGTAGATTGCTTGTATTTGAAGATAGCAAAATCGTTAGTCTTCCAACGTTAATTGTATTACCGTCCGAAATCTTGATCTTTCAAATCCTTCGGAGCTCCTCTTCCTTCAGCATGTTGCCTTATAGTTGGTTGATTTCACTTTGTTTGTCTGTGAATCGGAGCGTTTTGGTGGTAAACATGTTTATCCTTACGGCCTGTTGGTCCCTTTGAAACTCTATCGCTCCATTTGAATGTTAATATTCCTTCTAATACCATGATTTTCCCTTTGTTGGGGAAAAGGACCTAAAAGTTTCTAATTTAGCTTGTAATCTGATTAGATTTGAGATTGCTTCTTTTTGTTATTATGAATAGGCTAAATCAGCAATAAGCTTTATCAGGTTTATATGATATTATACACAATATCGCGCTTATACAATAGTAAGGATTAAATGAACAATACATGGTTCGTACGTACCTTTTGTGACTGTCGTTCTCTTTCTGCTGTTGTTCCTGCTGAACTGTCGCTCGTGCTGTCGAAACCATCTTCGAAGTTTGAACTGTCGCTGATACTGATCCTGTTGACACTGCTGTTGAAAATACTGATTCAAGATACTACCTTGAAGATACTGATACTGTAGACTGATCGAAGATACACAACTGGTTAACTCGAAAAGCCCCTTTTTATATGGATAATCCTTGGTACTGGTAATGGGTGAAGGCTAAAAACATATTAATTACACAAAAGATTGGTTATCAGGGCAAAGGATAAGAGGCGGACAATTCTTGATGAAAATCAAAAAACCGCTGCCCTTATTTCCTCTCTTGAATGAACGAACAAACCTGTTTGTGAATTATTTTTCCGAAAATTCGACAAAGAAGCAATCCAAGACACGACCTAATATTAGAAGTCAAAGAGGTAATCCATAACCTACTTGAACATTTCATTATACATCATCACGACGATACTTAATATTTCCGCGACACAACTACATTCCTCACAAAACAACAACTAAACAAAAAAGCACCACAATGATGCATTCTCTCACCGTTCCAACAATCCTCCTCCCGCCGTTTTACCATGTGCTAGCAGTCTTTATCCGATACCGCATCAGTAACAGCCTCATCTTCTAAAGTGGTGAAGCCATAGCTCATTCGACCGTGCATTTCATTCTTACTCCCTTTTATATGAGATGCCGAGCGTTACATGCTCAAGACCACGCCACTTTATTACAGAAAGTATGCGTGACACCTGTGATAGGTTAAAAACCTATCGATTTGCTGTAATTAGCAATAATACTTTTTGTTAGGTCCGTTCTAACTGAAAATTAGATTACTTGTGTTGCTTTTCAAGAATGGGTGGAGTTTCACTTTTCAAATACAAATTTGTTCTCAATACATGGTTTTTCTATGTCTTCAGTTGAAAGTTCTGTCTTTTATATTGTTATATTCCAATTTTCAAATTAAACGATCTTTGGAATTGCATTTTACAATCTCAGTTTCAATAACTGTGATAAAATTTGTTTTCAGAAAGTGATATATTCTTAAATGGTAGCGAAGCTATCCGGGAGAGTAGAAGATGTGATCAGGGAATGATATGAAGATAAAGACGATTTATCAGGATTGTTTATATATTTAAACTTCTGCAGAAAATAGTTAATTTAGAATTAATAAAGTGCCTTTTCTTGCAGAGGAAAGAGTTATTGTCGTCTTAAGAGATTTCTTTTTTTTTTTTTTTTTTTTGGGAGGGGAGAGAAGCATCTTTTTCATTTAAATATTCTAAAGCTTATATTTCACTTAAAAATTTGATTTTTGACAATTTATAATGAACAAATTTTGAAGCTATTTCAATTTCAACAAAAAAATTTTTGAAGCGAATTTCCTTCATGACACTGTGGATGGTATGAAAAATGACAGTTCCTGGAATGCTCTTGTGATCCTGGCTCATCATATTGTCATACATGGTATTTTTTCCGTAGGAATGCTGTCGCACAAGTTTCTTCCATATACTCACTGAGCCTTATTAGTCGAAGTCAACACGTTTGTTTTTCTAGCTTTTCCACCTCAAAATTACCTGAGCCTTACCAATTTTTTCAATTTTACAGTTTTATAAGAAAATAAGAGCAGAAGCTTTGTGTGTGAATTCTCAGAATTTTTGGGTTTATAACTGTTTTTTGGATAACTGTATCCCATTCCGATATTTTATATTAGAAAAATTTTCTCTGCAATTTACAGAAATTTCAGAAGTTTTTTTCATACTCGTTCGATTATAAGATTTACAAATCGAAATCCACATCAAGACACACATTACAAAACAGTCTCGTTTCTCGCTTTTTTGACGTATTTCCCCTTCTTTCAATAAATCACATCTTCTTGACTTTTAAAAAGTTCAGGAAACAACAATGAATTCAAGTCCTTCGCAATCTAATATTTTATTAAATTAAAAAATTGGAAATAAATGAATTGATGCTAATCTACTTTTTCACATTCTATGCACTTCTAGACAAACAGTTTGTCTTAAATATGATCTCAGTTTTCCATCTCAGTCTTAGGCTGTATTTTTATATAAATCTATTAGAATTGCCTGAATAGTTTTTTTTTTTTTTTTTTTTGATCCTCTTTGTGTTTCGGTTTGGCATATACTATTATGAATGACGCTTTTCATGGTGGTCAGCTAGGGGACATTTCATCCCTTATATACATACAGCAACTTAAAGCTGAATTGTTTTTCCTTCATTCTTATCATATTCCTTCTGTAGCGGCTGCTTATTGAAGAGGGCATTTTCGAGAAACATATTATAGAAATTCGCGCAAGTCCGATAATTCTACCTGAAATTTATTTTCGAACGTTTCGCTAATTATATCCTCTCTTATCAAGAGAATAGAACGAAGCCCTATTGACACTAATAATTTTGCGATGGTAATCCTGTCGGAAAATCTGACTCAATGACCTATCGAACTGAATCACAAGATAACTGTAACCTAAAAAGAATAAATTTTTACATTTCAATTTTCCTTTTGCAAGTACTAGTCTCTCATTTATTTACAATTTTTCTACACTTATTTTGCCACAGATAATTAAATCGATGATAGATTGTGTAAAGAGGGGGGAATAATTTTGAACTGCAATTTGTTAAAGACACAAGCTTGTGCGATATGTTTATCACCATGCGATTTCGTACGGCGAATTACAACACTCTAGTTTCTAAATATTATGTGTTTATTGAAGTATTATCAGCTCGTTTACTGATAATTTTGACAATTAATTAGTTTTTGACAAATTCCTTGTCCACATTTAAATATATGGTCTGTCAGATCATTTTAAAAAATGAAAATGTATAATATATCAATATTGTTATTATCTCAAAGTTCAAGTTTCACCGTTTGCTCTAAAAAGTAATTGTTTCACCGTTTTTCCTTCTCTCAAAAGTTATTTTTTTATCAATAATACTGGCCTAAAATTAAATGGACAGAAACATTGTTTGTGATATTCAAATCTTGCAGCCTGCTGAGATTTTGATATTCAATAAAATATGGATATGAACTGCATACAAAATAACACAATGCATAAATAATAAACTAAGAAATCAACAAATTAAAAAAAACACCGAAAAAGTTAAACGGTCAAGAAAACAAGTAATCATTAACATATGAAATAATAAGTGAAAACAAATTTGGTGCAGCGTTTAGAAAATGTTATTAAATAAAAAAAAAAGTTAGGAGACTATTAATAAACAACTTTAAAATAACATCAGTTTTATTACCATTAGTCTTCTCATAGACAAATTAGACATCATGACAATATCTGTCTCCTCGCCTGTCAAAATCAGTTTTCATGTTCAATTTTTTGCGTTTCAAAAACTTTTTTTTTTAGAAGCTTTAAAAGTTTTCCCAAATTTTTGAATTTTGTTTCAATCTTTAATTTCTAATCAACGAATGTATATTGAACAATTCATCATGGCACTCAGCAACAACTCTTAGACAATGGCGCAGTAAGATCGATTCTATCAAATTTCTTGTAAGTCAAAAAAACTAATACTGTTTCTGAACCAATGATTTCAATCATTTACATAGTTTAACACATGGTCTAACGGAATAATTTGAGACTTAAAACATAAACGCTTAGTATGGAGAAAGACGTATGCAATTATATTCAAAATGCAGCAACACCGACCCAGGAAGATGCATTATATTGGAATAACTGACTGAATAAGCTGGTTATCCAAGATGTAACCATCGATCAGGGTTTGCTTTCATTTTTTGAATACTAAGTAAGTTACTTACACTCTGTTCAAGACTTATTGTCATTTCTGCGTTTTTATTCACTTATTTTGGGAACTGAGCTTGATTTGATCATTATTACACATTGTCTAACAGGCATTTAAGCAATTGAGATCTCAAATCATCGAAATTAGAAATGCGAAGAGTGGAACAGAATTTTGATTTGCTTAAGCAACCATTGATTCACCTCGTTTTGATAGCATTATTGTTACAGATTGCCACACAGCATATTTTGTCCATATGGCAATATAAAATATTATTCACTATAGTGGCACCCATAGATGGCATCTGTGCTGAGTGAAGTGTTCAGCACAACTTTTATAGAATGGTCAGACAGGGGGAACGATCAGATCTGAATCTGATCGATGGTTTACGATTTGTGCACATTATCATTCCGATCGACGTTGCGCATAGAAAAATTTCCACATTCATATGCTGTTCTTTACTATTTCTTTTCAATAGTTTCAGATAAAAATCCTCTTTCTTTTTTTATTTTAAACAAGCGATGAAGTAGTTACGATGATTATTATAAAATACATAGGGAAAGAACGGATGTGATGAATTGCAACTGCAGGCAAGACTGCAGATTGTAACTAATAGAGGAGAAAAATCTGTGTCAAGACCATTATTGTACTTTTACCTTCTCAGCAGTTCTGCTTTCTAAGTAACTTTATAAGATAGAATTTGCTAAATAATTCAATCTGATCTAATTTGATCTGTCACTGTAATGTTGTAAATATAACTATGAGATCACAGGTACCAATCATTACATTTAAGTAAGCAATTGTCATTTCTTCACATAGTTATTCCAGTGAATATATAATTGTCATCATAATTATAGTATAATAATATAAATAGTCTTTACAAGAAATTTTTAACATGTATTCTATATATTCGTAAGATATGCTTGAAATTATATGCAGTAGGATGTATGCAGAAAAAATCTCAAATTTTTAAAAGATACATATAAAAAGCACGAAAAAAATACGTAAAATTAAATACGTAAAATTCTTTTTCACATGCAAAATCCGTAAAACTAGCACGTATCATTTTTGATATTCTTGTGGTGATTATAATCCTTTATCTATACTGCTAAATCAGACAGCCGCTGTTTCCATTATCATAATATTATCTCGTGATGACACTTATATCTATTCTGATATGAAAACACAATCGATGAATATAGAATTTTTGGTATTCATATTTTATTTTGAAAAATATAAGACGAAATTGCTTAATGACTTGATATTTAAATTCACCAAATATCGAAGCATTTTGCTATGCTATAATCGTTTTTAATAATTCTTCAAATGTATATTTTTGTAGGATGCAAAAATATTTTTGCTTAATTTCGCAAGCTTACTGTTTGAAAAATAACATGCATTAAAAACAAAATATTCAGTTTTCATCATTTCCAGTTTTGTTGACAACTCTTGATTAAAATTAACTTCTATGATTGCAATCATCTCATGCACGCACAGTAGCAAATATAGCAAGTAAATATGACATTTTTGCCTTTCTATGAAATCCATGATTATTTCGTAATGAATCATAAATCTGCAAAAGGATATTTGCACATTTGAGAAACCTGTATCACTTCCTTTTTCTGAGCAGTATCTCTTCTTTGAGTACTGGCTTTTCCATTCCTCTTCTTTAATTTTTTATTCAACTATTCACACTCCTATTGCATTTTCAACAATCTGTAGATGTTTAATAAAAATGGCTGTTTTTTTTGTGGCATAAATCACAGTACAGTTATACGAGAAATGCGTGTCAATTGTTTATGGCATTTAATAATGCTGCGGATGAGAAATTAATTCTTAAAACTTCCTGTAAATATAGTATCGAAGCAGTAGAGCTGAGAAAGGATTTTTTCAGTGACCTCGAAATTTCTGGTAGGATTTAACATTTATGATAAGCCTCCTTTTGACTCATTTTATTTCTCTCATTTTTATTTTCACTTTTTTCCTTTATTTAATTATTTTTTCTTATTTGTTTTCTAGAAGAATATGACTAGTTTTCTGATTCCGGATTTTGGGATCTCCTTGATAAGGCGGAACCTCAGTAAGTCCTTAACTGAATATTTAAGAAGTACCGCAAAACAATACGTTTAAACAATTAAATACTGTAATATATTTGATTCAAACATTTTCGACTGTCTACTTTTTTATAGGAAAAGTTGTTGACAGTTCTATATATTCTTCAAAATGGAATAGGGTGATTCGTGTAACTTATGAATTATTTCGAAGCAAATTCATTTTGCATTCAGCTAATTCCTCATCCGTGATAAAGTGAATGATATGCATATCAATTGGATAGACTCGGTAAGCCCCATGTCTCCGACAACATTAATTGTTTTGAAGGAACTCTGAGAAATAGATCCATTGTTATAATCTTTTCATGAAAAGATTTAATTCCTGTTTAGTATATTTAACAATAGCAGCAATGTAATTGATAGTGTTACATGCAATTCAATTCGAAGTTTCAATTATTTTAATGAGTGTCTATAGTTAGTTTCAACAGTTCAACTGAAAAATGTTTTTTTCCCATACGAGGATACATTTAAATTAATTGACGATTGTGTGTCATGTATGAAATATCATTCAATAATTTCACAATTATTAAGGTATCATCGCTGTATCTAGTAGGTGAATTTAAGGCTCATCAACAAAATTCGTCAATTTCAATGACATTCGAAATTAAATAATAATATCAAAAATAATGATGAAAATAATAACAATAATTGTAATGGCTTACTTACTTTACGATTACGTTTAAAAATTACAAATTTCAAAGAATTTCAGCTATTACTAAGATTTTTCGAGTTATTTCTGGTTTATTAAAGAAAAAAAAAAACTATTTGTTCAGCTAGTCGATTTATGTCTACGCGTTTTTCACATTACAGTGAAGGGAACATATATGAAATAATTCCTTGCAAAACCTTAGCTATCAATCACTGCTTGTTAGACTTGTTAGATAGTGAAGTTCAAATTTTCGCAGTCGACTTTAGTGCAAAGTATTAACTAAATTTTCCTTTAAAATTTATTTGTTTATTAGTTTATTTATTACTCGCAGATTGCTGGAATGTATAGATCTCAACTTCTAAGCAATGAAAATGCAAGCAATAGTGCATCAATTTCTATAACTACGATACCAAAAAAGGTAAGATCGTTAGTCGGAATTATGGAAAGTACTTTTTAATCATCATGACTCTGGCTCGAATACCAGTGTAATAGTGTCAATGTGTTCAATTGCAATAATTCATCTTGAAGTCACTATTATATACTTTTCAGGGTTACCAAAAGAAACAGGTTGTTTTGGTACCTAAGAACAAGTTACAGACTAAAAAAAGAACCTTCATATATCATCGATACATCTCACATACATCAGGTGATCCTACGATCCCACTCGTGATCAATCGTGATCGCTAAGTACCGAATAATTAGAATATTTGAATCGGTGATTATATTAAATATCTAGTGCTTATCTTTATTTTTTTCATTATGATTTTACAGACCGCATTTCACATCCAATAGATGCGGTCGAAAGGGACAGTTTCCTGAAAGAAATGAATAATTTATCTGTTTACGAAAACAATGACCGTATAGTATTGCCAAAGAGAAAAGAAGGATCGAAACCGCGACTGCAATGTTTCTATTGTGGTGAATGGTTCGCCAATGATGAAAATACTTCTGGTTCCTGCAAGTAATCTATTTGTCTGTTTTTTAAAGGTTTTGAATAAATTCCCAATATCACCAGTACAAATTTTTCGATTATAATTTATTCACAACAGTCGAAAGATGCTTGCCTGAAAATGACTGATCGGTGTGTTTCAGAGAAGCTCCTGATCCCGTCGAGAGTACAATTCGTTTTCTGACGTGCTATTCGATTGCAGAAGGTGCTGTATATCATTGCTGCAGGAATGATGATGATATGCCTGCCAATATTAGTCATTTTGGACAAGGCTACGTTAGTTTTTGAAAAAAAAAAAAGTTAATTTTAATTTCCAATTAAAATTAAAAACTAGTATTATTTAGATGTAAATGAAAGTACTAGTTCAACTTTGAAAGTTCACGAAAAATTGTTTTGAAATCTGAAAAAAATTATTTTGCAAAAATTTTTCGTTTTAAGTATCTGTCGGCAAATATCATTCCTTTAAGTAAATATTACAGTAATTACTGATTAGTTCAAATCAAAATATTATTTGATTGCTCAATACTGAATTATTTAATAACTAACATTAACTGCAGAATGTGTTTTCATTTGGACCATGCCATATATCACCAATGAAACGCGTAAAACGTTGGCTATTTTTGGCGCTTATGTCGCTGGTCGTACCGTGCCTGTGTTGTTATTTTCCAGCTCGTATGATAAACAAATGTTTCGGCGGTGGCAGGCGAGGACGTCATCAATCATATCATTCCCGAGCTACTTTTGAAGACTGATAGTTCTGTAATGTCTATATCAAATCAAAATGGTGACAGAAACATATCACTAAAAATACTTCAAAATTTGATGTCAGAATGTCAGAAAAATTAGTGAACAAAAAGAAATAATACTTTATGTAATTCTTAAAATAGCTTTCAGAGTTTGAATCTGATAAGTTACTTGTTTAAAAGTAAAATCCTTATACCAAATCACTGGTGACGGAAAATCGTTATTAAAAACTTATAACTAAGAAAATTCTTGTCAAAAAATAGAAGTAACTTTAAAATTTATGGCATTTAAGAGAAATCTAAAAGAATTACAATAAGAAAAGAGGATCCACTAATTACGAAGAAGAGTTTTTATAATCCATTCGATTTTTTGATTTACATCTTAAATCTTGAATCCCATAGTTATAAATATGAATAAATTGAAAACGCATAGTTCATGCAACTTTTATCTTCAATAAAGAAATCCAACAAATTGGTTTTAGACCAGGGATTCTAAATACTGATCAACTTATTTTTAACTAGCTCTTAACATTGAGTTATTCGTAATCCGTAATGTTGTCTAGATGAAGTAATCAATACTTTATCGAAATGATAGCATTGGTTTTCATAGTTGACTAAAACGAATGGGCTAGAGGGATTCTAGGATGAAAAGGTAAAGCGTAGCAATGTTGGACAACACTCAAACCGTTTAACTTCAGACGACAACACGGTTTGAAACGTTGCCCATCAACGCACAGCTTTCTTGCTTTTTTACAATGTGGAAATAGATGGCATATAATTTTGCTTCACATCAACAGAGCAGTATCATTGCTGGATTCAGAAAGTGTGAAGCACATAAAAACCAACGCTCATATTAGTGCTATTTAAGCATTTTCGTGATGCCTCATCATGTGATGCCTTGCAACAGATGCCGACATGAGCTTTTGCGTTAAAATGACTATTTATTGCAAAAATGAGCTTTGCACGAATTTCTGCTGCTAATTTAAAATAATCCACAGTGAGTACAAGTATATGAACAAAGTGGGAATAGCATGTGAGAGAGTATAAACAATTAAAAATTAAAACAATTTAAATCCCTTTAATATGCACCGAACAAATAATCTCTCAATTTTTTTTTAAATCAAAATCAATCCTTAGAGACACAGTTCACTTTGATGATGTGACGACATCGATGTATGGATGCTTCATTCCGATCATTCTTCATGCACTCTACAGCGTGCTAAGTGAAAGAAGTAGAAGCGTAGCGTAAGAGCTGACGTGCATGTTTGGTGACGAATGCTGACCGCAACGTTGTAGAAAGTGGATAGGAAGAGCGGCTCATCTGGACCGAACGTGTGTGGGGAATCAGCTGCATGCCTGGAATGGAGTAGAAGTGCAGAAAGTTGGTGCATACAGGTATGCCAGCAGACATGCACATGATATAATCGTTTGCTCAAGCAACGAACTATGCTAATATTTTCGTCCATTTTCAGCTACAAAAGCCATGAAATTTATTTTTGATGTGATGAATGAGTGGTGACAACCACATTGGGATGATTTGCTCTAAAATTGCCTAAAAGTCTCCTTGAAACTTGGGATTTAAATAATGAGACGGCAAGATTCTGTCACAATGGAAGCAGAAAATGATATGTGATGTTGCTATTAGGGTAGTTTTTTTTTGTTTCTTCCTTTATGGATTAATTTCTCTTTCCAGTCCATTGTTAAAATATCTCGTAGATTCTGAATTCAAGAGAAAGAATCATAGAGCTGGACCTCTAAAGGGGTTCGAAATGTTTAGTAATGCTGCAAAACGACGCCCTTAATAGATATACACAAGGACCACATGATGATGATGCATTTTTTAAGCATGCAGCAGCATAAAGTCGCATCTTCTACAAATTTTACGATGTCTTCGTTGCTCCTTCGCAATACAAAACGTCTTCAGTGTATATGTTGTGTTCATTTTTGATGATTTTTTGTTCTTTACCTGTCGCATTTACTAGAAACGATCGATGACACTGCTAAGTAGCAATGAGCGACAGCGTATTTGCCATCTTTCTAATGACCTAATTTATAGCTATTTTTCACGCCCGAAGTGAAGAGGATGAACTAATGAAAATATATTCAAATAATTTTCTTCCGATCTGAACAGATATTAAAAACTTGCAGGGCATAAAAGAAAGTAATAAATATGAATAATACTATTCGATTCGAAATCTTTTTTATAATTCCGTCATCTATTAACCTAATGAAGCAGTCAGAAATATTCGCAGTCAGTTCTGATTAATGCTGACATAGTTCAATTATTTATCTGTTGATTGATTGAATTGCTAGCCTAAAATAGAATTCGATTTCGATAAATTAAAATGAAATTTTGCACTTTAAAATATATTACTGAAATTTTGCGCTTATCCATTGAATTGATCAATTCCATAAATTTTTGGTCGCGAAGAGAGAAAAAAGCCAAGAAAAAAACACTTCGAAATCCCGAAGTTCTGATTTAAGTCAGAATTCCAAATGTAATGTAAGTAAGGACATAAAAAATGAAGAAGAGTCAGGTTCCGTATAGAATCTATAACAATTAACAAACGCGCTAGTGTTAATGAGGATTTGGCTTTCAACGGACTAAAAAAGCAACAAACACTGTTATCATTAAAACTGTGCCATGCAGTGAACGCTTTTCCTAGTCTTGAAGTGATAAGAATTGATCGTCACATCTCTCCTCCTATCTTCCAGAGATAAGGGGAAAATCAACGAAAGTTATACTGAAATTGGGTAAATCAATATTTCATTAATAAATATATATTCTTAATAGGAAATTCAAACAATTCATGTTATTGAAGAAACACCGAAAAAGCATTACTTAGCTGTGAAAGTTCGAATCTGAAAAATTTAAGTTTTTTATTTGTGTTCTCATAAATTGATATAAAGCGGTGGAAAGTGTAAGAAATCGTGTGAAAATTTGAATCTGAAAAATTTAAGTTTTTTACTTGTGTTTCTCATAAATTGATATAAAGCGGTGGAAAGTGTAAGAAGGAAGGATTATACAATATTTCAATGAGAACATGTTCGTCTAAGATTGAAAATTCAAGTCATTTTAATTGTAAGACTGAAAATTCATGTTGGAACATTTCAAGTAAAACAATTTCCCTACATCTCACCGTATCGAATAGCTCCAGTTACTCCTGTATTGGTAAGTTTTATGTTAAAATAATGTCGGTATTCAAATTACCAATCATTAAGAAATCTATATGCTTGTGTGGAATATTCAGTTCAAAATAGAATGCTTTTTCCTACCACCATTTAATTAGAAATTTATTAAATCAGTAATTCAGATATATACGCTTTATCATTCAGTATTGGTTATTTCTGTCCTTGTAAAATAACGAAATTCTTTTTCTTTCTTATTTCACCACAATCTATCATGACTGATATTATTACTTAACATTGTAACGGACCATATTAAAAAGTACATTTGTACGGTTTTTGAGATTTCGGACAAAGATCCTGGGAATCGTAGATCAAGATACTTCGTCTGTGAAGTATGTCTGAACTGTTTGTTTTCGATGATTATACGCTTTTTCAGTGTTAAGTATATGAAAGAAGCAATAGTTTCTTCAGATTATGTATTCTTTGAACAAAGGAATCTGTATTTTGAAAGAATACTAGCCATTGTTAGAGACAAATTTTGGTCTTCAAAGTAGGGAAATTTGAGGTCAGTGGTGGAATACATTAGGATTGTTTTTCGTACAGACAGAGCAGAGATAGATTAGTTTCATATATTCATAAGCCATCCTAATGATTAGTCAAACTGTAGTTAATAAAACTTTTGTCGAAGAAAAAGTTGCTACACAGATTGTATTGCATCATATCAACTAAGAATTTAAATTAGCTAATCATTAACTAATATACAACCTGAGTCCTTCTTTCTTCAATTATACTATGGTTCTCCCAGCCAATCATGGCCAATTGAACCAGGTCTATTTTCATGGTGACACTACTGTTAGAGCAAGGGCTGTGATTATTTGGATCAGTGGAAGAAATGAAGGGGGGAGCAAGGGAATGCAGGTATTTGTTTTTTTCTGCTGTGGTTTGGTATTCGTTTTATGTTAATTTTTGATTAAATTAGCAGTAATTTATTACTTTGTTTTCATATTACATTATTTTAATTTATTACTTGCTCTTCTGATAAATTCTGGAGGAAATGAAGGAAGATAATTAAGATGGACATGAAGTTACCCGCTACTGTTCTCCCGATTATCTTCTAATCTGCGACAAACTCTTTTCTGAATTATTTCCCTGTTAGTTTACGAAAGGCTAATTTTAAATTGTGAAGCAGTAGATATAATTAATACTATCGAAGGATGAATACATTAGCGATTGTTGAATAGAATGGAGTGATACCATGATACTACAGATTCCAGAGCGAGTGAAGATCCATCTGCAGTAATGTCATATACTTTCAGCCTTTCAAATTCAAAATAAGAAATCCATTCTTCTAAAATAATAATCGATGTAATAGAGAAATATTTAACTTAAAAAATTTGTAATATCAGACTAATCATTGCTTTCTGTTTCTAACAGTTTAAAAACGGACCGGGACTATCATTGGTATTTTTAATGATGTTATGATGATAAAGTCACTTTTCTAGATTATACCTTTATTTGGAGACGAATTATAGTATAAATCTTTGCTGACATCTTCGGATAGTCTTTACTTGAATTATCTGATTAAGGCATATATATTGACCTGTAATCCCCATTCCTTAGTGGCCTGGCCAGTTGCACTACTACAAGGTATACATAGTCTGCAAAAGGATCATTCATTTGCCGATATTATGAATCGAAATTATAATGTGACATGGGAACATTTATAAACAGAAAATCGAATTATTAGGTATGTAGTGTTCTTATATTGTTATTGTTTATATGGTATGATTTGTGAGATATTAGTATTACATGCTTCAGCAGAGTTGTAGTTTCAGTAGAATTCTGGAACTCCTTTCAAATGACTTTTACTGAAGGAAAAACGGTGAATACAGGGAAATCGTTTTTCGCAAGAAAATGGAAACGTTATTCATTTTATAGTCTTATTGGTTTTGCAGGTAAAAATTTTAATCATACTTTTTATATTATTATTATTTTTGTTTGCTAGTATATCTATTCGTTACGAATATATACTTTAGGTCCGGAGAAATTATGCTTCTTTCTATTCAAAATTTCCCTACTGGATGATTTTATTTTTCATTTTTCTTTCTTTGAATAAATTCCTTTTATTAAAAATAAATATTTGATGCTTTAGTTTGGCATTACATTTACTATACAATCGAGTTCAATGAAAACGTCAGGAAACCAGAGGAGCGACGAGATATGGCATATATTCATTGGTTAAAAAAGCAGTTCCCAACATTGAGACAATATGGTATTCCATATAGGGAAAGCTCAGTGAACAAAAAATGATCGTTAGGTATCAAAATTAAGCAGTTCTTGAATGCTCAAAAAAATGTAAATTTTTTTACAAGTTCATGAGAAATTACAATCACACACTGCATTTTTGTTGTGATTTTTATTATGTAATAAAATTTCAAATCTTAATTTCTGCTTTATCTAGAGCACAATCCCTACGAAATATGTTGGTGGTAAGCATGGTGTAAATATAATTGAAATTAATATAATAATAAAGTTTCATTCTCGAAAATTTCAATAAGCTTGGCGACTGATTAAATTTTTTAACAAAATTAAACATAGAATTAAGGACTGTGCGAATGTGGGACAAGAAAAAAAAACAGAGATTTGGAAAAGAAAAGTTTTTGGTTTAGCCTAATTTATTTAAATTTGTAAATTAATAAAAACGAATTTGGATCCACATATCTTTCAATGATGGAATTAGAAAGCAGTCATCTTCAATCGGAATAAGAATGTTGGTATATGCCTTAATTGCTTGTAAAATTAGCATGCTTGTATTGAATATCAAATAAAATGTATTTGGGACTGCACTTCAAGGTTTGTGATTCAAAAAGACGTAGATTCATGTAAATTTTCTAATTTATAATTCAGAAATTATAAATTTATATTTTCTAAAGCAATGTTTATTAGACGTATCCATCTACCATAGAGAAATAAATGCATTACGGGCATTAAGACACATATTTCGGTTCACTCAGCCGTTATATCAAGATTGCTCACCTTTAACTATTCCGACTAGTATTTTGGACTTAAATCAAAAGCTGAACTTTTGTAAAGGTGAGAAATTAAATTAAGACTTGATTTTGTTCCAAAAATCAGTGTTTCTTGAAAGGTAGCTTTATATATTTTGTGGATCGAATTCTGAAACAGTGTACAATTCGAGGAAAGGAAACAAGTGAATTTGAATGTTTTCACATTGGTAATTTGTAATGCTGTTCCGCAGACTTCTGAATCCATTGTCGTTGCTTTAGAACAATTCTTAGTGATATAATCCAAAAGAGTGGTGCCGAGATAAATACTGCTATAAGCTGAATAGCATATAAAGAGAAGGCACCACGAAACCAGAACTGTAGTAGAGCGTAATAAAGTAAGAAAGAAGCAGAAGACTGAAATCAAAATCAGCAGTCACTGATAGTGTCAAATTTTATACTTAAAAAAATAATAGTTGAAGGGAATAGAAAAATGTTCAAAAAAGTTTCTCTAGTATCGACAGCTAGAAGATTGCTCAACTTTCGGAATTTTCAAGAAGACATACCGAAAAACTTTCCATGATTATTCTATAGATAATCTAATCTAGTATTCAACTAATGGCAGTCTGGAGTGAACAGTATATAATGAAAGGGAGCAAAAGATAAGGCTGTTTATGACGTATTCCTCTCAGAAGCATAATTACGATAATGGTGCTGATAGAAGTTGACACTATTAACGAGCCTGAAAAAAAGTAGTAGTGTTTGAGACATACTTTTAAAAAAATCTGAAAAATACGAATGATTGGCGGAGGAGTGGAGGTAGGAACGGAAAATTGTTAATTTCAACTAAAAAGATCAATAGCGAGGACAAGAGTTCACTGGTTTATTTCCCAGATCTCCTCTGCCTAGAAGCTAAGAGCTAAGAGCCATTAGGTTAAGAGAGAGAGAGAGAGAGAGAGAGAGAGAGAGAGAGAACATTTTTGTCACCATTAACCAAACTCCATTTCAATTCATTCAGTTCTCTTTTCTTTTTTTAAGTGAATTGCTTGGTAATATTGTCACAATTTGCAAATTTCTTAGAAAAAATCTTTTGAAACAACGGACCATAGTAAGCAATATTCCACAGTGCTTGATAATGACTGTGCTCCCAAATAGCCAAAGCCAATGCAGCAGAAGTGATAACAGTTAATAGGAATATTCTGGCAGTGATATTTGTTAACAACTGCAACTTTCTCTCTTCCATCTCCTCTTCCATGTTTACAAACCGAAAACTCTTGTAACTTATTCACTTCTATATTTCGTGAAGTAATTAATTTTAAAAGTATTAGTAAAATAATTACATTATTATAAATCGAAATGTGAAACAGCTAATAAAAAAGATGTGAAAAAGCCATGAAATATCAGAAGATGAATCAAGAATGAAAAGGAAAAAAAAAGCGAAGTTCCACTGACAATATCTTGAAGAAAAAAGCTAATAAACGAATAGAAATCGCAGCTGTCGCATTACATTTTCCTAATTAAAGTTTTTATGTACTCTAGCTTATACAGCATATATTGAAAATTTTGAGCAAGGAAATCTCAGAGTTGATACTTTCAAAATAATAATGAGTATTTATTTCCTTACAAGTATTTTAAAATAATTTACATGCAATAATGATGATAATAATATTAATAATACATTATCACAATATATTTTCGATTGCTGTCACGTTCAATATCTAGCATTAATTGTAGTAGTAGAATAATAATTCACATACATTTTTAGTGAAAGTAATTTAATAAGAAGTTTCAGCCGGGTGCAGATCATTTCATTGGCAGAAACTGTCGCCAGCCAAAAAAAAAAAAAGGAAAATAGTGAGAATTTTTTAATCCTTAAGATCAGAAGTTAATTCAAATCTTTTAATGTAAATACCAGTAAATTTTAGAAGTCATCGAAATTTTTTTCCTTTAAAACAATAACATTTCAGAACTCCAGAGGAACGGTGGGACTTTACAATTGCGATGAGGATCTAATCAAACATCTCGTTCAAATTATGTTTCAAAATAAGTCATGTATTTGTATTGCACTATTACCAGGAAAGAATAATTACAAAGTGACCACAGAAATGAATGATTATAATGACTTGACATGTGATCGCATTTCAATGATATTGCAGAAATAGTCAAATTTTTCTATAGCTCATACATTAAACGAAACATACGATTGAATGAAGCAAATAAATTACGACTAACGATGAGAAATAATAATGTCAAACAAAAAAAAGTTACGAAAAGATGCTACCGTTTCAAGTTTGTGATTTCACTCAGTACAACAATTTTCGGATGTTTCAGCATTCTACTAATCAATGTAATTCCAAATTCAATAGACTAGCCTTGGAATACTTCGAGAAAGGATCAAATTGACTAGAAAATGGCATCAATGATTTATCAATTTCTTTTAGAAGAGAATAAATAAATAAGAGAAAAGGAAAATTAAAAAATTATATGCGATATCTTTTTAATATTTCCTGCTCTTTCCTTAAAAAAGTAGCTATTTAGTATTCAAATAAATTTAGATTTAAATTAAGAACAGTAAGAACATTAAGAACATTCTTATTACAAGAACACTCATTTAAATATAATTGATCAATTCGATGCTTCAGAGGAAATCAAAATTAACGAATAAAAGGAAAAAACATTGAAAACTTTCGAATTTTTGAAATTTTGCCGAAAAAAATTTTTTGAAAAATAAATCAAAAAAAAAAAAATTAAACAAAGAATAAAAATTGAAGAAATAAAATCGAAGTTTTGAAATTGAGAAATCAGTAATGAATTTATAATTCTCACTATTAACTATATTTCCCATTGTAATTATAATATTTAGATGATTACATCAACGAATATTTGCACATTTAAAATATCGCTTATGTTCAGGAATCATAACACCTGACCTCTGTGTATCATATTAATTCTGATGTTTGCCTTCATCATATCTTTTAAAATATGCACGATAGCTTAAGGTTAGTAAAAGTCACAATGATTTCATAAGTGCTGTAAGTTATTCTAACTGTACGCCTTTCCTGTATATCTTTCTGGTGCAGTATTTCAGTTCCTACTATCTCTTTAAAAATAAGTAACATTTGTATCTTAAATATTATGTTTCATTGCAAACTGTGCTGAACGATTACGCAAAATAACGACATCTCCGCTCGGTTGGACAAATTTTGTTGAAACTGCTTTGCACCAATGTAAAAACATTGCAGCGGCGTGCTTTACCTAATTGACCGGAAAATTTTTGTTTGGAAGTATATTTTTAATTTTTCATTTTTTGAGAAGACTGTGACAAAAAAATATAGTAAAGTTACTTTAGTATTGAAGAGGAAAATGTCTAATAGTACGCAGAAAGAAATTTAGGCAAAAAACATTCAAATGGTGAAGTAGGCGAAATTGTAGGACTGCAGAAAGCGAAAAGTTGGGTAACATATCAACTCGATTGGAAATGGAAGTTTTAATAAATTATATAAAAATACATAAATGTAGTCTAAGCGAGCGCAGGATAATGGGTCTTTAATGAAGTATTACGGTTACAAATAGAGTATCAGTGATATTTATCAGAATTCTTAATTTAAAATAACGAATATGAGTTATCAGCAGCGAGGAAAGTATGTTCTTGTGGCAGTATTGAAAAACAAAATGAAAGGATAAAATAAAGAATATAAGAAACTGTCGATAAAATTTGATGGAAAATGTCAAAAAACCTCTTCCAGTTCTAGCTGAAAACAACTATGAATAAAATTTCAATATTTAATATTAATAAGAATTAAAAATAGGAGAACCTTCGTTTATCTCTTTTATAATAGCATTCACACAACATACTGAAAAAATGAATATTTGAGTAAACTATTCGAAAAGATGAGAATAAAAATAGAAAGCTCAAGAAATAATATTAAAAAATTTTCGATTCATTCTTTGCTTTTTGACCATCTTGCTCCTACCACTCATAATTAAATTAGATGAAATCAATCAAATGATGCAAATGGAAAGCTTTAAACTAATGTCAAGTGGATATCAAAATGATTAATTGTAATAGATCAGCAAGATTAAAGAACTTTCGCCTGTCGAAAGCAACTTATCTTCTACTTAGCAATGGTATCACTTTCTTACTTTTGCCATTTCTTTTTCCTTGACTTATATGATATTGGCAAGTTAATTTGATAATGATTGATAAGAGAAGATGAACCAAAAAGCAAGGAATAAGGAAATGAATGAAAAAAAAAAAGACAAGGGAAGAAAAAGCAAGGAAATTAACAAAAAATTCTTAATATTGCTCCTTGAGAATTCTATTTTTGCTTGCATCTTTTCGAATAGCTCATTATTCATATTCTATATTAGTTGCGTGAATGTGATTATAACGAAAATGAATGAAGCTCTCCGTTTAACTCTTACTTATTAAATATTGAAATATTAGATATTAAAATTTTAATCATAGTTGTTTGCAGCAGAAGCGGAACTGGATTTTTTTGGCATTTCCATCGAATTTCATTGTCATTCCTTCGTTTCTTTTATTTTGTCCTTTCATTTTATTTTTAACTAGCTGGAACCGGCAACGCTCGCGTGGCTGATCCAGCTAGTCTATGAGGGCCGGCCACGCTTCGCTCTTCCGGCTTCACAGACTATATAAATATAAATAAAAAGTCTACATAAATATATAGACTATTTATTTATGTACATACTATATATAGACTATACAAAGTCTATATAAATAAAAATGTCAATGTTCGTTTGTTCAAAATCTTAAACCTCCGAAAGTTCGTAAACACGCATCTTATCTATATCAATTCAAAATCTAAGATATCTAAAAGTTCTTACCTATTGCTTTGAAAATTTGACGCAACACTGCATTCGAATACGCGCATTCTTTTATATACGCGTTGCTGCAGCTCAGTGGTTAAGTGGGAAAAATGAAAATAGAAAACGTATGTTTCCAGTTCAAGGGAAAAAAAAACTGATACTTCATAATTGATTTGTGGTTTGGTTGGACTGGAGATTGATTCTTGCTATTATAATTCGGCTAGTCAGCAATAAGTGTGAGGAAGTTTTTTGCGTCTTTTGTGATAGAGATGAATACTGTTGGGAAATGTTTTATTGATTGATGAAGAGTGATTCTTCGTAACAAACAATTATCACAGATAATGCAGGCAAATTGATCACTGGATTATTCTTTTCTTTGTCGTTGATAGAGAAGAATACTATTCAATTGAATTTCGGATTGTTGCTACTGTTGCGTCGCTTTGAACTGAACTGGAATCCTTGGAACTCCGAACTGTTGCTGCTCCTGCGTCGATCTTTGTCGTTTATCTGTGAATTGGAGCGTCTCGGCGGTAAACATGTTTGTCGTCACTTTGGAACTGTGTCGCGCCACTTCACCTGCAACACTTCTTGATCAGCGTCAAACATTACTCCGTGTTCAGCAATCACGCAATTATAATCGCCCTGCATTCCGTAACAACCCAGTTGATGACTATAGTTTGAGCCCGCATGTTCCCATCAGCACTATGATTGAAGTATGTTCTCGTTGCAAGGCTCTGAAATTCAATGAAGAAACGAAAGGAATGTGTTTTGCCGCGGAAAAATTAAACTACCTCAACTTGGAGAACTACTAGATCCATTAAAATTTTGCTTGTCAGATATACCGCCGAATCAAAGCGTTTCCTATATAAAATCAGAAAATACAACTCGTGCTTCCAAATGACATCGTTCGGCGCAGAAATCGTAACAACATAATGCATGCCAACTTTCAAAGTGAACGGATAAATTTATTATAAAGCCGGCTCCCTGCTTCCGTTGCCAGATGTCAACATAAACTCCTGCAAATGTATTTCATCAATGATAGCAATGATGAATTGAATGCATGCGGAATTTATACCGACAAAAGATCGTTTCCCAATTATAACAGCTTTCTTACGAAAAAAACAATTCAGTGTGTTTGTTCAAAACAGCAATTGATATGATGCATCTGATACACATAAAATTGTTATTCATGCGCACAAAACGCCTGGTGGAGAACATGTGCGAAGATTCAATGCTCCAACTATAGGCGAATTGACTATTGCAATGGTCAGAGATCAATTCCAACCTAGACATATTGCTCTTCATTTGCGAAACAAACAATTGACAAAAATTGCAGAAACTCATCAATGCTACGATGATCTGCAATATCCAATCATTTTTTGGGATAGTGCCGATGGATATCATTTCAACGTTAAGGTGATAAATCCTGTCGGTGAAGAAAAAAATAAGAAATGCAATGCAATGAAATATTATTCATACCGATTAATAATTCGAGAGAATGAAGACAATCACATTTTGAAATACCGTCAGTTGTTTCACCTATATATCTAGATATGTATGCAAAAATCGAAACAGAACGTTTGATATTCATCCGTTTGAATCAGACCAAGCTTCACTCCAAAGAATACATCCAGTTGCGAGTTGCAGTTGTAAATGATAGTAATACAACTAACGTTGGAAGACTAACTATTTTGCCATCTTCATATACAGGCAGTCCACGTCATATGCATGAGTACGCTCAAGATGCAATTGCATAGGTTCGCCAATACCTAATAAATAGGCCCAGACCTATTTATTACGTTCACATTCAGTCCAGCTTGGGATGATATACAAAATCTTTTACTTCCTGGGCAATCGCCGATGGATTGCATAGTAAAACATGAAGTATTTAGATCTGTGCGCTGCTGGTTGTATTCAGTAAAATGGCAGGAAAGAGAATTGCCACATGCGCATATACTAGTCTGGGCAATTCGAAGATTGATATAAAGAATTAAAGTGCAAAGAGTGCAAAGTGATAATAAATATATATGCAAATGTACGTATAGATCTTCTAATAGCTATTCTGCTGGCTCAATGTTTGTTTTCAATTAGCAATCTAGTTGAGGATCTATCTCTATAGAGAACTTGTCAGGCGACAACTTGCTAGTATCTTGCAACTGCACGATGAACTGCTTGCTTGCTTGCTTTTTGCTGTGTTGTAACAATTTTGCTACTATCTTTTCACACCAATAACTAATCTTTTATTCTTAACCCTCTTTCAAATCATCATTCAGACTTTAGTTGTTCAGTCCAAGCGGATTAAATTGGTGTTAAAATGGTTTTTTTTTTCGTGTTAATAATACGTTTAAATATCAAGATATTTTTAAATTTCTAACATCAAGCAATCCATCACGTTATTTTTATTCTGATTGAATTTATATTTTTTTATCTGAAGATGAATGATTGTTTGCAGCTTACTGAAAAATGAAGATGAAGTTTAAATGCCTTTTACCGGGACAGATATTGCTGGAATCTTCTCTAAAATATGTCCATAGATATCAAATCAAATTGAGATGTATAAAATTCAGCAAAATAATCTGCCTTGTTTAAAAAAAATTTTTTTAAAAAAAAAAACCAATGTGAATTGATTTTTTGTCTCATGCGGAAACTGATTATATATGTATATCAGTTAATATTTATTTATCGGCTTCTATGTGAGCTTCTCAAAAGCGATTCATCCATTCATTACCAAATTGTGCTTAAAATATAGTTGTAAAATTATTCTTCGTAATGAGTTTCACTATAATAGTAGCCAGATACTAACTGTTAATGACGAGACAAATTGGCTAATTAATTAAGTAAATCTGCAATTATGCTGGAATAAATAGATAACAAATCAACCAATCGATTTTTAAGTGTGCAGGAAATGTTTCAATTGGATTATAAATGATGATAAATAATGACAAAAAATGATAATTTCCTTCCTGCTTGTCTTGCTTTTCATGCAGTCACATCGCTGCTTGTCAATAATTTATTTAAAAAAACTCTTTTGCGATGCTTTCTGTACATTCGTCTACTTCTGGATATAGATTTTTGCATAGATGTCGCTTCAAATGAAATGTCATTCATAATAATGTCTAAGCAGTAATTAATAAACTGTATCGCATGGCATGCATGCATGCATCAGACAATAATTAACGTGCACGATACTGAATTGTGTGACTTTTTTTTCCTTAGTTGCAGTTCCTCAATTCAATATCCTCTCATTATTACAACATGGAAACTGGCTAGAGAGTGCTAAAAACTATAGAGTCCTAAAGACCGTTGTAACAGCTGATGAAAGAAGGATGATACAAATCAAATCTTTTATCCAGCATAGTTTTCATTTCATTCAATTGACAGAGGTAAGGAACGAATAAGTGATGGTAATATTGCGTGCGTTTAGCTTTTGAAGTAAATAATTCTAAATTCTTCTGAAACAATTGCTACAGATTTATATGGATCTACAGAAAGTAATCGCGGAAGAGTTACTGGCAAGAAATAAAGCATTGGCGAAAGACAAGACTTTTATTGGTCGAAATTAAAATGCTTTAAGCTTCTAATGAGTATTTCCATATGAGAAATGATACATTTATACCTTGACAGGAAGGAATTATCTCATCGTTATTTATCATTATTTACTGATCTAATCTATTAGATATATTTCTAAATACTCAGTTATTCAACTAATTTTAAAAATATTCTCATAATTCATTTAATGAGTTTTCGAAAAGATCTAAGAATGTTAATTTTATCAATTAAACAATATTATTATGCTATCAGATGAGGAAAATAAATTCATTCTTACTGATATACTTTATAATAGAAGCCCTGCATTTAAATTTATACATTTCCACTCCTTGTGGTTCATTGAATTTTCCACAAACTGAATGAATTTTGATTTGATTGTCTTTTCGAAGTGTCTGCCATGTTTAACATTATCGTTTCCCTTTATGTAATTTTAAATGGAAACGTTTTATTGCCCAGAAAATTCTAGAAAACTAATTTAATTATTTTGGAGGAATGAACCGTCAGTGGAGCATCAATGTAACTAATATTGGTGGTACAAATGCCTCTGCAGCTTTGAAGACAAGCTTCTCAAGTGGGTGCTTCTCTTTTTTCTCACATTTTTTCTTTTTTTTTTTTTTGATTGATTCTAATAGCAGATTTCAGTTTTATGGCTTTTTCATTATAAAATCATAAAATAGATGTACCTGAAATCATATTAAAATCAGTATGATCAAAGATATTCTGAACAAACGGGAGAAAATCCTCATTGTAAAGGTTTTAAATTCCTTGAACAGCTTCTTTTTCGTTTTTTTTGAAGAGCCGATTTTTGATACCGGAACTTTGCAAAGCAAAAATAGCTAGCAATTTTTCTTTAACTAATTTTCAAGTTCTTTTCAAGTTGCAAATTTTCTAATACCATTGAGAAATATATGTTCAAGGTTAATGTATAGCTTTCTTCATATTCTCATCAATTTTCGTCACGGATAGATGTTTTGTTATCAATGAAAATCGTAGCTATCATGGTACGATGAATCTATGTATCGATTCATTCATCTTCAATTTGCATTCTGTCCCAATAGTTCTTTTTATCAATGAAAATGAGACAAAATTGCTGGTGGAATATTTTCGAAATCTTCACCTCAAATATATTGTGAAAGAGCTTATTGATTCTGTAGGGAACACCATATGATCTATCCAGGAAGGTTTAATCAAATCTTCGCATCTGTCTTCCGCTTCATCCAAATATTTCTTATGCCAATTTTTTGCCTTTTATCCAATATTGATTACCTAAAACAATTTTATTGATATATATGATAATTATATTTTACGTATATTTTCTAAAAAAAACTGAGAATTCAAACGAACCTTTTCATTCCAGTCATATGACATTGCAAGGTTCTTGATGTGAGATTAATGCTCCATAATTCCGATCAATAGCATAGTATTTTGATTTTGTCACTTATTTCTAATTGTCACATGATTGTTGGTATTGGATTACTCTGAATGCCGAAGCAGTGATCGCTCATATTACCTCTGCTAGAACTATTATGTTCAATTGAGAGTAATGAACTCAATTTGCTAACAGTCTGTGAACAGAAAATTAATACGTCGAAATTACATTCAAATTCAATATAAACAGGCTTCAGGAAGATTTTAGGCATCGTTGTAAATTCAGATCAAAGAGAAAATGTCGATCAAATAACATTACGTCTCAACAAAGCATCGCCTTTTGGACAGTTGCTTGAGTCACTCCGTTGCGCTGCCATCGAAATGGGAATCTGGAATGATGACATGCATCGTGACCTGCCAAAACGGTGGGAGAAACATGGGAATATGATCATCTTGCCACATAATTGTTTCAAACATCCGAATTGGAGATTGATGGGTAAGTAAAAATGCTGATCTTAATGTCTCTGCTCCCATTTCTTGCTTCTCCTCACATTTACTTAAATTTTGCAATAGATTTTGGGGTATTTTTTAGATTTAACATAAACTGAATGTTATTATGAAGTTTAAGAAATCGCTGATTGCTCTTTGTACAAAAACTAATTATTTAATTCTAACTTTAATTACTTAATTTTAATTTCAATTTGATGAATACTTATGTCATCGTTTTTCTCGCAATTAAAATAAACCTGTCTCAAACTTGTCCCTAAATTTTTTCAATGTCGAAATAAATTCAGGATCTTAACCCTGAGATGAGCTTTTAATTTTTGTCTGAACAATAGCGGCATAATTTCAAGAAATACATGTGTGTCAGGACCAAAATTGTGGCAGATGGTAACAGAATTACTTAATGCAAGTCGTTTGGCAAAGAAGCGTATTATTGAAGGCGATGATTTTCATGAGCCTCACATCGATCTACTCTACGGAGAGGATGGATGGGTGGAACACATTGATGGCAACATCAGGTATCGCTTATTTTTTCGAGATTGTCAAAAGAGCAGAAGGTGACATGACTGAGTGATTGAGAACTGATACAAAGCGGAAGATCTGATCTTAGCGTCATGTTCAATATGCTGTAGAACTACTAGGTTAAATTCGTTAATAGTTTGAGCAATCCATTTTTTAAGCGAATTTTTGCCTAAGAAAACTCTTTTTCTGAGATGAAAAATCGTACCATGTTTGAAACGTCTCAAAATGGAAAGCATACTTCATTGAAAATTAAAAGCTTACAGATTTTTTTACGATGTCACAAAATGTTTCTTCAATGTTGACAATGCCTCAGAGAAACAACGCATTTCGGAGTTCGACTGCCATCAGGAAGTTGTCACTGATATGTTTGCTGGTAGGATTAAACATTCTCAAAGCTGTTACATTAAAAGCTTGCTAATTATTTTCCGAACTAAACATTTTCGATTGCAGGAATCGGATATTATACACTGCCTTATTTGATAAATGCTCATGCAAAACATGTCTACGCTATTGACTGGAATGAAAATGCCATTGAGGCATTAGAACGTAGTCTGGAAAGTAACGGTGTCCGGGATCGTTGCTCAGTCATTCACGGCGATTGCAGAAAGGTAGACTAGACTTTGAAAAATCTTATCTGTTCATTATAATGAACCGAACAGACAAGAATAGCTATTTGATAAATTGATAAACTCCATCCCATATCTGCAAAGCATGAAAAACTAAATTTTGCAGAAAGATGTCAATGTCCCTCAAAGTAAAGCAAGTTTCTAACTCAGAATTTTCTAGAAGGTTCATTGAAGTTTTCCATCTGTCCGTCTCCAAGAGTATCACTAAAATCATCAAAATTACTTGAGCTTTTATTGTGATATACTCAATGTTAATGAAACTCTGTCACACATTATAGAATACTAAATTTTAAAAACTGCTATAAATCAGATAATTGAAGAATTTCCAATTCATCTAGTGATGTTGAACAACTATGATTGTTGAATGATGCGATTTTCAACATTTCAGGAATTCCAGCAAAATTAACATCGTTTCTTTATAACAAAATGTATTTATCACAGAAATTTCACACTATGAATGAATTACTCGTTACCATAGGTAATACCGATAGGCGTATCAGATCATGTAAATCTTGGAGTGCTACCATCATCGCGACCCTATTTGTTAACCGCTTGTAAATGTTTGAAGTCAACAGGCGGCATACTTCACATACATGAAGCAGTCAAGATATCAAAACAGCACAATGGCAGTTTGGAACTCGGTGATAAACCTGCTGCAAACTTCAAACTTACAAAGTACTGAAAATTATTGAAATTCTCTTTATATCTTGTTAAATTTTCGGAATTTCAATCTTCACTCATCCAGAAAGACTCAGAAACCGTTTAAATCCAATTCACTATGTTATACTTGCAAAATAAAAGAAATCCGAAATCAGTATGGTTGATGGTTGAAGAAATTATATTATTCATCATTTAAGACTCACAGAATATCTGCTGAAACCGTCCTCAACATAATTCTAATTAGTAATTTGGGGAATTCTTTTTTTTTCAAATATATTTTATAGGAAGGAAATTGCGAAATCCATGAGCGAAGAGTCTGCATTAAATGACATTACCGATAGCAAAAATGTTGATATCGAAAAGATGATTTCATTGAAAAATGATCAAAATAAAAGCATATTCTTTAGCAAATCAATTGACAGTAACGCTATACATTGTGAAGGTTTGGTCCTTATTCAGATTTGTCGTATTATTTAAGTGAAAAATCAAGCGGAATAGGACACAAAACATGTTTCGATGTTCGATATTAGAAATAGGATACAACACATATTTCGATGTTCGATATTAGAAACTTTCTAATTTTAAAACTGAAGATTTTTAGGAACGAATACCATGAAATATGACAGTAAAATGAAAAAAAGGAAATTAAGTCGCTCAGCAAGTATCATCAAACAAATGGAAAGTCGTATTTTGCCAAAAGGACGAATTGATGATCGCTTGAGAGAGAAATGGCCAACAATCAGCCAAATCTTGCAAAACTTTGCCATGACCTGCGCTACAAAGTAAGAAACCTTCAATTAAAAATCTGCCTGAATCCTTGGTGTTGAACTCTCGAAACTATTCAAATATGGTCGCACAGAAAGCATAGTTATACATATCAAGTATGAATACCGTCTTTCTTGAGACTATCAAGTAATTATATTCCTTCTCATCGGCACTAATCGGGAAGACGATATAATCTGAAATCGAAATTATATTCCGGAAACTTAACAAAATTAGAAATCATTTACATCACTATTAAAAAAATTTCTTTTTTATCAATAGAAATGCTGAACTGTGCCACAATTTCTAAATTTCAGCTGTACTCGTTATCTGAATAATATCCATGACGAAAAGGACAAAGTTTGGACATGTACAATATTAGACGTGAATGTGGTGAAAAATTACTACATGCAAACAGATCATATTGTTGTGGATTTGTTATGCCGACCGGAAGATGAGAAAGAAAGGAAATTCACTGAAATTTAGACTCAAATTAACTATGCTTAATTCTTCCTTCTGTTGTTATAGTATAATTGAAACATATGTCCTGTTGAGCATAAATCAATCGATAATACCAAATTTGCTGATTTTTGAAAGGAAATCTAAATGTATGAACAGCCTTCTAAATTCAAGTCGGGAAAGACAGAATGGAATCAAATTATCCATGTTGTACGTTTTAGAACTTGAAAAAAAAAAATTTTGTTTTGAACTTCAAGTTAGTATGACAGACAGGCATTCTCCTTCTCTTTTTATCATAAAGTTTCAGACAGAAATATGAAGAGTTTCCCTCCGGAATCCTCGCAAAGAAATATCAGTTTTATGCTCACCACAAAGAACATTTTGATGATTAGAGCTGAAATCAATCCACTCTTTTAAAAACTCAATATCCAGAACAGAAACCTAAGGATTTCTGTTCTAAATATTGCGTTTATAAAAAAAGGCGCCTTCATGTAAGCAGCAAATTTAATATTATAATAAAAGGAAAAATTCGAAAAATTGAATCAGAGACCACGAAAAATCGATAAATGCAACAATATTAATGCAGTATGGAAAGACAACCGGGCAAAAAAGATCATAAAATCTATTGGAAATTCAAAACGCATACGTAGTGGATGTAGTTGTACAACAAAACATTTCTGCAGAGCAAAAGATCAAAAAAGTCTCAAAATAGCGATAAATGTAACATCATTTCAAAAAATATTTCCCGAAATTTTATTAAAAAGAAAAAAAAAAGTGATTAAGTTTGTCGTCCACGAGAGGTACTGCGATTTGCTGTAACACGCCTTGAGCGATGCGATTGATTTCTTGCATCTCCTATAAAACAAAACACAAAGTAGATGAAATTCAGGTATTCAGATCTTTTAACTATGATGGAGAATATGAAAATACAGTTAATCTTGGATAAGCAGAAAAAGAAAGTGTGAAAAATTCAGAAAAATTAAGCTCTTCATACTCCTTTGCGGTAGTTCATGAAGTGAAATGGAAGTTGAAATTTGATAATAGCAAATGTAATGATGATGCACGGAAAAGTACAAAGTAAGAACTACCTTCCATCTTTCTATTTCTATGCGATCGTTTTCGTCCTTTCTTAATAATATTGACATCATCAGAATGTGCGCAGTTTTTTCTCAAGCGATTTAATGCTAAAGCAACTCGATCAGATTTCGAACTATTATAAAATGGTAGCATTTATATCATGCTTTTTCAATTGAATTTGCAAAAAAAATAAAAAGAAAAAAAAAAAACTTACTATCTGCAGATATATTACTTCCACTTTCCTCTAACTCTCTCTTAATGTCTGTATCTTCGTCAACTAGCCGGATAATATCTTCTTCTGCTTGTTCTTCCACTGCTGCAGATAATTAAAGGTTACATCTGGGTTAAAAATTATATCGCGATAAAACTCTTTGTAATCAAAATACCTGAAGATTTTGAATTTTCGAAAATTTCGAAAGCGGGATTTTCATAAAAATATGACGATTGTGTTTAGAACAGAAAAAGATGAGCTTCTACAAAGAGTTATTTGTAAAATAAGGAAACCGGAATACTGACCAACTGTTACTGAAACACATCGACCGGTGAGAAATGGTTGACCAGTAGATGAACTATCTGTTGTTGCAAGTGATAATAATCCGAGACGTGCTCTACAACAGTCTACAATCTTTCTTTCAAAACATTATGAAATAATTAAAGACCTGATAATCTAAAAATTTCACTAAATATTGACTTATCGAGTGCTCCATTTCCTAATTTTGAGATTTGCCGCTGAATGGAACGTCCCATATTGTCTAACATTTCATCGATATCCTGTTCATATATTGTTAGTAGCGGAGCAATTAACTGAAACTGCTCATAAAGAATGTAAATAAAATATTTTAAAATATAATCAATAGATTATAAATGTGTATTATCCCCTCTCCTTCATTCTTTCCCAGCTTCTGCATCAAAATTTCGTTTTTGACAATTGTAATTATCCACTCCGAACTTCTGAACTTTTAGGATTATTCAGTTCTGAATTGTTTTTTAATGAGTATACAAATGCATGACATTCTAAAATATCAATGAATTATTTCAACATTAATCTTTACTTTCTGATGAACGGTTGAGGCACCATCAGTCCATGGTGATGCTGTCCAAAGCAAGAAACTCAACTTCATTAGCAAATAACCCGGCACAATGTACGGTAAAAGGAGTATATCACCAACAGTATCGGTTGCTAGAAAGCCAGCATAAACTGTCCAATACTTCAACCATCGCTTCTGAAACAATTTACGTTGTTCTTAACTGAAGCTTACATGAAACAATTACTGCTAAAAAGGAAATGTAAGAAATAAGGATATTGTAACCATTTGTAAAAAATCGCCTTCACGAATGACTTTGAAAGTTTTGAAGGCCGGATAGAGTGCTCCAATTACAACGGACGCGGCATGTGAAAATAGCTGAAGAATCATCTGAAAGAAAAATCTCTCTTATGAGTAGTGATATAGCGAGAAGATCCACTTAACACACAAAACACGATCAACTGATCATTTCTAGAAATTACATGTATTAAACAATGTTGGAAGATTCGATAAATTAGATAGAAAAGGAAATCCGGAAAAATGATGCAAATGAAGAAATATTCATCTATGCATCTGAATGTAATAAACTTATTAGGCTGGATCTGAATGCTCCATGCTTCACAGCAATTTGCAACTTTATTTTCTTCTGGTGCTAGCATTGATTTGAAAATAGAAAACTCAACTGTTTAGACAGCCGTTACCTTTCAGTATATTCTTCAAATCAAAGTCAACAATCCACAGCCAGGTTTTTTCCTGCATTTGTCCAAGTTTGCATCATCCCAAGTCTGTTTGTGCCTATCCTAGGTCCATCTATTTCCATTCCAGACCTACTCATATTTATTTCAGACCCATTTTAATCCATTCCGGGTCTTCTTTAGTGCCCCTCCCCTTCGTCCTACTTCCACAAACAACATTCGCACGAAATCTTCATACTTTAACGTGGGCTGTGAGGTTTATAATCGTGTTGCGAAAAGTCAATTGGTAAAAGCCAATTGTTGGTGACCTGGATGGGGTGGTGATTGGGAAGGAGAGGGGTCATGGGTGATAGGTCATATGCTGGAGGGAGCTCATCATTTCTGTATTCGAGTATAGGACTGGTAATTACCTACTATCGTATCCTTCTAAAGGATGTAATTTGTGTCTGTTATAGAAATTAAATTCACAATGCTGGGAGGAAGAGCAATGACTCGCTGTGGACCACCGCGTTACTTTACAAGTGAAGATGTTGACATGGGGGTAAGATATGCTTCTTTACTTCTCTTTTTATTTCATTTCATTCTTTTTACAGCGAACATTTTTACTTCAGTCAGATTCACTGATGATTTTACAGCATCGTTGACTTGATGATATTGCAAGTTATTATTATTATTATTTGAGAAGAAAAAAATCATTCTTTAATTTTTTTGAGCAAAAATTTCGCTATGATTTAAAAAAAATAAATATATGCTTGTTTCCAGACAACTCTCATTGCAATGGAATTCGACGGTGGAGTTGTGGTCGGAACAGACTCGAGGACAAGTTCTGGGTATGATTTCATTTATGCTTGAAATTATATTTATTTCATCTACCATTAATATAAAAAATAAAAAATGGAAAACAATGTATTTTTTAAGGACACAACATTGTGTTATGATTTTAAAACTTATGCAGTTACATATGTATTAATTGAAATGGCAAATATCATAAAAATTAAGAGGGAAAAGAAAGCAGGAAGTGGGATGAAACTTCAATATTATGTATCTCAAGTTGACCCCAGTTTCATGTTTCTTCCTTCATATCACCTATAGCATCGTTTGATTTCGAAAGTAGACCATTATATTGTTTTTTAAATATCTTTAGGTTCATTTCCCTTGTAATTTAATTCGCATATTACTTAATACTATTTTTTTCGGTGCATGTTTATTGCTGTGGTATAATCATTATATTGTTTCAAAAGATTTAGAGAGATATTTGACATAACGACAAACGAAAATTTTTTCAAGTTATCCTGGTTGTTATCACCTTTTGCCATATATTATTTTTGGGCCAAGTAGTTAATTTTATGCTATGTAATTCCAGTTTAGTTTTTTTGTGATGGACAGTTTTCGAAGTAATAAATATGTTGTTTTCAGGAGTTACATATCATCGCGCGCTACAGACAAAATTACACCCGTAACGGATCGAATGGTTGTTTGTCGCTCGGGCTCTGCTGCAGATACACAAGCTATTTCTGATATTGTGAAATATTATATTGAAGTTTATTCGTAAATTTTAATTTATTCTGATCTTAATAATTCTCTTTGGCAATTTTCTTTCTCAAGTTTATACTTGCAGCAGCTTTTTTTTTTTTTTCGTTTTTTCAGCAGCTTTTCCTTTTTTTTTTTTTTTTTAACAGAATGATGGAAGAAGAAGACGTTACTGTTGGGCGCGCTGCTCAAATCTTTCGAAATTTTCTGTATAAATATCGTGACTCTTTATCAGCATCAGTTCTGGTTGCTGGCTACGATGATGTTGAAGGTGGACAGGTCAGTTGCTAATGACCGAAGCTAGTTTTTTATTTTTAGTAATTTCTGATATATTTTTGTTGAAACTAGTTTTATTTTTATTACTTCAAAAAAATTCCTGTTTTAGTTGTATGCGATTCCATTGGGTGGTTACGTAACTCGACAGCGATGCGCAGCGAGTGGTAGTGGTAGTACATTCGTTCAAGGTTTTCTCGATAGTCAGTGGAAGGTAAATTTATTATATTTTTTATGAAGAAAGCAATTATGTGAAGAGTTGTTTTCTTTTATCCTTTATTTATTTATGCGCTTTTCCTTTCGATCTAAAAACAAGGTCCAGAAAAGTACGCGAAAAAAGAAGAAAATATAAATCACAGTAAAACATTTGCAGCCAGGAATGACTGCTGAAAAATGCAAAGAAATAGTACTCAATGCAGTAGCTCTGGCAACAATGCGTGATGGTTCTTCCGGCGGCGTCATTAGATTGGCTATTATTGACAAAATGGGCATGAAAAGAACGGCTAGTTATTCATTTGTTTCTTAAAATTTCATCATAAATATACTGGGATCGTGTTTTTATCTTTATTTTATTTAATTTCACTTAACTTATTGTAATTTGGGGTTCATAGTTAGAAGCTATTAAAATCTAATTTGCGTTTCATGGGAAGGATTTGTGACCTTAATTGCGTAAAGTTCTATTTTCTTTTTTGTTTTTCTTTTTTTTTTTTTTTTTTTTTTGAGCAGATCATCCATTTTCTGCGATGGGAATGAAGTCATGAAATACTTATCCTACATTCTCATATTTATTAACTGACATTGAATTCACTGTTATAATCACATTTTTTTTTCTGAATTTCAGCTTATTCGGCCGGATGGGAGTCAGTTCCCGAAGTTTGCTAATATCCCAGCACATTTAACATACCCGAAACACATTATTCAGTGATAAAATTCTTTTTAGAATTACATGTTTTTGATGGAAATTAAACGTCTGTGAAAACATAGTTCCAATTATTCCACAATATGTTAAGTAAAATATGGAGCGTATAAAATTTTAGTATAAATTTTCTCGAACAAATAATATATGAAAAAAAAGCATTTCCATTAAAGTTTGATTCAGTGACTTCGTTTGTTTCATTTCTTGTAACATTGTTGATTTTAAATAAAGACAATCCTCTGAATTTTTCCGCCACTGTTTAGAGTTTTGAATTAAAAGAAGAGAAAACACATATGTCTGTACCAAAACATTTCTTGACAGTTTAAAAAAACGATGAGTAGTCTTCGAATTGTTGCATTCATTTGCATAATCTTAGCAGTAAGAGGATTTTCTCTTTTTCGAAATTACTTCTGCTGAAAGGCGGTTGTTCAAGAAGTGGAAATGTTGGACTCAGCTGCAGTTATTCTGTTCGTCATTTTTGGTGCAGAAAGTTTTGTAAGTCCATCTCTGCTTAGAATTGATGAAGTTTCAAACTTAATTTCGATTATAATATCAAGTAGGAGTGAAAAAGATTGGAACCAAAACATCTTGATTTTGTGGTCTTTAACATGGTTATTCGATCGGGTTCATTTGCAAAATGCCTTCCATGTAGATCTCATGGTTGATTATTGTACCATTTATCTTTAAAACAAGTAGGATGAAAGTTGGATTTTAAATGTATGTGGACTGCAGCTCGACGAAGAGAATGTGGTCCCTGATTTAGCACCTCATATTGATAATCCGATGGAATTTGAATTCATTGAAGACGCCCATAAGAAACATTATCTGAAATCATTGTTTACCGAGTCCTTTTATGAACCAGATTGTGATGGTAAACCCAGTGTTATGGTAAACTGTTAAATGATTTCATAAAAAACTAAAAGTTTATCGTGAAAATTTTCTTATAGAAGTTATTCTAACATTTAGAGGCAGGATAATGTCTACAATGGTCATCGCACTTTCTCGAATTGATAATTATAGTTTTGTAATTATTAAACATATGTAACTTATTATGGTAATTAACTCAAATCATTCATGTTGTAAGGTACGGTCATGTAACTTATTATGGTAATTAACTCAAATCATTCATGTTGTAAGATACGGTCTTCGTGCAAATTATGGCTGTATTGATGCATATGCTGTAAGCTTTTCATGATTTTTATAGATCAAACCGATTTACTTTTGGCCTGGTCAGCGTATTGACCTTCGATGTGTAATGTGTCGTCGAGCATTTACTTTTAATGGATTAATGAAGCATTGGTGGTTTATGGAAGCGAAGGATGTCGAAAGTGCATTGGAAGACATGAAAGTTTGACTTTTTTGTCAAGAAGGAGAATAGATGGTAAAACTTATTGTTCACCTCAGTCCATTTAACTGAGTAATCTTTACACACATCTATACCTTGTCAAAACAAATCATTCAATATTATGTATTTCTCGGTATGTGAAGCGATGTGCATTAGGTTGACGTGAAACGTGTTTCATTCAGTGATCGTGCTTTATTTACTCATTTATTTTTCGATTTTGCAGATAATTTTTTTATTCTTCCTATTTTTTATCACATTTTCCTTTGTCTATCAGGAGTCAGTATATCTAATTATGCAAGAATTTCGAATGTTTTAGAACAAATTAGTGTTTAGCAAAATAGAAAGTATTATTAATCAAGTCGCTACATTAGTTGAGTTGCCAAATCAGTTTGTACATGAATATTTAAAATTACGGATAGTAATTGTTGTATTACTATTACATTTCAGAATCTCAAAAATTCACCTAAATGGAATCAACATTTGCTGACTTTAAGTGCCGATTATGGAGATAATAGATGGCGTGATTTTGGTGCAATGCCTACTGGCTTCGATTCTGGGACGAATCCACGACCACAGACCGTACTCATACAGAGAAGAGGGATGCTAATTTTATTGCAGGTATTACTTTTATCACACTGTACACACTATTCCATTCTCAATATATTTGTACTTATTTGCTCACTGTTTATATCAGAAATAAAATGCTATTCCACTGTATTAATTCTATATACATCCTATGTAGAATAGAGAATAATATTTTATTAGCTGCCGTATCAGTTCAATTGAACATCCCACAATTATCCTTATACGAAATAAGATTTTGTCTAGCCATACATATATTATTTTAACAACTCTAATGGATTTCAAATAAATATTTAAAAATTCTGCTTTTTTTTTAAAACCCCAATTTTCATTCTATCGTCTTATAAACTTGCTTATTTTTATTTCATGAGAATTTCGATTTTCTGGATTAAAATTTTAATGAATATAGCTTCATGTCTGAATTCACTACTATTATCTCGATTAATAGTATAACATTTGCTCATCTAAATCAAACGTATTTGATTTATTCCCGATTTTTTCTTTGAATAATCAGATTGATACGATGAAGCAATATATCACTGTAATAAAGGGTTTTCAAAATAGCACATTTCATGTCTTTAATTTTTTTTAGTGCCTACTGTACTCAGTTGCCTACTCATATGTAAATATCTTTTAACATTTCTTTTAACTTGAATTTTTTCAATATTTGCTTCCCCGACAAGATCATCAATGCATTTAAATTTTAGTGATATTTTAAACTTAATATGAAACTTAAAAAGAGATTTCCAGCCAACATCCGAGAATGAAGGTCTGTATCGTTGCTTGGATACTGCCTCCAGAAATGTCTTGCATTTCATTTATTATCTGATTGCCATGCAACCTCTTTTCATTTACCTGAAGTAAGTAATTTTCTTCATAAAAAAGCTGACGGTCATAATAAATTTTGTGTAAAAACTGAGCACTACTATAGTAGATTGCACCTATACTTCTGACGAAAGAAGAAAAATTAAAAATACTTTAATGATTATTTTGCAATCTTTTTCGCGTCATCTTTGACATTTGCTTTCTTTGACCGCATCATATCTAGAAGACAAACTTAAAACTTTATCTCAACCTGAGTTATCCTTTTATTCGCTTTTATAATTTGAAAAGCAATTCCTGTTAGTTTTTATATTTGAGTAAACTGCGAATTAAATTTTGTATTGATCACTTTATCTTTTCACTATTAATGATTAAACTCAAGTAATTCAATCTTGATTTCCAAGCCCGAATGGTGAAGAACAAATCTCTCAGATTGGTATGAGCATGTTTTTATTTTTGGTGTTCTATCTTATATTTAATTGCACATCTATTTGTGAAATAAGTTATAGATATGGCATCGAAAAGCAAAATAAATTTAAATATTTATCGATGAGGGCTAAACAATTCAAATAGTTACTCAGAATTTTAACAGATTAATAAATGATGTATAATTTTGAATAACTAGTGATGGATCAAAAATAATGTGGAATAAAATATTCCTTCCATGTCATTAAATAATAATATATTAAGTTGCTTTCAGAATTCTTTAAAAAAATTTTCTATTCTTCATCGTATCATTTGGTGTTTGTATAACTTTGGTCTAAAAACACTGGAATTATGATAATTCAAAAAAAAAACTGGTTGATTTACCCGGCTGGCAAGAAAATAACAGGATTTTTGATTTAATACAATTGAATTTAATTTATTTCAATTGATTAACAAATAAAATTGATGGAAAGAGCCGAATTTTTGTGCAGAAAATGAGTGTCCGGAATCACGAGGTTTCCCTGATTCAAACTGGAAATTCCGTCACATTCCTCCTACATATATACGTGATGCATTCGGGATGTGCGCTATGAATTGGTCATTGTGTCTCGATTGGGTACTTTTCTTTTGATAATTTTTTTGGTTTTTCATGTGCAGTGATTTTTAAATCACGTAAAGAAATGATTAATTTATTCCAAAAAAAAAAAAAGGTACAGATAATCATTTGCTTGTCAAACAAGAATCGCCATTGCGATCGCCGATGCAAGTTAACAGTTAATTCGATGAGATAAATTTTTAGTTCCCTCATTATTCTTTTATTCAACTTAATAGCAGTCACTTTAATTCATTTTTTTTAAGTAATAAGTAATCGTTTTTAAGAATGGGAATAGAAAAGTTATCTTTAATGAGATATTCGAAATTTCAGATAGTAAGTGATAACAATATGAATGAGAAGATCAACTGGAATTTGCATGGACGTTCGAGAGATGCCGAATTGGCTGAAAATTTTGTGAATTTAAAAATTCAATTACAGTGGAGTGAATGGTCATCATGCGAGCAAGGTACTACAGTGAGGACTAGAGAAGGTGATTTTTTTTAATTTCATAAACTATAAAAAATGTCTTACAGCTTCTGAGAATTTCGAATTTTCAGGTCATTGTTACTTGAGAAAGATAGATCCAAGTAAAGATGTGGGACAGATGATAGGCGGTATATTTGCTGCTTACGATCTATTCAACTGGGTGACAAGGCTAAAGAATCATATGTCAAAAATTCCCGAATTCAATATTACTGGTATACGTCTTTACAGGTGCCACAATTGACCGGAATCCTTTATCCATTCCTTCTTCTTGTTATTCAAATTTTTTCATACAAATAAAATTAATTTGAATTTAAAACAACGAAGCTTGATATAAAATAACCGATGAAACTCATCACTGCTGATAGATTTTTGTTTCAGTGGACTGGTATCAAAACTGATTCATGAAGGTGCATTCGGCGGTGACAAAATATATGACGATTGTTACACTGTTTGTACTAATGTTTCAGCTTTTCTTTTGGCTTTGTTAAGCTCAAATTTATATCGGTTTTATACTGTTTAATATTAGTCTAAAAATTCTTCAACAATACCGTGATGAATTTAAAACTGAATACAATTTCTTTTCAGATGAAAGATATTTTCTTTAAAACTCCAAAAGTGACGAAACGCTGGATCTCTGCAATTTTCGCTGCATTTGGAATTGACGATGCCGAATCAATGTTGAAAATTAGCGATCGATTGTGCCTATATTATTACAGCAAACCGACGATACGAAAAGATGAAGTACCAGTTAGCGTCTTCGTTGGAACCCATCTTGTAGATACACAACGTTGTCCAACTCTTTAAATCACAGAAACTTATATTCTTCAGAATTCATTCGTTAATTTGCTGTCAGAATCGAAATTACATAGTTTCATTTTTGAAATAAAGTTGTATATTTCGAAGCCTTAAAGCATTTTTCAAATTCTCTTTCGTGCTTATCCATCATCAGATTTTATTTCGCCGTTTAGCAGTTTGTTCCTATAACACAACTTCTGATTACTTGACTTGCTTTTTTGCTCATCACGGAATCCTATTCAGTTTTTTTGCTTCTTTTTAACAAAATTTCATGTTACTTAATTACTTTTCTTTCAGCAAAATCACTTCCAACCACCACTGCTTTATTATTTTATCTCAAAAAAGATGATTGTTTCGTTGCATTGACGCAATAATATATTTGTCTTGTTTTGAACGAAAAAGACATGTTTAAATCCACAGTGTCGTGAAAATAAATGTTGCGACTATGACAATTCCTTTTCGAAAACGGTATTTATTAAGCAGGGAACAATTACGAACCAACAATTATTCGAAAGTATCCAAATGCCTAATCACTGTGTTTCTTTCCTTTGTTGCTCGTAGAACAAAAGATTTTTTTGTCCCTTCTGTTGATTGGAATCGATTATTGCTGGGGTCGTTGTGCAATAATGTCGGTAGAAAACCCTTGTAGAAGACTGTTGTAGTAACGCAGGCGCTCGTTGACTGATGGTGGAATAAGAATATATTTCTGCTCCAAATCCGATCCTTACATATCCTTTCAGAATCCCCCCTTCTTTCCTGATCTCCAATTCGGCGCCTCAGGATCTCGCTTTCTTTAACTGTTAGTTGGAGCGTTTGGCGGCAAACATGTTTACCGTTTTGGCGGGAAACATGTTTACCCTAATATTATCGGCCTGGTGGTACATTTGAAATTAGCGCTTCATGACCTTTAACACTCCTTGTTTATATCAATTTTCGGATTTTACCGACACATAGTACAAAATTCAGCAGCTGTACAAAATTCAGCAGCTGCATTTTACAAATTATCATACTTAAACTGATACTACATTTTAACAAGCAGTGCTGCAGTGAAGAAAAATATCGGTATTAGAGAGATGAGCCGGAGAAAATAGATGCAGAGGAAATCTATTGATCTCTAAAAGTGGTGTAAATGAGTTTGATTTTTGCGAAAATTACAACTTAAAAAAAGCACCATTCTAATTTGATGTTCATATTCTTCGACTGCACAACCACCTTGCAAGCTGCCTTCTGTTACAAATGACTGTAGGTCACCACAAGCAACCCCTGATATCAAATCATTGCACTATTAAGCATGAAAATCATTTCACAGCGCTTATGTTTGCAAACATTTGAAGGCTATTATTGAAAGTAAGGACATCAAAAAATCGGAACGAATTATGATACACTACTAGTGTTTTGCCTTCCTTAAACTTCAAGATCGAAATCACTGGCACTGCACAAATCTACTGAATCTAAATTACCAATCAATCTGATTTATTCTCCTGCTACTTCATCATTTTTTATATTGCTTGTTATAGTTGGTTTTTCTGCAACTCGAAGGCTTGACGATTCTGTGTCACCATAAAACGCTTCTCCAGAAATACCAAGAAAAGTTTTCATTATTGTGTTAATCAAGTCAAAATCTGTCAATAAAAAGAGTTTTCTGAATAAAAAAAAAAATTGAATTTTAAATTAGCTAAGTTTGGTTAAATCACTGCCTTTAGTTAATTAATTGATAGAATAAGATCTTAATCGACAAACGATTGAATTCCCCATGAAAATTTTTGCGATAAAGTATCCGGTTAATCTATAGAAAATATTACATATTTCACACAGTGATTCTTCAAACTCCACGGTGGATTTACACTTTTACTGTTAGTATATATTTTCCACTTCTAACTGCAGGAAACTATTCTTGTGTTGAAACAAAATTGCAAGGATGAAATAGTGGAAAAACTATGATTATCAAGTTATATTTGATTTGATGATGTATTTTTCATTAATCATAATTTTTGAAAAATACGATGCATTTTGGCACCTTTTTATTCAGGAGTTTCTCGATTTTTATAAATTTTGACCGAGGTTTCTGAAAAAAGAGAGGAACATAGAAAATTTAGTGTCTTTTATCTAAGTCTTTTTTTTTTTTAAATTGAATGTAATTTGAAAAATTTGATTCAAAAATTTAGTTTGACTTCTGTAGCATCATTTTGGTGATTATTTCCACAAAATTGTCACGCATAGTGCCATCCTCTCTGCACTGCATGACTAAGACTGTTTATCCAAATTTTTAACTTAACAGGTTCTTGCCTTGTATCGATAAGTGAAATTGTAAGAGAAATTTATCAGAAAAAATCGAATACTTTCCTTTCTCTACAATAAAAAGCTGAAAGATGTAAATTGATGAAAAAGCTCTGATATGTTACTGCGGTGACAATGGTGGTGATGGCAGTGGTAAAGGTGGTAATGATAGGAACGGGAAGTATCGAACATCTCTGAATTTTGGGGTAATAGATGGTGTGCAACCCAGATGACCCCGTCAACATCCACTCCTCTTTTGTATGCAATTCATCAGGCAAACAAAACAAGAGTGCTTCTTTTTTTAAATTTAATTGATTTACTGATTCTTCTGCTGAAGTTTGATTTTCAGAAATAAATTGTCATTTACATACAACACGCATTTATACCTTCGATGTCTCCTCCCCGCGATTATTTGTCGACCTTTCCCATATTCTTCCCAATTTTGCAACCAACCGCTGATGACAGTAGTTGTCAGTTCAGATAATCATTCACCATTTCTTCACCTGAATATTCGGATTTACAAGGCAGTGTTCGTTTTAGCTATGCAGTAGCTGCTAAAAATTTTTTTCATTCTCTATTGGGTTACTTTATTTTGAATTTCACAAATGCTCGTGAAAGTACTGAGAAGTCAGGAGCGTGAAAATGGATTGATATGTATTAGCATTTTTCAGTTCTGAGAAATATGAATGGAGGGAGAGAGCGAGAATGATCACGAAATTGGAAAACAGGATTAGAGGAATATTATTAAAAGAATTTTCAATATTATTTAGCATAATTCGCTTATGATCGAAAGAAATGAAGCCTTCAGGATTGTTTCATTCGAATTTTCTGTGTGTCTTATTCTTTGACATGTAACATCGAAATATTTGAAATTTTTATTTGTAGAAGTAATCTTTCATAAAAATACTGCAAGTAGTATGTGTAATTGAAATGTCAGTGTGAACTTCTTCAGATTTTTATTTATATAATTGGAAATTTGGTGAAAACTAGTATTTAAAGATAGCAAATATCAATAACAACAAACGATGGAAATACCTTCTATAGTGTATTTCCCATCAACTTTCAGTATTAAAAGTTCGTTTCTTATAAGGCCTGTTTTTATTTACCAAAATGCGCCTTTTATTTCAGATACTTCCATTTCTGAGGCAAATTTAAATTATTAATAACCTTCTTTGAGAATAGTTCTGGTCTAGAATCCATCTCAATACAACTTCAGTGAATCCAAAACTGCTTATAATTCGGTAAAGCAATACCATAAAGCGGTATTTAAATTGCAAATGTGTCAAAGAATGTTGCCAGTATAGTTACTGATTTAATCTTGTTCGTGTTATTACTCCAACTAGCTATTTTTACAAATAATTCTGATCGTTCATTTGATGAGAGAGTCACTGAGAATCACAGTTGATCAACAATCATCCAAATAACCCATCAGAGTGCAATAGTTGTTCATCCAGTGCTGTTTGTATTCATTGGTTCACTTATTTTCTACTTGTGTACCTAAATTTAACAACAGTCAGGCTTCACCTTCAGCTCATTTATTCATTTCCATTCTCTCAAACAAGGTGGTCCAGACAATTTCAGATTGTCATTGGTTGTCAGTAAATATACTTTGATTAGCTATGTGCCCATCCGATTGGGCTGTCTTACACAACACTATTTTTACATTTGGCTCTCTTGGTTTCAAAGCAAATATTCAGACCGTTTTTGCTTCACTGAAAGTGGACGGATTTCTACCATATTTGATATGATAGAAGCTTTAACTTGCAAGCTTGTAAATTAACTAACTTGTAAATATGCTTCAAGAGAAAAAAATCTGTAAGATATACTTTGCTGGACCGGACGGATAATTCTAGCTTGGGTGTTTCTTAAATAATAAGTGCTTGAAATGATGATTTTCCTAAAAGACTAAAATGGAGATAAAAATATGCAAAATATATAACTAGTTCTTTTAATGCAATTAGTGCTTTAATAATTGGATTAATCTTCATAAAAGTTTTGAAATGGACCTATATTTGAATTGAAAATCCCTGAAGTAAATATTTTCCAACTATTTTTTCTAAAGAAATTTCCTTTCTTTTTGTAATATTTCATTTTTTGGAGTTTAAGAAAGGTTAAACATTGGTAGTACATTTTACATTTTACTTCATTCCTGATTTCTTGGTGTTTTCACTTTCGATAATAGTTTTCGAATGTTTGTAAATATAAGCACGCTGAAATGACTTATCGCTCTTAATAGTGCAATGATTTGATATCAAAAACTTGGAGTTGCTTGTGGTGAGCTACAGTCATTTGTAACAGAAGCAGCTTGCAAAGTGGTTGTGCAGTCGAAGAATATGAACATCAAATTAGATTGGTGCTTTTTTTAAGTTGTAATTTTCGCAAAAATCAAGCTCATTCATATCACTTATAGAGATCAATAGATTTCCTCTGTCACCTCCAAAGTTTCCTTTAGCTCGTCAGTTTCAATAGCCCTGCTCATTGCAGCATTAATGCCACAATTCTGGATGAGAATTTTACATAAAACGTATAAAATTATGGTTTAGCTTACATCATATTCATGCTGTACATTGCAATCTGGAAAATTATCTTTTAATTGATATTTGCTAATGTATTGTCTTCTTGTTCTTTTCTCTTCCATTTCTACTATATACTGATCTTCTCAATTTTTCCCTTCTAAAAAATGTTAGGCAATGTGCATATTTTGCCGTGGAATATTTCTTGGTAACATTTGCTACGAATACCGAAGGAAGAGAAAGAAGAAATGGAAACCGATACCATTTCTCAGCAACAGTTCACGCATGCTTGCGTCTCTTGCAAGTTCAAGTAATAAATCGTGATGAAAAGTTAATTGAGGTAATAGAACCAATCGATAGATAACCGCTTTGGGATCCAAAATGAAATAACCAACCGGTTTCTAAATTTAGAAAGTACAAGAAACGCTATTCTTCTGTTTCCAAATGCTTTCTTCTTGAGACATTAGAGTAAGCTCATGTTAATGTTCTCTACTGTTTTGCGAAATGAATGACTGATGCTAACTTCAATTATTATATTGTTAAAAAACAAAACTAACATTTGTACATAAAAAAATGCCTTCTTTGAAAATGTTCCATTTTTATTTCAAAGTTCGAAGGCTGGAAAAAAAATTGAGCGAAGAGATAGGGTTTCCTACCGTAATCAAAAGCCGTAATAGTTTATGTCGGGAAGTTTCGTTCCTCACTTTTTCTCATACAACCAACACTTATCAATTAATTTTAATTCAGAATGGCGTTTTAATTCAGTTTTGTCTTCGAACTTGTTTTTATGATTGAAAAACTCAGTTATTTGTATTACTTGTATACTTTATTTGTTGAACTTCCTATTCTTTTGTGTATTCTTTGTACATAGCGTTCACTGTTTTATTTTCCCATTTTATAAATCTGACTTGATTTATAGCATGAATTAATTGAAATCCTTACCTAAATAGCAATTAATAGGCACATCTAAGGAGAAAAACGTTTTGAATGCAGGTATGTAGAAGTTCATTATATTAACTGTAGAATCTGTATCAACATTACTTTAAAGCAATCTGTTAAATTTATTTCAATTATAAATGATGCCAGTTTCTAAACAACAAGAAGACGATGGCAGATATCTTTATTGTTATAAATTTCCTTATTATCACTAATTCATTATTCGTTCCTATTATAATCTCTCTTATTACCATATTAATTAATGTTAAACTAATTCTAAATAGCTTTCGCCATTAGTAATAATGATCATACTGATGACAGCAATTGAAAACAGTGAAATAATCGGTTTAAAAAATGAAATGATTAAAATCGAACTAATAGAAAGGTTGCGGAACCGTAATTTTGTCTGAATGCGGTGTAATAAAAGTAGATGTGGGTTGAGTTTGTCAAAAGATAAGATAGATGGGAAGGACAGGAAAAGACGGGACATGCACCTGTCATTCCTCGGTGGTTCTTTTCTCAAATAACCTGTTCCGATTTTTCAACACAAAAGCGCAATATCATTTTTCATCGTTTGCTACGAACTTCTCCACAATTGATGTTGTCCTAATAGTCTAGTTAGGATGGCTTTTTGAGCTACACAAAGCAGGACTGATTCACAGATTATGAAAAACTGCTAGTAGACAATTATCTAAACCAAATCGTTTGTCTAAATTACATATCTTTACGGAATTTTACAAAGCTGTTTATATTTACAAATAAATTTAAATTTGACAGTGAAGAGTCAAGAAATCTGAGTAAAAAAAGTAATAACCTGCATAAATAAAATGATATATATTCGGTGTTGCAACCGAGAAAATTGTTTTAATGTTAGAATTATTGCATGTAGCAACTGATTAATTTTAAGCAGCTTTGCATCTTTTAATCTAAATACTAAATTGTATAATTGTTGTGATCAGACTTCAGTGAACATAAAATTTGATGATGAAGTATTGCGATCATATCAAGATGATTATTTTCATGCTAAGCTGATATTTATTCAAAGCAATATTTCTGAAACAAAAGCCAAGCAGATTGGTGATTGGCTTTCAGTGCAGTGAAAAAACTGAATATTTTCAAGGCTCATTTCTCTTATTTTATGTGTGAGAGTAGCGAGATAATAGCTTGGAGAAGCACAAAAGTCCTCATGTTATTCTATATTTCCATGATCTGTGCATCCCAACTTTGCTTTTTTGTATCTCTTACGACTTCTTATTTCACTATCTATCCTTTTGGGAAGTTTCATTCATCTAATGTGTATTCAAAATCAAGTAATAGAGTAAACACTAACCACTGGATATAGCAGAATCACTAGTGTTTCATGAACTGAAATTATGCGTGCTATTATCTTTTTATTCAAATTTTTGATTTCAGGTGAATAAAGGATGAAGAAATAGACATGTTCTAAGCTAAAAATCTGGCATTGCACTTCAATGCGAAAAATTTCTAGATTTTCTAGATTTCGACGAATTCCAACTTGATTTTTCGTTCGTTGTAATATCTCTACCTGAAAGTAATGGTAATATTACAATAAACGAAATTTCAACTTAATATTCCATTTGTTGTAATATTTTTGCTTTATTGTAATGATAAACGTTTGTCTTGAAGTAGATTCAAGTTGTTTTTGAATTTAGATATTACTTTTTAGATTTATTTTGTTCTATATTGAATGTGAGTAAATTCTTCGAGAATTTCCGATCAGTATTTACTACTACTTAGATCAATTCGATTTTTTTCAAGTTTGTCGAATTTCTAGATCTGTAGTTGCGACTTGATTTTATTTTATTGATAATTATTAGGCAAGAAAAAGAGAGAAAAATGAATAAAAGACAAAAGACAATATTTTAAAGTTTAGTGGAATTTGCTCTTCATGTTCATTTCTCTTGTCTTTTTCCCTTTTCTTTCATTTCAATAAAACTAACGTTGGATTCTGACCAACAGTTTAAGAAATGATAAAAATTGTGCTGGCTGATCCTATTTATTCCATGACAATATTTCGCATTCTTATTTTTCATATTTTGCACCTTCTCTTGTCAGTATTAGTTTATAAAGTATGTAAGCAACAAAGTTCCTTTCAATACAAATTATATTTACAATGAGCATGCATAAGTCAACCATTTTCGTCGAGTGTTCTCTTATTACTATCATTATATTTGTTAACAGATATTGCTGCTCGAAGTCAAGTTGAAAAGAGAATAAAGAATAGATTTCATAAAGAAATTCGATATTCTAGAATTATTTTAGGAAAATCAATCTCTCGTTTTATTTAGACAGAAATTTTCAAAAAAAATATCTCATCCTGTTAAGTATTGGTAATGGCATTGTGTTGAAATGTTCACAATGGAGTAGGCCAACACAAAATTTGGAAAGCATTTTTTACCTTCTATTCGGCATTATACAGCGTAATATTCGAAAATTTAAGCTTGGAGAAATGGAGGAAATGTGTAGATTCTGTAATTCTAATATTTTAAAAATTTTGCTTGTTCCTCTCCAGCTGACCCATTATTGATTTGTTCTTCTGAGAACAATCTTTGATTAGAATTCTTTGATCAGTCGTTTTTTCCCATCATAAGATTTCATCGTAGAGTGGAGTTACCATATCTGTCATAACACTCTTCACTTCGTTGCTTTGCATATCATTAATTTTTAATACACTTGGAAAGCTTCAAAGTTGAAAGATTCCTTTCAGTTGTAAGCTGTACCAAAACCTTCAACAGAAGGTATCAAGAGCTTTTTCTTACACTTCAAAAGGTTTACAAGTTGACTGAAATACATTGGTAAAGCACTGTCAATAAATTGTTTTTATTTCTGTTTTTTGCTCATTTCATTTACGATCTTCTCGAGATCAGGAAACAGGTTCATCGAGCAACGAATTATTCATCAAATATCCATCTATTTTTGATACGTTTACTTTTATTCTTCCACCTACTCTGATCAATATAGCATCTTCCAGAATTGTTCGTTCATGGAGACTAATTAGTAGTCCGAGATTAGCATATTTGAAATGCTTTGTATAGGCTCTTAGAAAGAATCCTGCAATTGATTCTTATATTTCAATAACTTGCAGAAGTGAATTCGATTGTCTGCTTTGTAGATTACTGTACATAAATCTTCCACTTAAATCGAAAATAGTTGATCATTGAAATCCGATTGAACTGTTGTGCAACCGAATTTTTTAAAAATAATTTATGATTACAGCGTGGGAAGTTGTGAGATTTCCAAATTTAAGTAGTGTTAGGATTCAGGAAATTCTCTCGAATTTCATAGATTATTTTACAGAAAAAATGCAACAAATTTTTAATTAATTTTTTTCGTAATATTGCGGTGTAAATGTTGAAGAGATATAAAACCCCTTCTAATTGTTTCTGTTCAAGTTTTTTAACTCTATCAATATTTTTTAACTTATTTACTTTCTCCTTTGTCAATTTTTTAAACCATTACTGAGACTATCCCACAAAACATATGACTGCAATATTTTCAAGATTTCAGTGAGGATGGCATGGAGACATTTAAAACAATCATCGGAAGTTGCAGATAGTTTCACATTATGTTTCACAAAAGTTGTGCAACCTCAGTTCTACTAACTGATATTTGTTCCCTTTCTGAAAATATTTCATAAATTTTAGCAAACTTTAAGTTATATCTAAATTCGTTTTTCTTTTTCATTTTTTTTTCTTTAGTATGACAGTCGGTCCCTATTTCCTTTTTTCTCCAACACTAAATTCAGTCCTTCCTATTGTCATAAGTTTTCTTTCCGTCTTTTAAAATTTTCGATGAATTATTGAAATGATCTCCAATATTTGGATTTTTTTAGGATTGATAAGTATAAAAAATTGGAAAAATAGCAAGCTGGAGAACGTAGACCTCAACGATCAGCATGGCCTCATCATGATGGTAGAGGCTAAAAATAAAGTTGCTGTAAGTTTAAGAATATTCTCCAATTGAAACTGTTTCATTTTTTTCATTATATATTAATAACATTTTCAATTAATTCTCGTTATAACAAATGATGAGTTCGGATTAATTATTTATTTTTACTTCTGATTAATTATAATTATCATTATCAATTTTCCCATGACGATATTCCAAAATATTCCTTTTCAACTGTCTCAATAATTGAGTTAATCACATATCGCTCTCTTTTCTATCTCTTATTAACTTTGCTTTCTTCCTCCCTTTTTTTTCATTGCATTTAGAAGAAGTTGAATAGTGCTTTGTACAATATTTGATTTTGGATTTCTCGCAAAAATCAGCTCAAAATAAGAAAAAATTCATCTATTTTATTGTCTAATATCTGAGTTGCAAAGTTTAATGCTTATTATTTCCTTATAAATAGATAATATCTTTGCACAAAATTGGTAGACAAGCAAAATATAAAAATTAAAAGAAAAAGAGTCATTCATTTGTTGATAAAATAAAAAAATATTGTTGATTTTTCCAATACTTTTGAGTCTTTAGAAGTATTATAGTGCTGTGAAGAACTGTCGCAAAGAATTACGACATCAGTTTTCCTGAATAAGCAATAGTTTACAAGTAATTAAACATAATTAACAAAAAGTATGTTTGTCCACTATTATCGTGCTTGTTCAAAATCTTGTTGAAATGTTGAACAAGACGATAATAGCGGACAGGCATACTTCTTGTTAATCATGTTTAATTGAATTCGATATTATATTATCGACAAGACTAGAAAATCTCTCTTTAAAAAAAAAAAAGGATGAACTTTGGTCTTTGTCCAAGTAATAAATTCGAAAAATTCTTGAAGAAAAATACTAGCATTTAGGATTCAAATCCAGCTGTGCCGATGGAAAAGAAAGGACTGATGAAGGGGAAAGTATCGAAGAATGTTACCTGTACAAAGAAAACAGCATACTTTTTATTTCTGATTGCAATTGCTTCAGTATTGTTATCATCATTTATAACTTATTGGGTAACAAAAGAAAGATATGATCGATCGCTTGAAATAAAGTCTTTCGCCGACGCCCATGAAGCAGCAGTGTGAGTGCTACCAAATTCCTTGTCGAAATATTTAATTAAAACAGCAAATTACGGGAATTGATTGGTTGAAACTTCTGAATTTACATCTTAGCCACAGTTCTGAAGTTTTGATTTTCAAATTAGCACAGTCGATGCCATTCACTGGAACTTCGTTTGTGTTTGTCTGCACGTTTCTTATTGTTATTTTTCGCCTTCTGTTTGATATATCACTTTCTTCTGGAATTTAATAGTTTCATCATAAGATTCATGTATTACATAATAACGCAAAATGTATCTGTTGACAAAAAACGCACAGATTTTTGTTTTTTAAGTAAAATATGATCGTCATATTTAGAGCAAATGTATCAATGGAAGAGCCTCCAATGGAAGAAGAGATTAGCGGCCCTACTGCGGCTGAATTGCGTTTACCGAAGGATATTGTGCCCATATGGTTTGTAAATAAAATTTTGCATTTGTTGGAAAAGCCATTAACTCGTACTAAGTCTATCAGTGATGATAGTCGGAAAAGGAGTGAACTGATAAGCTGTCGTCATATTTCAATATATTTTTGTGTTGATTTCACAGAGATGAAATATATTTTTTTAATTCAACTTACTTATTTATTCTGTAGAACTTATTTATGAAATACTAAAGGAAGAGCACGAAACTTTAGCAACGATAAAGGCTTAGGCTTGCAAATGAATCAATATATTTTACAATTAAAATTGTGGAATATAATTTCATAGTTTTGCAGGTATAATTTGACGACTAAAATATATTTGCCTGGTTATGTGGAGATCCCAGCGAGTAAGAATATGACGTTTGATGCTGCTTTGATTATCAAATTTCGGGTTGATGAAAGCACTGATAAAATTGTCCTCAACTCTTTAAAGTTGGATTTTCCCGAAAACTTGGAAGAAATCAAGATTTTACAGGACGAAATTATTCAAACGGAGCAGGTCTGTTATTTATACCTTTTCGATGTTTTCAAGAGTTTATGACTAAATTTTTCACTTCCAATGCTACTTCGAAACAGTTATTTTCGGTCATGGTAAGTTCGAGAAGTACTATATTTTAGCATATATTTTACTTTAATTAATTGTATTTCCCTAGATTTTCTATTAGTTCTTATTGCTTGCAAAAATCTCAACAAGTTCTAAGATTTTTATGCGGAAACTTAATCTTTTATTTCTCATTTAATTGTTTCGTTCAATTATTCTGCTTCTTACTCTCGAAGAGTGCCATTTCAATAATTGTTTATTCAGCTGAATATGCAAATAAGCGATATTTTTTTCAAATTTCAGATTTCAAGAGCCCGACGAAGTTTGGAAAGCACGACTTTCGATGATTATTTCACCACTGTATGTACTAATTTGTGTAATATAGAATTTCTTTGTTGATTTGTTTATTTGCATGTTTCCAATACATTGATTTATTTTTCTTGCTGCATTATTTAAAAAAAATGAATAGTCTAAAAAACTAAAAGTTGGAATAAATTGTAGCTTAGTTCATCATCTCAATCCACAACAACTGAAGAAGAAGAAATGGAAACTGAAATGGAAAGTGAAATGGAAGCTGAAATAGAAACAACAGAAAATGAGGCAGAAAGTTCCACTACGCCAGACATGAATTTCGAAGATCTGCAACCAGAAAATGCAACTACAGAGGAACCACCTAGAAGTACTAAAGTTGCTGCTGATGTTCAGGTTTTGAGTTACAGTTTTTCTTGATTAATTTTTGGCGTTTTTTTTTCTCAAAATTTGAAGGTCAAAGAAATTTTTTGGATTTCATAAAACTTCTATTCCCTAACTTTGACTGCATATCTTGTTTTTATTTTAAAATTCAAGTGATAGTTGGAATATCAATTAGAAGTTTTCATAAGACACTGTATTCAGGTGAAGGAGATTATTGTAAACGAAACATTGGAAATGATAACGTTGTTGCTGGATGGGAAATTGAACAAGGGCAGAGAATATTATTTGCAGGTATCATTCGGAATCTTTAATTTTGAGCTCGCTGAATTCTAAAAAATTTATCATTTTCAATTCTAAAAAATTTATCGCTTTTTACAATTAACAATTTCAGATGGCCTATTCAGGTCCAATTCAGATGAAACTCTTTGGTCTATATTTAAGTCGGTATCAGAATGATCATGACATGACAAGGTTGAACTTCATGATTTGAATACAAATATTGATGATTTATAACAAAATTGTAGATCTTTTCCTTTAAATTCAGGTTTCTGGCAGTAACACAAATGGAACCAACATATGCTCGCCGTATGGTTCCATGTTTTGATGAACCAGAATTTAAAGCAGTCTGGAAGATCAAAGCCATTCATCCTACGGGTACTTCTGTTCTGTCCAATGGGATCGAAATCAAAAATGCTGAAAAAACGTGAAGTTTTTTTCATGCTATTTTGCATCAAACTATAAATCTACTGCAAATATACTCAACTGTTTCACAAGGAAGTGATTCTAAATATTCTTTGGTCTTCGAAAAATAGGGTTGTTTTTCTACAGCATTTCTGATTCATAAGTTATCAAAATAAAAGTAACTAAACAGAGATCCTGAAAAGATCAATTCATTGTTCTAACAATAAGCAGAATAATGGAAAAAATCCATTGCTTTCTTGGGAGTTCAAAACTGAGACACTCAACTGAGATTCAAGATTCTAAGTTTGCTGCATAGTTTGGCAACGAAATGATGAACAAATACGAAACGAGCGACTGCATGGATATTTAAAGTTGGAGAAACGGCAGACGGATATGCATATAATTTTATTTGAAAGTGATTAATTAGGGATTCAGTTATTCTGCTCATACTGTCAGTTCTGGTCTACGGTGGAATTTCTATTTTCAACTTCTCTGAATAAAATAAGAATTTTTTGTCAATCAGCTAGGGATTGAACGAGTCTTACATGTTAAAACAGGTGTACTATGACAATCGTTTTCAGCTACAAAAATTTTTTTTCTAGAAAGAAAACACAACATATTTTAATATCTGCATTGTTGTTATTACTATTATAACAAAATACTGAAACATATTTTTTAAGGGATGATCCGGATTGGAAAGTTACTTCATTCATCGAGTCGCCCCCTATGTCATCCTATCTGCTGGCTCTGGCTATTACTGATTTTGACTACATTGAGGGGACTACGAACAGGGGGACAAAGGTACGTTAGATCATTTCTTAATTTACGTTGTGATAAATGATCAATTAACATATTATCATGTGTTTTACAGTATTGGTAAATTGATTCCTGTTGAGCAAGAAATTGGAACAAATTTTACCAACTGCATATATCTTACATTTGGTCTTTTCTATTTTAAATCGAAATCCTTCCAGTTTGGAAAAATGCACCTTTCAGCAGCTTGGCTCTTATACTTTATGATTAATGATCAATATTTTTTTAGTTCCGAGTTTGGTCGCGTGAAGAAGCTTTAAATCAAACAACGTATGCTCTTGAAGCTGGAATTTCAGCTTTGGAATTTTACGAAGATTATTATAATATTTCTTTTCCACTTAAAAAGCAAGGTGATCCATTTCTTTGTAATCCGAAGGATACATTTCAGTATGTTCTTCTCTTGATATTGCTTGCAGTTTTTTCAGTGAGGTCTTTTTTGCATAAAATTAGATCAAAAATCAAAATATCTAGGATTAGATCTGAAAGCCTTGAAATTTCCTCTCTTTTTTTCGTATCATCAGAATTGTCTTAGCATCTACCTAAATGGTAAAAGTGTTGTTTTCACAGATATGATGGCTTTACCAGATTTTGCTCCTGGAGCGATGGAAAACTGGGGTTTAATAACTTATCGTGAGAAATATCTGCTTTATGATGAAAAACTCTATTCACCATCTCAAAAAGTTAAAGTTGCTCTGATTGTCGCTCATGAATTGGCTCATCAGGTTTATTTTGTAATGGAAAGTTAACGAATCAACTGGGTATATCCGTGGAAACCTATTAATAATTTAGTGGATTTGACTACTATGACAATGAAAAGACAGTCTTTAACTATTTAAATGTAATAATATCATTGATCCTATGGAAATGGAAATAGGCCGTATAATAGAAATGAACTTAGGACTGAGATGTGCAAGTCATTTCAATTCTTTTCCGCTTTTTTGGTATCTAATTAAATTTGTTCTGTAAATGATTCTTTATTATATGTATAATGGATTTTTATTCTTTGTAGTGGTTTGGTAATTTGGTGACGATGAAGTGGTGGAACGATTTATGGTTAAACGAAGGCTTCGCAACCTTTATGGAATATCTGGGCGCTGATGCAATCAGTAATGGCAATTTCCGCATGGTTTGCAAATCTCGCACTCTTTTTCTACAAATGAGATTTTTCTGCTATCTTGTTATTTCCTCTGCTGTTAACAATGAAACTTTCTTTTATTTTGTTTAAAGATAAAAATCATTCGTTTGCACTCGCTTACTAATTAATGATAACCACTACTTTTTATCATTATTGATGGTAGTTGTTTAAAACACTATTGCTTTTCAAATTCTCTTTAGATAAATTTGTAATATTTAAGGCTGACTATTTTTTGCAAGACGCCGTGTATCATGCATTTCGGCGTGATGGACAAGCCACTTCTCATCCTTTATCATTCCCGATTGATAAAGCTGAAGATGTCAGTGAAGCATTCGATGTGATCACATATGACAAGGTTTTGCGTTGCGTCTACAGAGGATTTTAAATAACTTTCAAGTTATTATTAAGTTCAATCGGCTCTGCCAATACGTGTCAAATATCATATAACAATTGATTTCAGGGTTCCTCAATAATATCTATGATTCGACATGTGATGGGATCTGAAAATTTCAAAAAAGGATTACATGTTAGTTAATTGATGCAATATTCAATTATCTTAATTAATCTAATCCATATCGCCACAAACAAATATTTGTATGCTGGATATTGATCACTTTTGCTTTTCTTTTTTTACTCCATAGATTTGGTCTGCTGCACAACAAGAAATTTTTATCATTAACTTTTAGAACTACTTAGAGAGTCACAAGTACCGCAATGCAGATCATGATGACTTATGGAATGCTCTCAATGGGGCCATCCCGGATACACTGCTGTCATGGGAAGGCAAACAGCTTGACGTACAAGACTTTGCATCCAAATGGACCGAACAGGTGTTCTTATAACAAATAAACAAAAGCAGCATTAGTTACATTAGCAGAATATTAGATTGTTTACTGTTTCTAGTCCATACATGAAAGGAATAAGATAAATTAAGCATCATTTATAGTTAAATTCCATTATTGAATCAATTATTGTAAATATTGAATAGATAATGTTGAAATAACAAATATTTAAATTCGAAACAAATAAAATAATCGCTAACTTATGTAAATGCATGTGTGACATACTTATTCACAGATGGGTTATCCAATAGTTGAAGTGCGTCGGATTGATGATAAAAAGGTCGAGTTACGTCAAAAGCGTTTCAAGTGGAATGAGAACGCGCTTGAGCGTGAGAAATTCCGCAATGCTAGATTTTGGTAAGTTATTAGAAATGTAAATTGGCAGCTTTTTTTTTTAAATTTAAAATATGGATATGAAAATATTATTTTAATTTCTTCTGGCCCTTAACTGCATGACTAATCCTTAAGATTTAATGTTAATATTTGTATATTTTGCAGGTATAAATATGATATACCGATATGGTATGCAGTAAATGGAGAAGAAATGCCAATGACTTGGTTGCATGAATGTAATTATTTCATTAGAATTGTTTTGAATCAGATGAGATTTGCTAAATATAAATTTTACTTAGATTACCGTACTTACTATGATACAGATACACATTTTAGTGTTTGCAGAAGTGTGCATTAATTAAGGCCTTTTATTGGTCTTCCGGGAATTTTTTTTTCAAAACATCTATTTAATTTATTGAAGAATTAAGCGACAGCTAAGCTGTCTGTAGTTTATCCATGATTTCGATTTTCTGGTCTCAATAGGCCAAAAAACCACTGTTTTCTCAGCTTGTTTGAAATTTCAAATGCAGATATCCTATCATTCCCACAGTTATTTTCGCTTTAAATCACATATGATTGTTAGGTTGATAAATTTGGATATTGATTACAAATTTTTCTAAAAGTTTATAATTCGAAACAAAAAGATTTGAATTTTGAGTTGAAATTTTTATGTCTGAAATCAGGGAATATTATTTAATGTGGTAGTATTTTCTCATAGGGTCAGAGTCTTGGATTTATGTGTCAGCTCCTGCTTTTCCTGAAGTTTCTTAAATTTAGCTCAAAGTTTGGATGTAAGCGAAGAAGATCTACTAGTTTTGAATTCTGGTTCGAAAGGTTTTTACCGTATCAATTATAATCTGGAATTATGGTTAAAAATAACTGATCAGCTGCTGAAGGATCATAAGGTAATATTTTTCACGACCTCAAGAGGAGACTAAAATTCATCAGATAATTAATCAGAAAAGAATAAGAGCTAAAAGATTTCCATCTTTATTGGTATGGTCACTTCTTCTATCGAAGATAACAGATAATTTCACAGTAGTATAAATACAAATAATAGTTAAAATAATTGGACTTAACAAAGCTAGTATTTTTGTCCTTATATAAAGTTCTGAATGCGGAATTCTTTCTCGAATTTCAGAAAATTGATATGCGTTCTCGTGCCCGAATTCTAGATGATGCTTTTGCCCTTGCAGAAGCCAACTATATTTCCTATGAAATTCCATTAAATCTAACGCAATATTTATCATCGGAAGAGGAATTCCTTCCGTGGAAAATGGTTTTAAATGGCATTAATACCATTCTGGAAAATTTTCATGATGAACCTGAGACTCAGCATCTTAGAGTAAGTTGTTTCAGCATATTCATTTTAAAAAGTGTTTATTTATCTCTGGAAAATGCTATTGTTCTTCGAGTTTTTCTAGATCTTCTACCATTCTGAAGTTTAGTCTTGTCTTTAATCATAATCTTTAGTTGAAGATATCTTTTATGAATTACTTTATAAGTTCGGAAATGCAGTGTTTACCCAGTCTAAATATTATTCACTTAAGGATTTCTTGAAGCCGCTGCTTCTTCCATTATACAATCGCATCGATTGGGAAGATTTGGAAAGATCCTATCTAAATGACGAGCTTTTTTTTGAAAAGTACCATTTCCCATGATTTTTTTGATTTTCTGAACCATTATGAAATTTTAAGCGCTTTGACTAAAAAGAAAAAAAGCGAAAATTTAATTTCCAAAAAACATTTCAATATTCTTCCAGTGAGCTGAACTATGCAATCATTCGGCAAATGTGTCGTGTGAGGTATATAAATTGTACGGAAAAATTGTATGACCTGTTTGTTAAAAAGCTTTTGGATCAATGTCAAGACGAAGATGCTCGAAGCAGTGAATGTAGCAAGTCTGTTTTTTATTTGTCCTAAAAGATTCTATCCAAACAACTGTTATTGAATTTTAGGCTCTAGTTTAGCTGCGTGTAAGGCTATAAGCCTATTCTCTTATCTTTTCCATCCATTTCATCTCCTTCGTCTTCATGAAAATCCTTATCAATAACTGTCGTCCAACAATCGTTGAGGTCCGAAGTTCTAATCAGATATCTCTACTAGGTAGTGCAACATCGCATTTTATTTTGATAAGAAATAAAATTTTAATAAGCATGGAAATGAAATAATCAACTCCTCAATATTAGTATTCCCGAAGTCAAACTTCAGGTTCAAATGAACATGCTGACTTAAATTTTAATAATTAAGCAGATTTCTGACAATTTCATATTTGTAGAGTCCCAGTACCGATTCGATTCTCAGTCTACTGTGAAGGTGTACGAATAGGTGCGGAGAAAATATGGAATAAAATGTTTCAACTTTATAAACATGAGCGAGTTCAAGTGGAACGAGATCGCTTACTTGTAGCTCTGACGTGTTCACGCGATTCATTCACTCTTAAAACGTTGCTTTTATTATAATTTCTGAAATTTAAAAACCTCTGTATTGATAAATGCTGGAGTTAGAAACCTCATTTAAGATATTCTCTAATTTGGAAGAACTGAGATTGAACTCGGATGGGAACTTGAACTGACAGTTATTTCCGGTTTTTATTACCTCAAATTTTAAAAATTAAAATTGCTGGTTGAGTCAGTTTATCAATTTATAGACTTCTAAAATCGGCCTCTGATTTGAATGATTCATCGATTCGACTACAAGATGTGCCAGCCATATTTAGTTATATTGGTAGAAGCGATGTCGGCAATTTGATCATATTCGATTATTTCCAAGACAACTGGCCTCAGCTCTATTTAGAGTAAATGAATCTTTCTAATATAAATCATTTTTTTGAAATTATTAAATATTGCTATTAGCGGATAAATGAACCGCAATTTTTTATTTTTTGGCAGAATTTTATATTTTTGAAGAAGAAGGTAACTAAACTATAATTGTCTGCTTCAAAGATTTCAGTTTGAAAGACCACCCAAATTCTTTACGAAAAATTATACGGAGTTCAACGTCACTATCAAATGAAAGACAAATTGCTCAGGTTGGTGAACAATTTTTTGTTTTCTAAATTATTTTTTTATTCTTTTTTTTTTTGTTATCAGGACTTTTCATTCGAAACTTTATTTTTTGACAAAAATAAAATTTGAATGGTTTTGGATATTCAACTTTTAAACTTTAAGCATTCCTATTTTATTACAGCTTGAAGCTTTCATCAAAAAGTATAAGAAAGATACGAGTAGGCTGGATGTATTTGGACAACAGTTGGAAGACGCTAGAACTACGAAGGTTTGCAGCTACAGTTTCATTCCACAGTTATATTAATTGCAAAATTAAATTTCTATGAACTCTTCTGTTTTAAAATAGAGTAGGTAAGGTTATCAGCAAAATATCAGTGCAGTTCTATGCTATTATCAATCTAGTAACTTTCAGTTGTGGCGAGACAGAAATCTGAAGGTGCTTACAGAATGGTTTAGGAAACAGAATATGAAAACATTATTCTCGGATGATTAAAGATTGCTAAATTCAATATTCTTCACACATATGATATGTCTAGTTTTGAATATTGTTGTTTATTATGATGATGAAGCCTCACTTATGTTTGGCTCAACGATATATTTCCTTGTTCTGTCTTGAATGGTCATTACAACACGAAAATATTTATAACTTTGAAAATTTCCAAGAATTCTTTAGAAAAATTGGTTCTTATTTTTTGAAAATTAGCTCTTGCGAATTCACAAATGTTTGGTTATTTTTGAATATTGGATTCAGTTTTGTGAGTCGTTGTACATAAAAGCTTTTTTAGACCTTAAATATATTAAAAACTTGTAAATTTTAATTTGCTTTGCTTCATTCGATCTGCCTTATGTTGCTCTTCCATCAAAGTGCCTTTTGATTATAAAAGTTTCGTATATTTTAAAGAAAACACTGTTTGATTTATAGCAGATATTTTATATATACTTCCATAGTATGATATTCTTTCATAGTATGATAAATTCGAATTTCATACCATCATCTCATCTTGTTGAACAGAAGTCGAATGGGAGATTAATTAATATCTTCATATTGGAAATGATTTACGAAGATACAAAAATCAAGTTTAAATTTATTTCCAACTGTTGATTTGCGCAGTACTTCTACACTGAATTGATCAGATATTAAAATGCAGCTTCATTAGCGAAAAAAATTCACAAGGGAGTTAAATCCTAGAGTCTTTAAGAAAATAATTAATGCAAGATGAAGATTCTAAATAGTAATCCAAAGCATCTTTTTTTTTTACAATGAGAAACGGCTCTACATTGAAAATAGCTGAATTATTTTTGAATTTTCGAACAGACATGCTGCTCTCCCGTTAATCCTCCCTTAGAACATCACTCGGAAACATATCCAAGACAAATTATTGCAAAAGTCAAGAAAAATTGTTTTACCAGGGCTTCGTTTCAATGCTTCTTGCCTCGAAAATTTTTTCAAGTTCAATTATAAATTCGATAACCATAAGCTGCTAATTTCTCACTGAATTATTTACTTTCATGAAAATTCGATTAGTATGCAAACTATGAAAATTGCTAAAATAATTCATTCTTTATGGAAGTTGAATACTTTATATTCGGTAATTTTATCTATATCTGCGTACTTTAGGACACATAAATACCGAACTGTTTCAGTTTTTTGTGATGTTCAAGCGTGTAGGGACCGTGCTTATGCTTGATCAACCATAGGCTGTCTTCCGTTTCGTCCTGCAATGGCAAATTTATAATGTTCCCTTTAGTAGTCCCAAAATTTAAAAAATTATTGCAATAATCTTTTATTGATTCTTCCAGTCTTCCGATGTCGAACGAAAGTACTGCTACCGTTCGGAAAACTGGAAGAATCCTTTTACATGTGTAGGACAACTGTATAAATCAAAAAGATAGTCAGAGAAACAATGAAGTCACCTTCTGTTTTGTTATAAATGTGACCTCCTGTTAAAATGCCATTCCGATCATTTTCAGTTATTTATCCCGAAAATTTTATTAGTGGCTGCTATTTTCATCAACAAACGTTCCTACACATAACTTTAATACATATATATTTACGTGTATTTCAGATTCCATCTCCATTACTTTTACACAATTAATTGACTTTTAGGACTTTCTAAAACATCGCTAATGTTTCAGGTGAATATTTTTCCAGATTAATAGATGAAAGTGACATTTGTATTTCTCTCGAACAATTTAACGAAAATTTCGTTTTTTGAAATTTTCCAAAATATTCTAAAATCTGAGATATAAGGCAATCGTCGTTATTGGATAGAAAAAGGATTGACTGTAGAATGGACAGTTGCAACATTTCATTTGAATAATGCGAAATTAACTCTTAAAATTGAAAACCTTCGACGCAGACACTTGTTCGAAATATAGATGGGTTCCATTAAATATATGCATTCGACCAAAACCATAGTTGGACGAACGAAATGCACTCCACGGTGGAGGTTGCGGTACAAATGGATCGGTATATTCTTGGCATCCCTGAAACTCATCTTTATTAATATTTTTTTATTTTATTTAGTGAATTGAAAAATTCATACTTATGATCAATGGCAACTTCTTAAAAAAAAAAAATAAAACAAATGTTTTTCATAATTCAGGAGGAATTGATATAGGTCCAAATATTTTCGCCATACGCATATTTAAATCTTATTCTAGTAGGATTTATTTTCTTTAGAATGAGAAATAAAAGTCATTCGAAACTTCCAAAGTGGAATTTAAAGTGTGAATATGCTTACTGCAGATCCTGAAATGATATGCACAGGTGCTGGTGGATCAATATATGGTTCCTTGGTACCATTGTAAACCTGAATCCAAGTAATTCAAATAACCATTCATCCGATTTATCAATTGTTAATGGGATTATTCCAAATGGTTAAAAAAAACAAAAAAAGTTTTCGATAGGAATGTGGGATTCACTTAAAAGTTAATACAAATAAATACTGAAACAGTGGAACTTCACATTTTGTTCCTTTTTTTTTTTTTTTTACATTTTATATTCAAAAGTATAAAAAAGTCCGAAAAATATTGAAGGAAAAAAATCATGTTTTTACAGTACGATTGTATAGCGGCCACATGCGTTCATAAGAATGTTCGTGTGCCCAAATTTCCAAATCAACACCATATGTATAAAATAATTTTTCAAGCCCGAAATTATGTGTTCCTGGCATACCCGAACGTATCTAAATTTGAACTTTGGCTTAAAATTAAAAAGTAGTTGATAAAAAAAAAGGTTCAAATTAACCGAAACTGTTATAACTTTCGATTGAATTGGAAGAGAAATAAAAACATGAATAGTCTTTTTCTGATATTTGTTGTTTTGCTACTATCATAATTAACATTGACATATCTGCATAATATTCATTGTCTCTCTTACTGTCATTGGCAATTGGAAATTAATCCGGCTCACCAGCGATTCGTATTTAGTACAGTCGTCGAAATCGTAATTCGAGCAGTACATAGGTCGATGTCCCATTGTTATAATCCATGGATATTTATCACGGTTTATGGATGCGCGCTAAAAATCCGGAATTGGCTAGAAAAAAATTCAGTTTCCAAATTCCATAAACAAGTTTTAAAATTCCCACAAACATATTTTTCACTAAATCATCTGCATTCTGCAAATTAAAGATGGCCTTATGTCGGTCAGTAAGACTCACCTTTAAGTCTTCAGTAAGCCATTTCCATTGATTCGTTATTTGTGCGGAACCATATTCAGTGAAATAATAAAATTCAGTTGATATAGCGATGAAATGGGCCGCACCAAGGTCAAAACTACGAAAGAACAAGAAAACGCTCGTAAATATCAAATCTATTGATATGTAAGTTTTGAGAAACTAAAAATCTCTGCGTTTCAGCAATCAAATAAATTTTTAAACTGTGTGCAGTTTAACTGACTAAAATAAATAAATGCAAACAACGTTGTGCTGCACATCTGATAATTTTATTCACACAAGCCCTACATACGCAATCCTCGAATTGTGAATAATTTATAATAAGCAGTCCATTACATTGATCTGTATGAATCAATAAAGTAGAAGAGAAAAAATTCACAAACAAATCTTAAGAAGTAACCGAAACGGATTTTTCTTACTGCATATTGTTGTAATCAGAATTGCTGATAAGTTTATCCTTCCGCTAGTATTGTGACAAAATAGAGCTTAAACCTATTTAATATACTAAATGAAAGTTTTTGTTACCTATAAAAAAAGTTGTGTTCACTATTCGGCATCGTATACCGGTTGACATAGTGCGAGAAATTATAGGCTTGTTCATGATTACCAACAACCATCATGTACGGTACGTAAGCTGCCACTGGTTCAATTTGCCTACCGAACTGATCACCATATTGTCCTTCATCCTCAAAAGCAATCCTGTTCCGCATTAAGCAACAGCTTGATCATTACTACACATTCCAACTGTATATGTTTTGTGCTTTTCAAATTTTTCAATTCATATTTGTCGAACAATCGAAAACAGTGTTATACGTAGGAAGGAATATAAACTTACGGTGTCCAAGTTGTATGCGATGTCACCTAAATAATAATGTATGAACAAAAGAACTAAGAAAGTATAACTATATATCTCATTTGCTTTTTATTGATTTCATAATTTACTCATTCACTTTTTCATTTATTTCCCATATGTATTCATGTCAGGGAAAGGTTCTAAACAAAGCAAAACAACATCAAATGTTAACTTCTACTTATCACAACTGATAAAGTTTGCATATAATCATAAATCAAGAATAACTGACCAATGTGTAAAACAGCATCAATAAGTGATCGCTGAGCTTGTTGCTGTATCTTTCCAAGCGACCGAGCATTTACAACACCCAGATCTCCATAAACTGCATAGATATGTCCGTCGTTTGTTAGCTCTCGCATCGCTTTGAATCGATAAAGTGAACTCCAGCCGTATTCCGATCCAACATGATACTCTGAACATCTTTTTTGAAGACATTGGAAAATAGTTCAAAAAAGTCACTGAAAGACGAAAACACTTTCACTGTGAGATAAAACGAGATAAGTGGTTCATGATTCACAAGCCAATATTTCAATTTTTGCCAAAAAGAGCTCATTAGTCAATTTCTTAGATATCCCACAACGTTATCACTAGACAATTCAAGTAATGTACTCTGAATTTAGTTTAATTTGATTCTAAACGCACGGTAAATAGTTCCAGGTTTCAAGTCGGTGAGCAGAATTCTATGTATATATCGTTTACTTCTTTGTTCACCACCATCAACGAATAATGTAGAACTGCCTTTAACAGACCATCGTAAATCATCGATGCCATATTCCACAATTGATGAAAATGTATCGTTATAAGTAAGCCAGGTTATCCACATCGAAGATACATCACCTGAAAAGTGCTGAATCGAACTTTAAAAAAATGAGTTTAAAATGTCTGGTCCGATTTTTGAACTCTTTTTAGATTCTTCCAAAATTGCCACTCTGAATGTGAACGTTTTATCAAAACATGCATATTATGACATAATAAGCTTGATAAACGCGATAAAATTTTTGTCTCCAGAACTCAGCTTTTTTTTGCTCAGCCACGTTATCTCTTATCATATTTCCCTTTATAATTTTTTGCATGTTCTTAAATATCATCCTTTATGCAAATCAAAAATTGACTTACAAAAGTGATGAAGCCAGTAAGTTTACCTCCATAGCTAAGAGCAATCTGTTCTGGTTGAGCATAATAAGGACCTTGATTGGGACTTCGAACGATTTTTCGATTGGAGGCTCGAAATGGTTTCAAAGAATTTTTTTTGGACGAAATTTGACTGAGGGAGAATAGAATCAAAAGAAGTACTGAAAGGAGCATATCAATGAAGAAGGGGTTGAGTGTGAAACGAAGATGCCGCTGATTAAGTTGGTGTAGCTGGCAGGGCTGCTCGAACGATCGGAACTAAGATTACATTAGCAAAAATGATTAATTAGTGAAGCAGCCTTATGCCAACATGTGTCAATGCAGAAATATAAATATCCTTTATTCACTGATTATTCAACTTCCCGACTTTTTTTCTCAAGTCCTCATTTCATCCATTTTCAGAAAGCTTGGCTTGAATTGAAATCTTGAAAATATTTTATAGAAAAGTTTTGAAACAATAATTTATAAAATGTCATTTCTCTAAGAAAAATACATTTAATTTTTGAAGTAAGGAATAGTTGTCTCACAATAAGGAATGTCATCAATATAGTTGTAAACACTTCAGGAATCACAGGCTTCAGAAATCAGAAAAATTCAGGCTTCAGAAATCGGAAAAATTCCTAAAGTGTTTACACTTCAGGAATTTTTCCGAATTTTTGAAGTAAAAAAGCGGGTGAACATAAAAGAGTGAAAATTTTCTAGAATTTACAATTCGATATATGTTATATCCGATGAATATTTTAAAAAAAAACACAGTAATTAATGCTGTCTGAACAAGTTATAACGATCATATATTTATCTAAACAATGGATGAATTTCTGCAAGCAAATTGCAGATGGCACGGCAATTTGAAATGCCAAAAATTTGAGGTTAGAAATTTTAGAGAAGCTTAAAAATAATGCTCATATACCTAGTGCAATCATTGCTTTGTTGATTTGCTAAATTTTAGAAATGACTTCAAGTTTCCTTGTTGACTTTTCGGACATTTTTTGATTTTAAATTAGTCAAAGTTAATCTCTCTGTTCTTATCTATATTTACATCAGTAGAAATGATTCAGGACATTATACAACATCTTTTGAATAATGAACTCAAGAAGTCACAATCTTCGATGGCTCAAGCAGTTTAATTTTGGAATAGATAACCATTCATTGCTTTTTTGTATGAAAAAGCATTTTTCTGCTGCATTCTCTCAAAGATCTTTGAGATCATTGGCAGTTTGAAATTTCGAGTTTTCTAAACTGCAATTTCGCATGCAAATTTGTGCTGAGGAAAAGTGATGCGCGGGTACAAGGTGTCACCATTTGCCGGTGGTTTATGTTCTTTTTCATTCATGTATTGAGTTGGTAACGTGGTAGTATGTTCTGAAGAGATGCTCAAAGTAGAGTAGGATGATACGATGATACCACCACCGTGTACCACCCAAGAAAGTTACTAAGGACATCTTTATCTTGTCATCTACGAGTGTCGATCCGTTTAATCATCTTGACCTCCATTGCTTCCCTGTTTATTGTTAGCAATGAAATATGTGAACCGATGTTATTTTTCTGTTGGCCAGAGATACCAACAAGGGCGAAAAAAAGAGGGAAGAAAGATGGAAATCGCAGAATTTTTGACTTTACCTCTTAAAATATTTACTTTTTCGACTCTGTTCCTATTTCCTCTCCTGTTTTGTTAATGTTAATGAACTTGAAGCAATATGAAATATTTGTCTTGGAATGATCTTTATCTTGTCGTTGTCATTATAACCGCAGAGATTAGATGGTAAAGTGAGCTGCAGATGTTAATCAGAATCGCTCGAGGTCATAGCATGACATCTAGAGAGTGGAAAAAAGGGTAAGGAAGAGAAGTGCGAATAAGGAGTGGTCATAAAAAGGAGAACGATAATTGGCACTGGTTACCACGCGATATTCGCCGCGCTCCTGCAACTCAGGGTCATTCTGCACTTTGCTTGTTCCATTAATTATGCAGACAAGATAATCACTTTCTCTCTTTCTCAACTGTAAGTAATCAATGTTTCCTATGATAAATGAAAGAGAAATGATGATCAGAAAATGGTGATCAAATCAGAACTGATCAGTCTGTTTAAGCCTTCACGCCAGGATACCGTCAAAACTTCGATCATAATAATTTTTGCTATGAGACATCTAGTGAGGAACTTACCTCCTTTATGATGTCTCGATAGATTCGGAACAGATGAACTTTTCTTAGATATATTCAATCTTTTATCTCTTAAAAATTCAAAATATACAATACAGAATATAGCTTTTTTGATAAAAGTTGAGAATGTGGACAGTCGGAGAGTCATAATACTCACCGAATCAGTTTACCAGGTGCATCACAGGTACGTAACATGTAGACTAGCAAATTTCCTTTTCTTTCTCTATACTTTTTGCTATTCTTTTTTCGCTTGGAGTAGTAGTTCCTCTCCTATTTTTAGTAAATCCCTGTTTTTACTCGTTTTTTGTCCCATGTGCGGTATTCTGAATGTCCTTCCTCCCCAAATCTGCTTCTACCTCTCTATCACAAACTTTGAAGTGCATTTTTTCTGGTGGCGAGTGACCGAGTACTCTCAACTTCCATTGGCATAATTATTGTTTGGCATAATTATTGGATGTTTGAAATGCGCATCCTCTTCGCGCTCAGTAAAACCTTACACCTGAGTTTGCCATATTTCCTGTATGCTCTGCATCAATAATAAGCGTGCAAAAATGCCGATTTCATGAAATTTCAACATCTCAATGATGATATTCGATGTTGTTGTAACAAATCGCATGCCAGACATGCACTAGGATGTGGTAAGTGTTATCACGGAAATATTACAACTAAATAGCAAGGAAATATCCATTGTTATTCAAAATAGCAATCATGTTTTGATACTTTAGAATGGTGACATTTCAGGCATGTGGCTTGAAATGACTTTGCATGCAATCGAACTTGCTTATTCCAGTAAATCTGGAGCTCTTGCCGAAGGATGCAACATAACCATGACAGAGTGGTGCAGGAAGAGGAAGGGAATCATCTTAACCGTAGTTGCTCGTTGTTGTTTACACAACTCTCGAGATGGTCCCTGCCATCTGTCTATTTGCATTCATTCACATCGAATTTCATCCGGAATTCGCAATAATTCTTGAATAACGCCCGCCCACTCACTACTCTCGTATAGATGTTGTTGTTATTATTATTGTTGTTGTCGTTGCCGTCGCCTGCATGGCACGCAGTGGCTCTGCAATGCTCTGCAAGTACTACTACTACTACTACGCCTTAGGGGAGGAAAGCTGAATGAAAGTGCTGCGGGGGCGGACGGACACAGAATCCGATGACGGCAAAAGTCTGGTGGGTGTTATCGTCGTCGTCACCACAGACATCCCCTTTCTCTCTCTCTCCCTCTCCCTGCCCCATCCACTCACTCTCTGGTACACATTCGGTGGTCCTTCCTTTCTTCCTTCTTCATTCATTCATTCTACTACGAATAATTTGCATAATCCCGATGTTCCGTAAGTTTGTCTCCATTCGCTCTCAGATTGCTACTACTACTACTTGACCGAGCTCGTGATGAGTTTGGATGAAGTCTCTGTTCCTCGTTCGATCGATATCCATTGTATGGCTTTGCCTCCTGCCTGGTCAGAAGAAGGGTTACTCTGCACAAAGCCGTATACTTGTTCAGTTGCACCACCAACTTTTCCTGCTGCAAAGATGAAATGCTTGAATAGCTACAAATCTGACCCTCGCAAGCCTGGTTTGGCAGTAGCCAAGGCTCTTGCAAGCATATTTTGGAAAGAATTCCAGTTGAGTAGCCTGCATTGAGTATAACTTGCCGTTGCAGTCTGAATCCCTCGGTATTCATCTTGTTGTACCTCAGTAGTTCTGCCTTCTATCGTAACTATTTCACTGATTATTCTCGACATTGTTCTCTCTTCGAGATTTCAAATTCATGTTGCTCGAATGACGAATACGCCTCTTTCGTCATTCTCCACTTCCCTGGTATCAGCACAATTTGTTCATGTGCCATATTAATCTTTTATTTACCACTTTCTTTATCTGTTAAACTTCTTATCAGTTAAACTCCTTATCTTTTTCCTTTGTTCCAAAAAACTCTCTGATAACAAAAACTTGAAATTACCTTCGCAAAACTGATCCTCAAATTTCATATATTGTCGGAATCAGCTGGGGAAATAATCTGAAATAGCGGACAATTTGTTTTGTTCTTCAAGCCGAATGTCTCAAGCTTGTTGTAATTTCTGTTAACATATACATATATATTTTCTTAATTTTTTTTTCGACTTTTGAGTTAATTCCTGTTTTTCTGCGTGAAAACCTAAAAAGTGTTCAAGATTAAATTCGGTTTTGCAACTTTTAAGCAAGCAAATAACTAAAGTACATATTAACAAGTAACATTGTTATGAATTACCATCTGCTTACGCATTCCTAAAGATAGATAGCGATTCGTAAGATTGATAATAATATGTGCTTTTTTGAATAGTTTATCAGTATTTATGCACTTTTTGTGCCCTCTTGCAAACTGCTAATATTGTTGTTTACTCAGTTAATCAATAATCCGTTGTTGTTGATCTTTTCATTTGTCCATTAGTACAAAGGTGTCATTCCTGACTAATGATGAAAAGCTTTTATCAACGCCACTTGTTTGCAGTTGCAAGAATTTTTTTTTCGTTTTTTAATTTGAAAATAAGTGCTAGACAGAGTTTTTCCAGACAACATACCACATGCATGTGCATACACAGTTGCACAGACATTCCTGTACTAAGCGAGTTTCGTTCTAAATTTCCGGTTGTTACTTGTCCTAACAACTTCTAAGTGTGTGCTTTGCATTAAATTTCTGCAAAGAGACGTTGTACAGCAGTTTATATTCGATTGCCAGTTAGAAATATAACTTTTCTGGTCACGATTTATTACATTTTTCAGGAGAATAAAGGCAGGAACCTTTGGGTATCCAGCCTATCAACAGCAGCAGTATGATCTATAAAGTAATGTTAAGATCGGAAAGCTGAAGTTTTTCAGTCTGTGGCTTAGTTGCTGCTTTGAAAGGTACTCCAGCTGCTTTACCTCACTTTTCGGAAAATATAATTCATATTTAGTGAAAACAATTCACTAATAATTCAAACGTTTTCATTAATTTAATAATCAGGATTTTGTCAGTTCTGAAGGGAAAAACTGATTTTTTTTGCTTATTACTGAAACAGTTCTACTGATCACGATCACTAATTTTCCTGTGACTTTAGAATATTTTTGTTCTTGAATATAAAGTAATATATTAATCACAAAAGATTGAAAAGTGAATACTACAGATAAGGAAGCTCAAGTTTTGTAATCTACATTTTTAAAAAATTTTGACATATTCCAATCTTTTTCAAATACGCTTGAATCACTACAGAACGTATTTCTTTTTTATTAATTAAATGAATGAATTGACGAAGTATTACTTCATTCTTTTCGGACTATAACTGTCTGCATTTTTTATTTTCTATATTTTGAAGTGACTTTTTTATTTTCAAATATCTATGCAATGTTGTATTAAAAATCGATGACTTTAATTTCAGATTTTTTCCCAAACTCTGTGGTAATCTTGTGCCTCTAGGTCCTATTAATCACCGAGGCCGAGAAATATGGGGAATTAATGCTTGATATATTGCTATCAATATGATTAACCAACGCAAAAGCGGATGTCGACTATATTCATCAATACTATGGCGATTTCAAATCGTTACCTAGCGAAACGACTTGTTTCATCCAATACGAATCTGATATTTCTATCATAAACACATCATATTCTTTGTATTTCAGTAGGCCTCTTAGTTTTTGCTAAATTACTTTTTAAACATGGTGATAGCAAGATATCCGCGCAAGCACATAGTGTTCCCGTTTGCATTACTATTTATAACATAACTCCTCAAATAAATGGTGTGTCTTCATTTCTTGTTTTGTAACTCTGGCTTGCATGGACTTAAATACGACATGAAGTAGAAGTGTAGTTCCTGATGCACAATTTTAAGAATCTTATTGATCAATATATACATTTTTTTTCTCTCTAATGTTATCGAAACTACCACAGAAATAAGTGCTGAATATATTTTTTGTTTTAAAATACCTCCTAAAGCCTTTTTTAGTGATTCTTCATGCAAGCTATTTTTGATGTCAAGGTTATGAGCAATTTTTTTTTTTTTTCATTTTGTTTACCATTCGAGAAGTAGGTGCTGAGTATATTTCTAGTATTGAAGTGGATAATGAATTCTTTTGTTCTTTAATTTTGTTCGTTTTTGCTGATATTTTAAGAAATACTCACTATTTTTTGATTTCTCCATTAATTATTTTATCAGCTGAGATTTAGGACAGAAAGTCAATTATGCAAATTCTTATATATGTTTCTTTTAATTGGTTGTCTTTCAATGTATATGTCTTTCATCTTCATGTTTTCAAAAGTACCTTTTACTTCCAACAGATGTGTTTCCGTTTTTCCGCATTCTGGTTTCAAATTAACAAATGCTTATTTCCAGTTATTCCTTCCTGTTCTCTTCGTTTCATACTTTTTTTATTTCAATATTTCAATTTTCAATTTTAAACGAAATTGAATGGCCGTTCATTCACCAGTGTAAACGGGTTCACGTAAGATGGTCCTAGAGAGGTGCGTCGCTGTCCGGAGAATTTAGAGAACTGATTATTTGGAAATGATATTACTTGAGGCTCACGGCGCAGTTTGGTTTTGATGATGATTTTCTGTGTGTTTTTCAAAATTCTCCGTAGGCAACAACGAAAAGTTCCGGAACATATTCAGTAGGGTTTTTACCGGTGAACTGTGTCGTAATAGATTTCTGGGACAACACAAATCTGGGACCTAGGTGGGGTGGTCGGCCATTCGATTATGTTTCAGAATAAGTTCATTTTTTTAGATTCTCTTTTTAATTTTGCACTGTTTCATATTTTTTTCGTCATGATATTCTGCCCTGGTTTTATTTCATTTATTTGACCAAACTCTTTCATGTATTTTTTGGGGTGCATTTTTTCTTCTGTGGTTTATCGGGCTTTGAAAGATAATCTTCTCTGTTGTTTTGCAACATTTTGAAAGAAATATTTTGAACTTATCATAAAAAAATGTTTTAAAACTTATGTATTCATCAGAGTTTTTCCGAATACAAGGATTTGACTAGTAATTCCCCACTGCTTCTTGCTTTTTTTGAACTTAGATGAAGAAATGCACTTCTGCGTCCACTTTTTTTGCTGCACTTCACTATTTGTAGTACAGTCATGGTTTATTGGATACTTCCGCCCTTAAGGCGAAATTCTTGCATATATTAAGAAGCATCAATCAGTTTGTTCTTTCTTTCATTTTAAACATTTCTGTTTTGCATTATCTCTTCCAAAGTTTTATGAAGATCAAGAAGACACTTATGCTTTTGGGGAGATTCTATCATGAAACTTGGGGATCTAGTGAAAAAAATCATGGCCTGTTGAGATTATTTTACTCAGGTGACTATTTTACTTATATTTTTTTTCTGTCTTCTCGAACTTCTGCATCAATTTCTAATTCCGTCTCGACTAATTCATTTTTAAATCTACCAATCAGCAATCACTGCCACAGGTTTCTGTACATTATTGCTTTCATATGTTAAGTCATCATCTTTCTTATTTCATTGAATCATTACTTTATCGGGATTACAGTAAAGATTTGTGTTGTCATGGCTTTCTTCACATTTTGCAATGCTCACTACGGCGATATACGGGAGTTAAAGATTTTAAATACATCTTTGCCGTTAAATTTATATTGTAGGAATTCCACTAGAAATGTGTGATGACTCTATGTAAAAGCATTTTGGCATCATTAGAAAATGACTTCCGAGAGTTGCAGTAACTTCATGTAGAAATGATGCATAACAAAAATTAATATAGAGATTGAAAAAAGCATGAAGTTTCGCACAAATTTGCGAAGTGCTACGAAAAATTTTTGAGATTTCCATTTCCATGGTTATACAATTCGAATAATTCAAATCTCTCGTTCTGTGAAAATAAGTTTTGAATCCGATGTGGTGTCAAGTTTTGACCATATCATAATATCATGGGCTTGATCTTACGATGAGGACTAGTCATTTTTTGGTGAAATCAAGAATACGAGACAAAAGAATCCAATAGATCTATGATTACGCCTGAAGTTGGTTCCTGACAAGTTCTGTCCTTCAAATTCTATTTCCAGCGCGGGGGCTGTTATTCAAAATCTATTGCTTGGACTTTTATTCAAATATTCAGAATTTATTGCATAAAAATATTTTAATATTTTTGCCTGCTTGATAATAAGCTGATGTGGAAGTAGAAAGAGATATCTTGCCATGAAAGTATGTATGCTCAAACTCCAATATATGACATGCACCCGCGAATTTATCACTGCGCATAACATAAATACCCCTCAATTCCAGAAAATCCTTACTAATCTGAGTTCTTATTCCAGGATACAAAGTTAAATACGCGCTAGCACTCTAATCGCAGGAGCTCATTATGAATTATTAAAATAGATGCAGGAACAAAACCAGTTTTTAGTATTGCATCCTTTCATTTGCAATTCCATTGGAGGTCGATAATTTTGAACGTACATTTCTAAATTTCACGGGGAACAAAAACCTCTAATATATCGAAACAAACTTCGAAGCGAAGCAGTATAAGTAGAAATAACAGTTATAAACAAATCATCGATTACAAAAACCAATAAACGAACCAATTCTAAAATCAAAAAAACCCTCTCTGTGTCGTCGAACTGTTTCATCGGAGTTCAACTGATGTGGTTCGAGGTGTTAAGTCTCCACATTTTAATATAAAAATATATAGATGGTATATAGTTGGTTTTAATATAGATGATGTTTCAGCACACCAAAATTTCTAAGAATCTATCAGTAAAAAAAGTGGAACCTGTACAAATTAACCGTGAATCGACAATTATTTTGCAAAGAAGTTCATGTAAAACATGTCTCTTATGTACTGAAAATTTCGCACGAAAAACTGTATTTCAAACTTTTTGAATCACAGATCTTTCAAAGAGTAAACAGATTTGGTGTTCTAAACATTACTTGTCAGTAATATTCAACAATGACCAATCCAGCAATATAAAAAAGATACCAAAACCGATTTCGCAAGCTCTGTTCTAGACTGAAATCAAATAAGACGACGTTTCAAACAAATCCTTGCTGTTTATGTTTGAACAACTACGACGATAAACTAATGCAATTCTCGCTACCTTCTCTCAATACTCATATTTCCAATTTTCGTTGCGTAATATCAGTTTTCAAAAAAGACTTTCCTACTTTTGCACTGATAAGTAGATACTTTTCCGGTGAGAAACTTGAGGATGATCCATAAAAATAAAGAAGCATGAACAGAATAAGTACCTAAAAAAGTTAAAAAAAGGCTGCCAAATTTCATTCGTAAAAAAAACCGAATACAAAATCTTGAGAATATTTTAAATGTTTACACAATAAATAAGCAACAAACACTGCATCTGCACTATAATGAATGAAATCATAAAAGTTTCAATTCGCCAGTAACTACATCAACTAAATGGGTTGGACCAAAGATGCCAAGAACAGTCCGTGAGCCAGCGGGAATCTGTGTTCGTCCAGCATCGGATACAATGTAAGCAAATAAACCCTGAAAAAATAACAGTATTGAATTTGCGGTATAAAAGAAATATGTTCGAAAAGCAAATATATTGGGATACTTGAAAATGGTTTTGAAAAAAAAATTAGACAAAGTAGATATAGCTTAAACATCAATTTGAAACAATATGCACTCTTCAACTGGATCATCTTACATGAAACTACTGCATCGGAACTAAAATAAAACTGAAACTTTCATGAGCAAAAAATAATGACATTCAACACTGAACATATTTTGTTTATCTGTCACAACTTCGAAGGTCTTGCAATTTTAGCGACTAAAAAAATCAAAATGTTTTAGCATTTTCTTACGTAGCTTCTAATTTCTCAACAAATTTCGAGTAGTAAAGAGCTTATAATTACCAAGTCTTTAGATTGTTTGAAAAGATCGAGAAGCATTTCAGTGTTATGACCTTTAACAACTACTTTCATTTCTCCTGACATCCTCCAAGCATCTAATGCATTTTGTCCCTGAAAGAATAATTTAAATGATCACACAGATAACGAAATCTAAAAAATGCAACAGACAGTTTCCAGAAGTTCTTTTAACATAATTCATGTAAAAAGCATATTATACAAAAACCATCTCTCACTTCTTCGCTTCTCTGTGCAAGCCGATAAACATTAAGTGTTGCATGACCGACTTGAGCAGCCAATTTTCCTGCTCCCATTTTAAGGCTCATATTAACAACAAACACCATTTTACACTGCCTACTTATGACATTTGCAGAATGGATTCCTGGAATAAGATATTTTTAAACATATTCAGCAGAAATATGATGCAGTAAATATTGAAAGAAATAAAGCATCATTGAAATTTAGTTCATCATTGCATGGGAGAAAAAGTTTGATGATCAGCCGTTCTGCGAATACGGAAATTTTACATTTTTATTAATTTTTCCATTAATTCATCATTCTATGCCAAGTAGAAAGAAATTAAAAGAGAGCTGAACTATATATATATATATATATATATGTATGTGTGTAGAAACAAAATATATATATATGTATGTGTGTAGAAACAAACCGCCCATTAAATTTTGTTCTTCGTCCGATTCAAAATCACTTTCGTTGCTATGCTCTAAGATCCAATTTATGGCTGCTTCAGCTCCACCAATCCCTAGGAACATAATTTATGTGCAATTTAAAAAAAAAAAAAAAAAAAATGAAAATATGCATTTGGCTCAAACAATATTGAATGAAAGAAATATCATTTGAAATATGATAACCTCCTGACATGAAGCACATATTCGAGGATCCACATATCTGCCTTATATTCATTTTTAGCTGTCAATTAGTGAAATCGATTAGGTAATTTACTACTGCAAAAAATACTGAAATTAAATACCTTTCGTTTTTGATATAGCTAAAACAGCAATAGCTTCTTCAAATCCCAACTGCAATATTTCAGCCAGCAAAGCGGGATCCACAAGATCTTCCTTATTTTCTGGATCGGCAGGATGCGAACAACTAGCACCAGCGATTAAGGCCTGCGCCAATGAAATATCAGGGTCTAATGGATTTGATGTCACTAAAATAGTATTTCAAGATACGCGACTAGAATACGAATCTTAACTGCATCAAACAGTACATCAATAAAATTTAATTTTTTTCACATATGAAATGAAATGCAGCGCACAAATCGAAAGTAGATAGTAATTTTTTATTCAATATGATCTTCCATTCAGTAATTTTTCATTCAGACAATATAAGCTCAAGTATGGATGCTACACGACATTTCTTGGCATTGTTTACTAGAGCATTCAAAATAAATTATCGCGAAATCCATCGAGTACTTAAATATAGAAAACAACCACAATAAAATTAATGTTCGGTGAACTACAATATTATTCTATACAATCAATCAAGTAGATTTACTGAATTTACCCGATTGAGAAGATTCAGCCGTCGTATACAGAGTTTCCTGATTAAAATCTGGAACTGCAGGTACATAAAACGGTTGAGTAGGCACAGCAGTTTCCACGGCAGATATGGAAGAGCTTGCTGGATCTAACACAGGTTGTGTTAATTGACTCTGACTTGTAGGTGCGGAAGATGATGGGAAACTTGTTTGACGATCAATGGTAGGATCAGCAATGATTTGAATGTTTACTCTTTCTGAAACGAAATGTTATCAAAAAACATCTCGTCGAATTTAGGCAAATCTATAATTTATATTTTGTTGTAATACAAAATGTACCGTTTGTGGAAGCGTGTAGGAAGTCAGATCCTGAAGGAGATGAAATTACAGGAGTTCGCTCACTACCTCGAACAGCTTCCCTACTTGTATTTGGAAAGCCAGGAGGAGGTGGAGGTGCTTCGCTGAAGTCACCAGACGAATCTACTCTGTGATCAGTTGCTGGTATGCTGAAAAAAATGAAATTTCACAGAATACAGATTCAACTACAAAGAAATAAATCTGTTTAAGGTTTCATAATAGTGATTATGATTGTCAGTATGAAAAATTACTGAAAATTAATGCTTTTCCATCTCTTTTTTTTTTTGAATGAAATTTTAATAAATACAGATAGTTTGTATTCTGTAATAAATCTGCGGCATTCCATTATGAATCATTTTAATGATTATAGTTCCAAAATCACCCTTCGAAGATTATGCAATTTTTGACTGAATAAAAGTGTTTGCAAGAGAATACTTCTAATATATGTAAAAAGCCATGAAATCGAAACTTTGCGAAAATGATTGAAATGTTCTATGGATAACGTTTAATAGTGAATGAGGAGAAATACTGCTAGTCAATTATTGCACATACAATCAAACAAATAATGAATTTAAAGTGCAGCGCATTTCGTAAAATTCAAGCTGACTTACTTCTTCAAAAGCAAAAACTGACCTCTGGAAGTCTTCGTCCGGAAGTTCGTCTGACATCTAAACAGCGGCTTACTTTATTCCTTTAATTTTTTTTTTGGCTATTTCTCTTTCTTCCTGTCGACGTTTTCTGTAAGTTCTTTAACTATTCCATAATTACATTTCAATTCAAGAAAAAAAAAACAATGAACAGCGAAAGACTCAAAAATCAAAATCTATATGAAAAATAATACTTGACTTCAAAAATACTTACTTCAGTTGCAGAAATTCTTTGTTGTCTTCCGAATCACGTGGTCCTCGAATATTTTCCCAGTTATCGTCCTCTTTCTCGACGAGTTCCTTGAAATATAAAAGCATTGACGAATGGTCTATGACAATGTGAACTTTTAAAAAAGAATAAATACCTGATAAACCGCTTCTATACTTTCTTGTTGGTGTCCAATTCCTTTAGTGTCCAAAAATTGACTCTAAAAGATTATTTTTGAAGACTCTTATGCTATATTTGAGTGTAGTATTCTGCTACTACATTTCAATAAAGATACAATATTTCTTAAATGAGTCAATACGAAAATAAGTCAATATGCATATTCAGATAACCTAACATTAGGGACACTAAGAGAAGCTTTTAGGAAAGCCAATAAAGCAATGTACTTTACGCGTAGCAATCTTGAAAATTAGCTTCAGTAACAACGGCTCATTTGCAAGATAAACACGGACTTTGATAATCTCATTTTCCTGTATCTTCTTTTCTAATAGTATCTGTTCTGATCAGTGCCTTTTGTTGTTGTAGATAAGGAACAAACTTGAAAACAAAGAAACGAAATCACGTCTAGTATCTCAGATTAGACTGTTTACCTTCAGCAACATTATTTGAGAGATGGTATCATCAAAAGTAATGTCATTTCTTGACAAATATTTAATAACTGAGCTTCGTTTTATTATCCTACTTTTGAATTACTCAATAAATATACCGTAAATGAAAATTGTTAATCACATGCACGAAATAATATCCTCTTCATAAAGAAACAAAAAATATTCGAAGCAAAAAACTCTTATCTAAAAAGGCAAAGTTATCTAGCTTTACCAATACTCTGAAATTTCTAATTTTAATTTCCGGTATTTAATAAAATAACAACGTACAATTTCCTCAGCGTCAGCAAGTGTACAAGAAGATGGTCCGAATTCGAATTTGATTTGCTGTATTTTATATGCAAGTAACAAAGTGGCACCACCAACGGCCAGAAATGGTAAACCTTTGCGAACAAATTTCCAGCTGTTTGCCCTATTCATAAAATGTTTGCTCGATGAACTAAAATTTAATTTCAGGGCTAAAAAACATGACTATTATATATATATCAAAGAAATCGAAATTTTCAATTAGCGAACAATATGAAAACTGATAAAAGACGAACGATCGCTATAGTTTAGCATAATTTCCGCTACGAAATGATCATCTCCTTGTTCACTTCAATTCACTAATCTATTTTTGTCAAAATCACAATTTATTAGCTAAATGGTGATACATGTAATACTTGAACTAATAACCCCCTCAAAATGATTACGAAGTTAAAAAATAATATACAGTAAAATTCTTGTCGAAAAATTAAATATGAACTATCCTTTGTTAATTATGAACTGAATATCTTTGGATTAGTGATCAGTTCATGCGAATTTTGAAAAATTCACCCATCTCTCTCATCAATTATACATCCACTTAGTTATTTAATTAGCTCAGATATTTACTCATATCACCAATGTTGCATACTTCCTTTTCCGCTATTATTTCTTTGGCTGATAGCAGTAAATAATGTCTAAGACTGCTGAATTCTGAATTGTCTTCGTCATTTTTCAAAGCAATTCCAGAATTTAAACAAGGCTTTCAACGTGCATCAAGTCATAAATACCACTGATACATAGTGTAAATGATCTTGATTTATCTTAAGTCGGTACAAATAACTTTATTAGATAGATATAGAATGGTCCAGCTCAGAATTTCCTATTAATGACAAAAGGGAGTGATTTGTGTAAAGTAATTCGAAAATTTTATCTCTACTGCAGCTTATGAGCAAACCGATAGTTGCAAAAGCCTATCTCATAAAATCTATCTTACCTAACAACCATAAATAACGCGATCCCCAACATTTTCATTGAGGCTCGATCGAAGTCGAATAAAAAAGTATCATTGTTACCTATCGGTATCATTGCTATATGAGGACCAAATTTGTATAGGCCAGTGACAATTTAAACGTGTAATATCTGGTGGGATGTGAACGGAAATTGTGTTCTGCCGGCTATCAATTACTTAATTATTGGTGATAAAGTCAAGATTGTAGCGAATGAAGCAAGCAGAGAGAGCAGATTGTGCTCTTCCTGTCTTGACATAATTTTAATAAGAATTGAACTCCGCTTGTTGTAAGTTTGTGATAAATACTGGGTAATATAAAAGTATTGTGCTGTTCTGCACTTCCCTTGCAGGCATTCATTCCTTCCCTTGCAAGCATGTATTCTTTCTCTTATGAGTATGCATGCATTCCCTGACATGTACGCATTTTCTTTTAAATTTATATGGCAGTAAATGAATATCATGAAAAGCTTTGAAAGAGAATTTCTTTGCAACAGTTGTTGAATTCCAAAACTTTAAGGAAAATTGACATTTATTTACAAACAGCGTGGCTGCAAAGATAGCAAAAGTCTTTATATTGCTGAATTTATACGTTACAGACTGAGATGCTCTTGAATAAATGTCTTTTTACTGTATGTCATTTCAGTATGTATTTGTCACCCAATAATTTATTATTCGCATTGTCCTGAGTTTCAATAACCTATTATTGCAATTTACTATTACTTTCTCTTAGATTAAAAGAATAAGACTAGACAAAAAGCAAATTTGAGTGATTTTTCTCAAAATAGACCTTAGAGCAGCGGAGTAAACTTGCAATTGACAATTTGTTTGGTACGAGGACTGCTTATGAATGTATGGTCCGAAAAGTTTTGCGAACGAGATAAGATCTTATAACTGATGATCATAGTGACGGTCATTAGAAGTTAATAGTGACCAGCTGAGAATAACTTATCGAAACTAATCCTCTTTTTATTAAATGAGTATGAATTGATTCATGAACTGACAATAATCAAAAGAATCATGGCTCTGAAATGACATTTTTTCTTATTTACAACAACAATAAATCATTTATCGACCTTTTATGACGTGTGAAACAAAATAAACTATATACTAAACGTCGATGATTGTACTGTTGCTGGACGGAAAAGATTTTTCAAAGCAGAAATGATATAGAAGAAATTTACGTTACATTTGGCGATCTACTATCACTTTATCATTTTTAATCTTCGCAAAACCATTTTCCTTGAAAAGTATGTCCATCAAATCAATGAAATGCATCGAGAAATGTAATTCCTGTGACCGACAGTGATCATCAGAAAGGGTTCAGTTCTTCTCAACACAACGCTTAATCTATCGGACACGGACGACCAGCGCTTTGAAAATTGAGCGAATTGAGCTGCGAAGTTTTACTTTATCCGCCATACTCAACTAATCTTTCACAATTGACCGTTATTTCTTAACTCGGTAACGTTCTTTCCGAATGAATCTTCAACAGATGCAGAAGATGCTTTGCAAGAATCCATCTAATACCGAAGCAGATTTCTGTGCTACAAAAATAAAAAATTTATTTCTTATTGAAAAAATATATCTTTTGCAATGATTATTTTGATTAATGAAGATATATTTGAGTCAAGTTATGATAATTTGAAATTTACGATCTGGAACCGTTGTTACTTTCGCATTAATTTAAATAATACTAATAATGTGGTGACACTGATCTAACTAGAGCATGATAAATGGAGCCATCCTTGATATTATGATTAGGGAACATATCACATGAAAAGGCCATGTCAATTAAATGCCAATGTCGAAATTTTCCAATGGCTCTTGTTTGGTGATATTACCCGAAGATCAGGAATGATCACCTATCTGATCAGCTCTTTGAACACTAAATTTTAATATGATTTGACACTATCGGTGTATCTTAATTGCCACGTATTCGGGCATTTTACATAATTATCTTACTTATTTTTTAAACCTCATTCTATGAAGCTTAAAAAAATTAACAAATTAATCAAGAAATTAAAGGTCGTTGCTCAAAGGACTCGATCATTTTCATAAATTTTTATTGGTACTAGCGAGAGGTACTAAGAAACAAAAAAAAAAAAAAGTATTCGCTATATAGAGTAAACGGTTAATGAAAGTATGATCCGAAAAATCGCTTGTGTTAATTTGGTCTCTTATCTCACTTTTCATTACTAATTTGTTTCAAACTTATGAACGATATTTTCATATTATCCCAGTGAATGATGAACGGAATACAGTAGGGGGTGATTCTGTTTGTGAATAGTTAATAGTCAGTTTCTTTTCGTCTTCAGCTTGGAATATCATTATTGATTACTCTTTAATCAAAATGTAACTTTCAAGAAATTTGTACCTTTCATTTGATTCATTAAATAAGACTGATGATTTACGAACGGTTTATTGTGTCAAAATATTTCTTGTGCATTGGTCGTTGACTGGCATTGTTTTCTGCTTAATTTAACATGCACTTTTTTAGACATAACGACGATTACATTAGTTTACCGAATCAGGTTATCACCTTCATATCATATCTTTTGTATTCCATCCTCATTTGTTTTCTAAAATCTTTTGCAGTTCTCTCTGTACTTATTTCAGGAAAAATTCATCTTAATAGGAATAATTACTTTCTTTTTTCAAATGCGTATTTTTCTTCGAATTTAATCCATTCCTCTAATTTAAGAAACAGAGATTTCATTCATGGTTATTCACTTCAAGAACTTGCAAAATCAAATTCTGCAATTTTTAGGAGGTCCTTTTCACGTTGCCGTTTTCACTTTTCGGACACATCGAGAAAAGATCTCTTACAGCACTTGGATGGCGTTGGAGAAAGCGTGCTGTTGTTTTGAATTCTAGTGGACATCTCATTATCTATAAATATTTCTTGGAGGGTATCGGAGCTGGGTAATCTATATTTTTTCAACTTATATAGATTCCTATTTCCGTAACAATCATAACATTATGCTTCTAATAGGACAGTCTTGATGATATAAAAGTTTTTTTTTTCTTTTTAGATTTAAACTTTATTCATTACTGTATAAACATTATTCCATAACAGGAAGCCTTTTCTGGGACGAATAATTCATTTGGATGCAGTACAGTATATCCAAGCCCGAATGGATAAAGATGTCTGTTACATCAAAATTTATGATCATTCTCGAAGACGAGTAAATTCCAACTTTCTGTTTTGTTATTTTGAAAAATTTTTAGGATGTCTACTAAGTTGATTTTATTTTTCAATGATATTTTGATTTTATTTTCATTTTATTCTCAATGGCGTCTTCCCCTTTTATTTTCGATATTATATATGAACTTACATGAACTTTCAGATAGAACTGCGAATTAAAGGTACAAAAGCTCGTTTATGGGCTGCAAAAGTATTCATGTTGGTTAATTTCTTGTTTTAAATGAATTGATGATAAATGAATAATTAAAATCGTCAAGTAGCAGTGATGTTTAAAATGGATAATCCGTTTTTGTAAAATTACATTGAACATATAAAATCACTCGAATGTTATTATAGCTGCAACAGTATCAATTCCAAAATTGACACCATCGTTAGTATCGTGAAAGTAATTTGTGAAAGTTTTTTGTTGGGGATTGGAACTTGGTACAGTTGATTTTGTTGTGTAGTAAAGTGCTTGATATGATATGAATTTTATTTGCCGCAATTTTGGTACACAGTGAATTGATGAATATCGATAATACAACCGATAATTTGGATTTCTTTTTGGGAGCAGGAAGTTATTTGCGGGTCATTGATACCGAGAATTGATAGAATTTGATGAAGTTTGGAAAGGGCTGATCATCGAATACCGATTAGAAAAAAGAACTGAATAAATGAATTAGTGAATGAATAATGAAATAAATGAATTAGTGAATGAATAATGAATTCCTTGAGATAAGACCTTTTTTATAGTGAGGGTGTTTACTACATGTGAACCTTAGTACAATTTGCAACATATTAACTGATAGCGCAAACAAATTTAATTTACAGCATGTTGGCACAGCGCAAAGGGAGTTGTTTATTTCATGCAACCATAGCACAACACAATTTATGACATGTTAATTGTAGCGTAAAGATCAAAAATTTGCTCATATCAAGATATTTCTATAATGCAAAGATTTTTGATTTCTTCATATCCATATTCCAGTAAATACTTCGGTTTTTTTCTGACAGTTAGAACTTTAGAACGAAAGTGGCAGCATTGCAGAAGTCATTAACTGAAGGTTTTTCATTTATGATACGAGACATTTTTTCCGTAGGATGCCGTTTAATTTTACTATTGATGATGGTAAAATTATTTTAGGTACGAAGCTCCGCTTAATGATTGCAAACAGTAAGATGATATAACATTTATTGATTACAACTCTCTGTAACGCACTAATTCTTATTTCTTGCTTTACGTTTATCTTTCTCTTAATTAAAAAAAAGCTGTCACTTGGAATTAGTTGTATACTGTAGACAGAAATAATGATTTTAGACGCTCAAAATCTGCGGAAATAGAATGGCCAATCGAACGCCCACTGAAAGTACTTGATTCAAAAATTTCTACATCAAGTATTTATGATGTTAGTGCAACCAGTGCAAATTGCATGAAGGAATCTTCCAAAATCACTATTGCTTCTGTTTCATCTGAGGTCAGTTATGTGCTTCGATCATTCTTTTTGCTCCATCTTTCGTGTTTGTGCCAAGAAATTATTCCACTGGTTGACCAGTTGGTTTTTCTTCGAAGTTTGCTACTAGCAAATGAGTTTAATGAATTTCTGTTAGTTATATTACATATATTTCTTCAATAATATCAACTGAGTTGCCAGTGCATTTCTGCCATAAAAGTTTTTTGAAATTTTTTTCGTAAAAATTGCCAAAATTTTGTTCTCCATTTAATTCATTCACGGATAACAATAAAATCTCTGGTTTAAAATTCCGAAGTGCAAATGTCAGTTGTTGATTCAAGATATTAAAATTTCTTAATTTCGAAATTGTTATTTTATAGAGCTTGCCAGATTACACAACTTCTGATGTTTCATATCAAAGCAGTCAATTCTCTGACCAAATTTTAGTTCGTTTTATGTGTCATTTTAAGCAAATTTTTGCAACCAGTAGATATGCTGAGAGAATTAGTGAAAGTTTGCAGAAAACAAAAATTAATTGACAAAGTTAGGCTGTTTTATGCGCTCAGTAGAACTTTCGATGCTTTTTCCATTTGATTCAAATGGAAATAGCGTCGGAATCCTATTGAGCGCATAAAAACAACCTGACTTTTTTTAAACTAAATATTTGAAATTTTTGTAAGCAAATATTTTTCAATTTCCAGTTGAAATTATTTTGATATTTTGACTGTTTTTGAGAATTTCATTGCATTGAATTCACATAATTAATCGACTAGTAGTATCATGACTTCTTGAAAGAAGATAATCAGCGTCATGTTGTCCTAAATAAACTATTTTCCCAATTTGAAAATTATTGAATGAAGTAAGAGATTTTATTCAATGATATTGTCATTTTATAGGATATGGAACGAATCAGAATATCTGAAGTGGTCACGGCTTGTAGAACAGATTCCGAACTTAGCAACGATGAAAGGATTTCAATGCAAGGTGATAACATGGTAAACATTTGTTCATATTATTTTGATTTCAGAAATTGTTAGGAGCGTTTGCCATTTAGAGGAGCTTCAAAAAAATTAATTTTAGATCTGTGAAAAATGTAAAGATCAAAAATTTGAAGCAAATGGTTTGCTGAAATGCTCAAAATCAGTACCTGAATTTATTGCTGCCGATGAATTTCCCACTGCCAAGGTGTTTTATTATGCGAAAGTAGTTTAATGTCGTAGACACTAGTTCGAAATTTATCAACTAATGAGTCAAGTAGTTTCTTTCTAAATTTTTAAATTAATCGTCGTCTCAAAAATCTAAAAATATGATGCAGAGATTTTCGTGAAATTTTTCAAGAAGTCGTTTTCATGCATGTTATCAGTATTTGCTGATTTATTCATCTCAATTTTCGTTTGGAATCCACTTAAAATCAAAGTTTAAATTATTAAAAAAATTTTAGGAAGCAAGTAGATCGATAAGCTTCGACCAACTGGACAGAGTAATAGTATCGCGTCAAGATCGTTTTCGAAAGCATTTGCAAAGTATGATCGAAAGTCAATTTTATGAAAGTTTGTCAGATTGCTCATTAAATTATTCAATTTCCAGCATTCAAAAGTTGCATGCACAGGCTGGCAAAATGTCACAAGTTTATGTATGTTGAATTTTCTCCTTTTTAGAAGAGTATGAACTTTAATATTGCTTGTCTTTTCACTTGAAGAAAAGGCAATTATTTTTACAAACATATTTGTTTAATTAAAAGTTCTAGTGTGAGCCCAATTTTAGTTTTGGAGAAACAAAAATCTGTATAATCTCATAACGTGCTTATGTTTACTATAAGACAACATGCTTATGTTTACTACAAGAAGTTGGTCTTCCAGATTGCTTACAACAGACTGTTTATAAAAAATGAAGTACCACCAAAGCACCAAATTACACAACACTCTGGACCATCATTACCATTATCCATTGATATTAACTGTAAATTAAGAGAATTAAAGCACGATGATCAAAATGATACTGATATTGTTTATCGTTTTTGAATGCTTCATGTGTGCAATAATGTAAAATTATAATTTACTGGTCAAATTTGATCTCTGTCACCATATAGAAAGATCATTTCTTGCTGTGATTTTCAACTGCTTTTTCACTCTGTTAATCTCACGTTTTGATGAAAAATAAATTCACTCACTTATTGTTTAATGATGCTTTAAACAACAGCTCACCTAAACAGTTTCTAAGTTCCCAAACGTTGCATCTTATCTATCAACACATAGTCTTTATATGAAAATTGGATTTATTATGCAAAAACGGATTTCTTCGTCAAGAATCACTCTATCATATTTTGTTCCAAAAAACTGCAATAAAAATGACAGTGATGTTGCTGTGCTTCCCGATCGCTTACACTTCTTCATTCCGTTTTTAATCTTGATGATCATGATGAATGTTGTCTAGTGATTGTTAGGATAATGAATTAATTTGTAGGAAAATTTGCTTGCCGCATGGAAACCAAAAATTGTAGTACAGGAATTGAAGGAAAAGTAAGTGAGGTTCGGAGAAGACAATACACGATCAAAAATCAATAATTCTTGTTTACAAACATCTGCTAAGCACTTTCAATAAAAATATGATTTCTTTAAAGAATAAAGGCATTATTTTCGAGAAAGTGCGCGTCTTTCTATTTTATTGTTAACTGCTATCTGCAACATATTCAAAATTTAGAGCAGTTAATTGAACATTAGAAATACCAATCATTAAATCGATCAGAGTATGGCAATAAATAGTGAATTTTGCAGCCAGTATTATAACAATAATGCACTATTTCAATCACTGATAATGACTGATAAGTGTCCTCTCTTTTTCGCTTTTGTTTTCCTGAAGCTAATATCTCTGATGCATTTCATGGGAAAGATGGCCGGTTTTCTTTGTGAATATTTATTGCCTATGCCACACGAGAAAAGATTCCTTCTCTGGACAAAAGTTTTTCTCCAGATTCAAAGACAACTCTACAATTCTAACATTTTTTAGAAAATGAAATAACTTGATCCCGAAAAAAGAAAAAATATGACACCTTGTGAAGGTGGCGATAGTTTTTTCTTAATCACACAGATTAACTGCTAAGCAGTGATGAACGATTCACCATCGGTTCGGCATAATTTCACAATTTCATCCTTTTCACTTGCTCCTTATTAAAGTATATGTAATACATATTGATAGATAATAAATTGTTAAAACTCCAAAGTATTTTTTTTTCATTATCTGCAACTGATTAATATCAAAAATGAAAATCACGTGGCAGTTACTATTCATCGGAAGAAAATTTATCTTCTTTAAATCTTTCTGACGGAGATCTCAATAAGATAATTTTGATAAGGGATTAAATCCGATCTACACTGTTTCACATTCAAATATTCAATTTTTTAAATTTATTAAAAAATATTCGTTTAGAAATTTTTCTTTATTGATCTAATACATAGTATCTAAACATAGTATCTAGAAGTGCTGAAATTTGATATAGAAATTGACAATTGCTTCAATTTTGGCAGTTATTTCAATTTTTAGGCTGAATTTCTGTACTTTTTAGACGCTAGATTTACATTATATTAACATTATTAACGAATGAAAGAAAAATAATTTTAGTGCACGGAAACTTTAAAAATTAAGACTTTTTTTTTAATTTAAAAAATTCTTCTTTTCACAATTTCCCACATGCGTTAGTCGATCTTCTTCACTCATCCTGTCTACATATAATAATATTAATCGTGTTTTTATCCTGTTTTTAAGACGAGGTGTACAACAAATAACGATTGATTAGTCAAATATCGCATTCCTTACTGAATCTACATTTCTAGATTCTGAATCTTCTACCATCGGCTCTGAAAAACAGAAGACCCTCTTTATTTTGTCAACATTGATAGATTTTATGGAATAGATTTAGTTTGTTTTGTAATCTTTGGTTCATATTATTGCAATTTGTCACAATTCCATACAGTATTATGCAAATACGAGTTTCTCGAGAAAGTATTTAACTTTTTCACTGATCATGGCTCTTGTTCCTTTTGTTGATAAACTTTGTCCAGTATCCAAGCTGGCAATCTGCTTTCTATTATTATTTCGATACTAGACTGCTCCAAGTTTTCTCCCATATTTTCCAGCTGTCGAAGTATTTTTTTGATAACTTCGAAGTCACTCTCCATTCTCGATCATTCTTCTTGATGCAGTGCAATTCGTTATAAAGTAATCTTTTGATCTATGTAATTGTTCAAGACTGTAAAAATTTCTGAATGAGAATGTTTCTTATGACATCATAGTTTTCTGGAGTTATATCGTATCCCCTTACTGCTTGTGAGGCATCTTCTTTGAGACATGCCATCAAACAGTTTAATTTTAGAATATTTGCAATATTTTGAAGATGTACTGCTGCTTCAAAATTACCTTCACTGATTGGAGTTGCCACTAAATGTGGATAGTGACAGCTGCGATAAATTCACAGTTAAGTGGTTTGCCGTTTGGGCTAACATTCTTTGCTGATTTAATTCTTATTTCTGTCGTCTTTTTCTAGATGCTGGAGTACTAGCTTTGTGTCATTTTTGTACATTTTAAAAATTATAATTGCTTCTTTGCCTTCACTTATTAAATCCAAAATATCTGTTTTTCTTTCCTGTTTGCACAGGTCGAGATCTGCTGAATATATTGTCGCTATTCTGCATTGGTAGTTTCAAGTTCGAGACACATTTTTTCGATCATTCTCTTCCCGGCCTTTTATTGTTGATGGATTTCTTCTCTGGTCAGCTTTTAATCTAATTATGTTAGATCCATTTTTCTTACTACTTTGAGAACTTTTCTATTTTTTCTATTGCAGGCTGTGCGCTTTTAATTATTGTAGCGGACATCCCGACTCGTGGCACCATAAAATTTTGTTGTGGAAGGCTCGCTTTTCTGTTGAGTTGTGGATGGGACAGATTTGTGTTTATTCCTTCATTCACAATAGCAGTAATCGAATAACAAATTACTGGTAACAGTTGAGATCAAGCATATAGTGAAGGAAATTGGGTGATGAGGATTAGGAATTTAGAGAGCAATGTTTATTGGGAACTTGGAGAGGAATAACGTAGCCTAAGTTCTTCCAGTTAAAGTGAATCCAACAGGAATGAATGAAAAGAGTGTTTTTGGAATTTTGTAGGGGCATTTAAAATGTTAAAAACTGGGCGTGCTGGAATATAATACGATTGATAACAAGATAATTATGAGAAATGAACAATTTTTACAGGAGGGAAAATGTTGTGATACAGTTTGATACAAAGATGGGAACGGATATTTAAGCACAAGATTAATGATTTGATTAGCTATGACCGGAAACGTTCAGATGAATGTTGTAGATAGCGTGGGAAATAGCGCAAAATGAGAAATAATTTTACATATGATGATTCATTTAAAAATTTTACAAATTTTTAACCCGTATCATATTTTAAAAAATTTTAAGATTATATGATTTTCTGCAAAAATTAATTTTAGTTGGAATTAATTTTGGATTTCCCGACACTATTTTCCTTCATTTAAATTATGAAAATTCGCAGAAACCTATTCCGAATATTCGCTAATATGATACGTTTTAATCGCTTAAATTTCAATTCATCATTACAACAAATAAACTTTTTCGATTTCTTAGTCAAATAATGTTTTGTTAGCAGGAAAAAATATATTATAAAGTTGGAATTCTACTAATATAATCTCTTATATGTTGTCAAATAAAGATATAAAGAAAGTGAATTTCACATTTCAAAATATATCATTCTTCTTCAAGCAATGGTTGACAGAGCTGACAATCATTCCAGAGTTAATAATTTGATGCATACAGTATGTCATTTTCTGATGATATTTTGTTCTCCGATTTTTGAAAAAGATGCATTTTTAAGTGAATTGTCTCGTATAATCTGAACTTTTTAGTTTTTTAATCCCTAAATTCCGAAGAAAATTTGTTGTAGTAAAGCAGCAACATGCTACTGATTTCACTATGATTTGAAAGTAATGCTCCATACTTCACATTTTCAATATAAACAAATAGTTAACATCAATTCACTAATGTCTTGAACCATCCTAATCATGAATTAGGCAAACGATGTTGTGTATTAGCAATCATAATGAAATCAGTGGCATGGCCTCCTTTTATCAAAACATAATTTCCTTGGAACTTGTTTTAAACTTGATAGCATATAAAGGGATAAAAAAATTGAAAATTTCTGACTGTATTTGCTGTTATCTTTCAGTATCAAAAATGTTTTGTTTTCAAACTGGAATTTTTTCAGGTGCCTGTACATTTATATTAAAGGCTTCTTTATTAAAGCAAATGAAATTTTAAATCTAAATAAGATGGGATGAAAATTTGCTGATCTTATCTCGCTTCATAAAGGTCATTTAAATAAAACATGCGGCCATTCCTATAAATATTTAGAAAGTATGGTGCTAACTTAGCATCATCCGACCTTTAGAAAAAATACAGATAATTAAGTAAAGTATTGCAAATGATGAGAAACTTTCCCGGTGACTGAGCTCAAAACAATGACACAATTTTCTTTCTCAAATTGAACGGATGAAATGGCCTGCCTTGAATATCTTTAGTCTAACCTCTATGAAATTTTCTACCATAAAAAGAACTTCAGTTCAACAAGATTCTTGCTATCACTGAAATGAGCTTTTGTAATGCTAATTTTCTTCATAATTTCACGAAAAACTAAGCCAGTTTTTAATCATTTGTTTCATTTTTTTTCGAAAGGAAGTTCCTAACAGTGATAAAAACTTTTTTTTAAAAAGTCTGAATAATGAAGAGTCCGTATGAACAACAATGATTGCATGAACTTTCAAATTTAAATGCCTCTATAGCATGAATAACGTTTCATTTGAGAAATTTTTCCATTTAAATAACTGATAAGGATTATCCTCAAACTGTAATCTAGTGCTGCTCAAGTTTCATTAGCTTCACTTTAATGTTTTACGGATGCATAGAATTCCAACTTCATCGCTTCACATTATGAGACTTGTTAAGCTGAAATGTTAAATAGCAACTTTAAAATACTGGTAAAGCTGGGATCATAGATCATGAATAACTGAATAAATTTACAGATTTGGTTTCTTTTCCAAATTTTCAATTCCTCTTCAATTTCACGAGAAATTTAATTCTGGAGGCAAAATAGCTGTAATAGGGAATCCAACAAACTAATAAAAAAGAACTGCATTAAATCAATCTTTCATTCCTTCTGCTTACAGGTCTTCAAGCACAATCGAAACATCTGCATTCAGTTGCGCTGGGAATTCTCATGATTCGATCACCACCTTCACATGCTACCTTCGCTTTTACCTGAAGCAGTATTTGATCATTTTCTTATATGTTCAAGCGTTCATAAAATACTATCATCCCAAAAAAGCATTTGAGGATATCATTTTATTTTAAAGAAGCTAATCCTTGAAAAGTCGTAATCTTTTCAGCAGATAAGATAAAAATTATACAATTTTACAAAAAATACGAATGAAATCAGTTTGGTTATATCTTGACAACATTGAGATCATCAGGCTGATACATCAGTATAATAATTGTAATATAAGATCTATTTATCTAAGCCACAGCTTATAACATCTAAAATGTTTCACTGAAAAATTTTTCCATTTTAATGATTGATGAGGAATATGCTCAAATTGTAGTCTTCTAATGCTGTTTAAATTTCACTAATTTTATTTTAATGTTTTAAGCGGATACATAATGTTCCAACTGAATAAAGAGAAAATATTTCAAATAGAAGATAAATAAAGAGAAGATGAGTATTACCTGAATTTCATATTTAAAATTTGTTCTATTGAAAGCTGGCATGTTAACAAAAATGAAAAATCATTTAAAAACTATTGGAAGCATTTTCAAATTATTTTATCACTAATCGAATGATTAGTGATAAAATATTCATTCAGTAATTGACATTCTTTGAACTTATGATTTTTTTCCTTATATAAAAATTATTGTTTGGTTAAATAACGAATGAAATAAATATTACATATGCAGCTTAAATTTAGTCATGAAGAGTGATATCTTTTCAAGTACTTTTTAATCCACAGTCTAGTCCGAGATAGCCTTTGCTTGATTAAGCACTGTGAAATAGTCACTTTCAATTATATGCCAAACAAACCCATTCATTATCGACCATCCTGCAACATCTTCCATGTACTGTAATTGAATTTTCTTCCGGATTAACGAATGAAAAAGACATGCAATAACCCGAGCACATATTCACATTCACCGCAACTAGATCACATCCTGGTTCATCGATAACGTATTGTGTACCTAAAGATTTGAAAAATCAAATCCGAATTTGATATTGGCTCCATTGTTAAAATAAATTTTTTTTTTTTTGGTTCGCGGGATAGAGGAGACAAAATGTTATTTAAACTGCAAAAAGTTATCGATTTTATTTATTGTAAAAACTTAACAAGTATGACTTTACTTCACTTACTGATTTTAATCACCGTTACATTAATGTAAAAAATTATTGACGAGGAGTGCTTTTGTAATAGATAAAAGTTGAGCACTTGACTACTTCACTGCTAGCATCTTTATTGGCAATATTTATTATGAAAAAAATAATTTCTACATTTTTCTTTTTTATAAAAATTTAAAGAGTTTAAACGAACCATGTTTTCGGCATCCTGATTTAATAACAGCAGAATATGCGGAAAACGTTGAGAACATTAATAGCAATGCTATAAGCAGGTGTCGCTTCAATACGAAAGAAAATCTTATTGAAGAAGTTAAATGGTGTATAGCCGTTCGTGTGGGTATTACCGGCACCGGAATCGAACCTGAGGTTGAAGCCAGTTCCGTTTTCTGCATTAATCATGCGGTGAACCTTAAATTATACCCATTTAAGGAGCTGCAGAAATTATACCTATTTAAGGAGCTACTGATCTCGCCGATATCAGCTAAATACTCTATGACACCTCTAACGTCCGACATTTCGACCGAAGCTTTTACAAACAGAATACCAAGTTTTTCGACGTTATGCCTAATTCACCACTTTAATTATCCATCATCATTATCATCATCTTAATTTCGCATTAATGTTCAATGATGTTATGATTTGCTTAAAAGATTTTATGAAAGAGTAGGTGTTGTTCAGTCCTTCTTTCTCTTCCCATTTAAATTAGTTATTAGTTCCTTCATTTTTTCTTTGAATTTCTATTGAACTATAATAAAATCTGAAATCTTCAATTCATTAGACTAAGGATTTGGTCAAAATTCAAGAAAAATCATTACACATGTATTTGCTAGTAGAATGGGACAATTGGAAAATATGTTCCAAAAACTTACAGAATAAGAATGAATAAACAATCAAAGTAATCTATGAACAAGATTACAAGGTACTAAATTTCTGATCCTAACTCACCTGGATACAGAGTAATCATCTGTTAGGCATAACAAAGAGAAATTTTACATGTGCAGCAGTGAAAAAATGGATAAATGAAGTATATGCCCAACGCATTCAAAAAGCTGTAAGTTGGAAATTTGCTTTATTCTGAATGTTTTCACAATCTGGACAATCACCTGCTTGAAAGACTTTATTTGTACTATCCTGGATTAAGCTAGCAATTTGCTGTCACCTACATAAGGATATAATTGCTCTCTTTTGTTAGGCAAATGACAAGAGCGATTGTTGGCAACCCATAAGCTCTTCAGCGTCTAGACAGCCAAATTTCATACTCCGGCTCATCTGAATAAAGCTGGAAATTTTTACAATCTAAATAAGATTTGAAAGTAGGAGATGGCCGTGAAGAATTGTTGCACAAAATAAAGATGGGAAAGCACAGAAAACAAAAGAAATGTACTCAGGTTTTCTAGATGCTGTAGATCGAGATTTCACTGATCCTAGTGTACCTTAGCTTTAAGGTCAAATCTATTCTCGCGAGAACTTTCAAATTTCGGATTATTTTGACAGCTTCAATAAGTTGCTTAGTCAGCGAAAAAATCAACTTCAGATAGCTTTAAAAATACTGAATAAAGCACCACAGAAGCTATAGCTCATTCACTTTTTTGGTGAACAATTTCCAACTTGAGCAAGGAAATCTAGAAATTTTTAAATGCAAACATTCATACAGAAAAATAGCAAATCCCGAATCATGAACTCTTCGAAAAGTTCAAATCTTGATTCCTATTTTGATATTAGTGCTTTCTGTTTGTCTTCCATTTAAATTACTTCTAGCCATTTCTTGTATAATTACCTATTAGCTAATTACGGTTTCATTCAAAAATATTAAAAAAATAAATAAATATCTCTGCATCAATGACACCGAGAAATTTTTTTATCTTCTGTTCTTCTTGCTATAAGATACATATCTGGCTATGTTTTCGCTGTCACCTGAGCATGTGATTCTTTTTGGGAAAATTAATGTGGTTTTTCCAACAGAGCCAATAACTGCTTCAAATGAAGAAGTCTTAGCGATACAGTACAGATGTGCTGTTGCAGTCCTGAAGAAACATAGATGGGGTCAATACAGATTTTGTATTTGTTAGGGCACTAGTGAGAACAATTAGTAGCAAGCGATTTCACAAGAAGATGAAATGCTATGGCTTTTTTGATAGATTCAAGATTCAATCTATTCAACTTAAAATATTTCAAACGTCCCCGGCAGGTAGGAACAGACATTCCTTACGAAGTACTTTTTACAGTAGAGTCTTCAAAAATTAGTGAGTAGAGGTTATATTAATGAAGTTTATAATGATGGAATAATAAAACTATCGGAAGTTCCCAAGAGTGAACGATGAAGCATCGAATGATATCATGCTGTGATTGACCTTCATTTGAAGTATTCAAACATAGAGCTAGGAGTGTATACACATATTAATTCATTTCCAGAAAAATATACACATATTTCACTAATATCAGCAAAAAAAGAAAAAAAAAAAATCTGAAAATTTTCGCATTTGGATGCTCTTGAAAACGCAAAGAAATTCAATTTGCATTATTCTATTGAGTACACACAATTGCGTCGCCTTCGTAACTGTCCAGCTATTCACATTTTTAACGAGAATTGATTATGATTTTAACTATTTATGGCTTTTCCACAAAATGATAGCAGTGATCGCTTTGTTTTCTTCCTGTTAAAAAAAACCCAAGTGTATTTTCTGCGACCGCTTGGCATTTCAAAAATTCAAAATGCTGTTACAAATTTTTAGAAATAATTGCATAGATTTCTCAAAAAAGATTAAAAAGATTGAAGAGATTTTCTTTTCCACCTACTTTTTATTAGACTATTCTCCGAGTGAATAGAATATGTTAGACTTTATAGTTGAATGAATAATCGCTATATGATCAAATACATTTTTCCAATAATTTAAACACAGATATTGTAATTTTTGGTTGTTTTTTTTTTCTTTTTTCTTTTTTTTTTCTTTTTATGAAGAGATTTTCCTTATGATTTACAAAAAATCTTAGTTTCATCTGGAAACTGGGATCTTTGAAAAATTTTAAATTTTAAAATCAAGCATTCATATCTAGAACACTTTCAGATTTTTCAAAATGAATTATGTGAATTTTTCAGTCTTTCTTTACTCTTTATGGATTAGATGTCCAATCATTTCTATAAAGAATATTTAGTATTCGTATTTCCTTAAATAAATAGTTAAGAATGCTAACTTTCCCTACGAAATACCACGAAATAGCATATTATGATTCATGCACTTCTGCAGGGTATTAAATTTTGTCATCTGACATGTATGATGTGATCTGCAGGGTGAAATAAAAATCTGTAATTTTACAGCTAATACCCTGTCATCTTTCCGATAAGAGACGAGCAATTCTCAATTTATGAACTCCCCTTTAAATGTGAATAATTCCTTCCATCTTTCTTTTTTCTGCTAGTGAAATCTGCATGAAAAGCTTTTTTCAATATTTCTTTAATCTTCATTATCTCTTACCTATATTTTCACCCAGGTAAATAAGGAATCTTAGATTTCATAGTGAAGTATCTTCCGTTTGGATAAGAGGTTGTAAAATGTCAGAGTAGCAATAATCCAACAATTCAGTTGAGCAATATTCTTCTCTACAAGCGCAAAGGAAAGAATAAGAGATCAGTTTACTTGGGATATTCTCTAATAATTGCTTGTAACATGTAAAACGCAAAACAAGAAATCTAGAATAGGAGTTTCACTGACAAATTTGGTAGTTAAAGTGCCAAAAAGAGTATTGTTTATATTAGAAGTTCCCTTCTTTATAAGAAAACTCTCATTATTAATAATCTGTGTAGTTTCTTTTATTTAATAGCTTCTTCAACTGTTCCCTTCTCCTTTCCTTACGCTTCATGGACTTGCGATGTCAGATGCATTTCAGTTATGCCATCTACCCCACTGCCGGTAATGCAAAAATATCGAGGTGCGACAGAACTTCAAAAAAATTAATTCCAAACATTTTCATAATATGTAGCAACAAAAAGACGATGAATCGATGTTATGAAAATGAAAAGTCATTATATATATCGTCATCTACATTTTAATATAAGCGTGCACAGCATTTTGGCAATGGAATTTCAAAAAAGAACAAGAATTATATCTGAAAAGATGGCATAATGCTCGAAATGCTTACCGATTAGCTGAAAACTGAAGGTCTTCAATTCTTATTATTACTAGAAGTTAATAATTATTTTTGTCCTAAGAATATTAATAAGCTGTACTGTTTTAATTGTATTAAATAGCTCCAGTCGGTAAATGATTTTATCAAGGGTCAATTAATCATAATGAAACTAAATCAATAAATTAGTTGCGCCATCTAGAAGTGGGAGTACTTCCTGGATAATCTGAATAACTGAAATACTCATATAGTGTAAAACATGTTTATAACAATTTCACACTAAACATTTACAAAATGTTTGTATTCCAGTATATACTATTCAATTGAAATGTTCAATTAAATCAATCAAATAATTTATAATCCTCAAGCGCCGATAGAAAATTTTCGATTGAATTTTCATTCTAAATAGATTAAACAGACGAAAATTAAGAAGGCGATTAGTAATATAATGTGAAGTTCAGTTCCATGCAGTGCTTTAACTTCCTACTCTTTAAAGGAAATCAATATTTCACTAATATCATTGCTTAAATGAAAACGATTTTTGAAATTCGGTGCAAAACATCACAGTCTGATTATAAGTTTTGTTCCTGTTTCAAGAGCTTAAGAGGATAATGAACTGAAATTTTCATTCAATTTATTATTTATTTACTCTATGCGTTCAATGATCCTGAATTCATTTTTGTAGGGCACTGTTTTCAGCAATTACTTAAAGCATACACATACAAAATAATTAAAAAACAACGGTTACATTTACTGCTATTTTCACTGTTGTAGAAATCAGATAATCTTATATTCGTAAAAGAATTTACAGAAATCCTGTCAATCACTGAATCTACTTTCATTTTAAACTTAAAAATGTTCACGGGTATTGCAAAAACAACCTGAACTAAGAAATAAACCAATGCTATCGTAAAAGAATACCCTAAAATTCAAGATCCTTTGTTCAAATCTATTTTCCATAATGAAGAAATCGTAAAAGCAAGAAATTCCCTCATTTCATGTCTCAGTGTAAATATTCGGTAAAAAGATTTTAATAAGCTGGAAAGAAAGCAAATGTCTATTAGCATTGGGAATTGAAATCATCAGTTGGATCCTAGCTGAAACTGAATCAGCGGCGAATAAAATAGAAAAGAATGCGAGAAATGCTATGATATAAGAAGACTGGATTTAAGATCCGGTTTCAGTTGAATGCATGCCACTGAATTGGTAGTCCGCTGTCATCCTTCCTTTTTTTGAACAGCGATGATGAGATGAGTAAAAGTAAATGTTAATTAAATCTCCTTATACACGCACATGAAGACGACATGAATGGAATGTGACAATTTTAATTGTTTTCCCATTTTGCAAACAACCCATTGACCTTTGGCCTTCTCAAAAAATGCAAATATCTTCTTAACTCTCAAAATAAATAAAGTAATAAATCACTGAACATACTGAAAACAGTTATTTTTTCATCGTTATTTATAATTTGCATTTCTCCGAGTCTATTCAAAAGCATTGCACTTACATTTTCTAATTTATGGGTTGAAATATCAAAAAAAAAAAAAAAGAAAAGAAAAAAAAACCTGGTAAAAGGTGGGGAATCGATCTCATATATCACTTTTTAGTAACTAAATAACCTGTCATCTACCAAAAGTCTTATCATATCGCAAGAATATATTAAAGAAGAAAATAAAGAAGTCATCCTCTGCACATGACATGTATAAAAGTTGTTTCGAAGGCCTAAATGTAATCAATATATTAGGTGGTGTCTTCGCAACACGACATAGTGAAACTCACAGAGTTATTGCTGAAAAGGTAATCCTTAAGCTGGAAGAATTCGAAATGACTTCCACTACCACTCTTTATTGGTAAGATTTGTTGGCAAGATTGCAAGATAGCATATAGTCCTGGAAAGGAATCGATCTCATTTTAATTGAGATCAGAAGTAGTAAAATTCATAATATTTAATGAAACAAATAGGCCTTTATAGTTGAAATCAACGAAATAAAACTTCACTTTAACTATATTAAGATCTTCGCAGTAAAACATAAGAACTCGAAAGGTAAAGAAAATTGAAAATTCAGTAAAATCATACAAATATTCATCCCAAATATTTTGCTATGAAAGAATAAAGAATACTGCGAAAGGTCAAGACCAGTAAATAAAAAAAAAAAAAAAATTAAAAGCATAATTTCATTTTCGAGTGATTATGTACGCTCCTTTTTGAATGAAAAGAATAGGAAATCAATTTTGATGGTTCCTTTCTAATTTAAGAAATCATTCAACAATAACAACAAAACATTCAAATGACTAGTTAGCATTTTCCGGAATCAGTTAATGTCTTTTTTAAGTCACGAACTTTATGATTTCCTTTTTCTTTTTTCTTTTTTTGGAAGTATAACGTCATTAGATCTTCCAAAACTTTGTTAGAAATTTCCCTTCGATAAAAATTCGACTCTTTCAATCCCATAAATAAATATAGATAAAAATATTGTTAACTGCAATTGATACCTCATGCGATATTTCATAACGAAAATTTCCACGCTAATTCTGCCAAGATATTTTTCGAATTTGTTTTCTCATCGCTTCTTTTTTAACGATACAGCCATAAACGAGCTACTTTGATTTTTGTGGATAACCAGGAATATTCCATAATCAGTTAATAATATTAACTTTACATCGTTCATGACAATGTTGCATAATGTCGGATCAGGTTTACCCACATCTGGCAAAAAAAAAAAAAAGAAAAAAATCTCTCTGATCAAAAAAAAAGTACTTCGGCCTTGAAGTTAAATTAAATGCACATCTTAAAATATATCAGGAATTTCTGAAGTTATATTAAATTTGGTTCCAAACAGAAATTTTCTCTCTTCCGTTATATATGTTACGAACAACTATGTCAGAGAGATGGAAAACATATCATACAGAACAGAAGTGGGTATTTCGGAATACTTTAATACTGCACACACATAAGTAATTTCGCTCTAAATCCGCATAAAATGACGAAACATTTTTTTGAATATTTATAGTCAACGGAAGCATTTAGTCTGTCGAAGCAACATATCATCGATAGTAAACATTGGAGTATTACATTTAAATACCAAACAAGTTCAGCTATTTTAAATTTCTTAGCATATGGCTACATTTTTTCGACTTATCTGAAGCTTTTTAGAACAACACTACAACGAAATATCTAAGGAGAAGAAGCTTTCAAATAATTAATACTATATACTATTTGGTTTAATTATTACACATGCAGGAATTGAAATGAGGCAGATTTGATTGTGGAAAATGCACATGCGAGGACAACTGCAGTTTAAAGCTCGAAAATGAAATTTATAAACATTGGAATTAAAGTTAAACTTTAATTTTAATGGCGATGAATCTGGTACTTTAGACTTACTGGAAAAAATATAAATCAACACCGGTGATAAATTACAGAATATGTTCAATGAAAGCCTATCACTATATATCTTAATGTTAACTGAGAGAAAGAATAACAATTTAGAATTTACATGCCCAATTAGCCTATAAGTTGAGATTAAATAAAGCCATATTTAAAAAGCAGGAAACAAAGACAAAGTTCCACGGACAAAAACAAAAAATATCATGGACAATTTAAAAATTTAAGAACGAATTCACTCCCCTACTAAAACTTTTTCAAAGGTAGATTAAAATGTCATGATTTAAAGACTTTCTTTTAGGCTTCCTTTAGAGATATCTAATACATGGCTATGTCTTAACATGAAGTCGTTCCGAAAATAAACAAGCTAATTTATATGGCAAATCTAGCAAGGACCTATCCAAAATTTGATACAATTACAGTATATGAGATATTCTAACATGGAGATAGAAAAAGTCGGTTAGATGTTTTACCGCACTATTTCTAATTTCTATTCATTTTTGTTAACATAGAATTATAAAAATACTAAATGAGCACTACAACTATTGAATACTTCCAACTTATGGTTAATAATATTTGTAAAGATTATAATCGCCGATATTGGAATTTCGAGAAATACTGTGTTAATTCGCTGCGATATTCAGTCATTATTGAAGTCGACTTCATTTCAGAAAATGCCCGTTTTGAGCCTATATTTCGTTGGATAATCCTGCCTTCGGTAATATGATTTTCTGCAATACGAAATAAACCATGAAATGGAGACAGGACGGCAAATCTTATTTCAAAAACTTGGAAATAGAATATATTTAACTTACAGATAAAGTTTTATGGCTACGTTCTTTTTTTTCTTTCTTATATTCTAACTCAATTCCTGGAATAGTACATAGTGGAGGCGTGATGAACTCTTCCATTCCTTCACAATTCCTTTTTTCATTATCATCTTCATTTATTGCTATTCGCCCCTTATTTTCTGAAATACAAGGACTCAAATGATACCAATAAAACAGTATTTCATAAACTCCTTAGGTTTCGGCTATTCAGAAAAAAGAATCCATGCAGTATAATCATTTTTGAAATTTAAATTCATAGAAATTTTTTTCATTTATTTCCTGCAAATCTTCTTTTTGACATCCCAATATTCAAAAATTATTTTTGGAAGATAAAAAGCAAAAAAACTTGTATTTTTTTACTAAATTTTAAGAACTCACCGCAAAACTCATTGCTGTTACATTTGAGTCTTCTGCACCATTGCAGCTTTTTCCATTTTGGTTGAACAGGACGTGGTGATTTGTTCATCTTCTCGGAAAACGTCCAATCTTCACCAGAGAACTCCGATTCCTCACCTATGATTTTCAACATCGAGTGTCTCGTGTTTATTTGAAAAAATATTTCATTTGTAGTAAATGTCTCGAAACTAGAAATGCTGTTTTGCAAATTTTGAAGATTCAATCTCAAAACCATGATACTATCATTAAATATAATATGAAGATTTGACATCTAACAGGACAAAAATCTTTACTCGATGCATTGCCACAACGCTCGTGTCGATTCATTATTCTAGCTAGTTCTTCTCTAGATTCATTGATGCTTGTTTCGTTATTTTGAAAATCACTAAAAAAACTGCGATGAGAAAATAATACTGAATTAGACGAATAAAATGAACATTTCAATTATTTTTTGCTGAGTGCACCCTGTAATTTGCAATTTAAGTTTAATAACTAATTTCAATTAATTATTATTATTAATTATTTGCATTTCTGCATAATAAATATCCCATCACAAATGACAATTTTTTAGGTCAGTCAGAGTAAGTCTTTCGACAAAATGCGACACCACATTCGATGGCTATATATAGTGAAATTATTAGAAATAGCTTGACCTATGACCAGTCATATTTGTGCTGTTCGAAATACAAGTTCTTATTAAAGAATCAGCAGTCGTCATTTTTTAGAAAAAAAAAAAAAAAAACACAATTCGAACACAGTATTTTTTTCATATCATTTCACCTTTTCGTAAAGCCTTCAGCAACTGACTGAAGTTTTCAAAATGTTAAACGAAACTGGAAAAAACTGTTTGTTTAGCAAATCTTCACTGCATGAAAATATACCTGATATGACCAACTCAACAATTAATTCGAAACATTCTGCATGAATAAATCAAACATTTACTGACTTCTGGATGACTATACATTAAAAATCGAAATACTTGCCAAAAATAAGCGCTCTGCTGGGATTGAAAGGATGATTGATGAATGTCTGAATTTTGCTGCCACTCATTATCCTGAAAATGAAGTCCAATGATTCTTCTTTAGCGGCACATCATCTGAATTATTCCAAACAAAAATATACTGAGTGCTCATGATGTTATAACTTACTGACTAGTGATTCAACTTCCAAATTCAAATACTGTTTCAAGTGGGTGTAATATTTTTATTCTTGGACATGAATCAGTCGAAAAAGAGTGCAGTCAAATTCGTGAAATAAATAAACAAAAGTCATGGTAGCAGATTTTAAATCAAATAAAAATCATAATAAATTGAAGTATTTTCTTGAATATTTTATCTTGACATGCTTTTTTACTTTCGGTTAAAACCATTTTTATCTGTGGGTAGTAGTGCCAATTTTAGTTCGATTTTTACTTTTGGTAATAATACTTTTTGTTTCTCGAGAATAGAGCAGAATAATCTTTCCTAAAGAAACAATAAAGAAGGCAAAATATATTAAAAGCTTAACGTTTGTGCCTGTAAAATTACCAACTAATATTTCTTCATTCAGGTAAGACAAAATTGAGAAAGAATATTAAAAATAGTTGTGCAAATGAAGGAAATAGTTACTTTCAATAAAGAACAATAAAGGTCATAGACATAGGACAACTTTGTGACATAGGACAATTCGTGACATAGGACAATTTTTAAGATATATGTATTTTCTAGGCAATTTACATAACCATAGTTTGTATAGCACATATTTTGAGATAACCACTTAATAAGTAAATTAAAATCTCTCTTTATTAGTTTCACTGAGTGCATAAAAAAAATGAAAACTGAATATGCAAATTACATCGTGAAAAGGAAAGTTACTAAGATCATAAAATTTCAAAATAATAGCCAGACAATGAATGACAAGGGCAGATCGTATATTGGAATTTATTCAAATTACTTCAAAGTACAAACTTCTCTTCCATCGCTTTCATCGCTTTCATCCGAATTGTTTATTGTTAGTTCAGCGAGCACTTGTCGGGTAACCTCTTGTCTTATTTCCCGTATGATATTTTGTGAAACTTGCCAACATGTCACTTTGTTTTCATTCAGTGGAGTGTTTTCCTGCAATAACTCGAATTTCGTTTATTACTTATGGTTCTAAATATTTTTTATTCTTAAAAAGTTCGCACCTTTTTTCTTATTCAAAGAAGTGCGAATTGTAACATTTTTATATAAGCTTCTACTTCATTTCAGTACTGACTAAAAAATTTGACATTTTGGACAACTATTAATAATAAGTTTACCTAGATAAACGAAAAGTATATTTTTGATGGAAGATTATCCAAATATGAAAATGAAAAAAAAAAAAATAAATAAATTCTTGAATAAATTACGGATGGTTTTTTAAATCCAGCCAAATTTCGAAATTCAAATCATTAATCTGTACCTTATTCCAGTTTTTCTGATCGTCATCGACGGCCATTTCCTGGGTTAGTTCTTGTAACTGCAAAATTACGAGTTACATATTAACACAGAACAAGATTTTCGATTAAGACATATCATGGTAAGAACAGGAAAAGACAACTGCTCCGGAAGAATAAATAGGGCAAGCCGGAGAAATTCATGCATTTTAGATGAAGTATTTAATAAAGTATCATTACTGTTACTTTAATATCTTATTAACATTATCACTGTAATTAATAATGATAATAATAAATTATTATTAAGATAACATTAATTATTTCCTCGTCATTATTATCATTATCATTAAAAAATGTTCGGCATAATGAGTCACTGTTTTCCAGGCTGGAGTTCTGGAACTTTATAATCCATTCTTACCCACATGAACAATATAGATTAATCGATTATATTATTACTGTTATTCAATTCTTAGTTTTTTAGAGACTTGAAAAGTTCAGACAACTGGATCAAAGAGCCATTCCCATAGATCAGTCAGTAGTATGACAGGAAATACAAAAATATTTGGCGCCTTTTAAACGAAGCAAGACTTGTCACCCTTTCCCTGGGTACGGTTTGTCAAACCTCTTTCCCGATTACGGCTATCATCTTTCGTCTCCTATCATTTTCTCCTCTTTCTAATCACAGCTTCCTCCATTATAACTATTTATTCCCTTACACAGCAATTAGTATTCATTTATTACGAATTTTTGCTGATAACCGATCGCAACAGTTTGAATTTCAATGACCTTTTTCGAAATGGATAAGCTCTCCATAATTAAGCCTGAGCATTTCTCACTATATCACAGGTTATAATGTCATTCCTCGTTATGCCTTTCTAATTCAAATTCTTCTTTCTTCCCTTGAAGTTACTAAAATTCAAACTGAAAGAAACCAAGAAATACTTGAAAAAAAAAAGAAACAAGGGAAAAAAATTATTGGAAAACACTAATTGTGAAACTGTGCTATAAAATGTCCTGTTTTTTTCTTCAACTTTTTAATGAACATCATTATAATTTATCATTATTGGAATGTAATTAATGAAGCTCCAAATATTATCATTATCTAGAGTTTCATTACTTGGATCATTTGATCAATTAATTTCGAAAAGAAGGGAAAAGTGAAGGCAGAAAAAGACCTCAGCAAGATGGCAAAAAGGAACTTTGAGGACTTTCCGGTTTGTCTTTTTGGCTCATGTTTTGTTTTTATCGCACTTATCAACCTACTGCCTAATTTTTCAAATGTCATTAAGGACAAGACATCAAATAATAATGAAGAATTATTGGGTTTTTAGACAGATGACTGACATTCATTCATTATGTCTCGATTATGAAGACAAGTTGGTCTTCATCTTCGTTAAAACAGCAACAGAGGGTACGTGCTTGAATTATTTTCCCATAGTAGATATCCGAAGAAATATGGATCACGAATAGGTTGGCAGAGATGTTCGACAGCGAATGTACAAAATTTAGTACACATGAATTCGATTATTCTGATCTTTGGTGTTTCTCAATCTTATTCCAAAGTAAACTACAAATTTTTGAGGAAATATTAACGAAAAGTTCACCACATCATAATAAATCTGTTCCATACTACACAACCGCCAACGACTGATATCAATAGGAAGATTGCAATTGTTAATAACTTATATGCCATCAGCACATTGGATGACCTCTCTTTGTATATGAATATTGGGCAACTGCTTTATTTCGTTCTTAACGAGTGATGAAGTTTGGAGCAGATTTTGAATTTGAATTCAACATATATGATGAAAGAATAATTTTACAAGTAAACAGCCGTGGCACAGATTTAGACAACAAAAAATTATTGCAGTTAACAATGTAAGGAACCAGTTATAAAGAAATTGTTTTATTATCAAACCGGGAATGCAAAAATGCTATAATTTAATTGAAATGATCAAAAATATCTGTTTTGCTAAATATCGACATTAATCTGACATATGTTTATGCGGGAGAAAGATGAAGAAAAGAAGTAAAATATATCTCAATCATTCATATAATTCTGCGACAAGTCATAATTTACTAAGAGCGGGAAACAATGAATTCAAAACTTCCTTCTCTCAGGTCACTTTACGAGCAGTATGAGGTCAGGCTGAAAAGATCCAGTATACAATCCTCAAGCTAAATATGTATCGATACTGTTTTCAAATCGATGAATAAATGAAGATAATTGGTGAACATGTGAATCTTCTCTTACGACAGACAAGATTTCATGTGTTCACTTTTCTTCTCTCCCTTTCTCCATTTTTACATATTTCCCTCGCAAAAACAACTATCGCTAACAATAGTGACAGAACAACAACACTAACTTTAGAATTCCTAAACTGTAACGGAGAGGCTTTCCGGAATCCTTGAATAATAGCACATCCTCAATATTATGAGGTAAAACCTCTTATTGAATTAATTTTGAATCTTTCAATTTATTAGGTTTTTGGGACTTTCCAAACAATATGACTAAAATGGGGGAGAGGAAAGCTACTATACATTAAAATCATTTCCACAAGGCTTCATGAAATATGCAAACGGAAGGAAGTAAACAATGTCTGAGGGTCACAGTAACCAATGAACGGGGCAAAAAGAAATGTGGCTGGATGATGAGGAATGATTGCATAGTATGGTAACTGCAATGGAGGGAAAATAGAGAAGACGACAAAGAGGCAAACATTGCAGCAGGAACTGGTGAACCGACGAGGGAACACCAGCACACTGACCGGCGATATCAGTATCATCACATTCCACACCACGCACCCATCGATCCAACTGACCCTTCCTTTCCCTACAATTTCCCATCCTTGATTTGTCGTCACCTGCAACACTACTTCCGCTTGCCATCAGATGGCATATATTGTCAACCTTGACATCTTCACAATGATGAGAAAATAATGCACAAAAAATAAATTAATTCTAATCAATAAGAATCATTTAGCCTTACTCAATTCATCTTGTTGTTTAGAAAGACTGCGATGATTTAAAAATCTCCAAAATTCAATTCATCGTAAAATTTAATCGCTTTTAAGTTGTGATATCGAATGCGACAGTTTCTATATCATTTAGAATTACCGGTATTAATGAGCGATAAGCTTTAAAAGAAGTGAAATTTTTATTCCCATGGCAATACATTTGAAGTTTATATATAAACAAATATCATCACATTTAGAAAGGCTCAATTTATTTGCGGAAAGGTGAAGCTACAATTGCAGAGTTCTGGATAAAAATAAAACCGTTTTAACTTGGTAATCTCTATACTTAAAATACTGACGCCAAATTATATCGTATCATCGTATATTTAGGAAGATTTATTGTTTATAATGGATATTCCATAACGCTGAAAAAAATTAACAAATATATAAAAACATAATATTTGCTATTTAGAAAACAATGCTTCAGGTCATGCCATTTTTATCAAAAAAAGTAAAAATTTGGAAAAACCAATGATTGCTGGAAATCTAAAGAAATATCTCTGCAGGAATTCATAGCAATGGAACTAAGGGGACTAAGATGCTATGAGGAACTAATTATACCAAAAGTTGATATCTAAATGAAGTTGAGCCAGTTAAGAACTCAAGATCAGGATGCGGTATAGAAATCAATTCGTACCATTGTTTGATTCTTTAAAATCTATAACGACTGAAATACCTGTAATGCAACACCACATACAACACCAGCAACTAGGAATAAAATACGAATAAGCCAATTAGGGAGTGAACTGGGTAATGGACGTCTTCGTTCTGTTAGCAATTTCAAGTGTTTGAATTTTTTGTCGGTAAGTGGCGGATATCGCATACTAAAAATAATGACGTATTATACTTTACAGTACCTCTGATTGTCACTATAAATTTAAGACTATAATAAAATAAATAGTAACAGTTACATAAATAGCAATAATACCAAACTATCTAAAACTATTTTAATTCTCACATTCTTATGAAAATTTTATCATTAATTAGAGATGAAAAAAAATCTATTGCGGACAAAGAAATCATAAAACGCAAAAAACTGCTTGCGAAAACTTACGCCAACAAAGAATCACCAAAAAAACTCCTTATCAATAGTGCTTTTTGGTTAGTGAATGTGTCGAAACCAAATTTTCCACGATATCTGCCCATACCGCTCTGGCCTACACCACCAAATGGAAGTGTATCAACTATAAATAAATGAATTTGGGAGAAGAAATGAGTGTTCAAATAAATTTCTGGATGGATAAAACGCCAGAAACTTTCGTATTTTAGAGCGTATCGGATCATGCATTCAGCAAAACTTACCGAGAAACTGAAGCATAACATCATTTACTGTCACGGAACCACTTGAAGTTTCAGCATATAGTTGCTGCACTTTCCTTTCAGATCTAGTAAAAAAATAAATAGCAAGTGGTTTTTCTCTTGATCGAATAAAGCTAATTGCTTCATCGAAACCACTGGTAGTAATAATTGGCAAGATGGGTCCAAATATCTAAATGTATTCCGATGTCGACAATTTAAATGACAAAATACAAAGTATGAAAAAGTTAGTCTGATGAAACAGAAATGAAAAAAGCTCAAAAAAAGCTTACTTCATCCTCCATAAGTGCATCATCTGCGGAAACAGCAATAATGATTGGAGGAATAAATAAGTCACCGCGATTGAGTTTCCCACCTTGATACAAAATTTGTCCGTTGCTACGTGCAAGCAAACTGGATAATCTACTGAAAAACCAACTGAACAGTAAAAATAATGGACAAACAACAGAACAACAGAAAATCACAGAGAAAAATCAACAGAATTTTTCGCGAGGATTCTGTAAAATTTTGAAGCAAGGATGGTTTCAATAACACACTCAAAGTGCTTCTCATTGATGATTCGGCTATAATCATCGCTTTTTTCAGGCTCCGAACTGTAAAATTCTTCTAATCGTTGGATGAATTCATTTACTAGCGCTGTTTTCAATGTTTCCGTCACGAGAACATAATCCGGTGAAATACAGGTTTGTCCACAATTGGTCCATTTTCCCCATACAATACGTCGAGAGGTTACTTCCAAATTTGCATCTTTTTCCACGATTACTGGACTAAAAAGATAAAAACATAATCTGATGCTAAAAGTATGGGTCATGTGGATGTAGACCGCTTTTCACGATTCAAAATAATACAACTTGAGAGAAATGAAAACGAATGAAAGTACAATATTCTAATCAGAAATACCCCGAAGAAAATGAATTTATTGTTATAACATCCACTTTTTTTCTCCATAAACATCACTACTATTTCTTAAAAATGAGAGAGAATGATTGATTATTCTTTCAAATTAAGCCACATTAAGAAGATAAACAGAAACTTAATGCAAAGACTTATTTTTGATTGGAAAAGTTAATCCGTCAAACGAAATGTTACATTCCTAAAGTTACATCTAAATGCAGAAATACCACATTCTACCTGTCTTTGAAATAATTCGCAAGTTTAATAAGTTGACACTTCCAGCAAAAATTATTTATGCAGATAAACTGCTTTTCGTCATAAAATTAATATGAGAGAGCTGAAAACCGCAGAGAAAAGCATAGCGAATAAGGTGAAATTTTATATCTGAATCAGTTGGATGGATGATACATCATCGACCATCCCTGCAATAAGCCATTCGAAATCTCCTATTTACTAATAAAATTTCCAAGCATGAAGCGAAATGAACCTCTTTCCACCTAGTTCAAGTGTAACTGGTGTAAGATGCTGCGCAGCCGCTGCCATAATAACTTTCGCGATAAGTGAATTTCCTGTATATAAGATATGATCAAATCTCTCCTTCAAAAGATTTGTTGTTTCAGCAATGCCACCATTCACAACTGTCAAAAATCGCTGCAATTTTTCTACATTCAAATATGAATTTTGGAATTCAAAAAGAATATTATTATACTAATATTTCATATGCACCAAATCATTATTCCTTATTTATTTCATTCAATTCAAGAATATTTCAGGATTTAAAAGATTCGTCGGATTTTTTTCAAATCTAAAAGGCTCACCGAATCAAAAAAGTGTGAAAAAAGATCATGTAAAGCTGCAGAAGTAAAAGGTGCATATTCAGACGGTTTCACTATAATCGTATTACCTGAAACTTTCTTCAGCGAGAGAAAAAGTAAAAAGATGCTGCTGAAATAATGCGTGCAATTTTTGAAAATGTAATCATATCAAACACCACTGAAGAAGACATAGTTATGCATATGTGATATGTAAATAGAACTATGCTGGATCAAATAAAGCCTCTCTTCCAATTTGTCATATACGACTCAGCACTTTTTCTAAAAAGAGAAAATAATACTATTTAAGTTCTATCTCAGATATATTATTCAATAACTGACCGGCAGCCATTGCTGCAACTAGAGGTAATAAAACAAGAGACAGCGGATAGTTCCACGGAGCAATGATAAGGACCACACCCAAAGGTTCCTTCACAATAGCTACGGTATCCAGGAGTGAGAGAAATGTTTTCTTAACCTGAAAGTTTTTACAATGCTCTAAAATACTGAAATAATGAACGAGAAAGCTGCGCAATAATTAGCTACTGTTAAAATGCTATTCCGACATTTGAACATCTGAATATTTCAAATTCATAACTTACTGGTTCAGGCGAACTCCACTGCTCTAAATTATCCAACATATAATCGATTTCGACAAAAACGACATTCAGTTCTAAGCTGTATGTTAATTTTGATGACTGGAAAAAACTGACATGAATTAAAAGAATATATGAATTTAAAGGATTACAACAGAAGATAATAGATTGAACAAATAACAAAACAAGTTATGATCTGAAGGGATATTTTTCATGAAATTAGTTTCTTTTTAATCATATGTGGCAGTTATCGGTATTTCAAAATGACCAGTTTCTTTTTTTCCTCAGACTAGATTTTATTTTATGCCGATCTATAATTGAAATCATTCTGTGGTTTATACTAATCAGTTTGGTAATAATACTAGCCAGAATGATAGGCTCTTTGTCTTCTACTAAAAAAGCTTCACAAAAAAAAAAGAAAAAAAAAATTTGTGAGCATATGAAATAAAAATGAATTGAAAAAAAAAAGAAATTTAATTTTTCTTTAAATTTAGGCATAGAATTTCAATGAATTATAAGATCTTTTAAAGGCTTACTCGTTTAAGATCGTTGTATACAGCTTTGGTGAGAACATCAGTTTCTTCAATTAGGAGCTGCTTAAGATTTAGAAGCTGTTTTCGGCGGTATTCCAGTTTATTAGTAATTCCCGTAGAAAAATACGCCCTTTGCTCTTCTACCAACTGTAATAATAAAAAAAAGAAAGAGACTGAAAAAAAAAAAGAACTGAACTTAAACCAAATTTAAGAAAACAGTTAATTAAAACTTTTTTGAGAGGAGTTAAGAAAGAAAGAAACCCTGCAGCTTGTTGATACACCTAACAATAATGCAAGAATGGAAGTTATTCGATGAGATTTGAAAAAAAAAAAGTGGATTGTGCATGAATTACCTGGTGAAAGGGAGCATCATGCTGAATTACTGTTGCCATGAAACACTCTACTAATAACTGATTACTTCAACAACACGCCGCAGTCGTATTTCTGAAATGGAAGAGTCATTGCAATGTTTCGACCGATACCGCATTTGTTGATCTCGGAGATCACGGCTGAAAAATTCGGACTGATTGACAGTAGGGACAAGATAATGAGCTCTTTCTTCCTTTCCCAACCTTTTTTGTCTCTCGAATAAAAAACAGCCCAGAGACGAGAGAAGAGACTGTCAACATGAAAATCAAATTAATGATGTCACAATAACTGAAAAGACTAAAGGAAAGAAAGAGATGCTAGGGTTTTATGCATTTTGCTTGTCATATGCTGCAAGGAAGAAATATTGGTTTAAAGAAGAACAAAGATCACCCCGCCTTTCATTTGCCGTTAATAATGTCCGAGAAGTACACTGAGAAGTAAGTCAATACTGTGAACCCTGAATGTTGTTAGCTCAGGGAACAACAGTGCTATTTAGAAGGTGGCGACCAACATGAATAAGTCAACAAAGAAAGGAAACCCACGCATACGAGATAAATTACCAGCAATGTGATCGATCGCTTCCCCACCGCATCGATTATTCACTGAAGTTCTAATTGTATTAGTAGTATCAAAGTGTGGTGCAGCCCTTTTCGTGCTATCGAGACTAGCTTCATGATGGACAAAGAATACTATGGCTACTAATAAAGTTTTTCATATCAGAACAGTCTGTTTTGAGAAGTCATAGAAATGAAGGAAGAAAATCGAATATACCTCCGATTTCTAAGGAGCAGATAAATGGAGGATGAAAATTAGGTGATTTTTAGGGATGTGTTTAACGCATTACTTATGCGGAGTGAACGAGTACGGAAAGAACTTGTTTCCAAAAATGTTCAGTTCTGGAGAACACATTTCAATATATGTAAAATCTGGTGTAAGTAGAGTTATTTTATCCTGGTCATTCAGCTTCATTGCCATGAACTTCATGGGTCTTTGGCCGTATCTTAGATTAGCATTGTTGAAATTCTTGAATATTTGGTGTTAAATGGGCAGTAGGACTATAGTAAATCCTTCACCAGAATAATGAGCAAATCGAGATGTATGAGATCGTTAAGGATGAGATAAGATTAATCATTTGCCCGATGTGACTGATCTGAATTGGAAGAAAATCGTTGGCAGCAATGCTTTTCCACTGGTGGAAACAGTTAGACCTCTCAGCAGTGATGTATCGAGAAGTGTCAATGAAAATATGCGAAATATTTGATGGTATGGGAAATTACCGTAGGGTAAATTAATGGAGAGACTAAAGTAAGAAGAATGATATAAAGATTTCAAGAGAAAAATCTTGATTCTTTGCAGTAACAGCATACATACAACACTGTGTAATGGAGAAAAAAATCTGTTCCAAAGTAAAACAATAAGGGCTACTACCGTTTGATAGCAGGAGACAGTTGATCGAAGAGCATCGATCTGTGTACTTATTAGACAAGGAAAGACAGTATACCACTTACTTATTATTTATGTTGCAAACAATTAAGGTAATGATAGCGGAGAGGAACATGAAAAGAGAATCTTGGTTGTTTGATTGCTCAGTCGGGAAAAGACGGGACAAACAAGGTAACAGATTGGTTATAACAGTTTTTCAACGTTAAAGGCGGGAACTGAGAGTCGCGGAAAATTTAGGAAGAAATGAAATTACTGGTGAAGGACTATGACAAATCTTGTTACTTCTTTATAGTTATCGATTGATACACTGGATGATAGCACAATACATTCGGAACATTGTTGAGGTCTCTAGTGTGTCAAGGGCATGAATTTCTGGTCATGGGAAGGTGATGGAAATAAAAAGTAAACGAATGTTTAAATGCTTAGGATCTGGATGTGAGACTGCTAGTTCTTCAACTGAATTATGGAAGATCTAAAATGTTATACTTAGGTTTGAGTATAACATTTCAAATCTTATCATGATTCAGGAAAGAATTATCGAAGAAAATATGAAATGCGCAAAAGATTTGGTTTATTACAGTTCAGATAGGACAGTTTAAGATTTTAGAGAAATACAACTTCATTTCTTGGAGCATAACAAGATACATTTAGTGGATGTGTTTGAATCATCGTAGATTTGTCGCTCATTTCAAATGTGCATGCCAGGTTCTGCAAACGTTGCCTCAAAATCGACACCAGCACTCATTAATGCAAATATTATCAAACAAAAAGTAATAAGGAAGATTATTCCGCCAACAATTATGCAAGCTGTTGTGGGTGAACCCTCCAACGAACAGCAGAAGCATCTGAAAGCAATCTTTTATAAGGAATTCAACTTTGTCGAAGAATTCAGATGATAGGCCTGCAAATCCACAGAAGATAATGCTAATGATAAAGAATAAAGGAGTCACTCAATGTCATTTCTTTTTATTTATATAGATAAGTGCTGAAGTTTTAAGAATTCCGAATCTTCAACAAAAGAAGTGTATAACTGTAAATTTATATAACAAACTGTTTATTACTAAATCTCTGTCAGCAAGCCATGTTCCAAATCCTGCATTTTAGAATGAATATCACTCACTCGTCCTCTTTGAGGCCAGCTTTAATCATTTTTCTGGCACGTCGTTTCATTCGTTCCTTTCTAGTTAAATTCTTCTTATCTGTGCCGTACATTGATATGTCATACATCGATACGTTGGCACCCACATCTCCCACTGTCTGCAGATAGCATGCATGACATAACTTTCATTACAATGCAGTTTGAATCTTCATGATTATTTCACTCTTTTGACATGGTACTCAAAGTGTTTTAATTTAAAAAAAAAGACAATAAATATTGCTTACCGTGTCTCCCATTACAGAACTGAAAAGAACAAATTAAATCAGCAAAATTGATTTCGTATAGATTTTGATGTTATGTAATCATTGCATGTTTCTTTTCAGTAATTTTTCAAAATGATGGTTTTTAACGAATGAATTTGCCAACCGATGGATGCAAAAGGCAGAAGTATTGCTTTTATTTCGATACTTCTGTTGTAATATTTAAGACTAGTAATTTATACCAAAGATTTCCAGGTCTATATGACCAAAAAAAAAAAAAAATTCAAAATCAATGATTGGTACAGCGGTAACAAAAATCGATTTAGAACACAATTTTTTCACACCATTCATTTTAGAAATTTCCAACGCTTTTGTCGAATTCAATTCTTAAATTTTAGGTAAAAAAAGTATATCACTAACGTCATTATTTCACTTGGTAAATGGCTCTGTTTTCTTCTTTATATCGACTCTGAAATTTTTATAAAACTGATCAAAAAAGGACTTAAAAATCTAATCAAGATTTCCATATTCGAGAAACACAAATAAATTCATAAATGCGTAATAAGATGCATACAATTTCCAAGCGACGGTCAAGCCTGACGCTCAAACTGTGCAATTAAGGAAAGATTATCTAATCAAGCAGAAATGCCACTTTTATATTATAAATGAAAGCATTATGGGAATTTATCATTAAGCCAGTTTTCGAAATTCTAGTTCACCAAATGAATATGTAAATTATAAAGAAATTTGAATAAAACATCGAACGGAACAGGCAAGAAATAATTGGAACAAAAAAAATTTTTGAGTGGGACTTGTCTGAGACAATTTAATCAATTTATTTTTACTATTAAAATTCAGAAGCAAAGAAGCCAAAAGGTTAGCGATCACTTCGCATCTAGGTTTCTAATAATTTTTCCATCAGTTCTATAATAACAGACAGAATTGACAAGAATCTGCATTATCATTTCATGCAATAGGAGATTGATAGAATATAAGACACTGAGAAAGATTAAATGATGAAAGTCGGGTTAATTTATATGAATTGAAAAGTTAAATTTTGGTTGAAAAAAACTTTCACTAAATAAAATCTCTATGGCGCTATTGTCGGAATCGATAGAACCGTCAGTTGCATTACTATGCATGTACAGAATTGTGGAAACATGCCATAATCAATTACTTCATTCTAGTCATCTAAAATGTTTCCTTCATCAACCATAATGTGCTTAAATGCCTTTTTAGTATGGCTGAAGCTTTTGTACCATACCTCGATAGTATCCAACAGATAATTAGATTTCGTGAAAACTTTGGTGACATCGATTAAAATACGAATTATGAATTACTATGGTGAAGTCATTTTCATACATTAAGCAACTTTTATACTGATGTGTATGTTATGAAACATCAATCCAAAATGATTCAAGTATAAAATTTTAAAAACGTATCTAGTGATACAGAAATGATAAAAGCGATTCGAATTTCCTGAAAAAATCATAAAATAACAGAAGCGAAAGAATATTTTAAATTAGATCGATGTTTGCGTAAATTTGTTTATTTATACCAAAATTCTCGACAATTTTCACTCGTTATATCAATTATTTTTTGATGAAGGAAGTGAGAAATTCGAGTTGCTATGTCTCATTTCACAATTTAAGTTTCAATGCACTAGAAGCTTTTTTAAGATTTACAACCAGAAAAGAAGCAAATGAGAAAAAAGAAAATAGATAATTCCTTACATCAATACAGACTTTTTAAATGTATTAATGGCTGGAAAAAAAACTGAATAATTTGAATACCTGAAATGTGCAGCAGCACGCAACTTTATATTTAAATCATATGTTCTCTTGTCAGTGAATTCTCTGGAAATGAAATGATAGAGTAGTCCATAACTGTAAATTACTTGAATTAATCTAAAACTGACACTGTCAATCAAATTCAGTATCGTTTGAATAAGATGAACAGCCACAATTTAGAGGAATAATAAATATTGAATTTGAAAACAGACTTTATGATTTGTCTCAGATTAGCATTAACTTAAAAATAGGCCAATAATAAATCCAGAAATTTTAAACGGAAAATCTGACTGCAGAGTCATTATATTCTGCATGAAACAAATAAGTAGGACGCAATTTCTCATCATAATCCATTGCATACCCAGACATTTCAATACTTTGCAACGGCTGCTGCCCGACCTGTTTTGTAACTTCCTTTCCGGGTTTTTTTAACAGTAAATGCAAAGTAGCGTCTATAAAATAAAAAATTAGTGATAAAGAACAGAAAGCATTCCATTAACTGCTCTTCAAAGCTCAAAAATCTACTTCTTTTTCTTTTTGTTTATAGATCGCATTTTTGCACGTGTAAACTGATTTACCATTACAGAATTTTTAAATATAGATTCTTTCTAAAGTTTTTCGAAGATCAAATCATCGTTATCATTTCTGTATTATTGCCTTCAACAGTCTTTTCCTTTCAACTTGGTTGGATAATTGTCGTAACCACTGAGAGGATCAGTGTGAAATTTCATTTAAGATTGGCTAGTAATGAAAATAATTTGAAATAGCAGTGAGCATTTAATGGTTTACTGGATGTATTTAATTAATATATGGGTCAAAACTTTCTGATTAATCAATGCGAAGTATCGTTCGATGAGCTAGCAAAAATCAGACATACCTTTTTAGATCTTCTAAAAGAACGTTAGTTTTTTATGCTGAGTGACTGGAAAGGAAAATATACGTGCATTTCTGACTGTAGAATCTTTTGGAAATATTGCTCAATCATATTTCGACATGATATAATAAGGTCATATTTCATAGACATAAATTATAATTATTAAATAACGCACAATGAACATTTCGCTTTTTTGTCGGCACTTTGAAAAAAAACATATTAGGTATCTTCAACTGCCGATGAATGTTTTGCTTTATCGGCATCATTTATATTTTGTATTCTGTACAGATGTCGATTGTCGAGACACCTGTTTTCAAGATAAACTGCTGTTGCATCCTCAATGAAAAATTTAGGTAGATCAAGACGATACTGTAATGAAATGATACATTCTTATATTTCCAAATTTTCATGCAGACATTAATAATTCTTAAACTCCACCATTTTATAAACTAATTACTTAGACGGACTTTGGCTTGTTAATACTTCAGGATAGTGAGTAGCTGCTTTGCACAAGACACTGCTTTCAACTAATTAAATAGCACAAACTTTCCCGCATTATATTTGTAATACATTCTCATAACGTTCGTTAACACCAAGAAGTACTCTACCATGAAATTCTTCAAAACATGCTTTTTTAAATAGTGTTCGTTGCACTTTTGCATGACTTATATAAAGTTTCTGTCAGAAGATGTAGATAAGCGACACAATTTCAAGTGCTCTATGATGTAACTTGATTCACTTAACTGATAAAATAAAAAAGTTCAACATAGGATGCTGATTATTGCTTTATTAAATATCGTTACATTATTTTTCTAGTTGAGACTGCAAAATCGAAAAAAAAAATGTCTATTAAAATCTCGAAATCTTAAGAGACTGATGGAAATCATGTCCTAAGAATACTTTCATGAAATAAAATATTGCAACAAAATTGAGCAGATTGTACAAAAGTTCAAACTTGATAAATTGTTCTCAAAATTGACTTGTGACTGAAGTTCAACTTAAACTCCTGTTGCTGTGAACTATAACATGACCAAAACTGACTTAAGTTCCGAAGTCCTGACCTTTTAAATTCTTTGGTACTCCTCTTCCTACAGCATGTCGCCTTATGATTGGTTGATCTCCATTCATCTGTGAATCGGAACATTTTGGCGGTAAACATGTTTATCCTCATGGCCTGTTGGTCCCTTTGAAACTATATCGCTCCAGTTGAATATTAATATTCCTTGTATACCATGATTTTCTCTTGTTAGAGAAAAAGATCTGATAGTTTGTAATTTGATTGTAGTCTAGTTGGATTGAAGATTACTTACTCTTGTTATTGTGATTCGACTAAGTGAACAATAGGCTTTGTTGGGTTTATACGATATTATACACGATATCGCGCTTATACAATAGTAAAAATCAAATGAACAATACACGGTAAATAATAAGATACTGATAATCGTTTGAATGTTCATACGTTGCCGTGCTTTCCTTTTGTGACTTTTATTCTCTTTCCGCCCCACCGTTGCTGTTTGCTTCAGTTGAGCCTGTGCTGTCGAAACCGTCTTCGAAGTTGAACTAGGATTGAACTGCGGCTAACACATTGACCCTATCGACAATGCTGTTGAAGATACTGATATTGTAGACTGATCTAAGACACACAACTGGTTAACTCAAAAAGCTGCTTTTTATATGGATAATCCTTGGTATTGATAGTGGACGAAGGCTTAAAACACATTAATTATACACAAAGTTAGTTATCAGGACAAAGTATAAGGTACAGACAATTCCCATAAACTTCAGTCCTCGTAACATTCCTGACATTTAATATTCCAACATTTCACACGATGCACATAAGCTCTATTAGCAGATCGGACGATGAGAGAACAAAGACTTCTGTGCCGAGATATGGATAAGTGATTCACTTGCCTAAGGAATAGTACAAATATCATATGAGAAAATAATATGGACAAAGGGAATAAAAGGTAAAAGTAGGAGGAAGAAAGAAGCAAAAAAGAGCAAAAAAGGAAAACGATAGAGGAGGAAGCAGAGGAAGAAGAGAGAGAGAGGGAAGGAAATAAAGAGAGAAATATTATCAAAAAAGCATGTTTTTTACTTGTTACAGGTACGACATCTGATTGTAACATCCATTCGAATGCAACATTGTATCAAAATTGGTAAGAACTTGGAGAAGATTTTGAACAACAAACATTTAAATTTTTATTAAGCGATTACAATCGCCTTGCATTCCGGTACAACTCAGTAGATGATTATAAGTTTAAGGCTGGAAGATACATAAGCAGCAGTGAAGCTCTATGGAGGTTCTTTTATTTCCCATACATGAACGAAGTCCAGCTGTTGATTACTTGACATACATTTATAAAATGAACAAAGCGTTTATTTCACTGCTGCAAAATTTGCAATAGCCCTGAATCCACCGGCTACAACATTAGCTGCTTTCGTTATGCCAAAATGACGCGTTTGAGAAAACACCGTTATATTCGGAAGTGCCTACGTATTACACATGAAATGCGAGTAGAAAATCATTTGAACGATGCAAACAAGAAGAGCGAATCGACGGGCAATCTGACATATTCAAAGAAATTACGATAGCAGATTTTACATCGTGCATCCAGAAGATGAATGCTTCTATCTTCGCATGTTGGTAAATGTGCTCGGCCTAACGTTTTTCCAGCAATTGAGAATTATAGTGGCGTTATACATACCACTTTCCACAGTCCATTTCAAGTTCTGATTTATTGGGAAACGACCGGCACTGGGATGTTAGCACTAATGAACTTTCGAAGATTTAAGATTTTGAACAAACGAACATTTACATTTTTATTTAAATATACCAGCTGTAACACGCCACACCCAAATCAAATTTGTGCATTGTTTGCGATCATATTGACCGCCTGCTCTCCTTCATCTCCAACAGAGTTATGGGAGAAATATAAATCGCACATGGCTGAAGATATTTCCCATCGAATACGGAAAGAAAATTCAAATATAAATATGGATTTCACAATAGGAATCTACAATGAAGCGTTGATAATGATAGAAGATTTGCGCTTAGAAATCGCAAACAAAGTTCGTAATCAATTGGGAATGCCATCACCGAATCGATCTGCTGCTACTTTGTTCGATGTAGAATTGCGTCACGAACAGAAATTTCAAAGCAATTGTAAGAACTTTCGGGGATTTATGATTTTTGAATAAACGAACATTTACATTTTTCTTTATATATCCTAGCAGTAATAGGTGAAAAGTTACTGTGCTATGTCGGATACAGTTAGTCAATAATAATAATAATGGTAGTAGAGTGATGACTGATGAAATTACCCATGAAAATACGGAAACCACACCGCCATTGCAGTAGTAACGCATGGCCGGGTACAGTTAATATATATAAATAAAATGTAAGTGTTGCTATGGCAACTCGTGGTAGAGCATAGCTAGTCAATAATAATAATTCTAGTAGAGTGACGGTCGAAGAGAAACAAGATTATTCATGAAAATATGGAAACCAACACCGGTATTTCCAGATACTTCGATCGTTTATACATCTCATAATAGCCGTAACAAGAGTAAAATGGAACTAACTGCAAATAATCTCGAAATATTGCCCAAGAATGGCTGAGACTTAAATAAAAAAAAAAAAAAATTTTTTTTTATAATCTATTTGTTAGTTTAGTTTAGTGGAAGAATTTTTTCCTTTTTTTTTTTCAGATTAGCAGCCAAGTTTTAGTATCATAAATCTGAAGAAACCTGGCCGCTAACACGTACTAACCTAAGATAGATATTTCGAGAAATGAACTGGCACATGCCATGCAAAACCCTACAATTGTCACACATACAAAAATATGTTTTGGTGATATAGTTTAGTTTAGTGGAAGAATTTTTTCCTTTTTTTTTTTCAGATTAGCAGCCAAGTTTTAGTATCATAAATCTGAAGAAACCTGGCCGCTAACACGTACAAAAAAAAAAAACAAACAACACATCTTTCATCGTATTCCAAAAAGCAACAACTCTTTATCTCACAATCATGATTTTGCGTGCATATCACCAAAACATATTTTTGTATGTGTGACAATTGTAGGGTTTTGCATGGCATGTGCCAGTTCATTTCTCGAAATATCTATCTTAGGGTGAATGCTTTGTCTTTTTGCATGTCTTTGTTAGGATGCAATAAATATTGCGTGATGGAAGTGCGTACGTACACTTATCAATTCTATCCTACAATAGTAAGTATATTTAACCGAAGACAACTCATTCACCGTCTTACGTTGTTAATTTCGAGCAGACGCTTGGCTTGCTATCAGTATCCTACTTCTCCTGAATCCATTCCAACACTCAACTGAAGTTTTATTGCATTGAATTTTTTCAATAACTATGCAAAAAACAGTTTTCAATTTTTGATTTTATTAATTGATTACTCTCTGTACTGTCTCAAGTAATACTGCATATCAGATGGAATTGAGAAATTGTTACATTTGTAGAAGTGGCCAAGTTTTAGTATCACAACTCTAAAGTTATTCAAATTCTTCTCCGCAACTACTCGTTCCCATATTTTCAGTAAACCGATCAAATTCTTGGCTTTTCCTAAAAAAAAAAAATATGCGAAAAATTTAGAGAAATTTCTGACAAAATTGAATTTAGAGAATTTTATACAAATGAAAAAAAAGAATACCATGAATTTCAACCAGGCTTCCATATATTCGAGCACGTGATTTATCAGTCAACTTGAATAACTCATATGCATTCACAAACGATTCCAAAATAGCGGGCTAAAAAAGTGGAGCAAACTCTCGAACACGGAATGTTGACACTACTTCTCAATATTCGAAAACAGGTTCAAATTTAGATTTCTTTAGTTTCCATCTCTCTTCACTTGTTCAAAATCAATTCCCAAAAATTTGTTTTACTGTCATTTTTCATTTTCTTTGAAAAAAAATAAAAATGAGAAAAGTTTACAGTAATATAGAGAAAAGTAAAGAAACAACCCTGAGGGACTAGATAACAAATGTTGATAAACGTTTACCAACCTCTTTACATTTGCGCGCTACACTACATATAAATTCGACGTCTTCTGTTGATATGTTGTAGTTTTGTTTCTGAAGAATAATGGAAAGATTGATAAGATGAAATCACAGAATCAAACTATTCTATTTATACAAGAACTGAAATGATTTATAAAAGTTACTTTAGAATAAGAAGTAAATAGACTGGATAAGAACAGAAATGAAATTGACAAACTTGAGAAAGTACCCTTAGGAATTCCACAAACTTTATATGAAGTCCTTCTATAAGAAATACACAACCCAAGATGCAGATTTGTTGCAGACGACTTTCTATGCTTCTGTTGATGATTTCTACTACTTAAACAAAATTTATGACAAAATGGAGTTTATGAAAAATTTATGACAAAAAAAAATTATATATATATATATATGATTAAAACGCATATTAGCAATTTCAAATTCGAGACAATAGATAGTTTGAAACTGAATAAGAAATAGAGTTTAGCATACAATGAAATTAAAGAAGCCAAAAATATACAAAAACAAAAGACAGCAAAAAATTCGTGAAGGTTAGATTGAAACTGTAACCTTTCTGAAAAAATTCGTCATTCTTTTTGAAGGCTGCCCGTAACACAAAAAATGCTACACCTGATAATGAGCCATGTTTCCCATAATTGGAAAAATAATCGAATTCCTTAACAGCTTGCTTTACTTGATTCCTGTAGTAGTTCCAAATTTTCATTCAAGATTTTATTGGTGAAAGAAAAACAGTTCTTACAATGAGTGAAGAAAAAATGAGCTTGAGTAGAAAGAGGTTCTGGAGAAAATTACTACCAAATTTTTCTAGTTCCTGTACCAGACGAAAAAGCGAGAAAGAATACATGCAGCCTTATCAATTGGAAGAGGTTGGAGAATTTAACAGTTAAGGTGGAAAATACAATGATAAAGAACGGTCTGTTATCTTCCTGATATTATTTAAGACGTGATTTGAGTTCAGAAATTTAGTTCTTTTGCATTTTTCGGTTTGAAACGATTATACCATTCTTTTTCTAACTGGAAGTATGAAAAAAAAAAAAAAAAAAAAAAAAAAAAAACGAAGTAATCGAAGTATACTGATAGTTCTAATTTTACATATAAAGATGATGCAGAAATGAATATTTATAAAAACGCCTTTTGGGAACAATGGGATGTCCCGAAAATGAATTAATGGAATGAAAGGCGAAAGTATGAAAAATCTTGGAGAAACCATCGCGGCACTTTTGACACACATAAAATTGAATTCAACTAATTCTGACTTCTATTAAATTCAATCATTTATAACCTCTATGAATCCAGTCAAATTTTTGATCCATATAAAAATAAAAAGAAAGATTTGCAAATCATTTCCACATTGCCACCAGTGATTTTTATAAAGCCAAACTGAAAGCTATGAAGAAGAAGAAAAAACATACCTGAAGCACCTTCCCAATAAAAGAAATGTAGTTTTGAATGTAATTTCTTTTAGAATTTGTCAAAATTACCATATGCAGATCACTAATAATTATGACAAATATAGTCAATTGTAAAAACTTGCATGAGTAGTTTATTCAATCTTAGTAAATCCTAGATTTTAAATATTTAAATGACGGAGCTAAACGATAACATTATGCGATGTGAAGTATGTTTGCGATGCTGGAAAATATTTTCGATGGAAAGTATTCTGCTTCGCATAAATTCTGCTATTTATATTTTGGATGATATACATGAACAATTCACGATTGTTCATTGCAATTTTGATTTCAAAATTTGTCGCATTTTCTAAAATATAAAGATAGAATTGACTTAGCATGGAAATTAAGTTTTCCAAATTTAGTGAAAATAATTTTAAAAATAGATCTACCACACGTAAACGTTTTTAATTTATGGGTGAATACGTGAATCGAGGTAATAGAGTTTTGAAATTATTTCGCTACTAATGGCGTAGAAGGTATTCTATTCCAGATCGTTCATATTAAGAGTTACTTCCTTGGCAAATGTTATTCGATAATGGACAAGGACTTCTAAAAGTTCTATCCTAATTTGAAATTATAAATTCTGAATGGTATTAAGTTCGCTACCCAAAGCACTTTTATGTACTATATGGCAGTCATGAGAAACGTGTTGTAAACAGAACATACAGTTTTTTTGAAGATTCAACGATTCCCGGAAAAGAGGAACTCAATTCTGAACTTATACCAACATGCCCGATATTTTTCGAATCTAACAATTTCAATATCATTAAAACACCTTTGAAATCTGCAAATTATGAATTTATCACGTAAATCGACAAGCTCTTAATGATAAGCCAACAGCTAATAATTAAATTAGAGAAAAAAGGAACAGTATCTTCAAATAATAGCTTTACCATAATGGCATCAAAGGCTGGGAGATCGATAGATAGCTTAATATCGGATAAGAACACATCAGTTGGCATGAAGCATGATGCTTGCTGCATAACTGTGTTAAATGCACGCAGCTTTACGGAGAAAGTCAGAAGTATGAGAATATATAGTGAAGCAAATTTTGGGTTTTCAATTGTATGCTGTTAGCAACACTGAATATATATTAGAGGTATATGGAGGTATTTCAAAAGATTATGTTAACTAGAATCATTTGAAACGGATTTGCAGACTGACAGATATTACTAATATTGGATCCATCAACGATTTCATATCGGCCGATCCTGGTAACTTCCCCGGAAAATATATTCCAAAACTCGTGAGATATCTTAAAGTATATGCGTTTTTGTTAGAGCTGTTTTAGATTTAATCACTAAATGATGTGTACCGGATACGTTAAAGAAGGAATTTTGGAAGATCTCATTAATTGGCTCATTTAAAAAGAATTTACAAAGTAACAGACCGATCCGATAAAGACTAAATACATGGAAACAAACATACAAAAATAAAATGACAAATTCATTTCAAGAAAGCAAATGAGATATTAATAACCTCTCGAGATTAAATAACCATTACTATGGACTGTTCCTTACAAAACATTAAACAAACTGACATTTAGTTTTTCGGAAAGCAAGCATACAGAAGAGTTTTCACAAAGCTGAACGATGATCTCATCATCAGAGGTCATTAAATGAATCTCATGACCCCGTTGACAGCTTATTTAAATGAATATGCTGTTGCAATTTACTATTAATTAGTTATTTTCATAGCAATTTATTAATCTTTGTTAAACTACTCATCATTCAACGCTGGATATCACTATTACAGTAAAACACGTCGATTGTACAGTTGATCTGTTTTCAAATAAAATTTAGAGACCTTATGGATCCAAATCTAGAAGTTAGGAAATAGCAACATACATTTTCAACGCTTTCATGAGGAAAAATAAATCATTAAAAGATAACGTTGAAAAACAAGGAAATGAAGAGAGATGAAAGAAACGAGTCAAATGGAGCTGTAAAAAAAAAAAGGAAAAAAAAATTGTTACCAAAATTAAAACCTCTTTTCTTCTGCGGCTTATTGTTCCACGTTTGAGCTTTCAAGTTGCACTAACAGGGATCCTAAACTAATCTTAAAGTAAGGATTCACAGCAGCAATATTTCTCATCTAATGAGGATTGTTAATATTACAATAAATTTTGATAGAAAAAAAGGTTTGATTAAACGAATTCTTACAAATAACTCAATTTTTTTTCACAGGTGATTTAAGAAAGATACAAATTCCTTAATGATCAAAAAATGGTGAACAGTATTTTCTGCATTATATCAGTGTGGTGAACTGAACAACAGAGCAGGAATATTATATGTATGAATGCCTATATTATATGAATGTTTATACTATGCCACCTAACAGTTTAGGTCAATAATAATACCATCAAAAATCCGACTGCAATTAAAAACCTGATAATGTGCAACAAATTTTAGCCATGTTCATCAATACAAGTGAGGCTGATGAAATTGAGAAGTTATAGTTTCCCCAAATTGATAGTGCCAATATTTTTGCTCAAGCATAGCGTTAAAGCACCTATTAATCTGACGATTTTGCACTGATAGGTATTTTAATGCTACGCTTGAGCATAAATATTAGTATGACCAATTTAGCACGGCTCTAATTCAACAGAAAATACATACTTCTAAGTGCTCACCAAAATACTGCTTTTGTACTATTGTTGAAGTGAATAAACAGAGACTATGCGACGAGAAATCTTGAGAAACTATAAACAAATAAAAGAAATGCGAGGAAAGTGGAATGGCGAAATAAAGATAATGCGCTACAAACAAAGAGAAAAAATCGAAAACCAAATATGGCGAACTGCTGAAAAAGGCCGTGCCCATGAGAGCCAGCAAAGAGAAAGCGCAAATAAGAAAAAAAGTCTATGAGGCCAAAAAAAAGGAAGAGTTCGAATCGTCAAATATGACAACTGAAGATCAGAAGATACCCAATAAGAAATTAAACGTAAATACGAAAAAAAAAGGCAATGATTCATCGATTGATGAAAAGAGTGAAGAATACGATTGGAAACACAAGAAGAATGAATCAAACAAAGGATTAATTACACGCATAATATTTACTAAAAGTTCTATATATATTCAAGCAAACCATCTGTATTTAACATTGCATCATTGGATCATCAACACAAGTTATGTAACTTCCATGATCAAGTAATAAAACTTACCTCTTAAGTAAATCTTGTATGAAGATTCTGAAAACACAATCCTTCACTTTGCAAAACCTTAAATCAATAAGGCAACAATAAAATTGACGGGCTATTTTATATGCATCTTCACCCATATTATCGAAAATTCGACGTATAGCTCCTTCCACTTGTTCATCCATTACTGAGGCTTCTCCAGCTAAAGTATAAAATTACTGGTTGATGCAACGAAATTATTACAGTAACTAATCATTACTCAAAAAATTATTAGCAATGAAATGAACATGAAAAAAAAATGAAAAAGCCCAATTTAAATAGAAAAAAGACAAACCGAATCTGAATTCAGCGCCGTGTGACATGTAATGCTTTTCCAAAACTTTTTTCCCTTCCTCCCAACCAAGATGAGTTACTACAACTGCTGCCATTTTGACAGCCATATAGTCAGGCACTTTTGCTTTCGTGGTGCTAAAACAACTGTCAGTAAATTTTTTATACATAGGAGAAAAAGTATTAATTAAAAACAAGTAAAACTTACAGATCATTAAAATGTTTTTTGGCTTTTTGCATCTCAGCTTCGGTAAACGAATGATTTCCTTTCATAATATCATTGAATGCATCCTTTATCATTGACTGAAAGGACTAGAAATTTACTATTGCACTAAAATAGCACTGAGTCAGTCTCTATTTCCAAAAAAATGCTTCAAAAATCGGGTGCCGACTCAAGACTCATCATGGTTATTTCAGCAGCTTTCCCAAAACAGATTTACAGTTATCAGCAATCCAAACAATTTACTCATTCGCTATTTAGTTTCTTAACAGTGACACATAAGACGTAATTCAGACTGCTCACATCAACACTCCAACTATATTTCTTCGATCGAACATGAGTCATTCCATCTGAACATGCTTGAGAATTCACTGTTCTTTTTAAATGTATCACAAAAGCACGACGTAGGTCCATCAAAATCGAACATTCAAAAGGAAACCAAAGTTTTGAGATTGGACTTAACTTCACCAAGCTTCGTGCCATTATAACAACTACCATTTTTCCAAATACAATCTAAATTACTTCGGGAAATTTTAAGAAAATATGTGTTGTATCTTAATACAAGATTTCTACGATTGAAATATCCTTCGTAAAAAGCAGGGTTTGACATCATTTTCCCACAAGCCAATAAGTGATTCTCGAAGAACGAATAAAAGACTATCTCCAAGTGTCTTAAGAAGCATTTTCTTTATTTCATTTGCAAAGATGATAAAGTGATCTTTCGCTCATCTTTCATCTGAATTAATAAGCAATAACAATTAATCAAACGACAAAATAGAAGCATCTAAACAATGCAACAATTTGCAGAAAAAATTTATGGAAAAAATCCAGAGTAATGAATTAGATTAAAAAACTTAAGAGCATGAATTTTCATTTCGAAATACGATAATGTAGCATTATCAAAGTATAATAAGCTCAAAAACTCTGAACATTAAAAATTATCATTATCGTCGACACTTACGGTTCTCGCTTTAATAACTGATGGCAGAATGGTTGAAGAAACTCTATTTTAATTATTAAAAAACACGAACAGTTGAAATAAAATCACGGCACCGGTACATTTTCATGAACAATCTCAAAATTCAATCCTTTCGATTTCAACAGCAATGAATTGATTTCCGGGGTCAATTGCATACCAGTAGCTTTCAGTTTCTCATCAATTAAATTAATCATCGCTTTATTTTTTCGCTTAGCTGCAATATAGAAAAATATGATGAAGTATGATGCGCACTTCAGTCATAATCAGTAGTAACTGATAAATATTTCCCATGAGTTAGAGGATAAAAACATACCATAAAAAGTGACAATTTTGGACACAGCATTTTCCAAATCTCGTTGTTCCAAAATATTTTTTGCAATGCAAAGTTCGAATAAATCAAGAATAACTTCTATCTGCAGTATTTATTTTATTGGAAAAAAAAACTGCACTTGAGAAGTTTCAAATTTACTGTAAGAAAGCAAAATCTAATTCTGAGAAAAAATGTCATAAAAATTTAAAAACGTACCCGGTCCAAATCAATTTCTCGGTCAATATAATAATTAAGTTTCGCTCCAGAAATTCGGAAACCGCTACTCTAAAAAAACATTAAAGCTGAAATATTTAGTTAAATTCATACAACGAAATATGTAGCCATGTTTTTCTGCTACTTCCATCTAACAAAATAAAAAATGAACTCATAATTATTTCTCACATTGAGATATGTTTTATTTATTTCGCTAACATTTAAGAACACACAAAATACTGCTTACCTGTATTAATCGCATTGCATGAGCTTTTTTGCAACGCTCTAAGAGAGCAACACAAAAATCAGCCAATGATGATTCCCTGCCATGATAAATCGTGATCAAATTAAGCACTAAAAAATAATCACTTGATTAACTTCGAAGAACATTATCTATTTCTAGTATTAACATTACTTCTCAGTAATTTTATTGGAATGATATAAACAGAAGAGTATGCAGGAGTACAAAGGAGCAACAAACAGAAATTACCACTTGATCACGAAAAGAACACAAAAAAACCTCCAGAAATGATTGTTATGTCGTCTTTTTCGATTGCTGCATTCATCAAATCGAATTGACCGAACACTGAATTTTTTTGAACACTGATAATTTTTAACAAATTGAGAGCTTGACTTAGATTATCTCTGCAAAAAAAGGATTTGACAAATTCACTTCTCGCGAGATTTGATTATGTTAGTAGTTCGTTTGAAATTCCAGTCTTCTATACAAAAACAAAGGTTCATATGAATGCTTCTATTTAAAGAAATTAAGATTTGTGTAGATAAAAATAACCTCAAAAACTCACTTTTCAATTAATTCATGAAATGCGTTAACTCTTGTGTTGTATAAAAGCGCTTGCTTAACATTTAAATTAAGATCCAATATCTTGCTTACTTCATTTAAAAATATCATTCGCCCATCTGATGCATCCGACGAATCGTACTGCAATAACCAAAGGAAGAAATGGCAAACACTTCTGCTTTATAAATCGTATTTTCTTTAAAGTAATTAATTATCTGATTAAAAAAAAGTCAAGATAACTTATAAATAATAGCAATTTACAATGCCAATTTCTGCAATAAAATTCTTGCACTTATAAAAAAAAAAACAAAAATATCTAACAGCAGTAAGCACATGATAAGAAAGATCGTCATGAAGTTCGCTGAGTTTCAACAGAACGGATTTGAAATGATCCATCATTTTTGATAAATATAGTTTCTCAGCCAACAATAAGCCTAAAGATGCAGATATTTGTTCCGACCTGTAAGTAAAATAAATTTTATTCCAGCAACAAAGCAACATTCTTATTAAATTGAAAATGTATTAAAACTAATAGAAACGAAATCAATATATGAAGTTTCTGTGCATTATGATTATTTCATTAGTGAAGCGTTGATAAGCAAGCGAATAATGTGGGGATCCAAAATGCGCAGTTTTGAAATTTCCTAAACATTAATTACACGAAATAAAATCCAGCCAACTGAAAAAGATACTTAATAACCCAAATTTCCTTTGCCTTTTCCAAATCATCAGAATCAAGTGCATTCCGCAGTTCCGATTCTGTGAGTTCTCGATTCGTGTTTTCTGTTTTTCCTAGAGATTTTTGTCTAATACCATGATCCGTTGCAGTCTGCAATCCAAAAAGTTTGTACATGAACAGAAATATAAAAATTGGTTCAAAAAGCGTACATTATTAGATAAAAAGAACATTTTCCAAATAAATAAATAAAATGTTAAAAATTTAAGACTTCTTCAAGATATTATGTAACAAACAGAAAAGATTACTTTGCTTAAAGTGTTCATTTTTTCATCCATGTAATGTTTACTTCTTCGAACTTTTGTGGCCAGAGATGATTCCTAAGAATCGAAATTTATGCATTACTGAACTTTACTCAAAAAAGCCTATGGAGGAACGAATGAAACCATTTGAATCACAAAATTTAATTGTCTAGCCCAAGCCATCATATAAATAAGTAATTAAAAGAAAACGCTAAAATTACGAATGCAGCCTTACTTTTTCTGATAATATATTTACAAATTGTTTCTTTGACAGTTCACCATTCCGATCAAGAGTTTGCAAAAGATCGTCTTTATCGACTTTCCGAAGAACAATTCGTTTATCGGCAGACCACAATTCACACATTATTTTGACTTTATTCAAATCACCAGCAACGATGGCTGCTTTGATTATCTGCATTCCTTTTCCATATTGACGATTATTGCTTACACCGGGTACTAAAATTTAATTCCTTAAAACAAAAGAATTATTATTAAATGAAATTTAATAGAATTGACGATTATTGCCTACACCGGGTACTAAAATTTAATTCCTTAAAACAAAAGAATTATTATTAAATGAAATTTAATAGAAAATTGAAAAGTCATTGAAGTGTAGGAAAAATAAGACAACAAAATGGACTTACATGGAAAAAGCAACCGTAAAAGATAGCAAGCTGGAAAGAGACTTTTGTTGTAAACTGACATATTGAGAATGAGATTTTTCACTTCTCGACACGGATAAGCCTCTCCTGCTGAAGAATTCTTCAAAGCCCTTAAAATGAAGAAAAAAAAGAATCCATTGGAGTGAAGCATGATAAGCAATCTTTCGCAACAAAATAACTATCCGCAGAATGACATATAAATCGATCTGAACAGCTTACCCATGCAACAGTAATTGAAGCTGCTGCATTTGCTTCGTTGCCAATAAATGAGTAATGAGGACATCAACTACGAAACACTGTACCAAATTGTCATTTTCAACTTTTCTCATTAACTGTGGCAGAACATCCATGTCTAAAATCACGTAATTAATACAAATCGTTACTGTAATTTACTAAAATGTCTTTTCGACGTATTCTTAATTCCGGTTGTTCAGTAAGAAGATCCCAAAATATTGGTGGGATAGTTAACCATAAGTAGTATAATGGACATCTGAAGTATCTGAATTTTACTTATCATGAAAGAGGAGAAGGCTATTACGCATGAAGTGCTACTTAAATGAAAATATTGATAACGCATTATTGACGCAAAGATTATATAAACGATGCATTACCTTTCAAAAGTGGAACAATAAACAAATCTTTCACATTTGCAAAGTATTTGTCACCGCAAGAGGCAACTCCAGTACTCCGAAGAGAACGAGCAATCTCAGACAAATGTTCAACTTTCTTCTCAATTGTGTCAGCCTTCATTAACTAAAAAAAATCGAAGCTTATACTAGAAAATTTATTAAATAGTGCTATCGAATACATAAAGAGAAAATAATTTATTCAAAAATCTAAATGCTAAAGTCAAAAAGGATCACTGATCTGGAACTTAAGCCAAATATTCCAACAGAAAAGTGAAAAAGCTTATATAGTATCTCATAATTTGCTAAGCGATAATAATTATCCCAGTGAATTCTCATAAATCAAAAAACTCAGTTCAATTCCTTACTACGAGTTAAATTACATTTTCATATGTTGAACTATATTAATGCAGAATAAGTTTAGCTAAAAAGATAGCAAATGACACGGATTAAACATTTCCAATCGAGCTTCAGTTAAATATAGTATCTTATTATTTACTAAGTCGAAAGTTTCAGTCGAATTCTATCCTAATGAATTACTCTAACAGCATTGGACTGATGTAATTCCAGCAGTAGAATCATTTAAATGAAATTTCGACAATTCACCTCTCTGAAATGTAATACTGCGACAGGAAGCTGTAAATGAGGACGACTCTGTAATTCTATAAAATCATCTGTTCGCTTGTAGATTGAAAAGAGATTGTGGAAATCTTTAGGATTATTTAAAGCTATATCGCGTAAATAGATACGAAATGGATGCCTGCAACAATTTAATATTTACGCTCAAAAATTTAACCAAAGAAATTTCAGATGAAAACAAGAATACATTTACTTTAAAATACTGCACTTCTGGAAAACTATGCACATTCTTACAACTTCTTCAATCTGCTTCTTTTGAACAACCGATGAGAACTGCCTTATTAGGACGAATCGCAATCTTGACCTGAAAAAGTAAAAAACAGAACATGTTACAGCGAAATACTCTACAAGATGTTTAATAAGGAATATGTAAAAATAATAAGATTTGGCAGTCTAATACTGCATTCTTCACCGTTTATATCCAAAATAACCATTTTGAAAATTTAAAAACTTGATTAGGTACTCCTAATCTAATATCAGTACAATAAGACAAGCAGCTTTACATAGTTTCTTAAAATTGATAGAAGATAATTACAAGATCCAGCAAAACTTGCTTTAAGCTGGTAAAATCAAGCATGAAATCCTAACGATACATTGAGTTGAGTTTATTAAACTACCAATTAACCGAAGTTAACATATTATCGACATTTCAGTTTTTTACTGTCACCGCTTTAGAAATACAATAAGTTAAATTCAAAAAATAATTAGTGAAAATAACAAAAATAAAATAAAACATACCGTTTTTCAGTGTTTAGAATAAGATCAAGTAACATCGCAGCAGCCGCAATATTATCTTCTCCTTTACTTAAAAATCTGCGGATCCTATTGCAAATTACGGGCTCCCACTGCCTGCTCAAATCTTCTGATGAAGATACAAGAAGGCTTTTTAGCTAGAAATAAAACCAATAGAGCTGAAAATTAAATTTTAACAAAAATTAGGTGAAAAATAAAAGCAAGTCTGATTCATGTCTTCCAATGTTAAAAGAGCAGTTTCAGAAACAACACTGCATACATACCTTTATAACTGCTTCCAAATTCCCTTTTTCAGCAAGAGAAAATAATAATTCATATATAGAAACTTGATGCGTCTCTATGAAAATGTTAACATTCGCAACTTTATCCAGAAACTGAAAATAATCCTGCGATTATTAGTAAATTCTCTCACAATATAGATTATCATGTTACACAGATGAACAAATAAATGCCTAACCTCTAGAACACTCCCATCATCAACGTGTTCGGCTTTTGCCAATATATAAGCCATCTTTAAGCTATCTGTCAAGGACACATTACTTGCAACACGCTGAAAATGAGAAAATGGTTTAAAGACAAAAAAAAAAAAAGATAATAGTATCAAGATTCTTTTTATGATGACTCTTATTAAAAGTTAAAAATAAAGAAATTAAAAATGCTTACTTCAATAACTGACTTCGCTTTCCCATCTTGTCCTGAACTCGTCAAACTATAAACCATAGATTCAAGTATCTGATTAGGCAGTTGTATTCCAATATTTTTTACATGGCTAACTATTTCACTGAAAATGAAACTGTAATTATAAAATAGTAAATAATCTCAACTATAGAAAAAAAAAAACAATTGAGCTTTTTAAGAGTTAAATACAACAATTTTCCTTAGGAGGCAGAAGAATCTGCTGTTGTCAACGAGCCAACAGCGGGAAAATAACAGAGGCTTTAAAATTTTAAATTTCAAATCACAGAAATTCACAAATACTGCTAATTGAAGTTGGTAGATGGAATTGACGCTATTAAATGATGGAAGAAAGCTTATCCAATTAGTGACTATCAGTGCATCCAATAAAAGTTATCGCTTATTGAAGCAAAGATAAACGCAAATATATGCATGAATATATACATGCTAACACCAACAGAAATCATTTTGTAGAAAAAATTTTACATAATTCCCTTCAAATCAGTCTTTCGTGCGTAAATTCGAGAAAGCTGGCCAAATGTTTGGGCGTCGGGAATAAGTCCATCTGATTCGAACTGCTTCAACGTTTCTACTACATCAATATCTATCTGGTTATCAATCTGAGCAGCAAGCAGAGCATTTCGAGAAGTAATGCCTAGTGCAACACCTTAAAAATATATTAATTTCTCCTGTTTTTTAGATAATACTCAAAAAATTTTTTAAATTAAAATGACAAGTAATGGCACAACTATATGTTATGCTTTTTGAAGTTTTTCAACTCTAGACTCATATGAAATGCATGTACAATGAGAAAAATCAGTTAAAGAACGCACCAAAAGAGCAGACTGCAGAATTATAACATTTCGATAGCGATTGAAACTTACAATATGTTCAGGATTTAAATAGCACTAATCCAAAAATAATTTAACAAAATTAGCAAATTTATGATATGCCAACCTCTCATTTTAAGGATTTGAAGCAAACGATTAGTATATTCGTTTCTTTGCACTGCGGATAACATTTGACATCGACATCCAGTGGCACTTATAAGAACAGCAATTTCTGAATCAGCCAATTTTTTGGCATTGCATTTAAAATCATTCAGCATATGCAGTGCTTTCTCAAGATGTGCCTCTGTCACCAGGCAGTTCCATTCAATGCTAAAAAAATTATTAAAGTTATAAATATAATGAAATAAAAAGATAAATATTATAAAGAAAGGCAAAATATTTCTGATGAGAAAATTCAAAATCCATGCTATTTCCTTCCTTAATTCATCAGTACTTTTGCAAGATATCTGATTTAACCAAGAGTACAACATTTAATAAAACTTCGATTTTCCCTGAAAAGATCGCAAAAGAGATGGCTAAAATTAAGAAAAAAAACCATTCTTCTTTCTATCAAAACTCGGAAATAAAAAAAAAAGAAAGAAAAAAGAAAAAACTCAAAATCCTAATCACGATACCTATCGATGACATCGTAAATGTTTTTCTGCTGATCAACTTGTAAATGCTTAACATGTTTTTTGAAAAGACTTAGCTCCAAATAGCTCATTTGAGAATGTTGCAATTTATCCAAAGAATCCAGTGGCCATTTTGAATTGTAAAATCCCTAAAAATATTTTAGCAGAATGTTCAAATGTTTGCTTAAATTATAAGGACATATTGTTTCCTGAAACAAAAATTTGTTTACAAAATCTGAAGTACCAATGAATTTGCAATTAATGTCGAAGGTCTGACTGTTTTATCAATATCCTGAATGAGAGAAGCAGCGGTTCTTTTCTTTATGACTTCTGTAATTCGCCTCTTGCATAGTCTAAAAATGATATGCTTTTAGTGAAATTCTCCAAGCAAAGAGGATAATACTTGGATACTGAAAAATTTTATTAATTAGTTGATAAAACATCTGAAGTACCAAACAGAATTGCGAAACTATTTTGAAGTTTAAATAAAAACAAATACGAAATAAAGAATACGATTTTGCGGAACGAATTCTTGATGTTGTGAACATTCCGCAAAATTACATGTAGAAAATACCGCCAAACATTCAAAACTGGAAAAAAAAAAATTAGCAAGAGCCACTGAATACAATTTACAGCAAGGCAAATCTTTTGTTTAAGATTATTTCCAAATCTCTGAAATGAAAACTTATTTTGACAAGTTTTAACTGAAAAACTAAGAGTAACCAAACTATCAAATTGCTAGTAATATAGTCAGTTGTATCATTCGCTATATAGGCTATTACAATTAAAATTTTTAGGCACCTTTTCTTTGCTGTACCAGCTAGTTACGGCAGAGAAAAGGTATCTTAATTTTAACTAATTGGCCGCCAGGAATTTATGAATTTAAGTATTCCGATGTCATTAAAGCAATCAACTAATGTTATGTTGAATCACTTAAAGGAACCAGATTAGAAAAATTTTAATCCTGATTTGATGAGTAGCAAAGTCATTGTCAGAATAACCATGAATCAAGATAACAGAACAAATCATATTCTTTCATCTTTAATAAGAAACAAAGAGACAGTCCTGACAAAATAAAAAATTATTGCTATCCAATATCAAAGGGAATTTACTCTATTATACATTCTTTCTTTGCGGTAATATTCTTTCGTTAACAATTTTTCGTTCAAAAAATAAATTTCTACACGTTTAAATCAGATTAACATCTATGTATAGATTCGCGTTTCTTTTAAAATCCTATTCCAGATTTAAAGTAATGTAAAAGATTTAGATTTCGTAATATTCTCAAATATTGCTATCCATAATCTCACAAAAGGTGAAGTTGAAAAAGTCAGGAACAAATACATAAATCCACATATTGTGATAAACAATAAATAAAGCAATAGTGACATATTCCCGTTATGGCAAAATCATGATAAATTTATATGAATACGATTCTACAACAAAAGAACATAACAGTGATGAATGACGCAAATATTATATTTAAAAATATGCAGAAAATATAAAATATCGCGCTCCTGGCAACCAAAAAAATAATGTATAACTTCAAAAATTTTCAAATCTTATCTGAAATGGGTATACTTAAGAGAAAGCCAAGACTGACAAATAAAACTCTAATAAAATAAAGCTACACAATATGTTCCTCAACATCAATGAAAATGCTAAGATTAACTATTAACATGGCTTAAATTAACGAATTTTTATAAAACTGTTAACGAGCAATGAAACTTCAGAAGTCTACCTAACGAAACTAAATGAGACAACCATCAGCATCAAACTTGAGGTCAAGTAATGAAATGATCTGTGGCTTGGAAGTTTGAATATCATCAGTGAGTGATGATCCAGCATTTGATTGCAAAGCATGGGTTGAATTAAATAGGATATGTTGTTTTGCCCGATCAGTTGAGTCGCATTTCCTTAAGAATAATTATATAATCAGAAATTATCCCATTTCAAATCATCGTGCCTCAATCTATATTCAAAACAGTTTAAGTCATAATTCGATGCAAGATCTCTGCAGTTCACAGCAAAAAATGTTAAACATTTCATCAAATTTCAAATGCAATATAAAAAGTAGAAGGGAAAGAAAAAAAAGTAAAGAAAAACTTACATTTTGACGATTGGGCCATCATCATGCCTGCCCTGCGTTGCACTGTGTTTTGTTGTGTTTTTCAGTGTTGGAAATAGATCAGATCTTTTTATTAAAGCATTCTCTGCAGCACGCATTTGAGCTAACTGCATTGTATGTCCACAGCCTACCGCTAGTCGTTTTTTTCTGAAATACAACTAATAAAGACATATATCAAGATATGCATATTCAGATAAAACTATTAGACTGATGCAAAAATAGCAGCAAAAATGAATTAATTATAGCACTTCCTATTTTGATAACAAAATATGTTTAGGCTCCGTTAACAAACATCCAAGATTTCTAAAAAAAATATGAAGCATTACAACTGAAAAACATTGTCAAATATCTTTAAATAACACAGAAAGATAGTAGTAAACAGAGTTAGCAATCTCGAGATTTGAAAGAACGAAAAAACGGTTCCATAATAATAGAGCATATTTATAAAACCATCAATATGTAAATGGTAATAAGTTGCATAGAATTACCTGAAATAAACAGCAACTTTGTATATCCTCGTATTAGTCGGACCTTCGACAGCTATTGTCCTATATTCCGGTATATCTGGTTCACCACCATCCACTTGCCGTAGAGTTAAACAACACTGTTGCAACTGTGATTTCGGGTCGTTCCAATGCTGCGCAATAATAAAAAACTGAAAAGAAATTCCACTCAATTTTTAATTTACCATCTCAAATGCAAAATGAATAAGAACCGGATCAATGCTGTTTACAAATCGTTTCAACAACAGAAGAAAAAAAAACAGCTAAAGAAATGGATAACTAAAATGACCATAAAGCTAGCTTATGACTGCAATTAGAGTTTCCAGTAAATCCAGATTAAACTGCATTAAGAACAAACTTTTAAGCGAGGGAAGAAGCAAATCCTACAGAAAACTTTGCAATAATCGAATCCACGATCGACGTAAAGAGCACCAAGAAATGCTAAATAGAAAATAATAAATCATGAATGTACCAAATAACTATGTTTGTTCTGTCATCATACTAATGTCAGATGACGAAATTTTTTAGTTTTTGTATTCAAACTTCTTAAAGACTGAATATGAATATGGGAAATGTTATTCAGCATGACAGCAGCAGCAATTATTATCACAATTAAGTTTCAATTATGATAGTGAATCTATATAATTCACATATATGGACATACCCTCAACAAGATCAGCTTTGTCTTTTACCCTCAACACTGGCATCCCACTTTTCTGCATAACTTTTGGTGTAACCAAATATTTTGTCATGCCGATATCATCACAGATCACAGATTGTGTCTAAAAATCTCATCTTGCAAGCTAGATTAACACAATGCACTAGTTTTTAGCATATCAGTTTTACTGCTTATGCTTCCAGGTAGTTTTGAAGAATCAAGGAAATTGTTGGTATATCTCAAAATATGTAACGACAGCTTGTTGAATTCATGACTTTAAAATGAGAAGATATGATTAGAAATAAACTTAATTAATAAATCGAGAAAAGAGGATGGCAGCTTTTCTCGATTTATTTATTTACCAAAAAAAAAAAAAAAAAAAGGCATACACAACCACGGAAAAACATTTCTATCCAAAAAATCTGAAGTTATGATTGGAACTTACTCTGTTGCTAACCAAACATGTGCGCAATATTGATAAGTGACCTTCATGATGGTATGGAAAATGTTTATAAAGATAATCCGTCGTTATCAACTGCAGAACCGTATCTCCAAGAAATTCCAACCTTTGGTTGTGACCCCTAGAATATTTTCACGAAATTCATGGTAACCCATTTTAATTCAGACTGAGTCAATCTTTACACAAAGTTTCCATGAACTGCAATTCCATCTTTCTCGAGAAATATAACACAAAATATAATCAAATACCCACAGAGTGAGGTTGTTGAAGCCAATATTTCTTCTAGTAAAAGCTTTAGCAAGCACTCTTATGTGTTTAAAAGTAACTCCGATGCTTTTTTCCAATTCTGTGAGCAGTTGAAGCGCTGGTACATCATTTATCAAATGACGATCTCCATTTGGATTATCTTGCTAAATTTGATGTTTTTGAATATTTTAAATAATATATTTCGAAAAAATTGCCTGTCTTTGAAAAAAGTCTTAAAAAACTAAAATACTAAAAAAATTCGTATTTTACTTTTACTCAAAAAAAAAAAAAAATTTTTTTTTTGAAAATAATTTTTCGACTTTAAATTTTTTTTAAGAAACCAGATCTCTTTAAAAAGCAAAAAGATTTTTTCATCTTCATGAAAATCCAAAATCACTAAAGCTGAAACATTGATTCTAAAATATTTTTTGGAAAGAATAAAATATAAAATGTTTTTAAGAATTTTTTTATATTAAAGAATGAATCTAGTTTACCTTTAAGGGATGGTCCTCTAAATCAAACCACGTAGAAAGTAATTCTTTCGAATCACCAAACATAGCGTGACCAAAAATCCTTGAAAGGCAGTAATTAATTTAAAAAATATTACAATAAAAATTTTGATTATTAAGAGCTATGAAAGACTTCATATGCTAAAATTAAGAACCTATCACATTCATCGATTCCAGCATCCAGATAAATTGCAGCCATCATTGCTTCAAAGGCATTTGCCATCGCATGTCTAAGATCAGATTCATGGCATAAATCGGGTCCATGCGCATACAACATAAATTCATCCAGGCCTATTTTCTAGAAAAAATTTCATTAAAACTCAAAATATATCAAGTAACAAACTTGAACAGTAAAGTAATCTGTGAACAGTGACAAATCTGTGTCCAACATCATTAGAATATTATTACTACTTTTGAATATTTCGAAAATTCAAAAACCTTAGCAAGGACAGCAAGATTTTTATTTTGAACCATTGTCGAACGGTAAGTGGCCAAACCGCCTTCATCAAGTTCGTTGAACATATAAAATAAATGAATAGTGGTAATAAATTCAATAACAGCATCGCCCAAAAATTCAAGCCGTTCATTATGATTCAAAGGCGACTGTTCCGCTTTTTTCGAACCCAATTTTGACATGATCTCCATTAGAGTATTAAATCCTAAAATTAAGCTGAATTCAATTTAATTTGGATTTAATGCATCAATTCGATTTATAGACTATCAATATAAAAGCAAATATAACTCAAACATTTTTAGCGATTGTGGGAATGCAAATACCTCGCTTTTTGGCACTTAATTGCTGCTGCACTAAACGATCATGCACTCGCTGTTTGGAAGAACGCACACCACAATTGTTAAGAGTATTACGAGCATGATCACTATTAGTACCATAATTAGTACGGTATGATGGGTGGGTCAATGCTAGCTCCAAAAGTGAACGGTTCTGTAAATTATGTAAATTAAATGTGATATTTTTTTTTTTTTTTACTAATATTAATGTGAATATTATAATGGAAAAACAAGTAATATGATCTGAATCATTTTTATTATTTAGGTAGAAGTGAAAAAGGATGAAAAACCTTGAAAACATAGTGAATGCGTTCTTGCTCATATACCTGCAGAGACCATTGGAAACGTACATGTGCGCAAGCAAGAATTAGGAGTAAACCATGCTGAAAAAATTATGATCTGAATAAACATTTCTATTTCAACAAAAGTCAAGTTTAGAAAGTAACTAAATATATAGCAAACATACTTGCACAATATCAGGAAATAGTCCTGTACTATAGAAGTCACGAGATGATACTGACATGACAAAATCCCGCTTTAGCTGACTAAAAAATAAGGAAAGAAGATTAAATAGATTTTTAAAGTATATAAATAATAAAAACTGTTCCTGATATTGATTTTTTTTCTTGGATTAATTAAAACTGCAGTTCTTGCAACAGCAATGAAACTAGAAATACTCAAAAAAGAGAAGAAAAAAGAAATAGAAGAGTAATCACCTGTCATTACGCAATGCTTTTAATTGCGAAGCTTTTTGTGCAAGCTTTCCTCGTTCTTCCGCACTTACACGCCGCTTCATAGCAAGAATCTTGCGCATTCTTAGGTATTCTTTTGACATTTTCTGATATCTTAAAAAGAAAGAACTTATATAAAATTGCATTAGTAAGAGTTCTATGAAACAATATGAATTTAACTAGATTAACTAGATAGCATCAAATCGTCGGAAAATCCTCACTCTGCATTCGAATTATAAGTATGAGAAGATGGCCTCACACCAAAATGAGTAACCAATGGAAAGAGAATATCCGGATTGTTAGGCAAAAAATCCGGTTTATCAATGAGATCTACCCGAATTGTCGATGGTCTCTGAAAGATGGGTAGTTGAACATAAATGAATTGAAGAAAGAGTAAATTTTATGTCCTTTCAGCAACATAAGATTTATTTGCAGATAAAAATACATCTACTCTCGAATCAAAACAATGATCTGTGATTATTTATTTAAAATCTAATAAATTTTAAAGACTTTCACCTTATTTGCATTCACTACCAAGGAACCACGCACATTTTCAGCAAATTCGCGAAAAACATCAGCATCTTGTTTAAGAATCTGAGCTTCAGGTTCTGTTACGAGAGGATGATAGTTCTCAATCAAGTAAATCATTACAATAGACATTGGCAATATCTCTTTTCCACCGTCTGAAAACATCATCATTTCAAAAATTATTGTAGCAAAATTGCACTATAAATTTCATATTGGTGAACTTTTTTTACATAAATATAGCGAGAAAAAAGAAAAAATAAACAACTGAAAGAATGCAGAAACGGAAGAAGTAATGACCTGGAAGGCTGTAAACAAATCTTGGCATACAATGATAGTAAGGACAGCCATCGATGTTATCAAGAGGATAATTTTTCAAATCATACATTTCCATAATATCGATAAACAAATAATGATGAAATAATTCCAAATCTTCTACTGTAAAATTCTGTAAAACTTTCAGGTAATAAGAAGTTCGCTGAAAGAAGTCCAGATCCCTTTAAATCATTGAAGTTTTATTTCAAACAAAATAGGAATTTCAAACTTTTCTCAGAGATAGAAACTAACTTAAAAATGTCGAAATACTAAAACATAAATAAAAATTAAAAGTAGAATCAACCAGTAAAATATATAATGAAAAAAAAACCGTTGGCATATTTTCTTCCATAAATTTGATGTTATATTCACTCGTCCACTTTGACAAAGGTGTTTGGGGAAAATTCAATGGAAGTGACTTGTGAAAAAATACGGAAAAGCCTTCAAGCTCATAAGTTCTATCATGATAGTTGATTTTTGTTGAACGACGAACAACAATATTTGGATTAGGTTCAGTATAAAGTATATAGTGCCATAAACGATGTGAATTGCTAAAAAATATATAACTTTTAATTGCTGTGATCTATTTTTAATTGTATTTCGGCAATATCAAATCTATTCCCATCTACTAATAGCGGAATTTTCTTTACATATATACAAAAAAGAGAACAACAAAAGTTTTATTAGCTGAATTTTAGCACTAACCTTGAGCTTAGATTGCATTTCTCGATGACAGTCTCTCCAGCATATTTATTATGACGTAAGCCAGACTTTTTAGCTGCCCACGAACAGCGACATTCTGGCCCATCATTCATTTGACCAATTTCGTTGAAACAAACATCACTATGTAGAATAGCTGGATGGTTACGTTTTCTAATAACCTGAAATGAATTATTGTTCTCAAGTAATACATATTCTCAGTATTCGCAAATAACCCATAAAAACATAAATTTCTCAAATTCACCTCTCGTTTGGCAACAGTGCTATGTTTCTTGGATTCACTCATCTTTACACGAGTGATTTTGTCTTTATTGTCAGTCAGTTGTTCATCAACAGATACACTGCCACTTCTCTCATCACTATCATCAATGCATTCGTCAGAATCGCAACTTTCTGATTCAGTTTCGGTATCCGAATGATGACCACCTGAAAGTGTAATATGATGCCATTGGTACACCTTCATCCGGAAAATTTTGAAACAAAAATCACTACGTAGTGAGTCATAACAATTCAAAATTGCCTTCTTTCTTTATTATTTTTACTAAACAAAAAACAAAAATAATTTAAAAACATATCTTACATTTGCAATTATCATGAAATGTGAGAATATCCGGAGGATTGGATTCTGGTTGATTTTCCTTTTCCTTCGCGATTTTTTCTATAACCTCTCTTCTGAATCTTTCATGAAGCTTTTTCAACTCTTCAGTAGCACAACTCTCACCAACATCGTTCTGTAAACAAGAAGTCAGAAGTAATCCATAAACGCTTATAAAACAATTATTTTTGAAGAAAGAAACAAACTTTTTAATAAAATTATAAGAAGCTGGAAACTGATATACTATGTAATAAAACTTTTCATCAGGAATGCTCTGGGAATAGACCCCACTCGTTGCGACAGTCTGTTCAACCTGGTCAATTTCGTCGTCAGTATCACTCACTATTGTGTCAACAAAATCTTCCTTTGTCAATTTCTGCCAGCGAGGGACATCTTTGCCTAGACAATTTTGAACCATAAATTATTCGGAACATTTTCATTACTTGTCCCAAGCATTAATAATTATTTTTATATTCAGCTGTAGTATTCATCATTTAGCTATAATATAATTATATCTCTCCATTCAGCTATAATATATCATAGTTATATACATAATTATATTTTTATTCCGTTTGCTAAAATTTCTAATCCTGTACATCAAATCATTTATTGCAGTACTAGCTGGACCGGCCACGCGCTGCGTGGCTGGGTCCAGTTAGTCTATATTTAAAAAAATGTAAATTTTTTTCGTTCAAAATCATAAATCTCGGAAAATTCTTTTCTATTGCTTTGAAATCTTGATACAACATTGCACTGGAATATGCGCATCTTTTTATATACTTTTTATATACATGCATTGCTGTGGAAAAGTCTGGTTAAGTAGAAAATGTTGTGAACAAAAATTTGATTGAATTGAAATTTGTACGTAGTCTGGTTGGACTAGGAATTGCTTCTTCCTGCTATTATGACTCGCCTAGGTCAGCAATACATGTCGGGAAAGTCTTCTATATCTTGTGTGACTAACAAAAACTAATCGTACTGAGAATAGAATTTTATTGATTGGTGAAAGAGTGATTCTTCGAAACAAAAAATTACCAAAGAATATCCAGTCAAATTGATCACTGGATTATTCTTTCCTTCGTCGTTCGTATAAATACTGCTCAACTGAATTGTCGGATTGTTGCTACTGCAATGTCGCTTTGAACTCCGAACTCTTGATATTGCTGTATCGACCTAAGAACTCCGAACTTGAGCTTGAATTCCAGCACCAAATTCTATTCTTTTAAATATTTTCGGGGCTCCACATTCTTTCCTGATTTCCATCGTGTCGCCTCTTGATTGGTTGGTCTCACTTTGTTTATTTATGAATTGGAGCGTTTTGGTGGTAAATATGTTTATCCTCCTGGCGGTAAACATATTTGTCTTCTTGGCTGCAAGCATGTTTGTCGTCCTTTGAAACTATATTGGGCCACTTGACCTTTAGCACTCCTAGTTTACAATAATTGTCGTGACGCTACTTGATATCTTTCGGCTTTCGCCGACAGAAAAGAAAAAAAGGGAAAGCGCACGTTTCTAAAATGTTTAATTTCACAATGCTTGTGCTTACACAATATTTTTTGTTTTCTTGTCTGTCTAGATATAGAGATTTATCTGGTTTGCAGACTCTAGAACATGCAACACATAATTTTCATGTGAGCAATTACGAGTCTAGATCTAAACCGCACAAATCTAAAGACTGGTCCTGAGTTTTGCTGACGGTGATTGCAAACATCAGTCGAATTGGGAAGTGCAATCTCTCAAATTGAAACGACATATCCGTTGGAATCATATGAATGCAGGAAATCAGAACATCTTCATTTTTGAAAGGTCCTGTCAAGAATGTTGCTTGTACGACGTTGCTCATTAATTTTTTTATTGCAAGACGCGTGCCGTTACAAAGCTTTGGCTGACTGATAATTCGCAACATGATAATTGGCAGCCGATTTTCAATTGCAGTATGTGCGGTGGCATCCCTGGCAAATTATCCGAAAATTCTGTTGGATAATTAACTGCTTCATCTGCTTCCACAACAATGTCGACGGACTTATATGTGACTGCCTCGCTTTTAATGTTGGACTGAATGATATTGTTAAGTTCGTCGACGTCTTTGTTCTTGTCCGCTAGAATAGCTCGTTCAATCAGCCAATCATGATTCTTATCATTGACTTGAAATTGGGAAATACTTTTTCAACCAATTTTTTTTACGTCTTTAAATTGCAGAAGTTATCAGGCAATGAAATTCCCTCTGAGGTCAGATCAACCGGCATCTTTCCTTCCCAATTTTCACAACTGATGTGAAAATATCTCAGGTGATCGATCGTTTTGCAGCTGGACACGCATACTTGCATTTAATTTTAACGTCTTTATATGTCACTTTTTTTTCAAGTCAATCAAAATAGAAATTGAATGTGACTGAACTTCAACTCCTGCTCCTGTAGGACTGTGTGATTAAAACTGACTCAAGTTAAAGATCCTTTGGGGTTTCGCCTCCTCCAACATGTCATCTTATGATTGGCTGACCTCACACTTTATTATAGAAAGTAGGCATTATCAATAGATTTAATCCGCTCACTTACTTTTACTTTGTCACAAGTGTGACAAATAAAAAAAAGGTACGTATATCTATACAGAAACACATGCCTATCCGAATACAATGTTGTTCAAAATTTCAAAGCAATCGGTGAATAAGTTACAACGTTGCGTTGAAAGTAACAACGAACATTCACATTTTTATTTATATAGATTGTGAATCAAATTCCTCATCATTACCATAAATTTCTCTTAACAAAAAATTTAATAAATGATGAAGACTACCTTGTTCTATTTCACTTTCACCACTACTAGACTGCTCACGTCTTCGTTTTCTGTGCCGTTTCTTCGTCTTCTTCCAGCTATCTTTCTTGTGTTTTCTGTGTTCGTCATCATTACTGTCACAACTAAAGATAAAAAAAACTCCGAAAGCGTTTATCATAAACTAATCTTTCCATCATAAATCATAAGATGGGGACTTCCACCAAATTAGCAAGGTCTAGAATTTAAAAATGTAGTCATTTACTTACTTAAATTCTTCATCGCTGACATTTAATGGTTTCGCAGAAGATGTCCCAGAGTCCGATACTGACATATGAATAGTAGCATCAGATACCGCAACTTCTCGTGCATGCAAATTTTGAAAAATTAGTTAATGGGGATTAGGAAACTGTTGTGCAGTTATGGAGTTAAGAAGTTCAGGAATGCAGCAATGAAATAAAATGCATGAAAGTTCTCAGAGAGCTTTATGGGCACAAAATAACCTGTTTTGCTGTAATACAAGAGACATCTCTCAGACTGGGTAGTGATCGACTGTTCTTACTTCCTGGCGGTCTTACAAATTGCGATCTTTCGATTGCTGATGACCACTGATATCTTTCTAAGCAATTTCATATTCAACACAGAATTTTCTTTATATTCAATATAGAATTTTTAATAAGTTCTTGATTACCAATATACATTACAAGAATTCAAAATGCCAAGTCTTGGAAGTTCACTACTTACCCATACCAGAAAACAAAGGTCTCGGACAACCGACAGCATTTCGACGTATTCGATAATGAATATCTGGTATCTAAAAATATTCTTTATAGTTATATAAACCTAAGAGTGAGTTTTTTTTTTTTTTTCTTCAAAAACAAAGAAAAAAATTCCATTGTGAAGAGAAAATTTCGAAAAACAAAATGTACCTGTTCTGCTGAATTAGGTATAGGAAGCAGTGGTCTCATGCCAAACAGATTGGCTGATGTGGTGTGTGAAACAATTAATGGCGGCACTGCCGCCTGTCCGCCTGCTGTAGACAGCATATTAATTGTGCCTGAAGTTACCAAATTTTTCCCAATAATTTTAAATACTTTATAACCTAATAAATTTCAAAAGTTTTGCTTTGTATGGCTATATTGATGGATGAATGCATGAATTAAATAAAGGACTTGAAAGATTCTCCATTTTTCCCACCGTATTTAACTCAATCTCAATAGCTATTATAATGTATGAATGAAATACTCTAACATTATTATATTTGAGTATTGAAATGTGAAATAAGATCTAACATATCGGATTTAGTCATTTCCTATTGGATGGTAATCAATATTAGATACTTCAAAGTTTAAGTAGTAAAAATGCAAGAGTGAGATTTGCTAAATAGCATAATATGAAAAATGATAGTTGCAAAGTGCATTCCGCACAAGAGGATGATTTTTTTTTTCAGACACTATCTTGGGAAAGTAATCGACTTTTTGCACTTGAGACACTAATTTTTGTCAACTTTGCTGGACATTTTCTATTACCGATTCTAAACTTTTAAGGTCCGCTGATACTTTTTGATAACTACAAAATTCCATCTCGAATTACACATAAACATTACCTAACGAACTACTACAACCAAGTCTCGGCACTTCTGGAGTCAGAACAGGCCGAACTGCTTGTTGAGACAAATTGATCCGGGACAAATTTGAACCAGAATTTGGAAACATTTTTAATTTTTGATGCACTAAATATCATCAACCAAATATTCCAAACTTGAATTGCCAATAGAATAATTTATAAACACTAACTCTTTTCCTTTCTTTTCTAAGCCAAAAAATTTTTTTACGATATTTACTAGATCGCTATATTCCGTCTCTTTAAATATCATGAATAATGTGACAATATGATACTCGAAGACATTTTTTTCTTGATGAAATAGATATAACAAATAGCGAATTTTTTGAGCAATAACAAAAGTTTAAATAAAATTTTGATTAATTCGAATAATTTATTCAAATCCAATACATAAGGAATTACTCAAAGAAAAATTTTAATTCCGACGAAACTTGGAAAATGCACGTAATTATGGAGAAATCAGCATATAACAATAAGATAAAATGAAAGCACAGAATAATACCAGTATTCAAGTGATAAAATGAAAGAATAAATTTCATACAAGGAGAAAAAAAATTCATAAAAATATCTGGGATATAAACAAAGCATTACGAGAGAGGTATTGTTCACCCTTCACGCATAGTTGCATCTTCCAAATTCCGGTGGCGTTTCACTCGTGATAAACCTGTAGAAAAAAAATGAAAAAAATCATTAATCAAACTATACACATTATCAATTATGAAAAAGGAATATATATGTCACATAGCAACTATGTAAAAACATATGAAAATCAAATCAATTCAGAACGGTTTTGAAATGAAAGCTAAAAATATGAGAGTACTTCTCTGTAAATATATTTTTATTTGAAACGTCTTGTTGCGTGCTCTGCTCATTAAAAATTTACCAATACCAAATTTTAGAAACAAACCTGCATCATCTTTCGACACTGAGTAAACCCATTCCGGTCGACAGAGTTGTCGAAGATGTTCCACAAAACGGTTGTCATGCGTTATCACAATAAGTTGGAATAATTTAGCATTATTTGCACATCGCGCAGAAATAATATCTGCTAACATGTCACCCAAATTCTCTACCTAAAAATGAAAAAAAAATGAATTATCAAAATCCAAAAAATAATTCTACCCTTTCGCGAATATCTTTAAAAAGCTGAGAAGAGAATAAGCAATTTGGATGTATCAACTACCCTTAATTTTAAAAGTACCTTACTTTCAATACATCTAGATTTGCAGTCGGTTCATCAAGTGCAATTATCGAACACTTATCACAGAAAACATCTGACAATGCAATTCGTATCAATATCGATGCAAGCATCTAAATAGTGCTTCTATCAATCATAATTCTGGTCTATATTTTTGATGAAATCACTTCATTTAACTTTCTTTTGTTTTAAATTTAAAAAGACTTCATTCATTGTACAAGAGCAATTTATAGCTAGTCATAACTTACTTCTTCCAATAATTTGTATTATATAAATACAAATAAGTGGCAGCCAATAAAAAAAGCCATACTTTTTGCCCAGCGCTACATCTTCCTGGCATATCAATTTCAGTGCCACCAACATACATTACCACGCGATAATTATATGATTTCTTCTTTTCATTTTCGCCAGCGCTTTCAGATCTTCAAACAAAAGGAAATGATCAATGTACAAAGGAAACTGTGTAAAGAACTGATTTCATACTTGACATAAAATATCAAAGATTTCCACCAAATGGAGGTTTTAACTAGAATATTAAAAGCAATATTAAAGCATTATTCATGCGGTCTTTAAATCAATAAAAAAAAAATTAATAATACCATCAGATGAATTCAATAGCAGCAGAAAATTTCAAATTACTTGATTTGTATAGTTTCGATATCATTGCCATGATATACTTGTTCCCATAAAGAACTCAATACTTCATTAATTTCTTCCATTTTCTGAGCATGAAATTTCACAACAGACTCATCCACTGCTCGTATATAATTTGTCAAATCCTACAAACAAAATGAACAGACGGATTGGAGAATTTTAAACAGTATATGCTTATCAAATTGGAAACAACGACAATGACTTTTGCTCAAGAAAGTAAAGAACCTCTATAACTCCTTTGATCACACATTTCTTCACGATCTCTTTTTTAAACTCGTTTTTGAACTGCGCGTATTCAGATGATGTCAAAATTTTTTCCATTGTCGTTAACCGTTTCTTTTGCTCATTTAGTTCACCGAAAATACAAAATTACTTACAAAACCAGTATGGAATAAAGACAAAAAGATTAATCGATGTCTGCCACAGATCTGCAGTTCCATCAGCAAGGTTAGTAAATATTCGACAAACTGTACATTAACATTCTTTAGCTATTTTAATAAGGTTGCATTATTGATTCACCTCTTTTATTCTCGATCATCAATTGTAAATCATTCACTTCGTTTGAAAGTAAACTCAGTTTTTCTCTCAGATCTGGGATTGCTGTACCATGCCACTCTGTTTCTTTTAGGCCTTCATTTAAACTTTTGATCCTTTCTTGTAATTCCAATTTTCGAAGTTGATCATCCAATCGACGTTTATGCTCATGCTAGAAAACAATGTTAGCTTCAAAATCGCTTAAAAAAGTTCAGTAGGAAAAAAACATGTTTTTATCTGATGATTTTAAACTGAATAGTAAAATCCTAAGTATAAATCTTAAGTTGGCAGCAGGTTTAAATATAAAATGCATACTTTTGAATTCAAACAATTAATTTGTTCAGTTAAGTTGCGCATTCTGGCGTTGCTTGCATTAATTTTGATAGTTATTCTTGACAAATCCCTTTCTTGGTCCTTCAAATCACCAGAACTATCAGCATTATCATGTAGCTTCTTATCTATTGCTTCTAAAAATTTACAAATTGTCAAAAATGATATTTAAACTGACAGATAAGCAAACATGAAAATAAAAGCAATATTTTGCATTTATGAGCAACAAATACCCAATTCTCTTGCAGCATCTTCTGCATCTCGTAATGAGTGTCTCAGTTTCGATTCTTTATTTTTCATTTCATTTTGTATAACAAACCGCTCCTTTTTCATCATCTACAATGAGAGAATAATGAAATGTAAATTGATATGATGATCTCTGGAATTCTTATTGGGAGTTTTATTGCACAAACGCACAAATTTATATTATATCTACCGTTCAATCTTTCATGATGCAGTATTATTTAGTTTGTAATGTATAATTAGACTGGAAAAAACAAAACTAACAGTTACCTGTAACTTTTCTTCAATAATCGGTTTTTGTGCCTTCAGCTTTTGTAAATCTTGCTTACTTTCTTCCAGTTCTTTTTCTTTAACTTCTATTAATTTTTTTATTGAATCAAACTGCATTACTTTTTCATTTAAAGCAATGCGAAGTTCCTTCGATGCATTTAACTGAAAAGAATCAGATAAAAATAAGTATTTTGGGATTTTCCACTATCAAAGCAGATAATAATGGTTTTAAAGTTAATTAATTATCATTACAAAAGCGTGGGTATTATTACCATTTTCGTCGTATTTAGAATGTTCCAACCTACAATTTATTTGAAAAGGCAAAAATTAAATGAGGTAAAAACTTACTTTTTCAATGAGTTTGTTCCTTTCAGAAGCTGCTATCTGAATCATATCGAGTTTATTAATCAATTCGGTAAATCGTTCCTGGAAACCACAAGTTGAAATTATTGCAAAGAGGAAATTATGCAAAAATAATTTCACTAAAAATCATGAAAATTAAGAAAATGATTTTAATGAAAATCATGTAAATAATATATATATATTTATATCTTCTAGAATTAACTCTGTAAAATATAAATTTTAATCACTTCGTTCTCTTTTATTTCGATTCGTATATCACTCAGTGATCGCTTCGTACATTCAGTATCGCTAATTTCTGCTTTCAACAATTTTATATCGTACTTTGCACCTGATAATGATTTCCAAATGTTATCCATCAAAGAAGCATCAACCTAAAACAAATTTAAACTGACTGAAAAAAAGTACTTCAAAAAACGCATTTCTACACAGCAACCTATAACAAACTTATATCCGTTTCATCATACATGTTTCTCATATTAACATGCCATTCATCTTCAATTAAATACAACGGATTCCAATTGCTATGCAAAGCAAAATGAAAGAACAACCACATGGAAATACAGTAACACCTGAACATCGCGAATCACATTCAGCTTCTGTAAAATGATATCTCTTTCAGACTTCGACTTCGCAAATTCTGCTTCCAAATCACGCAATTTTTCCTAAATACGATATTTCAATAGAAGTGAGAAAGCTTATAAAAATCAAAAAAGATGCTAGCTAGGAAATGACTATAAAATGAAAATATATACAAGCAATATACTTCTGCTTTTTTCAAATTTTCCTGCAATCTTTCTTTTTCGCTACTTGATTGCTTCAGCATTTCAACATAAGGCACAATTTCCATAAGTTCATTTTGCATCGTTTCATAATCCTTCACTTTACGAATCAATTTTTCGGCATCTTTAATGAAGTCATTCTTTTTCTGCTTTATCTGAAAATTGATTTTAAATTATTTATTACACCACCATTAAAAAGATTTTTGCAAATGAAAACAATTCTATAAGTTTCCCATAGTCCACAAAATACCAAATATTCATTTATGTATCCAATCTCTTATTAAATCTTTAAATTCAATAAAATTTATATGCCTTTTATCAGAACCTTTTTTTTAAGAACATCAGAATCCTCTTCAATGCTGTATGATTGTTCACAAAGCGGGCAACATTTTCCCAAGTTGACTTCTTCCTCCCACTGTTCATATAAGAATATACAACCATCGATACGTCCTGAATCTTGCTGCGATTTTCTAAGAAGTGTTCTGATTTCATTCAAACGTGTTTCCACTTCATTTTCATGGGTAGCAACCTATAAATTTTACAAATAAATAGATTTTCATAGATAGCAACCTCTAAATTTTACAAGAACGGAAAAACAATGTTCAATAATGTGCTTATTTAAGTTCATATAAAAGTACTAAATCTCAAAACCAAAGAAAAAATTCACTTTTTTCGTTTCAGTTTTTTTCAAAATATGAATATCAAAACCCAGAGATGTTGAAACTCATATCTTAGACAAGCATGTCTCATTTCTTTAAGAAAACAACCTTTGTTATTTTTCGCCTATAGGCTGTGATCTGATCGGAAAGTTGATCCACTTCTCGGCCAATTTGTGATACAACAAACTGAGCTCGGGATACCTCCTTTTCACGAATTTTGAATTCATCTTCAGCTGTTGATAAATTCTGTTCTGCTTTTCGGGAATAGATGATGAGGCGTTCGCTAAAAAAAAAATGGCATTTGAAATGACCACATGCATTCTTCAAATACGTATGAAATAAATCATTCCATGATTACCAATATTAATAGAATAACCAAAGCTGAAATTAGCTCATGTGCACTAGTTAGAATATAATGCGTATTAATAATATTTAGTAGGTTAAGGAAAAAAAATTGTTTGTGCAGATAGATCATTTGATTTCTATTAATTTTGGTTAGCAAGATTATCACGGCTATTCTTTTTTGGATTTTTGATTTATTTGTGTTTCCATTTCAATTACAAAAAAAACCTTTTCATTCTTAACCTTAACGCATAAATTTTATCAAATTTTGTATTCAGAGCATTTAAGGAGCTAATATTCTGCAGAAATTAAACTGACCTCAGAGGGAATTCAGGCTCTTTGGTGTTGAATATTTCCAATAAGGCAATCTGGTGCTTGTCTTTAAGTATGCAGAGTTCCTTTTCGAATTTCATTAATTCATCATTTCTTTGTTTGACTTTATTTTTAATTTCTTCAGCATTTTCTTTCATATAGTATTCTTTCTTGAGCATTTCTATCTCAAAAAAGTGTACTGCATTTGAATCTAGCATTTCTTGAAACATAATAAAAATGAAATGAACTAAAATTAAGAATATTATGAGAACATGATCTTATGAGAAATCAGTAATACATATCATAAAAAGAAAAAAAATCAAGATTAATAGTTTACTTTGTTTGTAATTTTATCTCTTTCGTTTTTTAAATCTTCAATCTTATTTTCCTGTTGTTCGTTTTTCCATAATTCATTTAGTTGTTTTTCTTGTTCTGATATTTCATTTTGCAAACGATCAAACCTGAATAGTTCTTCATCTTTGTCCCAAATTGTTAATAATGTTATTAATGGTAGAAACTACTGCATGATGAACGATATCTCCAGGTACTGACCTACTCTTATATTTCCCAATAAGATGAAAGTTGTGAGAGATAAGAAGTTTCTTTTTCGTACTTGCAACACGAAATGGAGCATCTAAAAGACTAACTAACATTACCAGCAAATGTAACTGATAATATAATTATTTACTTCTCGGATGAATTAGTTGTTTCCACTAAGTTACATTTTGCTGCGACAATATCTTCTTCCAGTCGTTTATACTCCTCATCCCTCAATTCTATTCTTGCTGTAACTTGCGCTAAAATTCCCGAAATGCTATCAATTTCTTTCTGGCAATTCGCCTGCTTTTCTTCCATTTCAAGCTGCAATAAAAAAACAGTTGAAGTAAACTAATGCAAACAATAAAATAATACACTAAAAATGAAAAAAGATTGATTATTTAAATGAAATATTGAAAAAAAAAAGAAAGAAGAAAAATTACTGCAAAATTATTGACATCTTCCTTTCGTTTTTCTATCAAGTGATACAACTGCTTCAGAGTTTCCGTTTGTTCATCTGAAAATAACACAAACATTTCTAAGCATTGCAGAAAACATTAAAAGCACGGATAAGATTAACCACTGATTAAAAATTCTTACTTACTAAATTGAACCGTAAACAGTACATTTCCAAACATTGTTCCTTTTCCATTATCATTTTGTCACGCATCTATAATGATAAAGTAAGGATGAAAATGTAATTCCAGCAATCGCTGAATATGAGGTTTTATAAATAATCGTTTGATTTAAATACTGATAGAAAAATTTACCATTTGAATACTTTTTAGCTGGACAATTATTTTGTCGATCTCTGTTTTCTTTGATACATATTCCTTAATTTCTGCATTAAGTTTATCAATCTCAGCATTAACATGACTTCGGTTTCGTTCAATATCTTCAAATTCATCAGAATGAGTGATCTGCAACGAAAGCAACAATATACTGAAAATTTTAGGATTAAAAATTGAATTGATAAAGAAATTCTTTCAGAACCAATCACTAAAACTAGCTGCTTAATAAATACTGTAGTCAATCAAGTTAACAGTATTAAGCAATAGATTTGCTGTTCCACATATATTAGTTTATTCTGTGAAGACTAATAATGATTAATGAATACGATCATTCATAAATTTGTACTAGAATTCAAAAATACATTAATTACATACAGAATCAATTTCACGTTTTAAATTTTCGATTCCTCCTTCATAATCCAGGGCCGAGCAGCATCTAATTTGATCAATAAGTAGTTGCTTCTCCGCTTCTATCATATCTTAATTAAGATTTCAATAAAGATCACATAAATAAGTTTAAAACTTAATGATCAAACAAGATTTACCATGTTTCTTCCTTAACATTTCTGCTTCATCAAGTTCTGCAACTATCACACTTTTCTTGGCATTGTATTCCTTGAGTAATGTTTGTTTTAGTAAAATTTCTTTCTCATTTTCTGCTACTTGTTTCTTTAGATTGATGTATTCATTATGCAACTATAATGGAATAAACATGTCCAACATAGTAGCTTAATACGAAAAAAATAAAAATAAATTTATGCAAAAGCAATATTAAGAAAAAAAAAAGATAAAAATTGGGAAATAAACACAAACTTCGATTTTTTCTTCTTGTTGTCTAATAAGAAGTGGTAGTCTACCCTCCGTGATCCTCAATTCTTGCTGCTGCAAAATTTTTTTTCGTTCAATTGAGTAAATTGGAATTAAATGATAAAAACTAGGCAAAAGAAAAAAATTCAAAGAAAAAAAAACATTTTCTTTCAATTCCTTCCTCAAGACTTCAATTGCTTTCACATAACCCGTCACTTGAAAAATCTCATCAAAGCGTTCTTTCAGCTTTTTCGGCTCATCAAGCGGCCTAAAATGATCAAAAGAAAATTATGTGGAATTTCAAAATTTTTCGTAAAGAATTATCAACTTTAATATAATTATATTCCCATTATTTGGAGTCAATGTTCGTCCTTTTCACCACCACTTACATATAACAATGAGAAGCCGCAGACAAGAAATTCATTAGCAAAAAACAAAAATGAAACTTTGAACGAACCATGATGATTCTTCCTGATGACAGAAGACAACATATTCCAAAATTGCTGAGGGTAGACCAAGAAGATTTAAAATCTATAATAATTCTTAATGAAGAATGACTGAAACTACAATGCGGGGCAATAAATATAGCACTGGACAAAAAAAAAAAAAAAAAAAAAAAAAAAAAAGGCCATACTAAAATTAAAGTCAAAACTTATACCTCTTTCCTGCAGTCAACGACTTTTGATGATAAGCTTTTCCATTCACCAGGTTCTTTCTCGATTGCAATCGTACTCTCCTCTGATTTGTTTGTTATTTTACCCTACAAATTAATCTTCCAGTGATATAAATAGATCAAAGCAGATATAAAATATACTTTTGAAGTTGAACCATGCTTCACCTTAGCACCCTTAGACTGCATTATACGACGAGTCACAACGCAAGATCTGCCTCTGATATCTTTGAATTTGAGCTTCACTGATGCATCCACTCGAGATCTATCAGCTAACTGCAAATTCATACTGACAATAAATTGCTAATATTTGTACATTTTTTCAAAGTTTCAATGTAGATCATTCTACTAATCAATATGCGGATAGAAAATATTTCTCAAAATCTCGAAATGCCACGACATAACAAATTTAAAATGAAACAGCACTGTATCACTGTTTTAAAACTAATTAGCTTCCGAAATGAGTATCGAATACAAGACATATCCACTAACAAACAATTAAATAAGAAAGAAAGAAAAATTAAAATGAGGAACAAGCACGAAAGACAGAATGGAAATGACATGGCGAACCTACTCGCATATCATGGATAAATGCTTGGAAGCTTCCTTTGGGCAATTCACCAGTTGTGACATATTTAAGCGCTTCAATGATTGTTGTCTTTCCAGCACCATTTGGTCCACAAATAATAGTTAGTGGTGAAAGGAATTCGATGACATTAGCATTCTGAGGTCCCACTCCGATACTGCGGATTCCCTGCAGTTCCACTGTGTCCAGCAACGACATCCTCTGCAGCGCTCGATTTTTTTATTAGAATTCCTTAAAGTTAAAAAAGACGTTAAATCATATTCTCATTTATTGTTCATGTTCTATTCACTGTTTCACATTTTAATGCATTGCTAACATATATAGCATATCATATCATCACAATTCTAAGAGAGCATTTTCAAATTGTTCACTTCACTAATTTAACTTTTCCATTGTTTAAAACCTCTTAATAGGGTTTGTAATCCTTCCATAGTAATAATCTATTGAGTAAGCTGCTTATATCTCTGCAAAACAATCAATCTAAGCAAGCATGCCTGAAATTTCAAGTCAAGAACAGTATTTTACTTTATTTTAATCTTCTTTGCTATAGTAATACTGAATTTGACAGTTGTTAAACTTGAGATTCACGGGGTAAAGCTTGTAATTTACGCCTTTGCAGGTTACATTCTAGCACGAGCTCTCAGAATACGGTCTATCCTGATGACCAGTTGACCCGACACATGACCCCAATTAACTATTCCCTCAAGTTTCAACGAAGTTCAAATATGTGTAGCCGCGAAATACCCTTCTCATATGTGTGTCTGAATGCGAGGGGCGGACAAAGATAAAAAGATGCTGGGTCTTTTGGACAAGTTTGGTGGCGGTGAAGGGAGGATCATGCGAGATATTGTATGATTGTGTGTGGCGGTAGTTTCTCACTTGGCGAATAGTTTATGACTAAGGTCAGGGAGACTATTCGGCTCACACATTTGAACTATGGCGCTCTATTAATTTAGAATCCATTTCGCATATTTCATCAAATTACTAATGAATTATTTGAAATGCAGTTACAAATAGATGAGCACGCTTAGGCGGCAGTGCCGGCAGTGTGTTATTTATAGATACCCAACCGTATAGAATGATTGGTTTCGAGTCTGTCATATAGCTTCTTGAAGTTGCAATGTTACTGGCAGGTAAAAAAATCACATTTTGTGAATAATATTTCAAAATTTCTTTTGAGATTCAAAGTAATTTATGTCTTGAAATAATTTCATATTTTGTAAGTCGTAGCCAATGTGAAACGGTTAAAAAAAGAGACAAATCTAATAATAAATTTCGGTATTCTCCAATGATTAACATCAAATTTGTAATAAATAATAGTTTTTTTTTTTTTTTTTTTTGTGTAAAACCAATAAATTAGCGGTATCATATCTTATTTGGTTGATAAAAAAGGGTTAAGACATTCGATTCAAAGTTAAAATATTGGATACCACAAACAATGATGTCCTTTCCTACAGTTTCATTAATGCCATGTCATTATTGGAAACAACTTCTGAATTAGCATGATTAAAAAACATTATTTTCAGATTCGATTAGATTTTTATGCTTTCAAGATGAGAAAAAAGCAGAATATAACGTCTGGATTTAATGTACAAATGAATAATTTTTTTTTTTCTAATTTCTGATCAGCAATTCTTGAAAAATTTTTTTCGAAATACGTTATGCGAAGTACGTAAGTATCATAGTTTAATGATTTTTAGTTTTGTTGTTGAATAGCTAATCAAAAAAAAAAAAAGAAAATATGTTGTGTTTGTGTTTTTTTCAATAATATTGCTAAAAAATAAGGTTTTTATTGTTTGCTGCCAATAAAATTATCAGTTTGTGATGAAGCATTTTGAGAAAAATACCTTTAAAATTTAACTATGCTCCACTTTAATTATAAGCCTTGAATCGCTAAACAATATTCAGAATCATATAATATATTTATTTGGTTGACTATGATCGGATTCTTTTTTGATTTTGAAATTTTTTAGTAATTTTACTAATACTTAAATTATTTATTTGTTGTTCAGAAAGTCATTTTGTGACAGCATCGATATTAACAGATATTTTAATTATTTAGTCCTACCACTAAATCGTCGTTATCAATATCATAGTATTAGACAGGACGATACTAATGCTTATTCTAGTGCTTGATCTGCAACTTTTTTATAGGTAATAGAAAAATCTTAACAAAATCATTGAACAGGCTAATATATTTACTTGAAGTGGAGGTAAAAATTAGCGAAAACAACGGGGAAGATATAAGTGAAGCTAATTGCTGAAGAGCTACACCGTTTTTGGCAGAAACTATTCTTATGCCACAATGCTCATAAGTACTTAATTCTTTAGGATCTAGGCTAATCGTGAAGTAGTTATAGCGATTGAAAAAGAAAGAAATGATTGGAAAATAAATATTGATTTTTATGATGTCACAAGAAAATATGAATATCTTCAGTTCAATATCAGCTATAATAAGATCGCTAACAGCTAAAGGTTTCAGCGGAATATTTCAAGTGGGCAAAACTACAAATGACACTCCATATGAAGCACAATTATGAATCTCCAAAAAGTAATATGAGAAGCAACTCGATGAATGATTCAAGAAATATGAAACTTATATACATGCCATTTGTTTCTGAAAAATTATGCGAAGAACTGAAAAGAAAAAATTGTTCCATCTAATTTTCAGAGTATTTCGATTTTCAAAATGGTTCGTTTCATCGAATGGTTATATACAAATTTAATTTTAACCATGAAAATGAAATAGTTCAACTTCCCTCTCCTGTTTATTTATTTGCATTACTCATGCAATTGGTTTTTATTGAAAAAGCAAGAAAAAATAGAAACGCATCGAAAATACGTGATTGGTATAAATTTGTGAAATTCTACAGTCATAATCATGACATTCAGTAAAATTCAGTGTTCGATGGCTCATTTTACTTCACAATTGATTCACGTTTTAACATGCAGCACTTCTGTCCACATCTTTTTCTTTTCGAAACAGTATATTACTCCAGATTGTTTATCAGATTCTCTTTTCCATAGTTTATATCATCACTGTTTTTACACTCATCTGTTCTTTTTCTCTCATCCTATTTCTGACTTGCTTTTGAAGACAATGAAGTTTCGGTTTGACTAGCTAATAGTATTTATTAAAAAATGGATTTTTCCTGCCAAATCTTTGCCATCGAGGCTTTAGAAATTCTTGCAAAATATCTCGAGTGTTCGCTCAAGCGGATATACCGACAGAAAACATCAAATTACCACGGGATTTAATTCCAATTAAATTGTGCAGACTGTACGTTTACGAAAATGAGTTTCAAATCAGATACATAATTTCCTTCAAACCAGAAGACATCCAGAAATCCCAAACAATCCAACAGTCTCCAAGGAAAAGAATTGACCAAGAATGTCGCTGACAATGCATTCAATGTGACTCTTGCCATCTCCTATCATTTTTAAAATTTGACAGACTGGGAATTTTTAGATTTCATTCAAAATGCACAGTCTTCAAACTGTTCTAGAATAGAAGCATAGGTCCAACAAAATTGTCTAATTGATATGGTAATTTATAGATTTCAGGCGTTGCAAAAAATATATTTAATGCCATGAAGTTTTTCAGAACAGCAGAGAAAGTACGAGATGTATTATTCAGTGATATAGCTCTCTTTTATTAACAATTAGTGAAATTATGGGCACTTCTCTTGCAAATAATAACAGTGAGCAGATAAAAAGGTCATTAAAAGCAAAGTAAAATTATGCATCAATATTTAAAACTGTGTATATAATTATGAACTTCGGATTGAAAGCTTCCAAATCAATTTCTGACACCGTATATATTCCGCCAAATGACATGTGAGCTGAAAAATTTTATATTTGTCGCCTTAATTTTACTCTTATCTTGGAGTACGATGGCTTCAAACTTTCGTAGCAGAATTTTAGTCCAAAAAAGCGCATAAGTTGCTTTTGGAGCTCTTTTAAAGACTCATAAATTAGAACTTTCACTGAAAAATTAGACAAAACAGTAATGACATAAAAATGACCTGATCAATATTTCTTGAAGGCATTGAAAAAGTTAATCTTTCTCGAGTCGTTTCTTCAGGATGGGCTTGAGGTGGAAGTACTCTCTCAATGGTGAGCATAAAATCATTGTGGTAACGACCGAACGAGACTAATCGATGATAAGGAATACTTCTTATGAGATCCTGTAATTTTCACAAGTACAATGCAAACTAATTCAAAAAAGCATATTGCTTTTGTACATAATGATTGAACTAAATGAGGCCAATATTTCTCGAATGAACTTTTTCGAGGAGAGACTTTAAGTACTAACATTATTCTTATGTCGCAAATACAAAAACTACCGCTATCGCTACGCATTTTCTGGCGCTAAATGTCTCAAGTTATAAGCATCATTATGCACAAAAGTATTCTATATATTTTATACCAATAATTTATGCTTGGATTTCAGCAACAACTAAACAAAAATAAACTAACAAGCTGACGGAAAGTGAGCAAATGGACGCCTTGATCATTGAGGGCAATGAACAAACTTTCATCATTACGCATCTTCATTCGTGCTTCCGTAACAAATGATCCGAAAAAGCGCCACTTCCGTAAAACAACTAGTATGATGCGAATGCAATCCGCTGTTGAGGTATCAGACAATTGCGACCAATTCGTTTCGAGATTTAATCTGAAATCCATGTAATAATTCGAATAAAAATATTTTTTGCGAAATTATTATTCTAATCTAAATCGATATTATAAAACAAGAAGTGACTCTTGAAAGTAACCTTAAAATAGCCTAAATACACCAGGAATTCAGTATGACCTAACCTTAATAATCGTTCACAGCCAACATCGAGCAGCTTTGAAGGATAATAAGTGGTTATAATTTCACGGAATTGTTCATCAGATATCTTTCCCATGTTTCCATACTTGAGCTGAAATATATGCTACTATTAGAGCTAAAGTAACGGAGAAGTAAATATTCATACATCTGCATAAAAATATGAAAATAACTTACCTGAGCATAAACAGCTGCTAGCTCCTCCGCTAATTCGCTGCTCAATGGCACTCTTCCAGCAACAATTTCATTAGCCATCCGATGAACCAAAAATGTGCGTTCCATCGGTGTTTCTGAAAAGACCAGATGACTCCAATATTGTCTCTGTCGAAGAGACAACTTTATCCGAGCAACATCATCAGTGACACGTCCACACTTATTGTCCATCAATTCACGTTCCCAACGTGATATACAATCGCATAACTGAAAATAATTGAAAAAATAACTCAATTTTTTTTTTAGCAACTTTGTCAAGTTCTTCTTGGTTACTTCAAAAAATCCGATAAAAGATTTCAAGGAAATCAAGAAATAACGATTATAACACATCCGAATTTACCTTTTGTTTGTCTTTTAGAAGAAGATAAGAATTCCGTTCCAATGGATCCTCCACGTACAAAGCGTAACCACTCAAAAGAGCTGGTCGTAAACCACATTTCATACATAAAGTTGACAAACAATCTCCAATAAGTGTGGAACCATCAAAATCGATAATCTTGAAAGTTCTTTACATTAGCAATATATATAAATTTTTCATTGTTAGTGGTTAAAAATATTAAAAAAAAAAATAACAAATAAGAAATAAAAAATCGAAGGAAAATATCAGTTCCTGAAAACTAAATCATACTGTGCAACAAAAACATTTAATGTCATGTAACATGCAGGTACTCACAGTTATTGCAAAAGATTGTAAGATATCTATCTTTTTTGTAGCTTACTTGATATTCATTAGTTGGTAGCAATACTGGTATGCTATGTGGCATATTAGTTGAAGTTGGATCCCTGGTTAATATAGAGATTGCTTCAAGTTTACTTGGTCTTTCTGTCCGTCCACGTGCTTTTAGACAACGATTAAAAGCACGCAAACAATACAATGCAAAATTACCTTCATCACATCTTAAAAAATGACTGATAAATTAAATGCCATAAAAGCGTCATGTTTTAGAAAGTATATGCAATGTTAAAAACATTTAAAAAAAGTGCATTCTATTATAGTTTCAGCTCTGATTTTAAATAAAATTTTGCAACAAGTAAAAATACTTACAAGAATGAAAAGGTAAGGAGAAGGATGAGGCATACATTAAAACAGAAATATAAAACGGAGACCTTTTTTCACTCCATCTCTCGATATGTCGACGAAGCAACCACAAAAGCGAATACTGCCGAGGTGTAAATAATGGTGTCGTTAAAGCCATTAATTTCCAAGCCTAAAAATAATTAAAATCTTGCATAATTGTCGCCATTACTGCAACATGATCCTAATCAATCCAATTTCAGTTTAAAAGACGAATGACAATTTCAAATTAGTAATAAATGTATGAAATAAATCTCTGTCAAGTGATAGTATTAAAGTCGTGTTTAATTAAGTTCGCATATTAATTAAAGCAAATAATTCTTTAATTCTGATTAAAAACAGAATTGGTTCAGGAAAAAGAAAGCAATATGTACCTGAATTCCATATGACATAGAACCAGACGTAAGCTTTATCAAATTAGCATAAAGCTCATTTTTAAGTAAATCACTTGATATCGCTGTAGTAAGAATATTTTGCGCGAGATCAATATGATATTGCACCCCTGTTGGTCTCATCAACACCGAAGTAAACATGAAACATGCCCGACCAAGTTCCAGTGCTTTCTTTTTGAGTGTTTCATCCAATATTGTTGTTAAAGTTTCCTTTGGCCTTTCTTCACATATCGTCAAAAGTACATCATTCCACAATGAATCCTCTATAAAGGAAAAATACTATAAGACTAGTTGAACCCCGCCACGTTCCGCGTGGTCAATCCAGCTAGTCTATGGGGGCCGGTCACGCTTCGCATGTCCGGCTTCAGTTAATCTATATAAATAAAAACATCAATGTTCGTTTATTCAAAATCTTAAGCCTCCGAAAGTTCTTAAATACGCGCTTTATCTATATTAATTCAAAATCTTAGATATCTAAAAGTTCTTGCCTACTGCTTTGAAATTTTGACACAACTTTGCATTCGAATACGCGCATGTTTTTTCACACGCGTTGCTGTAGGTCAATCTGATTAAGTGGAAAAAAAGAAAGGAGAAAGCGCATGTTCCTACTGTTGGGAAAAAAAACTGATACTTTGTAATTTGATTTGTAGTTTGGTTGTATTGGAGACTGATTCTTGTTATTATGGTTCGGCCAAGTCAGCAATAGATGTTAGGAGGTTTTCTGAGTCTTTTGTGACAAAGATGAATACTGTTGAGAGAGGTTTTATTGATTGATGAGGAATGCTTCTTCGTAAAAAACAATTATCAGAAAAGATCAGGCAAATTAATCATTGGGTTATTCTTTCCTTTGTCAGTAATGGAGAATACTATTCAAGTGAATTGTCCGATTATTTCTACTGTTGTGTCGCTTTGAACTGTCGAACTGGAATCCTTGGAACTCCGAACTGTTGCTGTTGCTGCGTCGATCTTCCCGTTTATCAGTGAATTTTGGTGGTAAACATGTTTTTCGTCCCTTTGAAACTATGTCGCGCCACCTAACCTTTAGTATTTCTTGTTTACCATTTATTGTCATGGCGTTATTTAACATCTTTCAGTTTTCGCCCACATCTAATATGTTTAACTGCACAATACTTGTGGGTATACAATATTCTTTGTTGTTCCACTATCTGTGTAGAATCAGAGATTGTCTGGTTTGCTGACTCTAGAACACGCAATATAAAATTGCCCATGTGAGAAGCAATCCGTCTCTAGATCTAAACCGCACAATTCTAAAGATTGACTCTGAGCTTTGTTGGTGGTGAATGAAAACGCCAATCGAATTGGGGATTGCAATCTCTTAAGCTGAAATGGCATATCCGTTGGAATCATAGGAATGCGAGGAATAAGAACATCTTCATCTTTGAAAGGTCCTGTCAAGATTGTTGTCTTTAGACATTGCTCATTAATTTTTTTACTGCAAGCCGCGTGCCGTTGCAACGTTTTAGCTAGATGATATTTGGAAACATGATAATTGGCACGCCGATTTTCTATTGCAGTACATACAGTGACATTCCTGGCAGATCGGGTGAATTAAAAATTCTGTTGGATAATTAATCGCTTCATCTGCTTCTACAACAGTGTCGACGGACTTATTTGTGACTTCTTCGCTTTGAATGTTAGACTGTATAATGTTGTTAAGTTCGTCGACGTCTTTGTTCTTAGCCGGAAGAATAGCTCGTACACTCAGCCAATCGTGATTCTCATAATTGGTTTGAATATTGGGAAATACTTTTTCAACCAACTCTTCTTTTGATGTTAAATTGCAAAAGTTATGAGGCAATGAAATTCATCCTGTAGTCAGATCAACCGGCACCTTCCCGTTCCCTATTTCCAGCAATCGATATGAAAATATTCCAGCTAATCGATCGTTTTGCAGCTAAACACGCATATTTATAGCTAATTTTAACGTCTTTACGTGTCGCCACAAAGTAAAGTATTTCAGGGCAATCATTTATTTCGTCGCTGGTGTCGATCGAGGAATTACAGATGATGTTCACCTGAACTAAAAGGAAGATTTCCCCAACTCCCTTATTGACAGCTGGCATTATTTGACCGCAAATGCCTTTTTGCTCAAATAATAGCTTAAGAATATTTGACTGCACATATAACAAAAGATCAGTCGTGCGTAATTTTGTTCGCGACGCAATTCTACATCGAGCGAAGCAGCAGCAGATCGATTCGGAGATGGCATTCCCAATTGATTGAGAACTTTGTTCGCGATTTGTAGGCATAAGTTATAGATAGATAAATAAAAATAAACAAGGCTATAATGTGAATAAAATTTAAAAAAAAAAAAAGAAGAATTAGTATCGATTGTATTAAATAATAAGTCACCAGTACTTCCGATGGATTTGAATATTTAATCTATGGAAAAATAAAGAAAATTATGAGTTAATATTTTAACATTAAATTTACATCAAATTAAGTTAAATTAAAATTCAGTCGGAGAAGATTAACTGAGCAAAAAATTGATCCTAAGAGATATTTAGAATTAACATAATAAACTTTCTTTAGATTGAATTGATTCCTTTTTACAAACAAATTAAGCTAGTTTTTATTAAAGAAAAAGAATTCCAATTTCGAATTTTAACAGGTATTTAAAATTTCTCTTTCAGATTTGTTTCAGATACAAAAATCTTTATGTTTATATGCCATATCAAAAAGCATTTTAATTCTTTTTATCATTTTTTCCTTCTTTCCTCGGATAAATCCACGTAATGTAATAAGCATGGCAATAGAGAAAGAGAGGTAGGAGATAGAAGAGAAATGAGAGAAAAAAGGGAAGGCGGATTATTGTTATTAGAGAGATGGGAGGGAGAAGACGAATGAGAGAAAAAAAGGAAGGCGGGGTCAACAACTCCGCCTCCTCACTTACTTTTAGTTATCACGCACGTGATACATGAAAAAAAGTATGTTTACATAAGAGCACGCGCCTATTCGAATGTAAGGTTGTGTCAAAATTTGGAAAGAATCGGTGGAGAACTTGCGGAGATCACTGAGAAGTAACAGGTAGCCTTTACATTTTTATTTATATAGATGAATGTTGCAATGTTCTTTTTGATGAAAATATATGAAATCTTTTGACCAATATCAAATTCCTTCTTACGGTGATTTGAAAACCATTAACTCAACGGAAAAACTTTAAAATTTGTATCAAATTTTGAGAAATAATAGAAAAGCTGAAAAAAACTGAAACTTGTTCTTCTAAGCAAAAAGAATGAAAAGAGATATTCGTTCTTTCTTCCATATAAAAGACAGGTTTGATATTTCCGACTAATTATAGATTAAAAAATAAGTAAACCCTTAGTCAATTACAACAGCACAGAAAAATTTGTTTTTTCGAAATATTCATTGACGATAAGAGCATAAATTGGATTCCATCCGAAAAAGATATTATGCAGATTTGTAAACGAAAAAATGCTGTAGTAAAAAATACTTTTACCGTCATCAACATTTTGTGTCATCATTCTTTGCATGAGTATCTCGAAAGCAGTTCCATTAAATGTTGCAGCATTAGCGGCCTTTTCCAAAAAATAGATCCATTTTTCTTTTTCTTCAGCACTTCGCAAAACAATATAAACTGGGTCGACATTTGCAATCTAAAGCCGTGATTCACGAAAGTGCATGCAAAAATGAGCACACGATAGATGAACTTATATTAATTACAGAAATTTTATAAATTACTTTAATGAAACCAAAAAGAATCCGAAAATGTTAACTGCGATAAGAAAGACCTCAATCGAGATAGTGTGATCGAATTCTTTTATATGATTTTCATTTTGTTCATCAGAACTTCCACTTGATTCATCAGCAGCAGTTTTTATTTTATCACAGATATGTGCGCCTCGCAGATACATATGGGAACATGGAACCTAAAAATGATCATATAACAGTAACATTCTTTACCAAAAACCATGCCATATATATATCATATTGATCAAAGAAAAACAAAAATTTCTAACCCGATCATCAGAATTCTTGAAAAACAGCAATTTATTATCTACTATGGATGCGAAAAAACGTCGTGTACTACCACATTTTGCCTGAAATTTACATTACAATGATGTTTAGCCATTAAAATGGAAAAAAAAAAAACAACTCTGTTTATATTTGGTAAAAAATAAAATGTTAGATACTTAATTAACGAAAGTGGAGCTGTTAATCTCAATCAAGCAATTTCTTACTGAGCAAAATTATTAGTGATTATTAAAAGTGTCTCATCAAGAGAAACCAAAATATTGCATCACCTTTATGACATAGCCATTAATGTCAGCATTAAGACCAGTGGTACGTTGGCTAACTTCAGAAATAGTTGCAGTACGTAAACTACGAGTAAGAATAGCAATCCACTCATCAGTAGCACGATCTGATTCGGCTGCATAACAGTACTCGCTGTTTGCTGTCGTTATCTATAAATATGGGACTATTATTTCGTTAAGAATGGTTGTTACTTCATTTCTCTTTCAAAAAAAAAAAAAAAAAAAAAAAAAAAAAAAAAAAAAAAAAAAAAAAAAAAAAAAAAAAGAAAAAAAATTTATAGTTCGTATATTTCGCTCTATTACATCTTCCAATATAACAACAGAAAATAACAAAAGTGCTGAGAAATGAAATTTTAATTAAAAAAAAAAAAAAAAAAAACCTGCAAACCGTAACCCATTTTGTTGATCAGCTTTGTGACTGAACGAATATCGGACATTGCAATTCTAATAAGTGGTTCTTCGCCCTTTAAATGATTTTTCTGCAAATTTTTTCCATGGATGAAAATGTAAATAAATGAAAATAACGAATAAAAGATAAGCATAGGTTTATTGGACTTTAATAACTTAACTTCAGATTCAAAAAAAGGCTGCTTTTTGATAGAAATTAAAGAATTGAATTATTGAAAACACTGCAATGAAACCTAAAACAAAAATAGGATTGAATGATACCAAGGTATTAACTGAACAAAAATGAGATTGAATGATACCAAAGTATCAACTAACCTGCGTTCTATACAAAGTAAGAAAACCATTCTTGAACACGAAATAACGTCTTTTCAGCGACTTGAGTCTATTATCAGTCATCTGTATCAAATAACCACATTTTTCCAGCTAAAATAGCAATTAATTAACCAAAAAGATTGAAAAAAAAAAAATTCCTGTTTAGGATGTAGTGTGTTTCCAAATGAGAAGAGTAGACAAATTAGCCTACAGGTTCAGTGGAACTGATTAGAGTTGCTCTGATATCTTGACTTGCATCTGGTGGTATCGCATAATCCCCTTCCTTAATACTCATGAAATCGATGCGACTTTTATGCTGATTTGATGACCTTGAGCTCTCACCAGAACCGCGTGAAGGAGACGAACACAAGTCACTTGTCTAAAAGATATCCGTTTTTTATTTCGGTATTTGGAAACTGAAAAATTATCTCCATTAAGGGATGAGAAATTCGTACAAAAAGGTTGCTTACATTATCATTCATATTTCTATTCAAGATACCACTGCACTGAGCCAAATGATCGTCATTTATAACTGTACTAAGGCAGCGTTCTGCTATTTGATACAATTTCGTCTCCTGCAAAATATCTGAAATATATTCGGAGCAAAGTATTAAATATATATACATTAGATTCGACTTCCTCCTAAAAACTGATTAAAGTTGTGCAGTTGTTCCAGAATCCGCGTCTTAGACTAGAGCAGTATAATTATCCAATACTTACCCACTGACTTGGTGGCTTATGTAACGGTAAAGCAGGAGGATGCTGCATCACTGTATTGTAAGTATCTGATCTCAACAAAAAAAGTTCGTTCAGATTTACATAATCGGCAACATCCCTGAAAATTTCGAATGCAAAAAATGAAAATTGCTGTCAAAAAATTCAACTCTGAAGCATTAAATACTCGATTAAAATTTAATAGAGTTCCTTTTGTTCTGCATGATATAATGATATTTTCGCTGTTGCTTATTATTAAATCAGAAAGACCGATCAAACGTTAGCGCAATCAATCGGTGATTTGAACGAAATAGTTTAGTTGGTATTATAATATTAACGACACAAGTTAGAGGTCAAGTATGTCAAAACCATTTGAAGACGCAATAAAGAACAATTAGAAGAATGATCTTATGGATTTCGGCACTTTTTATTTCTGAACTGTGACTGACAAACTTTTTTAGAATGCCGAAAAAAGCTCTGAAGAATTTTCTAAAAACACCAAAAAAAAAACTTCAGAGAACTTGCATTCGTTCCCTCATAAAATGGTTCACTTTAAGGAACAAGTTCTCATTATTTGAAGTTAAGAGAGCTTTCAGTGACATTAATTTATTGCAAAAAAAAAAAAGAAAAAAAAGAAAAAAATCATCGATTTCTTCAACCAACTTGAATCATGAGTCATCTTTTCAAATTACATTCTTCGAATGTTTTCAAACCAAAAAATTATTATCTAGAGCTTGAAAGTTTAAGTTATATTAAAAATGTTGAGAGCTTGAATTCGTTTTTTTGATTCTTCCGTATTTCATTTTCTACGCCGTCTGCTACTCCACATTTTCCTTACTTTATCTCATTAACAGTCAATTTTTTCAACAGATACGACATCTTGTCTACTCACTCATTTATTGCTCTTCAAAAGTAATTTTTATTTATTGAATACGGCAGTGAATAATAAATTTGTCATTACACCTAAAAATTAATGGCCACGGAACAGTTAATAAAAATAATGAAAAGCGTACTTTTCAGGAGACTCCGAATATTCAATTTCGTTGAAAAATTCATCATCCTCCCTATAATCATTTACGTCGTCATATGAATTCAAACTATCTCTTTCAATCTGAAACGTGAAATAGCGGAAATCTTTATTCGTATATTAAACTTACTGTTGATCGCAATTGCGAAACAGTAAATGATAATGAAATTTGAAAAAAATTTTTTTTAATCCATTTCACCTTCATTTAAGAATATATCTAAGAAGTTTAAACAAACTCTTAAATAAGAGTATATCTTTCTGCAAATAAAGATAAGAGAGTGCAGTCGAAAGTTCAGACTTTTTAGCTACATTATAAGTGTTTAAGAGAAAAAAGCTGGCATTTCATAATCTTCAAAGAATGCAAATTAATCAGTCATAATGACCATTTTTAAAATAAGAAAAGGAACTCATGAAATCGAGATATCATGAAAAAAGTTCGTATGTTCACGATCAGACCTAATTAAGAACCATTTCGTTTCAGCTGAATATGCGAAATTTTACAATATTTATCTAGTCGGAAAATGACTTGCAAAGATCTTCAAGATATCATGAATGATAGGAGGATGGGCAATATGTTGACATGCGAGGATACTAATACATTAATGGATAGAGCTCATTCTCATAAATTATAATAGCAATAAATGAAAGGGAAGTAATGAAGCATCTGACCATGATGGGCAATGAAACGATGGCAGAAACTACGATGAATGACAAACGATAAACTGAAAATGTGCAAGCCACTAGCACCGAACACTTTATTTGTTTGTTCACTATTGAACACATCACATACAACTCCAAAACTTAACACAGAGTAACGGCTCTAACATTTACAAGAAATAATTTTCGAAACTAGTTATCAGGCAAATAAATTTTCTCTCTCGATACAGCCTGCTTAAAACACAAATGCTTCTGAGTCATCCTTTCAAGAAATCGTCCAACATATTGAGAGTTACTTAGGCCATTAGAATTACAATACATCTTATTGTTTATTGTAACTCAATCATTTAAAAAAATATTGCAAAAAAAAAAAGTCCTAGCACTATGCAATCCCATTTTAATTTCAAATATTAGCAGTATTATCATTTTAATTATTTGGAGTCTCCTGCATATATTATATAATTGTGACATGATTTAAATCCGTAAAACACCATTAAATCGAAAATTTATTTAATTATCAAATTGAGAAAAAAATTTTTTTTAGAGATTTCAAAAGAAGAACGCTTAAAGGGAAATTTTTAATTCGTTAGAGCATTTAATTCTATACTCATTTTAGGCAGTCATCAGTTTCAAGCACTCAAATCAAACTTTCTGATTTCAGTGCAATTGCAACTAATTCTCGATATAGCAGCATTTAAAATGATGTGCATGAATTCAAAAAAGAAAGAGATGTAAGATAAATGAATGTAAACGAAGTTGTTTCAGTATTTTTATTAAACTCATCGCCATATAGCACTGCAGAAACTTCCTTTCTTATTGACCAATTGTCAATAACTACGAAAGCACTTTCATTTTTCAAAAAGCTTACCAGTAAACACTTCGGAACCTTTGTTTATAATTATTTCCAGAACTATGTAAATTAACATTTTCTCTTAAATGTTTACAAATGTTTCACTTCTTTTCCTATCGGTACAGTTAAAAATAAGCCGATCAATATGATAAACTTGAATGATTTCTGAAAAGCATAGTTGACTTCTCTCCTTAAACTTTTCAACTGATCAAAAAATATGGATAAAAAAACGAATGATTTCAAAATTTGTGAAAAGTTCCAGAACTTACGGTAACAGAATCGGGTGGCCTCGAAAATTTTGTTTTCCGTGGAGTTGGTATTGGTTTTAATTTCTCTTCACGTGGTGAAGAATCGGTAGTTGATGATGTTTCATCATTTTGCTTTTCCCCTCTTCCCTGCGATGAACTATGCGTACGAACTGAAAATAACTTTTTCAGAGGAATGTTCTGGGGGGTCAAAACAGGGTCAAAACAGGCTCAGCGATTTCCGATTACCCTTCTCATCAGAACCAATAACAGTGGATACTCAGGAAAAGCCGGCAATGCTTGAATTCACAATGTCCAACTATACGTTAGCCAGCCTGCTCTACTGGATGGATCAATATCGGAATTTTGACTATGAAATAAGCTATTCAGCAAGTAAATAAGAAATGAAAAGGTTTAGTGGCTCAAAGTTCCGAAGCCGAAGGTAAGTGAAATCTTTATGGCAAAAAAGAATATAGCAATTTTTTTTTTAAATTCCATCTTTTATATCATAAGACTCATAAGCACTTCCTTTTTCTGCGAATTTAATGATTGACTTAAAAACTAAGTTGAAGAAAAATTTGGGCTTCTGATTTCGAATATCAAATAGAAATAAAATAAATTAAGTCTTTGGAAATCTCTAGCAAAATTTACCTGACATTCAAAGAGCTGAATGCAGTGAGAATAAGCTCAAGATCTCAAATAATTTTTGATTTTGCCCATTAGCTAAAGTTTCAATTCAAATTAAATAGATTTCGAATGATGGAACAGACAAAATTATGCCTAACGATGAATAACCATTCAGGAAACACAAACATGCGCAAGTATATTTAGCTAACATTCATCCATTACATATTAATGATGCGCTCTGTGTCATTTTGATCAAAACATAGTACAATCAGAATGAAAAAAATTTTTTTAAAATTTAACCGAAATTTGGGATAAAAATGACAAAGAAATAGGTCATTCGAATGAAATCAAATCTAAAAAAGACTTTTAAAACAGCTATGAAAGATTATTCAGCTACATAAAAAAAACTAGCCAGGCTTTTTAGGATGTCGCGATGAATTGCTTTTATCGAGAACAGAAGCTGATTGCGTCATCATCATCTGGTCTATCTTTTTCTCCCATGTATCGTCAGATGTCAAACCGCTGTCATCTGAAGTTCGGTCCATCGTCGTCAATGTTACTGCTCCCTGCAAATGTACCTATCAAGAATTATTGGAAATCAAACATCACACATTACGACATTGTTCATGACGATAAAGACAAATAAAGAGAGATAATCCCGAAATGCTAATGTCCATCCCACACATGCTAATTCCGAAATATTCACCAATATATGACGAAAACCATTAAACATTGCATCATCTGTTTCGCGGACTTTAATTTCAAAAGAAAAAATGTTAGTTTCAATTCGTTTATAAAATAATTTGTTCAACAGTTCTAAATTTATCCATTAATTCATAAATTTTTAATGATAACCATACCGTCACAGAATTGGAGAAGAGAACAGAAGTTTGCCAATGTTTTGCTCGATCGGCACACGATTTTAGCACCTGCAGCTGGGCAGTACACTTCAGATTTTGTAGCCGTAAGCGTTCATTCTGTTCCTCCAACTGAAATAGTATTCTTAGCTTCATTTTATTCAAAACATTAAACCAAGCAGATTCTAACTTCATATCATATCGGCTTTACAATGCGGCAAGGAATGACGTAGAATTATCAAATAAGAAAATTAGGTAAAAGAGAGAGCTCCTTTCTCCTCCACCTAATTTAGCATACTGTAGAGCATATCAATAACGAGCAAATGTGACAGGGAATGTTACCTAAAAGAGTACGGAGAAAAATATTGGATAAGTAATTTCCCGAAAAGCTGTTTCTTGCAGAATAGAGGTGGCAACAAAAGGAATGCCACAAGTTACGATTTAGACAACAAAAAGGACATCCACAACAAACAGATGACAAATTTGGCCCCGAAGGAAACTAATTTCGTCACCGTTTACCAGTAATCAGTGCTAGTTGACATGTCAAAGAAGTCACAATGAGTAGACTTCATTGAATCTTTTAAGCCTTTTTCAACTGTTGGTTCCCTTTTTTTATGCAATTTTCTCGAATTATTAATATATTTTGTTCATCTGAGAGGACTTTGAAGTAATTTCGTAATAGTGGTATAACATTATTTAACTAAAAAGACAAATCGAACATTTTGAGAGAAAATATGAACGAAGTCTAACGAAATTTGAAATATTAAGTTCAAAATTTGTAAAATCGTAGGAAAAAAGAGATGATAAATTTTTAAGAAGTTAAAAAGAGCAAAATTAGATTTGAAAATTTATAAAATTTTCTTAATATAAAATCAAAAAAAGGTAACAGCCAGCAATCATCTCGATGTTTCGTTGTCAATACAGTGCTGACAACCGTCTCGTCTAGAATTGGAATAAACGATGTAATATCAGCCAATGGTGGTAGTAAAAGCCAGCAAGCAGAAAAAATCGACGAATGAAAAAAAAAAAGAGAATTGATGAAGTGATGCAATCTTGCTGATATTTTAATCCATCATTTCTTACTGATTTTGATCACCTTCCACTTCTTCGATTTCTCTTCCTGTACCACTTCATTTGCATATTCTTTGTTTAAGTTCTCTACTTATTTTATGAAATCACTGGTGCAGAAAGTTTAAACAAGAGAACCTCATTCTTACTTCATTTTACACAAAACAGAGTTAGTATAATTACGCTTATCTATACAAGTCAAAATAAAACCTGATATTAAAAGGTTGGCTAATACAATAAGCAACAAAGAGGAGAATATTTAACGTGGATTACTTTGCGATCGCACAATCAAGTTAATTCTCTGTTACTTAGTCAAGTCAAGTCACTTTGTATGATCGGAAGAAACAATAACGTTTTGCTTGAGCAGCAAAAAGGAAGAAATATAACAGTTTATCTGTGGAAAACTTTGCAGATCAATAATTAAACGACTTTCAGAAAGCGATGTCATAGAAAACGTCCTGTTTAAGTTCAGAGTCATGTCAGCAATGTCAGCAACAGAAAAGTGTTTCAGTTGATGCAGGATTCATCTTTGACAATATTAATTACTGCATTTTCTATTAAAGCAATCAGTCATTACAACTAAAATTTTGATGAAATTTGCTAGCTTTCAAAGTGATGGAAATGTATATACAAAAGCCACACAGTCATTTCTGACTTTCATCATATTTATTTGCTATGAAGTGAATGGAATGCAACCTGCATAACTGCTGTTTTCGAGTAACTTTCTGCTCAGGCAAGTTGCAAAATTTAGAATATAACAGTGAAAAGATGTGTTTCTCAACACGAAAGCCTCGTGCCATGGAATGGTGGAGGTAAAGGAGGACGCTATGCCCTCATGCCACTTGAATACAATTACGTACACCATAGTGGAACCAAATTTGTGTCCATCACAGTCGGTTGTAACTGCTAATTACTTGAAATTTAATCACTTTCCTAAGTTTAATTAAACTTGAAATAACCGGAAAGTTAGCATTTGCGACCAGAATTCTCTTCATTGAACTTCATAATTAATACTAAATTTCACTGAAAACTTTGAAGAATTAAAAATTTCGATGAATTCTCCCCAAATTTGCTTTACTGTCGATAGTAATATGAAGAGAATACTTTACTGCAGGAACGTAATGAAAGCTTAGTAACAAAAATCAATGGTAAGTAATAACTAGAAATAAAAATCCAGACTTGTTAGTGCATTTCTATAAATGGAAATTGTGTCTTTACTTGAAAGAATGATCTGCAATCAGTAAATACAGGGACAAGAAAAAATTTTTGCACTACCAATTTCGGGCAACAAAAAACTGAAGATATTTCGGCTAAAATCGTACCAAACAAGTCCACCAATTATTTCTCAAAGAGCGAAAAATGTATAATCGCCATTGTACCTGTTGCTTTCCATTCTCTTACTCTAATCAACAATTCATTTATCATTTCATCTTGCAAAAAATTCTCATCCACTGCTGAAATCATTTAACGAATAACGGGAACGGAGGAGGAGGAGAAATTGATGGCATCAAATATTCCAATTCCAAAAACTGATCTATTCATCAAATCGTCAATACGATTCTATCACAACCAAAAAGCTATTTAAGTAAGCAAATCTCCACAAATAGACCATTAATTACTCACTTTCTCAGTTTGATTACTAATAGTGGGCAGCCTTGATATATAATTTCATTATAGTCTCTTAAGTTAAAATGGCCTATAGAATTCATAGTTGTTTTGTAATTTTTTATTTATTCACATTTTCTACAAATAACCTTTCTATTACGAGCACTTTAATGCTCCATGTGTAAAGCAAAAAGATTCATTTCAATATCTCTCTAAATAACGACAGATTTATGAATATTTCAGTTTTCGATACCTTCTTATCGCAAATGGCACTTTATTTTTTCAAAATAAATATCTTTTATGTCGTCAATTTTTTTTATCCCTCACTCATTTGTCCTTTCAATCCACAATAAATGTCACATGAAAAAGAAGAAAATTGTCATGAAAAAGGTTTCATGACAAACAGCAAAATTTATAGCAGCTGAGAAAGATGAGTGAAATGAGATTGGTATTTCGCAAACTTGTTTTAAACTACGAAGAGATGTTGAGATCAGGCTTTGATTTTAATGAGAAATTTGCATAAATTCGTGAATTAATCGGAAATGAACGAAAAAAAAAATTCAAATGAAAGAGAGACAAAAGAGGTATTATGTCTTAGCAGAGTAAAATACAGGTTGAGAAATAACTGCATTTTAATAAAATAAACTATGAAATAGCCCGATGAGATCCTTCATAATTCTATCAGTCAGGGAAAAATTCAAAGCAATTATGATCGAAAGATCAGAAAGAAACTGCTTTAAATTCGTATAAGATGTGATCAGCAAAAGTGATCAGAATTTCTGACATTTCACTAATAAATTTTAATTTATTCGTGTTTTTGTTCTTAGAAACAACGCAACATTATTTTAAAATCCTTAATTACATTTCTTAGAAGTTAAAGAATTGTACACAAAAATTGGGTCAATAAAAATTCAAAACGGACGTGAGAGAGTGTAGAAGCTTTTTTCAAAAATTCCAATGCATTTAGTTCAATCTCAAATCCATTCTAATTCCCGGTAAATTCCTCTTCAGATTCCTTCTTGGTAAATTCCCCTTAGCTTAAGATTCTTTTTTGGTAAGTTCCTCTTAGGAATGCAGCAACAGGGTTATGTGGAAATTGCCTGGAATAGACACGCCAAGATTTATGATTTTCTTGCTAACTGTTTTAGCACAGAAGTTTTTATGTGATTCTTATTCACAACAATAAAGATTACAAATTGCGACTGAAACAAGTTCTAAGAAGAAAGCATTAATCCGTAATTCTGATATATCTTGATGTAGATCAATGATCGCAGCACACATCTCCTTTGAAGATGCAAACTTTTTGATCTGAAGACACATAAATGCCGCATGACCAATTGAAATGATTGTTTTGGCCATCTCAAGTCAATAAGCAACTTTAAATGCTTACAGGACTTAATTTCTATTATTTTAGGCACTGCGCCAGTCAACATACAAAAATAAAACGGCGAATAAATTTATAAAATTGGATGAGGAACAAGATTTATTGATTCTTCTGTTTCAACAGATTTAGAATCTTCTTTGGTTCTAATAATCATGATGATCTTCCTTTTGTTTTATCTTTTCCTCTTCTTATTTTCAATCAAGAGAAGATTCAGCATTTTTTCTACTTGTATAATTAGTTATCCTCTGCTTGCTGAAGAAAAGAGGTAAGATAAAAAATGATCTTTGGAAATTTTAATCGAAAATTTTAACAAATTTTAAGATGTGAACTTTTATCGAGAGAAAAAAATATTAGAGAAACACTGATACACGCTAGTCGATAAAATATCAATACAAATTAATTAATCACTGAAACATCCAATATCTTAATCCAACATATGACATAAAAATTGTAACAATGTTACTAATTTTGTAGCTTGTAATAACATTAATAATACTATTAATAATAATAAAAACTGAAAAAACGACTTCTCGGAAAGATTGGTTATATTATCACCATCCCATATCAACGACATCAAAGATCTCGAAAATTAAATGAATTGTTATAAAGAAATTATTGAACTTGGCAAAAGCAATTGAATTTTAGAATTTAAATTAGTTAAATTATAATATTTTTGGTCTCTATTCAACAGCAATATTTTTTCACCTTCATAAATTATTATATGCTTCTTTAACTTTTTCAATACTTTTTGAAGCATTAAAGAAAACAAAAATCATGGTCAGAAGATTTAGAAGATGGAATACAGAAAGTTGCTGTAAATCACGACTAAAATTAAAACCGATATAGACACTAAATAAATAAATAGAGAGAAGGATATACAGTAGAATGCTTTTATGATCAAAGCTTTCGTACGCATAATTTTTATAAGTTCATTTCGAAAATAAAACAAAAAAAAATATTGATATCATTGCGTATCTAATTTTAGTAGGGCTAGAACTTGAAGTTTACAATGTAAATGGCGAGAAGAACTGAGATGGTTTTTAGAACAAGTAGATTTTCCGATGCGCTTAGATTGATAACTTTACAACAGATGAAGCATATAGTGATTTTATCTCTGCCAAAGAATCTTAAGCCCTCTTGGCTATCGAATGGAAGCAATACATCTGCATGGATATATTAAAAGTTCCTCTTAATTAGATGAATCGGTCAGCGTAACTGTGTCACCAAGCAAATAGTATAAATGACGAAAAAGAGAAGTAATTGAACAAAGGAAATGGAAAATCATTCTGCCAGAAGACAATGCGAAAGAAAATTTAATAGCTCACAGCAAATCAATCTTGACTATAACGAAGAGGTTCATTCGCCTCCTTGCAGAAGTACTTATTTGGGATCCAATACATTTCTGCTTCCGCAAATCGATGTGGAAAGCATTAGTTAGACCAACATTCCCTGAGGATAGATGTATCAAGCCCAGTCCTACTCTCTTCTCCAAAAATTCGGAATACTCACAGCCAGACTCAATATCTGTTCAAAAGGCAGGGCCAAGAGATTAGTATCTCTGATGAAAGAATTTGAACAGAATAAGCCATCAGTCTATAAAAATATCCATCAAGTTTATAAACATATTTACGTAAATATTGCAATGCAATGAAGCCAAATCTTTAAAAATAGCACAATTTAATTGTTTTAAACAAAAAAAAAAAAAAATTCTAACATAAGCAATATATCCCATCTATCGCTTTCCCAATTTTTAAGTATCAGTTATCATCTATAAAACGATTGATGGTATGAACAGTCAAAACTTATGAATCTCCATACAATAAATTATCGAAGTGACCAATACATCATTGAAGAAAAAATCAAAGAAAAGTTCTGTTCTAAAAAAGTCTGCCATTAAATTGACAAACGTTTGTTAAAACATGAAGATTGGTCAACATGGAATAATGATGCGATACGTAACAACATAAGCAATATAATTAAAAATGATTAAAAACTTGCCACATTTAATACTCCTTTTACATTTTTCTGCCCATCCGTCGACTCAATTGGTTATCGATAAATTCTACCGTAAGATTAGACAGATCTAATTCGAAGTGATGGCTTCAATAAATGCAAAACATGTCAGAATTAAATTTCAAAAATCTCACAACACAGAGGTACCGAAAAAAAATTTTAGAATAAGTTGAAACAAATAAAACATTGGAAAAAGAATGCACAGTGAACAATGCTTTTCTCGCACTTATTTTGATATTTAGTTCGCAAAAACTGAAATTAGCTATTTTCCAGACAGAACTATACGGACAATCTTTCTAAGTCCGATGAAAGAGGCTCTTGAAATTGTCAAATGAGCAAAGGCACTAATTGTGAATGTGAGATTTATAATCTGATTTCTATTTTCATTATAAACAAAGCAGAGGAAGCTAATCAGAACTTAACATTACATTTTCTTTAATTACGGTGATTTGTCGTCCAGCAATTTTTCATACTTGCAAAAAGAATCTTTCCCGCTGGTAGTCTTATGTCGATTGCTAATGTCACTATTTCATCATTCCGTCTATGATTTGAATATCTAATAGTTAAAATTTTTTTCGTTACAGATCTATCATCATTTTTTGTTACCCCAAAATCGAAAATACAGCTTAGATTATTAAATCAGAAAGAAATTTGACTACTTTTACCACAGAGCCTGCAAATGACTTATGGGAAACGATGCAAATGTTTGCATTTTCATTCTAATTAAAGCTAGGCAAAGTAACTTGGTATATTTTATTTTTTACCAGATCATAATAAATCAAAGGTTAAAATGGCACAGTATACTATTTATTCTATTTAACAAAACTGATCTTTCTTCAAATCTGAAATAGGAACTATTTATCCTGCACATCGATATACGTTTCTTAAATAGTGTCTTTCAAAATGCGAAAAATTATTTTAAGTAGAAATCGAGGGAAATCTCTGCTGGATGGTTAATTCTCAAATAACGACCTCCTCCGGTGAGAAAAAAAAAGGCCGCACAGTTAGCTTTCCAGTGGTGACAAAAAAAGTGAAGAAAGTTGGTATCCTTTTTTCTTCTGAGTACCCCACACCCTTAGCATTATCAACAGCAACGACACGATCAATCCAACACAGATCCATACTTCAAAGCATGCCGACAGAGGACAAGAAATGGGAAAAACGGTGCTCGTAGAAATAACAAGGCCAAACATTTTATAAATCTTTCTTCCTCATCTGCTCGATCTTTAAAAAAAAATTTCAGTTCTCGGATTACTTGGTGGAAAGAGACCAAAACCCACTAAGAAAACCAACTGCCACATATAACTGCAAATTTCGAATATTTAGTAGCAGAAAAACTAGCTTCTCACATTCCAAAAAATTTTCAAATTTTACACTAGATATGCATGTTATTTCAACTTAAACATCACGATATAATGATGGAAATGATATTCTTTTCAATCATTAAGATTAATTATGAAAATTTTCTGGATCGGAAAGAATTACATAATTGATTGAGGAATTATGTAAATCATTTAAATCAGCATATTATACTCCTTTTTTCACTTCAGATTGAAATAATACTATATGACGTTGCAATCAGGCCTAAAAATAATTCTTTACATCCCAGTCATAACAAGTGTTCTGAATACTTTGGTTATGGTCAATCAATTTGAAAAAAAAAATCTTCTGAGAAAAATTTTGAAAAAATCTTCTTGGAGAAAATTTTATTTATGATTCCAAATAAAAACAATAACACACTGTTTCAGGTGAATTTCAAAAGATCATTTATGTGATTTCACTGAAAGTTCCAAAATGGTTAAATTAATGAGATGATTATATTATTGCCATAACAGCCAAAGTGAGATTTGATAGTCGGAACTGCTAGAACAATGAGATTGGGAGAAAAAGCTATTAACTAGTAGTGCTCGATGACGTTCAGGTTACAACACAGAAACTGACCTTTCGCGTTCAACAAAAGCTATCATTAGACTACTCTTCGTTAGGTTATTAAATCTAAAAGATTACATCTCACATAAATTTCTGACCAATAATTTTAACCAAGCATTTGCTACAACTTCTCAGTTTCGAGAACAGTTTCTCGCTTGTAAAAGAACAGCACCCGAGACTCTGCAAGCATTTTCTTACTATATAATAATCACATTAGCAAATTCAATGTAGTGAAAGAATAATTAATTAATCACCCCAATGTACACTGCTATTATATAAAGTTTTCGAAATGCCCTCAGAAATCATTCTGAGAATTTTTCTTTCTTTAAGGCTGGCCAGTTTATGAGAGAAATAGAAATGTGAATGATTTTATGAGGAGAGAGAGCTCCGTACTGGAGACAGAATAAAGGTTCATTATAAAAATACAAGATTTAGTTGAGAACGGAATAACGAGGAACAAATATGATGTGTGTGCCTATGATATGGGAAGTAGGTCAATGAGTCCCAACAAATCAATCAATCATTCATTTATTCCATCCTCTTCCTTCCATTTTCATGTAGAGTCAACTGCGCCAAGCGAATAAGCTCAAGCAATGATAGCTTATTCATTCAGCTGCCTTTTACTTATATGAATGAATCACTAAAGTTGAGAAAAGACAAGTGACAAAATTCAGACATATTGGCAGTTAAAATTATATGGATATTATCATATTTATCAATATTATGGGGGAACACGCTTGGATAGATTTTGGCAACGTATCTGATAAAAATCAATATTTGAAATCAGCTTAGAGCATTTTTTAGGGAAATTCTTCTTAAAAATTTCCTGAATCTTAGAATGATACTTTGACTTTATCTCTATTCCTTCCTTAATCTCAGAAAAAAATATGAATTCTTGTTTCTTTAAATTCAGACATAGTTTTGCACGAATTAAGAAATGAAGAAATTTCAATAAAAGCTGATTTTATCTCCTTCCAACCTAGTACTATTGCATAAAGTGAAGAATTTTAAAAATACCATTTTGATGAGCAGTGATGTCGAAGCAAATGTTTCAGTGGAGTAATAGAAACCCATTCACCAGTAAGATGAATAAAGAAATAGATTTTTTTATCGTTGAATTTCGAGAAAAAGAGAAAAAAGGGAAAATTCAGCGAATCAGCAGTGAAATCAACATACCCAGTTTATTGCATTCTTTTTTGAGAATCCTCAATTCATCTCTAGCAAAGGCATATAACATTACGCACTGAATGTCAGCCGTTCCAACATTTATGCAAATATTATCAAATTACAACGTAACTTCCACGTGCTCCATAAACTACTTTAATGTAATAGCAAAGAAAAAAAATAATTTGATATGAACGACTGGTAGATAGGCCGAATATATCGCTGGCGATGAAAGAGGAGAATCTCACTCTGACAATTTTCCACAAGGATGGATTTCCACGGGCAGGGAAATAATCAGTGGTGAATCAAATAAGCGTCAGAATGTGATAATCGATCGTTTGAAAGAATAAGTTGACAAAATAACACACGCCAATAAATAAGCAATCAATTAGCTATGATAAGGCAGTAAATAAGCAATCAATTAGCTATGATAAGGCAGTAAATAAGCAATGGACAAAAAGTATTAGCAATGAACAAAACGAAAGTATACATTAAGTTTGATAACATTCAACCAACCTCGCTATTGAAGTTATAATTTCTTATAAAATATGAGCATTCTTGGTGAAGTATCAAATACACGAATTGGCAAATATTCTCACTCTTCGAGGGTTAATGTTATTTGCAATCTCATTTCAGCAAATAGCTGCCACTGTATCTTTTGTATTCTAAAAATTTTTGGACGTTTGGATTTACTTAAAAGATTTTCATAATTATTTTGGAAAAATTTACTTTACAAATACGCAAAAATCTTTGAAAAGAGGAATCAATCCTTTCTCACTTTTCAGCAGCTGCAAGAGAAATTCACCGCAGAAACGACTAAATAGTACAAAATAGCAAAGAAGAAAGGATGCTGAAGAATATGGGTACTGGACCGTGAAAACAATGAACAGGATGTGATGCGTGCCTTGTATGTAAATTCACTGCCATCCTTTTGAGAAAAGGTTGCTTGGGAATTGTAGTTAATGTCGGAAAATTATGAGTACCTTAGATTTAATTGAATGGCAAGCTCAACTTCGAAATATTGCAATTTGCAACAAGCTATTTCGAACTGCGAAATTCGAAATTTGGTGGAAAGTAACTACTAACACAACCATTTTGAAAACTTTTGTTAAAAATTTCGAAATAATCAAAATGTGTTAAGTTAAAAACTTCCTTCAGAAAAAATAACCCATCTGAATAAAAATAATTGGCATATTTTATTGAATAGACTATTTAAATTAAATTATTAAATTAACTGCATCACAAACAATCAAACACATCAATGACAGCATGACAAAACTGACATAGCATATAATATTAAAAGTATGCAGCAGAAAGAAGAGAATAATTGACAAAATTAAAAACGTCTTCGTAAGGGAACTTTAAATTGGCACTATCAAAGGGTCATGACGTGATTTTTGTCCAAAGCTTGCTTCATAGCAAAACGTGAATGGATAAACTTACTAGTAGTAGTAATGTTGAATAGAAAGTAGGTGATATTGAGAATATTAACTCAAGGAGAATTCGACAGGGGGTCATCCATAAACTAGTTTCTTTCATTTCTAGTTCTTCCATACACTTTAAATTCTAATAAAATTGGAATTCTCTGTATATGAATGTGGATAAATACTTCGTTTATTTCAAAAGCTTATACTATAAACTATAAAAAATCCTTCTTTTGGAAATTAATTGCTATTTCTTTGAAATTTTATAAGTTAAATATATTTGTGTAGATAAGTGAAGTTACCAAAAAATTCGAAATACTAGAACCATCTTTCAAAATATAAACTTTTCAATAAAAATATTGGATTGGACGAGTTTAAAGAATTTGAAATAAGACAGTTCCGGATTTTCTGATTAATGTTGGAACTATGGCTGAACTGAGGAATAAAACTAACGTATATGGAAGGAAGGAAGATAAAATTATTGGGATGTGTTATATGTAACAGAAGAATAGAAAGAAAGTGACGATACTTCATCACTAAATTAGGTAATTTTCAAACAGGTAAATGCAAAGCGGAGAAAGAAAAGTTTTATGCTATTGGACTTGAGAAAGTATTACAACCAACCTTCTTCATAACAATGCTGGACGAATGATTAACTGTAATCAATTATGAAAGTTTCTTTTTTTGCTTTTATCTTTAATTAATGACAGATCAAAGTTGCATAGTTTGTTCAATGAAGCCATTTTAAGTACTCATCAAACATTCGAGAAAGAAGTTAGAGAAAGTGCTACATTTCAATGTTCGAGAAAGTCAGTTTAAAGTAATTTGAATCATTGTGATCATAAAAAAGCGATAATTTCTTGTTGAGAACAACACATTTTAAACTATCTTCCACATTCATTGAGTTTTTTGATAATTCCCGAGTGACCACTCATTGTTAAAATTGTTCGTAGTTGATTGATTCGATTTATTTGAAACTTCTATGACATATATCCTGTCACATAATTTGACATGTACAGCAGTTTTTATTTCATTCTTACACAGCTACAAAGAATTCATGAAAAGTCCTATGAGGGTGCTGCTTGCAAAGATGAAATTGAAATTTCGTTAGGAAATGGTTAGATGAAAGAGGATGATAAGTGACGAAAAGGAGGCACAATGACTACTTTCTACATTTTCAAGGTTAATTACACCTCTCCCCACGACACCTTTTCTTCTTTTTTTCCACAAATTTATTGTTGCACAGTAACTTCATAATATCCTTTTCTTCCTTAACACTATCGCATCAAATTCACTTTTTAGGATATTATTTTGGGGCATATAATTTTGATTAATGATCATGAGTAAGCTTACCTCTTGAAGACGATTCTTTACCCATCGCTTGATTTTTGCTGTTTTCTGGCTTATTGCAGCTGTTTCGGAAAACATATCTGAACACGATGCATTCATTTTTGGCATCAATTGCTGAACCTACAATGACAAATGCTTTCTCATCAAATTCAATTTTGAGAGCATAAGACGACGCACACTCTTTATTCTGAATTTATCATTTTTTATGAACTTCGGGAATTAGAAAAAGTAGAGGAATGGAAAATAAGAAATTGGAATTATTTTTTTGACAAGGCTTAAAATTTCCTGACCACTTAATCAAAAAGTGTGGCACAAAAAATTTAAATCCGCATTTGTTTAAATCAGAGAAATAAAGAAAATTGCGCCTTTATACTAAAATATCAAACAGTTTCTTGAAAAGAAAAGTGAATTCCACTGTTTTTCTCTCTTTGAGTACTTTTGCATCAGTATATCATTTTTGTTATCATACATAGTTTTAACATGAAAAGGGGTCAAAGAAGATTGCGAAGTTTGATAGTTTATTTAATTCAAAAATTTATCACAAAATATAAAATTGTAGAATTGCATCAGTGCCTAGTCATATGAAAATTGAAAAAAATAGACAGATAAACAAATGACTTCTAAAAATATTTTATACTACATTTTTTTTAAATTTTTTTTTTTAAAAGAAAAATATTTTTATACTACATTGACGTTTTTTTTTTCTTTCTCTTTTTTTTTTTTTTGCTGAGAAGGTTCTAAAATAATATTAGGAAATGAAACGCTTATTGATTGAGGTAAAGCTAAAAAAAATTTGATAAAACAAATTCAGAAACGTTGTGAGATGAAATGTATTACCTACAAAACGTCGAATATTTCAGGTTTTTATGGGAAAAGCTTGAGAGACAGTTTCTGAAGTTGGAAGGCTGAATTGAATAAGAGGAAAAATGATAAAAATCTGAGTGTTTTCCCGCAATCAGTTATGAAGAGATAACACAGGACATTACTTCCCATCTCGAGAAGAATCGAGAAAGAAGAACGTTTTTGTTCACGTTAATACGGCAGATGTTAATTATGCACAAGCAACAAGACGTTTTCTTTTGCAGTCTGAAAATCAACAAAATTTCTATCTTACTTATTTCTCTTTATCTTTCCCTTTCTTTGCATTGAAAGAGGATGAGAGTTATAAAATTTTTGAAGATTTTAACGTAAAAAAATAATTTTTAAAACAAGAAACATTAAGCAGATTAAATTTGTACGTTAATGTGCTGTACAAGAGAGCAGAATTTTTCCAAAGATGACAGAATTCAAAAATGATTATTTGCAAACAGTGCATTCTTCTGAAGAGATCTGTTTTTAAGTTTCTAATGCCATTTCGATAAAAATTTAAATTCTACAGTGGCTTATTTTTGATCAGATAACAAAATTAGTGAGTATTTATTTGGCAAACTGGAGTTCTTCAAATGACCTTCTGCGACCTTCCTCGCACATTCACGTCTAGCAAACACCACTCTAAACAATATAATTTCACTAATTTACCAAGCAAAGTGTTGGGGACCACATTCAATCAAAAAAATGTCGTCTATTTTCAGACAATTTGTTTCTCTTCAAATCAATAGGAATAAAAAAAAAAACCTGAAATTTTTTAATTGAAACAAAAAAGTATATTCATATGTAACATTCGCTGCTTTGATTCATATCCAGACTTCATGGAGAATTATTTTTTAGTTCTTATAATATGATCACCTTGACCGATAATGTTTTACTTTGTAAATAAAATCCAAGAAATTTAATTAAATTATTTCAAAAATAGATTGCCTTAGAAATGACAAGTGAATTCTGTTGCTAACTACAGTTTAGAGTTTCCAATGATTAAGCACAATAATGATTAAATAATCTCAATGTATGAAGAGCTATTTGCTTTATTAAATGCGAATGAACCTCTCAAATTTCAAATATCTGTTCATTTTCCCGCAATATACTGAGGAAGCGACTAAAACAAATGGTTCATTAAAGTCAGACATTGGAAATTATGTTTGAAATTATTATTTTCTAACTGATATTTGGATAGTAAATTTGAGCTCAGGCTTAGAAATTTATTGGTTCAATCAAAGGAATTCCAGACCTTTGCGACTGTTTCATTTTTCTCCACCAGCTTTCAGATCAACTATATCAAGTAGCTTTTAAAATTCGAACTTGATATTTCGAATTTTTGATAAACCTTATCTGTTGCTCATAAGAGTTGAAATAAAATAAAGAATCTCAGTGAAAAGAAAAAAACTGAATTTGCTTCGGGAAAAATAGATTTGTCGAAAAATATTAATATTACAAATTACACTAGAATATTAATGCCGATATTAATACACTAGAATTAATATTAAGTAGCATTAGTCAGAATATTGATGCTTTTTAAACCCAATCCGCAATTCAGAAATTTTCGCATTGATTCATAGAAAGCATTCCGAATAATTATCGAGAATTTAAATCAGTTGCCAGCAACAGGCAGAATAGCACGTAAGAACTTAAAACTTCGCTTTAATAATGAAAAAGACTCCACACAAAAATTTTCTACAAGTAACTTGACTTTCAAAAGAAAGTGCAGCGAACCTTTGTTAGTAGGCCTTAAAATGATTAAGATTTTGAAACATTTGGATCAAAAAATAAAGAATAAAATGGAACATTTGGCTATTGTTTACTACTTTTAAATATTTGATTTCATTCTGCTCTTGATAATCACAACGATTTTGCATAAAATTCTTTGAATTCTTATACAAGTTATCCAGAAAGATCGGAGCAACAAATTTTGAGAATTTAGAAGAAACAGAAATATATAAAAAATGAGAATTAATATTTAAATGCAGTTTTCTCTCTTAAAAAAGCAGCTGCAACTGAATCTAGCATTTTATAATTTATAAGATTGACTGGATGAGTCATAGGGACAGTGGTCAGTGATTACACCAAAGTGCTGCTACGTTCCCTTCATTCTTAAAATCGATTCAAACTAGGCTTAATATCGGTGTAATTCACTGTTTATTAAACGATCTTGGGGAGTTGTAAGCTAGCTCTCTAGAGAAGCCTAGTGAATACAATGGGCGATGACTCAGTCCTTAATTATTCGATTAACTGGCTTATTTCTAGCAAATTTGTTGGAAACGAATGGTTATATAAATTATTTTTCAGAATTATTCTGTTAAACCTGACAGATCTTAATTTAAATTATTCACAGAAAATTTCACTTTCAGATTCTGTCCATCGTATTTTTAATACATGCCATTATATTCCAATAAGTTAAGAATCACCAAAATTAATAATAAGATGTATTTCATGGAAAAAATTCATATTTTAGGAATTTGAAAATGCATTTGCAACAATTTGGAATCGACATTTGAAAACTGTCCGCATCTTTCACTACTAGTTTTTGCAAATAATTGCAATTGAAAGGTCCTTACAAGGTTAACGAGAACTATAGAATTTGAGGCCTTTACAGCTCATTTCCGTCAGTCCAATACGGTAATTACTGTCTTATTTCAAACTATAGGTTATATAAGATATGAATTGCACAATAATGCTATTTCATTTCACAGTTTCCTCGGGACTAGGCACTTTTCATTAAGCATCTGAAGTCAGAGCTATCTTTGGAGAAGAGTTGCAGCAGGTGTTTTACATCAATGGCATGAAATAAGAGCTTCTTTTAGTACTTTGCAAATGCATTAATTACTTTTCCTTTACTCTAAGTAAATTGGAAAATTCACAAGTTCACTTTAAAAATGACTTCATTTCATTGCCGAAAAGGTTAGAAAAGATGAGAAATGGAAATGTTCAGAAATGGATAGATATCTTTTCTTACCATCATTACACTTTGAGGTATTTTATTATACGCGCGAAACGAACAGATTGCAGCTTTCGCTTATGTATCGGATCTCGGCTGAGTCTCACTAATAGATGTGAAGAAAACAAAGTTGCAAAGTAATCAACTTTATGTTATAATTGTCAAACTCATGGAATATTTCGAAAGTTGTGCAACATTTTTCTTATCTTCATCCTATTACCTATCAAAAAACTCAACATTTTTATAACTGGTTTCAGAAAGTCTCGAATTTTTTTGTTTTGGAACTTATGTTCGAAACAAACCCAAATTTGAACCCAAAAATTAAAAATTGCTAACTCTACCATCATTTCAAATTTCTGATAATGGTTTCTTCGTTTGTCCAAATTTGCTTCTGTAAAAAAGGAAAAAAAACGGAACAAAAAATGGTCACTTTTTACAAACGAGTTTTACAACTCGTGCAAGATTGAAGACTCAACCAATATGGACGGAAGGAGTAAGAAATTGATACCGTGTAGAATGTTCTTCGTCTTTCGCTCATAAATGCTAAATTCAGAATACTTTTAATTCTCATGCAGACTTATAGCTTCTGTTTATCGAATCAATGAAACATTCAAAGTGTCATCAATCTCACTCCTAAAATTTTGTTTTAAACAACAGTAAGTGACGAACAGAGTAGTAGAGTAAAGCCTCTTCTAAATTCCAGAAACCATCGCTATTAACACCTTATCAGTAGAATGATGAAGAATGACTTGGAAATCAACATGCCTTAATCCAGAAGGATATCTATCTGTTTTAGGCTTTCATTTTGATAGGATACATATGGTGACCATATGAGTTCCTCCTCACAAGGCCATCGAGGCATTTCGATGGACATGTCCCATCACATCCGATCGTATCGAAAAGAAAACATCTGCTGCCGGTATTCCTAGCCAATACCTTTTTTCAGTTTCTCCTCTTTCTTTCACTCACTAATATCTTTCAAAATTCTCCGATTATTTTGTTTCTTCAAATTATAAAGGTAATAAATTGTTATTATCCAAATTAAAATAATTTAAAATTAAAATCTGATAAAATAACTGGCATCTTCTTCCATAGCACAGTTCATAGAAGTTTTTTTTTTTTTTTTTTTTAACTTCTAAACTAAATTTATTCAAATCTCTCAGTATATTAAAGCAATGTAAATAATACAAATTTTTTTAGAAAAATTGAAAAACCAATAAATGTGATAAGTGGAAAAAAGAAAAGCTGCATGAGAAAAAGATTGCAAAGAAGGAAGCTCCTGTATGGATGATCGATAGACCCTAGGCTTCCAGCAGAATATATCCAAATATAGACTGGGTGCTTTTTCTATCTTGATGCTTTGATGCTTATACCGATGATGATTCATGAATAAATTCATTAGTGAAAGCCACTGGAATTGAAAAATTAATTACTGCTTTCTCGATCCATACGATTCTAAGATATATATAGCTGAACATGCTTGGCTCTTTCCCCTCCCTTTCTCTTCATCATTATTTCTTTTTGTCCTGCAGACGCTGAAGTTTTTAGGCCAAAGATACTCAAATGAGTGAATTTATGATTTCTACGGGCTTCAATTACCCGTCCGAATCAGTAATACTGTTCAAGCCATTCTAACAAAATAATGACCCATCCAAAAGTTTAAGAATTGAAGGAATCTGGCATATGGCAAGTATTTCTTCAACAAACTGTAAATTACTGTTTCCAATCTCTTGTAGCTTCAATTAAGCACTCTCAAATCTCTTCAAATTGAACGAAAAGATTATGAAAAATTATTTTTCCTAAAAATTTCACAAACTATCAATTTGATGCAAATCTAAAAAGTAATCGTAAGAGGATGCCGTTTCCAAGCTACCAACTTGTTAGGTTGCTATATCAATTACTATGTCAAGTTCTCATTTTTCATGGCAAGAATGATGTAAAGGATAATTGAGATTTTACGTTGTTCAGTTTTTTGTCTTCATTCCATTTCCATTTTCAACTTGTGGTAAAGTCGATAAAACGAAGGGAATAAATAAAATTACTAAATATGACAATTATTTCCTTTTTCGTGTTATTAACATTTCGATTTGAAAAAAAAAAAGGAAGAAAAAAGACCGTAATCGTAATCGACAAATATGTTTAATCATTTCATTTTTTCTTTTTTCTTTTCCTTTTTTTTGCCATTCTTTAAAAAAAAAAATATTGGAAATAATTTAATAAGAGAGCTTTTTTTTAAAAAAAATTTGCTTTTTTTCCCCTTTTATTCTACACATGAAATTTTCTCTGCAGATAACAAAGAATATGATAAACTTTGAAACAATACACCGGAACCAATAAATTTGAAGCAAATTCTCATGAAAAGCTTCGATAACATAATCGGCAATCATCATCTCAGGTTGCAATTTGCAATGATTCAAATATGACCGATACAATCCCCGTGTAATGAAATGTCTACATATGGGACATGGTTTCTTTTCTGATTGTTTTTGTAATGCTTTCAAAAGAGCCAGTTCGATCAGGAACATCATTTGATATTCATTCCAATTTCATTACTTTTACATAGTTCCATTTAAAATAAAACTATGTATATGATAGGATGATATGGCATGACAGCAAACAAACTTCGTCAATTTGATAATTTCTTACTTGCAAGAGAAATGAGATCAAGCAAAAGATGCTTAGGAATGTCGGTCAAAATATATATCGCCAAGGTGATAAGAAGAAAAACGATTTTAATATGTAAAAAACAAAAATGTTGGAATGGTAGAAGTCAAGTACAGGAAGAAATGATTGAAAGAAAGAATATTATGACTTGATATTATATTTTTATTACAGTTTGTTCTAAACAGTAATTCTGATAAGATGCAATATGTGACCCTTCTTCTTTTGCAATAAATGATATTGATAATATCAACTTCTCTCCGACAAATTGAAAATAAAAAGAGGAATATTTTATATTATTAAAAGTATAATCCATTATTTAATTAAAAGAATAGGTTGATTTTGAAATAAATTTTTTAAACAATATAAGATAAGGATATAATAACATAAATATTTCAAATTCGAATGAAAAATTTAAATGAAATAAATACAAATAAATATGCAATTATCGAACAGTATCATTAAGATACATCACAGTCAGACATTTGAAGTAACGATTTTTTTGAATTATTTATTAAAATTAAGCAAAAAGTGTTTTATATATTTTTTTCTGCGAATTGTTGCTTACTGCAGAAATTGTAATGGAACTATTTCAAAAGTTATAAAAACTACAAGTGATATCTTCTAGTATTACAGTGTCTGTGCTTTTTTATTTGATTTATGAAAAAGGAAAGCATCATTGCTCCATTTAAGGTAATGAGGGAATAATGGAAAATTTTGATTATGGAACTTATCGGAACAAGGATTGATCATTTTCTTCTTGCCCTTCATGAAAATATATCAGATTGTCAAGTGAATAAAAGAGTTTAAATTGTATGGCATTTGCTCAAAAATTGTCTGATGTGGTATAATGAATGATTAGTGGAACATTTCTTATCATATCATTGCTTTCATGAAATTGAACAGAGCTTATCAAATAGCATACAAACATATGGACAGCCTGGTTTTTTCCTTTTTATCAACTTCAGATTATCATCGTTAATATTCTTCTTCTTTCTTGATTCTAAGACATCAAAATATTCACTCAGTTTATAACAAATTTATGATTTTTGAATTTCATTTAATTGTGATTAGCAAGTTTAATAAATTGTTATAAATACAAATTTGATTTAATTTGCAAAATAATTTTAATTTTAACGAATTTAAAAAATTATTTCAGATAAATGATCGATATCTAAATCTAAAACATGAGAATTTTGAATGGTTTGAACAAAAATACCAAAAACTGTTAGGATTATCAGAACTTTGTTCAAATGTTCAATACTATATATACAATATGAATAACACTGCACATCTTATTGCTCAATTAGAATTATGCACCATATCTACTTGCTGCGTCATCTCTGGAAGATTTCATGTTGTAAATCATTAAACCATTGCATATTCTTTGAATCAACAAAATGAAATGGAAGAAATTCCACTGTTTTAATATCATTTACTTGTTACTTAAAGTTCAAATTCGTGGTTAAGGAAAAAAATGTGTTAGTCGATTATACCATATTTAACGCTAGCTCATAATATCTTTGAATCGCTTGAATTAAAAATCACTTCTTTAACAGACAATATACCACAATAATTCTATCGAAATTCTATATCAGCAGACGACAAAAAGAATGAAAGAATTCCTAAAAACATTGTTCAAAAACTAACCAAATCAATATTGCTGAATTTTAATTTTCAAACTGTCCCTTATCTTCTTTGTGATTTTTATCGTTTAATATCAAATTTTATTTGGAAGTATGCGAGAGCATCCTTCATAAAATTCCGTCTTATCATATTATATCCAGGTATTATGAATTCGCCTATATACAACAATAGTCCAATTCGAAAAATGATACTTCAGATGACAGCACATATCAAAAAAGTATCGCAAACTTATACCATGGGCGAAGAAAGCTTGCCACATTAATGGGTGAAAAACAGAAGGTGCTGTAAAATTTTGCACGATATTTAATAAGATAAAAAAAGGACAAGAAAATGAAATGAAATCAATGTTTGCTGAATCAATAATATGTCTATAATTCAGTTAATTTATCTGAATAAATCATTGGACCGTTCAAATTTGAAACATCTTAGTGAATAAGAAAGTATAAAAATGACTAGAAATATGAAAAAAGAGAATATATTGTCATAAATTAGATATTTTACAAGTTATTTAATAATTTTGCATAGCTATCAAGTTTTCAGTGGCTGAATTGTTAAAGAAGGACAAGTTTCTTGATCCAACCTTGCAAAAATGATGAATTGGAAATGATGTCAAGGTTTTTTATTTTCTCCACCTGAAATTCTGAAGTTTCGTGTGAACATAGATTTGATGGCTCATATCTAGCTTTCATAGCTTTGATCAATCAATCTTCTTGTTCAATTAAGCATCGCATTATTGAACAGAATCAGAAAACGAATCAAAGTAACATCAAAATGTCAAAAGATGTCAGTTTTGATTCATAGATAACTCCAAAAAAATCTAATATAAGCTGCTCATCCTATGAATAAATGAGTAGAAAGATTGATGTGTGGACATTAAGAATGACCATTTTCAATTAGCCATTCCTTCTCAGCTTTTAATCTCTGGACTAAGAATGTATGGACTGAGCACCAATGGACTTAACAGATATGCATTGATAACATTGGGTGATAAGACATAGGGAGATAAGATATAAGGTGCACCATCAAGTGGTGATAACACATATGAAGAAAGTATATAAGGTGAGATGAGGAAGGGGAGGAAGACATCTGGAGAAAGGACATATGGACTGAGAATGGACGGAAACTGCTAAAAAAACTTACCCTCGTTATAGTCATGTCAGGAGTTCGCAGTCTGATTACTTAGAAATCGGATAGTCGTATCTCTGAAAGTCATGAATGGTATTTTAATTGGCCGTGTTATGGGAAATAAAATATTGATGTATTTAATATTTTCATTCAATACTACGATACAGATGTGCTCAGCATTCAGAAAACAAGCATGTATTCGTATGAGTTTTTCTAATAAAATAACAACTAAGTGTATTTTGATATTTGTTCAACAAAAAAAAAATTCCTTTCAAACAAATTAGGAAAAAAAAAAGGAAAAAAAAAGGAAAAACTTTTCCTACGAGATATTTCTTCGAGAAGAGGAAATTAATTTAAATTAAATTATTGATTAAAAATCCTATAAATGATTTTTTCTTTTTGTTTTTGTTTTTTTCCTTTTTCTGGCAGTAATAGTTTCTCGATTTTTTTCACAGCATCATTGTTTATTTAACAAGAATTGGTTTGCTGTAACTCCTATAAATATAGATAGCAATTCGAGTTTTGAATTGATACATCTTTGACTAATGCAATTCAAGATTTAGTGCAAAATTCTTCGCCAAATCTGAAAAATCTCTGGAATTCTTCTAAATAAAAAAAAAGAATATTAAAATATTACTTCAATTAATTGCCAACCCTCATTAACGTGTTTTACAACAAATTTCACTTTTGTCCATTTGTAACTATCAGATCAAATGAATTCATGATGAAAAATTTCTCCATATCACTAAACTTTTATAAAAATATGGCTCGACGATATTAATAAGTATTATGTTCATACATCAGTATAATTTGAATCAAATTTAGTAAATGTCCTATAATAAAAGAAAAAAAAAATTCCGAAAAAATCAAAACTAGTTTAATTTCATTATCACATTATGTCTTAAATACATGACCACTTTCACCAAGAAGTCAAACCTAATTTTAAACTGTGAAGAGTGATATCAAAAATTAGGAGACCAGCGAACTTCAGGAACTTGCTTAATTACTAAAAAAAGTATATTTGGAATATGCTTTTAGGAAAGAATTTCGTGTTTATGTTCTTCAGATGATTGTGTAAGTGCAATGATGAACGTATGAAATTTTCGAAAAATTCCGAAAGTGTCCAGAATTCTCAGATTCTAAACAATCGAAGGGGGGGGGGAAAGGGGGAAATTGAAATGTTCGCATCAATGAATGATTTTTGCATTTAATTGAGGTTTTTTTTTTATTGAATCGATAATTTTTGTTCTTTCATTTATGAAACTTGTTGTCTAACAATCCTAAAAATAAGAAAGACAAGTAATATTGTACATTGATTTGTTATAACAATTGGAACTATAAAATTCAGAAATCATGAAAAGTTTGCCAAGTTTCAATTTTTGACCTAATTCAAAAAAATAATTTTTTTTTTAGCTATTGTACTTTGAGCCACAACATAATAAGTAATAAATAATACTGCTACAGGGAATTACGAATAGTGAAATAATATAAGTAATGAATAATACTGCAGTAAAGAATTATGAATATTGAAATTCTGATTTGAAAATAATTTGCTATTAATTGGATAATTACAAAGAATAATGATCTACATCACGATCGGAAATGTGAGATGATAAGTTTTAATTATCATGAATTTATTCCATCACCATATAAAGAATGTTTCTCACTTATCAGGCAAACACAGACTTTTCTGTGAAACGAAGCTATTCAGTTTGTGATTTCTGGAATCCTATCAATGTGACTCGTTCGAAATGGTATTATCAATTCACCATCACTCACGTTTTAGTTTATTGTTTCAGTGATAATTTCGAAATCATTTAGCAATGAAATTTCTTCGAGTTTTCCGCTTACTTCAACACAAATGAACAATTTGCTAGCCAGCTGAAATGAGTATAAAGTTATAAATGTTTTGCTTGAAACGTCCCACATACTAATGCTTTCTAACTTTTCGTTTTATTTAACTTTAGCTAACTCAACACAGTACAAAATTTCAAGTTGATGAGGAAAATTTCGAAAGCATATACCACTGGTTTGATTGCTTTGCAAACATTTCTGCGGAAGACTAGTTCTGATCAAATCCCAAATGTTAGCTCACTTAACTAACGGCTTCACTGACAATACTGTCGGGCTACTTTTTTCGTATTTTATTTGCCATATTTTATAAAATTTAAAAGATCTTCAAATTGCTTAGCTAAACTTCAAAGTCTCAACATCTCTGGATCCTAATAAATCTACCAATCTTGAATATTTGCTTTTTAGATCCAAAATTGGTGAACTATAACATCAAAACAGCAATGGAAGAAGAAATCGAGGAATGGAATTTGGAAACAGAAAAGACAATAAAAATGGAAATTTATCCTGAAATTGTGACAAACACTCGTTATGGTGGTACGCAGAGCGATGATGATATCAAGGTAGTAAATAATTTCTGCAAATAAATGATATAATTTATAATTTACTGGTTTCTTCCAATTGACTGATTATTTATCAAGTCCATTATTGATAAAAACTTAGTAATCGCAATTGTGAGAAGTAGTATTAGCAAATTTTAGGCGAAGAAAGCTGCAGAAGAAAAAGCACGTAAGAAAGCAGAAGTACGTAAACGTCTGGAAGAGGCTAGCCGTGCCAAGAAAGCCAAAAAGGGTTTCCTTACTCCAGAAAGAAAAAAGAAGCTTCGGGTTTGTCATTTGTAGTACTAATATTTGAAACTGCAAAATTTCTGGAAATATGAGAAGGCGTATGCTGCCAAATTTAAAAAAATTATCGATTTCTTAGTAGATTATATGTTATAGAAATTACTGATGATGAAAGCGGCAGAAGATCTGAAGCAACAGCAGATGCTCAAAGAGCAGGAAAGACAGCGTGTCTTACAGGAACGTATCATGCCTTTGCCCGATCTGGATAACATTCCTGATGGTTTGCTATTTTAATTTCGCTTTGTAGTGAAATTCTCAATGCAACTTAATTTCGCTTAAGAATCCTTAAAAATCCACAAGCAAATACATGCATGCAAAAGCCCGTGGTGATGCACTCTATTGTATAATGAAAAGAAGAAGCATCTTTAAAATAATTCATGAATGCCTTGAGTGAATTATATTCACATTTTATCGCATCATTTAAATCCCATGCATTACCAAACAAGTGAAAGAAAACATTAAATGGTTACAGCACAGATTTCAATTGAAATTCAAATCATCGAACTTATTTAAAATATATGAGGATTGAGAAATGATTATATCCGTAAATTACTTGGAAAATTTAATAAAAAACAAAGTGAAGGAAGCATTTCTTGTTAAGCAGTCAGCCACAATGCCTCTTTCTCTTTATATCATAAACGAACCTTTTTGTGATGGCATTAAAGACTTTCTAACATTAAAGACATCACAAATATATTTCCTAATATGCTTGTAGAAATTATTGAGTTCACTTTATAATGAATGAATCGTTGAACAATTAAAAACGATCACATGCAAGCGAACGCATAGGAACAGCACACATTTGGTTACGTTACGTTTGTCATTTAGATAAACGTAGGCACGTGAGACGACACTTCTCTCAACGGTTCTGTTGTGAACAATAATGAGCACTCACTGTCTCAATTAGGCAAATAAACGGAGAAAATGAGTGAAATACGATTGATTTACTGCTGAAGCCTATTAATTTCCAGAGGAAAGTGACGAAAATAAATTCGTGAAAGCGCAAAGATGCTGGAAGACTTTCACGAAGAGATTTTGTTGTTCTTTTGTTGTTCTTCTATTGTATTTTTCCGTTTACTTCAATTTTGGCTGTAGTCCTTTATGCATTTCACATTTGCACATCAATTAGATGAAATAATTACTAGTGATACACATGTGGCGTTGCTTCGCCAATATATTAGATTAGTTAACGATCCTTGGGATGATCCAAGGTAGTATTTCTACTATAATCATTGTCTAAGATCGCGTAAATTGGAACTAAATAAATTTAAATATATGGAAGATCTAATAAGTCTAGATTACAGATGGACAGCATTCTAATTTCTTCAGGATATCGGGAATTTGTCTTTCTTTAAAATTCTGGTTCTTAAAAAAAGTGTTTATGAATGAAATTCGTTTAGAAGAATTGGAAGAAATTGCGAATGGCATGGCTGAAAAACTGCTGCAACTGGAAAGTGAACATTATGATATTAATTATATTGTACGTCAGAAAGATTTTGAAATCAATGAATTAACTATTTCAGTGAACGACCTAAGAGGCAAATTGTGAGTTGTTAAGTCTTTTTTTCAAATGACTTATTCTTTTTTTTAGATAAAATTTGAAATTGTTTATTAATATTAGTTCGCATATATAGTCTTGTGACATTTTTTATTTCATCAATGGTCACGTATTTGCAGCGTAAAACCAACTTTAAAGAAGATATCCAAGACGGATACCAGGTTGGCATTATTGTTTTTCATTTCATTTTACTGTTCCAATAGAGAAATTCAATAAATAGCTCCTTAACGAATCAGATTTATGTTAACACAAGTTAGTGAAACAGCCAAGCAACTCACTAATTTGCTAATGATCTAACTTCTTTGAAGTAAGTATGCAATTAATTTATCTTCCTATATATAAAACACTGATTTTTTTAAATAACTGGAAAGAGAATTTTAGATTCAGTAAATTAAAGAAGAAGGATCAGAATTTCGTCGACTTTCGTACCAACTTGAAAAATGTGGAAAGCAATAAATTCACTTTAAAAGAGGTATGCCTCTTTGAAATCTCCAAGTTTTATGCATTCTATCAAGATAAAAATTGTAAAATATGCATATATATCCTTCTGCTACCGATTCTCATCTTTCATCTCTTTACGTTCAGAGATCTAACTATATCTCATGCAATCACATCTCCGCATATATTAAAAATAAGGTCAATTTAGCTATATTAAATTTATAATATAAGATTATACAGTGTACGAAATTATTAATAATTATGTCCAATCATAAATCTACTTTAATTTTAATCGGAAGTTTCAAAACTTGTAAATTTACACCTAATTTAGAGACAAGTTTTACATTTTGACTACAAAAACTAGGAGATTCTGAACTGTGAAATTTAGAAATCTCACAGTAAAATCTCATAGCTTTTGAGATTTCATTATGAAATTTTTAATTATGAGATTTTGCAAAATCTAAATCTTTAAGCGAATGTAAATCAAAAGTACGCTGCTCTAAACTGCTTCAAAGTAAAGTGACAAAGTGGTCAATGCTTTATCTTGTAGTTCTAAAAACGTGAAATTTTATCGAACTCAAATTTAAAAGTATAAATCTAAAGTTTTAGAGAATCTCAATTATTTCAAGGCTCGAAATTCTTTTTCAAGAAAAAAAATCGTTGAGTTATTTTATGTTTTTTAGAAGGAACTATCAAGGAAAAATGAAATTTAATGTAATGTCAAATTTCTACATCGATTTATTACTTCCACCCGTATTACGTACATTTTTCCTATAACTGTAACGTAACATCCCAAGTGCTGTATATCTTATCATTGCTGATAGAAAGAACGAAGAAGAAATTCAAGAAATTTGTATTAAAAAAAGAAAGGCCGCGACAAAAAGTATAGAAAATTTAATTGAAATCCAAACTACAAAACATTTTAGGACAATGCAGAAGATATGATAAATTTCTATTAGCAATAATAAATAAAGATAAAGTCGATTGATTCTAAAGTAGATTAGTTCTCATTTAAATTCGTTTTAATCAAATTTTACTTTTTCAAATAATGGTTTACTCTATGTGCACAAAAATATCTTTGAAAGTTAATGGATATTTTAATTTGGCATTACATCTTGGTATCAGAAATAATTTTAACAGAGAGTGTAAAATAAACAATGCGGAATTTCCCAACCTATTGGAAGTTATCATTCCTTTCCCGTTCAATTTTGTACCAGTCATTGATCAGTGATCATTAAATCCACTGAAGCAAGACATACATTTAGTGGTGCATGTCGAGATTATAACAAGAGCACTCTCGGGTCACTGCTTTTATACATTTTTGTTTGCCATTTCATCAAAAAGACAAAAGATGGCAGTTGTCATTCGTCATTCATGATAGAATGATATGATTGAATTAGTCGATCCATAATATATCTCAGTAGTTTGAATAAAAGTACCGTTTTTTACAGGCGAAGAAAGAAGCCATCATTGACTGGAAGAAATGAAAAAGCATATTGCCCATAATGCTGCTACTTATATTTACTCAATAACTTTACTCGATAAAATATTTAAATAAAACTTATCACATTTCATTGTCTAGAATATTTACAATATATGTGTTCAAAAGATTCTAAAACTTTTAAATACGCTTATTGCTTGAAATAATCAATGAACAAGTGAAGATTTCTAATCTGCTGCCAATTTAGGATCATTTAACATTATTGGGTTGTAGGCAACAAGAATTACCACCGAAATGATTCAATTGCTATTAGAATTAATTATCAAAAATGTTTATCTTATTGGAATTCGTTCAGATTTCAATTGGTGCTGTAGTTAATCGAAAAATTATCAATTCCTTAAAGATTTAAATTGAGCGTTATTGTATGGAAAGAATACATTTATCTCAGGAATAAGCAACTTCTACAAAAAACTCTGTATAGCTATTTGCAGATTGCAAACAATTCTTTTCAGTTGTGGATTGTGTCATTATGGGCATAATGATTTACAAGAGATGAGATTTGAAAAATAATCAGCAATGAACTATACTTATGAATTCATTCGAAGTCGGCTTGCGCAGATATATTTCGTTGCTATTGCTTTTGTCATCTCATTCGCTGATGTAATTTACTGACAGAATAAGAATACTAATTTATCACAAAGATAAAGCAAAGCAAATCTTCTAACAAGAAATCAATTATAAATATTTTTTCAAGAAGGGACATTTAGTAGTTCAGATTGATTTATTTTACTTATAAACCAGCACTAGGCAATGATAGAAATTCATTAAATGTGAGTAAAATGTTTTTATGTTCTCAAATGGAAGAGAAGTTCAGCTAATCTTCCAAGTCTTTTTCACCGTTATAAAATTTTTTTGTGCTCAAAAACAAACATCTAAAATGACGAATACTTTTTATTTTATCAACAACTGCAACTATGATGCAAAGCAAATATATTAAGTGCATGGGTTAGTTAAATCGGAATTGAAAATCGACAACATGCCGCAACTTCCACAAAGTAAAAAGATAAAAGAAAAATTTTCCATTCACTTGTAACATTCTGTCCACTTCACGAAAAATTGAACATCGATGCTCATCATGCTAAACAACATGTGCAATTATGCATACTATTGACTTTCTTATAAGTTTATGCAATTTCTAGACATTTCCTCAATTCCATTCGTCAACTACGAAATATTTTCAATTTAATATTGCTATTTCTTCCATTTCATTATATTACAACTATTCTCCATTTTACTAACTACTCTTTCTAACAGAATTCAATATTTTCAATATTTGCCTTTTAGTTTGATTCATTTCTTTCTTTTTACACAAGAGAAAATTGCACAAGAAAACTTTATCAAAAATTTAGAGAATCTATGATCTACGCAAATCAGAATAAAAATGACGATGAAAACAATAATTTGAAGAGTAAATGATGCAAAAATGACAAAGAATATAGACTCAATGAACATTTAAAAAATTACTCATAAATTAAAAAATAAACTAAAGTACAACATGTAACATAGAACTGCAGGTTGATAAAAATTAATAAAAAGCATAAGTGCAAACAACCCATTTATTTGATAATAAAAATTCACTAACGATATTTTTTCATAAACTAAAAATATTACTAAAATCAAATTTAAAAAAAAAAGAAAAAAAATTCATTCACAGGGATCACATGTAAGACGATATCTAACAGTTCAAAAGTCTAATGGAATGGAGATAGAGATTATTTCAAAACTTATTCGAAATTTGCCGAATTGTGCGCGATATGCACATATAATACAATCCGATATTTTGAAGAGGCAGAAAAAAAAAATTAAGGATATATTTTATCAAATATTTTTCAATTAATTCGCAGTAAAAACAAATCGAAAAGTTAAATTAACTTTTGAAAATTCCCCTACTTATACTAGATTTATAGTAAAGAAACATCATATTGGAACACGGTAAATTGATGAAACGATCTATTCTGCCTGATATAATTCCGAATATAAGTAAAACTGAGGTGTCCCATTTATAAAATTAATAATATGTCTCACGCTCAACCCATCCACCAGGATATCGTCGAATATAATAACGTCGAGCTTCATCGTACACAAAGATCAGGATGGAAAATGGCAGTGCTGGGAACCACCACGAAAACCTGAATGTAATCATTTCAAATGAGGAACAAATAACATTTTAAACTGTATTCGAACAAAAATTACTTACTAAAGAAAAAACTTACCGCAAACCATACATACGAAGGCCTTTATCCAGCCCTGGACAATAACACATGAACGCAGCAAGAGCCGTTTCAAAGACGAGGCCGAAATTTAATGTCCAATTGCTCATCCCCTGTTGTACCAGAGAATTCCGTCTTGTTTTCGAAATAATTAGATCAGCCCACTGAACCACCACAATTGACACAAAATATGCTGTCTGGCATGTGTATTCCAGGATCTTACGGTTTGCATATGTCTATAAATATATTACATGTCTCCACTGTAAAATAATGATACTTTTGGATTAATTTAGGATTTTTCTTAATAATATTTTATTGATCCCCTATACAATGTTTAAAATGAAGATGACGATGAAATATAAGTTATACGAGACGTTTGGTATAATTTATACTAGACGAACGATAAAAAATCCTTACCCATTCCTGTCCATATGAATCTTCTAAAGAATTAAATGCACGCGAATCCCATTGAGCACGCAACTGGTATAAACGACTTGGCCAAAATCCGTTGTCAGCCATAATCCAAAAATAAGTGAAGAAACCAGCCGATGCTTGAATCATTCCGATTTGTCCGTATGCCAACGAGATTAACCTATAACGAAGTCGTCATAATTCAATATGTTATATGAATTACTTCATGAGTATATAATTCACTGAAGTTGCTAACTTTCTTCAAAACCTAATTTAGAAATCTAATAATCCTTAGTCCATTTAAAATTTGCTTACCGTTCATTGACAAGTTTGTCATGCACTGGATCACGTGGCTGGCGCTTCATGATATCTGATTCGGCTTCTTCATAAGCAAGCGATATAGCTGGTACCATGTCCGTTCCAAGATCAATGCACAAGATTGTCACCGTTCCCAGAGGCAGTGGAATACCAAACAAGATATAAGTGAGGAAAGGCGATATTTCCGGAATATTCGATGTCAAAGTATAGGCGATCGACTTCTTTAGATTATCGAAAATCAAACGACCTTCTTCGACCCCAACCACAATCGATGCGAAATTATCGTCCAAGAGGATCATATCAGCTGCCTTTAATTCATTCAATAAAAATTCTTGTCACAACTTAAATTTGTGTAATTTTTTGGAAATCCCAGATTCTCAAATTATACTCTAACTTATTTTACTTTACCTGTTTGGAGACATCGGAACCAGCTATTCCCATAGCAACACCGATATCTGCACGTTTCAGTGCAGGAGAATCGTTGACACCATCACCCGTAACAGCAACAATTTGTCCTTGTCGTTGAAATCCTTCCACGATCATCAGTTTTTGCTGCGGCGATGTACGAGCAAAAACAATTTCACGATGATGAACAATAATATCGGCAAGCTGTTCCTCCGACATTTCACGCAAATCTGATCCATGGATTACTGCCGCGTCTGCTTCATTCGAATTTACTTCTTCCACTGTACAATTACGTTCGATCGCTATATCTTCGACAGTTTTCGATCCTTCCGAAATAATTCCAACGCTCTTGGCGATGGCTTTAGCTGTGATTGGATGGTCTCCAGTAACCTCAAATATATTTGAATTTCAAATGGTTTAAAGGGAATACAAACTTCTCATACTCCCTATTTCTTCAAAGCTATCATTGAAACAATAATAATATAAATAATACTTAAATAAGATGAGTAATCATTTAAAAATAAAACAAAAACAAAATCATGAAAAGTTTACCGTTTTTTTTTTTCTTTTTAATTCTCAGCTCTATTTCCTAGTTGCTTTTTTAATTTTCAATCAGAACTTCTCTGATCCTACGATAAATTTGAAACAACCTAAGAAAAATGGAATTTTAATGATTAATTTTCATCATAGATTGAATTCCGAAACTTCAAAAGCTAACCATAACAACTTTGATACCAGCAGATCGACATTTGGCAACAGCATCTGGTACAGCAGCTCGAGGAGGATCAATCATCGATACCAAGCCGATGAAGCATAAACCCTCGACCGGAAAGTTTACATTTTCCACATCAAATTCATACCCTATAATTCCAGCATAAAAATATCATTTTCCAAAAATCATATTTATATCCAAAATAAAAGTGCTGATGATCAATTAAAAGACACCATTTTGAATTAATCTAACTATTTCTGTGGCCAAAACTGCTTCTTATGAACCGCAGATCAAAAAAGTCCGATTCCAAAAGAGATTCGAGATCCACTAGTTACTATCTTTTTTGAATTAAATTGAAATTCTTCTACAACAATCTATTATTCGTATTACTCATACGATGAAAAAACTTATATATCATATGTTCCATAGAAAGAATACAGGAAAGTTTTCTTGACCTCTAGGATATTTTCCAATATCGAGGCGATAATCACAAAATCCAAGCACGCGTTCACCCATACCACCCAATTGCAAGTAAGCCTCCTCAAATCGTTTTCGACGATCTTCATTCAGTGGATGTACTTCCCCTTTCACCATTATCGTTGAACAACGATCCAAAATTCTTTCCGGAGCTCCTTTCATTACAAGCAAATAAGATTTGTCGCCATCATCGGTTTCATGAATAGATACCTAAAATCTGTGAAACGTTTGTTTTTTTTTCCCGAAGATTTTCACCTTTTTTTTGGTTTTTCAACATAAGAAAAATTTGCAGCACCATTTTTGATCAAATCACCTGATATTTATTTGTTGAATTGAAAGGAATTTCGGCTACTTTTCGATTTTTCGCACGATAGCCAGATACATTACCAAGAGTCAATTCACTATATTTCAACAAAGCGATCTCAGAAGCATCGCCAGTGCACTCACGACGAAGAATTGGGACATCGTCCTAAAAGTTACAGTGAAAAGAAAGAATATAATTGCATAAACTTAAATTTAATGAATTGTAATCTCGAAATAGAAATTTTACGGAATTTAATGTCATAAAGACAGACCTGCCCGGGTCGAAATTCAGCTCGGTTACAAAGGGTGCAAATCCTAGTAAGAGATGCCAGGGTACTACCCTCAGCCATGATTTGCTGTGCTCCTGATTGATTTTCTGTGGTATCACATTCTTCTATCGCCAAATCGTACCTAAAATTATGAGAGGTGCTAATGACCTCAAAAATGACTTTTCCCTGGGCTCTAATGAAATATCCTTCCTAGTGACTTCAACTTCCCATTCTGCTCCTCTTGATTTTTCCAAAAACTTTTCAAAAATTTAATCAAATACTAAAATGAACTTACCACATATGTGCAACAGTCATTCGATTTTGTGTCAATGTCCCAGTCTTATCCGAACAGATGGTGGATGTAGAGCCAAGAGTTTCCACAGCTTCCAAATTTTTTACCAAACAATTCTTGGATGCCATTCGTTTCGCTGTCAGCGTCAAACAAACCGTCACAGTAGCAATCAATCCTTCCGGAACATTCGCCACAATGATACCTAAATAAGCACAACTTCAAGATTTATTTTAAACAGGATTGCTTTGCATGGAATTTAACAGACCGAATGTAATGAACAAACCAATAAGAAAAACAACAGCAGTCAGCCAGTGATATCCCAGAATAAAAGCAATGATGAAGAAGGTAACACCAAGGAAAACGGCTACACCAGTTATCAAATGGATAAAATGTTCAATTTCACGCGCTATCGGTGTTTTGCCGGTGTCCAAACCAGAAGCTAAATGAGCAATACGACCCATAACCTGAAAATTAAAAGTGCAACACTCAGTACATCCACATAAAATTAAAAAAGCACAAAATTACTAACAGTTCGATCACCAGTGTAGATTACAATGCCTTTGCAAGATCCTTCCACAGCATGAGTCGAGAAAAAAGCTACATTTTTTGTTTCTAAAGGATTTTCATTGGTGCATTCCGGAGAACGAGCTTGCGGTTCCGATTCTCCAGTAAGCGATGAATTGTCCACCTATAAATTTATGCGTCAAACAGTCTTTATTGTTTTAAACGGTAAAAGATTTTGCATTTGAGTTTAAGTTAATTTAGCTCTTCAAAATTTTTTCATATTATTTAAAAAATTATTATAAGAAACGCAAAAAATAAAAGCAAACTTTGAATCCCGACGCGGAAATGATGCGGAGATCAGCGGGAACACGGTCGCCACCTTTCACCTCAACAATATCACCTATTACCAGCTCTTCCGTATGCACTTGTTGCTTTTCACCATCACGATGTACCAAAGCATACTGGAAAGAATAAATAAATTAATGACAGAAAAAAATCATTCATTCCCTTACATATAAAAGTTCATTACATACAGTTGGGACGAGATTCTTGAACGATTCCATAATTTTCGAACTTTTACTTTCTTGATAGTATTGGAAACAGCCGGTGATTACTACCACAGTCATCAGTACAATACCGAGATACAACTGAAATATATCAAATTTAAGTTCTGAATCGGTGAAATTAATTTTGTTTCTATCTTTTCGTTTTTATACAAATTAATTTAAAGACTTTTTCTGGAATTCACCTCATCATCTTCTAGAAAGAAGTTGCTCATATCGGCTCGACATGAGCATAAAAACATTCATTACTAACTATGTCGCAAAAACAAAACAAACAGAGAACAAATAAATCACGAGAAAAAGTTATTCCCCCTTTTGCATATAAAAGTTTATTACATACAGCGGGGATGATTGAACGATTCCATAATTTTCGAACTTTTACTTTCCTGAGAGTACTGGAAATAGCCAATGATTACCACCACAATCATCAGTAAACATCGAATTATAGAGCCAGTTTAAAATTTTTAACGTAAAAATCCGCGTAGAAAAAAAAAAAACAATGAAGTAATAAAAGTTTCGATATACTTACATTATCTTTGGTTGGATATTCCATGCTAAAATAATCGACTGCATAAGCAACGTAGCATAGGAATGCGCCCACCCAAAGCAATAGCGCGAAACCACCGAACAAATTCTTACAGAATTTCACCCATTCCGGAGTTGTTTTTGGTGGAGACAACGCATTTGGTCCATCTCTGGCTAATATTCTGGCAGCCTTCGAAGCAGTTAGTCCCTGAAAAATCCTGCTTCAAGTAAAATTATAGAAAAATCAACTTCTGGTTTCATAAGAATTAGAGCAAGAAAATTGAATTTAAGGAGACAAATCGAAGTCTGATGAATTCTTTGGAAGACTTCTCATCCAAACCTTTTTGACCTGCATAGGTTCAGATCACCATACGAAATTGCACTTCTCTCTTTTTGTTTTGCAAAACTATTTCGATATGGGACGTATATTTCAAAATCATCAATAAAATGGAAAGCAATAAACAAAAAATTACAGCAAAATGAGAAATATTTTTGAAATGCCCGACCCCTCTAGTACAGCAGTTCTGGACTGAATCTTGAAATACAATTTCTCTACAAATTATGAATAAATAAATTAATTAACTATAAATAAATAAAATTTTGCGAAAAATTAATAAAAACAAGTTAAAGAATAAAAAAGTTTGTATTTGGAATTTTTCAGGAACAAGATCCTACCATCATTAGAATATTAAAATTATTCCTTCGTAGACCATACATTGACAATCCTAATATAAGAAACACGAAAATTCTATAACTGTCGGAACAATTTTTATTTCTGAAAAATCATGCAACAGCATACACAAACTCACATTGTCAAGATCGGAATCCAAACGCTTCACCAGCTCCTCCATTGGGATTTGATGCTCGTCCTAGAATTGAATTGATGAAACGGTAGAAATAGTTTTAAAAATAAAAGAAAGATCAATTTTAGGAACGATGAGAAAATCAAGAAAAGTTGCGAATTAACCTTTATAAACGGAATTTCAATCATTTTCCATACAGTTTTAATCTCATGAAAATCTGATAATGATCTGAATTAGGTGTCAAAAGTTTTACGAAAATGTTATTTTAAAATTTGAAACATTTTACCATTTGGACTTCTTGCTTTAATTCGTTGATATCTGCTCCTTTTTTTTTCGCCATATCCTGTTGCTATAAATAAAAACATTTTTCTCGAAATTTTACATTTTAATTACCTTTCAAGCATCAGTAGCAATCTGATAAAAACTAAATAAATAAATAAAAGTCGATTATTATCGATTTACTTAGTCTGTGACAGTAGGAAATGAAATTATTTAATCTTCAGAATATACCAAAAAAGACTTCATTTATACATTTATTCCAGTCCTTGATTCTACTAAGGCACTGTTCTCAGTGAAAACGTAATGTCAGAGAACATTTCGAAGATTCAGCATCTCATGGATTCAGGTTCAAATAAGAGATACAAATATATCATGGGTATTTTTTTAATCTTTATGCGGAATGATAACATAAATGCTATCCTGCCTTCATCTCAAGATTTTTTAAGATGATACCATATGTCTCAATAATACTCCATTCTCTTGTATTGCAAAGCTGAGGAAAAAGTTCGCCAATCCAATAAGTTACTAATACAACAATGATACTTTCATTATTCTTATCATGGTATGGAAAAATCTTACCACTCTTTTCAAGCGAATTCTACCATTCATTAGAGCTCTCATAAAGACTGAGTACTAAATAATTCCAAGTTGTAAAGATTATTTGATTCTTCTAGAGAACATCCCACTAGCAATTAAGTGTAAAGCAATATTAGATGGGCTAACTTGAAGACATATGATATGACATGACATCAGTGATACAAGACAGACATAAAGGTAATCTCTTATCATAACACAATATATAAGAGAATAGTAAAAGCATTCTTTTCAAAAAAATATGCAAAATGAGCTATAACAGCGACTTACTATCAACTGAAGGTTCTTTGCCACTGATTATCCTACAGGTAATCAGTGGCAAAGAACTCCAGCAGATTAAATTCTTCCCAGAAGATGACATTGTGAAGAATCGTCTGACATCATTAATTTGTTTATTAAATAGCTGTCCATCATAGGATATTTATTTCAGTGATTTTTGCTCAAGATAAGTGATAAAAGGAATTGGTTGTTATTTATAACTCCCACTTGGACAAAAAAGAAAATATTCAAGTGGCATAGTTAATGAGTGTTTACATAACTTGAAATAATTAATCTCAGTTGGTTATCACACCTGTCAATTGCAAATACTGAGAACCAAGTACCACAGAACAATTGCCGTGCCACCAAATTTGAACATAACACTAAATTGATCTTCGATGTATTCATAAATTTTCTAGCGACTTGTGTTCAAACTTAAAGTTCGATATACATCTTTCAGGTAAGAAGAAAGGAAATTAAAACTTTAAAGGAATTTTGATTTCTTCTGCGAAATAAAATGTGATGAAGAAGGAGGCACATCTTATGTGAAATGGACAACAAAGAGAAAAAGTTCAAAGGAAACGATGCGAAAGAATTAGTTTTCAGAATTTGGCTGCAGCATTCGTCCCAAAGAACTGAAGGATAATCTTCTGTTTTAGGAGACTGCAAACAGCCTAGGAAGTGAAATTGCTGTGTCTTCCTTCCTTCTGACTGGCAGTGAAATGGTTCATCCGTTTCAATCATTACAAAATGCGCCTTCATTAAAGGAAAAGTTCTTCGCAATCATTTTTAAATTTCGACAATCTTATAAGTTCTAGTTATACTTAAAGAATAATTCAATTCTGATCAAAAATTAATTTCCTACTAGTTTCTAACAAAAGATTGCATTACAACAACTGTCTTCTCTTCCCAACTCTCTATTTACAGATTCTTGCCTTTCCTCGTTTAACTGCGAATTTGTTTTTAAGCAAAGATCAAATCTCGGGAATTTGATATAGCAGGGCTAACATCTTTCTTTTATAGATAGTATTAATTAATGATAACAAGATAATCAAACTTCTAATTCTACCAGCAAAATGTGAGCAAAACAGCATTGAAGAGGACTGAGAGCAAGAATGGTCGTCAGTTAATGCGATGCGATGACCGAGAATGCCGCACAGAACGGCACATCACTGAGGGCGCATGGCGTTGAGAGCACGACGATGATGGAAGCTAGCACATTGTCATATTACTATTAATGCTATCGATTCGATTCGCAATCCAATTTAAATCGAGAGAAGGAGCAAACTTCTGGTCGGATTCGTATCGATTCGCAACCCAATTCAAGTTGGGAAAGAGAGAATTTCAGGTGGGTCGGATCTGAACTACTCTTTCTTTACGCCACGGCAACTACTTATTTATGCTCCGCTTTTGAGCTAAATTCCAGAATTGTTGTGTGTGTGCTTTGTCATGACGACGTTAGCTTACTAGTAGAGATATCCTTAGCCGTCGATTTCGATTCAAACACATACATCCACATACCCGCACGTGCACGCAACACATACACACACACACACATACACACACATGCACACACATACACATACATATGCACATACACACATACATTCACACATAAACCAAACACATGCACACACATATACAAAAATATCTAGACGGATGACTTATATACTTGTTAATAAAGTGTTCGCAGTAAAGTTTAAATTTGTCGGAATGTCACGAAGTGGCGACCATTTCATTAGGAGATATTAAAATAATCGAAATATGCTCGTTGAAATTAGATAAATAGGCTATGACACTATGTTCCGTGCTACTTTGACTTCTGTCTTGAATAAATAGCGAAGGGGTGAACTATAAAAAATGTTTGATAAAGAATATTCAGATATTAAGAGAATAAATCGACGGAAAGAATAAGCTGTCTCTGAACCGAATCATAATGGATTTCTTGAACTTCTTTATAAAGAGAAATGGATCTCGACTAAAATCCAATTTCCTGCGCCTTCCAAAATACTATTTATAGACCAGTTGGCACAATTCCCAAACGCTTCATCCTAAACCAGTGTTCATTTAATGATTTAGTGGTGGTAGATAAATCGATATCTGATATGATGCTCATAAAAATTTCTAGCACAACTTTTCATTAAATTTGGAATAAAAGTTATACTTCTAATCATTTTTATAAATGAGCTGCCAACTGTATTAGCTGCAACATATTAGTGATATCCCAATCTTACTAACTACTTTTATCGGAATATCGTTCCGACTTTTATCCAGGTAGCATTCAGCAGAATAAATAGTGTATTGAAATTACCTGCGAGTTTTTCCTCTCTTCATCCGGAAGATCTAACGAGAGGGATCGGCATTAATCGACTAAGAGGCACTAGGCTAAGTCTTATTTTGTCTCGTTTCAAATATTGCATGCAGCTATGCTGCTTTCATCAGTGCATTATCAAACTTTTCATGAAACATATTATTATGCTTCTTTTAATTCTCCACAACTGTCATTTCCTTCCGTTCTTGGCAATTTTCATTGGTAAAGAATTTTTTCCCAAAAAAGCTTTCTTGGAAGTATCGTCAAACAATTTTGTTGTGAAATGATGAAATGATATTACATAATGACTGGAAAAATGAGTTGATGAAGTATCGAGTAAGCAAAGAATTAATTAATTGTTTTACCACAATTTTAGATTCTCACTCTTCTAATGTAACACACTTTTTTTCCATTGTATCTAATGCATAGTCCTACTGTACATCCATTCTTGGTGTCGGATAAAGAACTTTTAAAAGATGACACTAATCAGGTTAAAATTACCACAGCTAGCATAGACAAATCATTTTCGGACGATCCCTTTTTAGCTTTTCCATAGAAACGACTTTTGAAAAATATAGCCTCTGAATACGAAGATGCGGAAAACAATAAATTTTGTCGAATAAAAAAAATTGTAATTAATTAATGATGAATATACCATCTACTAATATGTTACTGTTTTCTTTTATTGTGTGATTGTTCGACTATTTCTAATTTTTTGTGATGAATTCATCAATATTTGCTTCTAAGAATGATCATACGGTCCTCGGCCTAAAAGTAAGACTTGAGTACCAGAAAAACTACAGAACTCCTAACCATTTCACTGGAATCCCTTCCTATCAGCTCCATTGTTGACAAATAGTCTAACATCAGTTAAGACAAGAAAAGTTTTTAAACCATATAAGCGAACAAGCATATTTTCACATTTTACCATATATTCTTTCATTTTCAAGATTTGCAATTTCTGTAAGTCTTAAGTAAGAGGCAGAAAGTGATACATGAAATTGGGAGAACTTCCATCTGTTAAAACAGAAATTTCAACTTTTTCGTTTAAATTTATGTAACTACCAGTTTAAAATTCTCGGAAACTTATTTTGCTCGATCTGAATACTTAATAACTATGAAAAACGGCGACAAACCTTATATGCACTGCCATCTCCATCCATATTGTTATCCTACCGATGATGCTTCTTCAATTAAACGTTGCTGAAGGTTAAATTCAGATTTTGAATAATCGATTTGAAAGAAGTGGAAGCCAAAGAAATGATCGTTGATGCTGATAAACAAAATTTTTGTGCAGTAATTATCAACAGTCACAAAAGAGCAGTGGACGGCTGGAGGACTGATACGTTGGTTTGTGAAGGCAGTTGTCTTCAATAATCCGTTCTTCACTAAACTATCAAACAGATAAGAGTGAAGATTGCTGAGGCAGAATGAGGGAATGTGTGTTGTGTCGAAGATCGTCTTCGAACAAAACTGCGTCTTTCAGCGGTTGAAAATAAATTAAATGGATTTTGAGAAGCAAAAAAAAACTTGATATGCAGTAAACAACCTGTCGAATGATGGGGAAGGTATATTTACAAGTGAGCAATAGTGCTCGAGTAATGGAAAAATCAAAAGAGGGAGAGAGAGAGAGAGAGAAAAAAAAGAAAGAAACATTTGAACAGAAAAGATAGAACCGGAATGCACATATATTATCATTGTTATTATTTGTGATAAAGTTGAAAAACTTCAGTATGAATGGTGAGTGGTGGTATTACGTAGAAAAAAAACAAAAGTATTCGGAAAATCTTGTTGACCTCAAACTCGAAATCACAGATGGAAACTCTTCAAATTAGAATTTGCTGACCTTTTTCAATTCGCTTCTCTATCTTCCCACTAAATCACTAGTTTTCAAATGTTCAATTTTCAGCATTAAATACAACTTTGAGGATTTCTCCCCTATGTTCCTTCTATGTTTTATTTTACATCTTTTTATGTTCAGTATGGAAGGGAAATAAATCCTCAAAGATATATTTAGTGCCGAAAATTGCATATTTCAAAATAGTGATTTACTAGAAAGAGAGAAAAGTGAACTATATATGACAAAATATCCCAACTTCTAATCTATATTGTATTATAACTGTTTATTTTTAAAAAGAAAACTACGAAAATTCCAAAATTGTATCGAAAATTTCAAAGTTTCTATATTTCGGAAACAACTTTTTCTAATCTTCGTCCTTCATTTGCTCAGCGCCACTTTTTTGTATCGATAGGAAGGAATTCATATGGAACAATCATATCGAGACTGGCATATTATTTTTGTCTTTTTTAATGAAATTATCGGAAAATAAATGTTCGAAAGGACGCAGTGATAGTGCAAAGCAAAACAAACAATGAGGCGGGATGTTGAATTGCGAATAGAAGTCTAAAAATACGAGAGATGAAATGAATCGAAAAAATGCTGAACGGAGCAGCGATGGAAACAGCACTGTAGATACACACACACACTTCTGCTTGAATCGAAAAATTGCTGACTTCTGATTAAATGCATGCATTTTAGTAGGACATATGTGTGATATCATCATCCGGTTCTTGCTGTGGCGAGAAATGAACGAACGGGCAGAACGCTTATCAGTTATACCGAGAAGTTTACTGCAGAAGGCAGCTATTCCAACACAGCATGAAGCTGCACGATTATTTTTTTTTTTTATTGCACTCAAACACTGCTTATTGAATTTTTGTTTATTTCACAAATCAGACTGTGAAAAAATTAATTTTGCTACATCAATCATTTATCGATTATTTATGATAAGATTGCTAGATTTTAATAGTCTTATTGTATCATTACCTGATACGATGTCACCTGAGTAATGCAATGTGAAGATAAATTTAATGGAATTGTGTAACTTCTGTACATCCGGAAAAATATATCACCAAAGTCAATCAATCAAACTTCGAAATCGACAAAATTTTCATGAGTTTACATAATCAATAAGATGATCTTTATAAACTTTTAAGTGAAACGATTTAATTGAATTTTTAATAATTTCAAGATAAATGACTAATCGATTAAACACTTCATCGATTTATCGACTAATTTATGTTTTTTCTGAATTCAATATTTAAGGCTAAAAAATTCCGCTTCCAACTGTAATTGAGACATATCTGAAAATAAAGTGAATGAAAATACATACTGAAGAACAGCAAATTTCTTCTATAATTTCAATTTTCGAAGGAGTTTGACCATCATGTGTGACAGATGACTAAGTGATCTTTCAGAAAAAGAAGTGAGTATCTTTTCTGCGATGATTGTTTTATTGCTCTCGAAACAACAGCCAGACAGACACTTTTGATGACTTTTTACAGAATCCTCACCTTCATCTAATTTTATTGTTGTTTGTGTCTTGATGTTTACTTGGATATAAATCATTATAATTTTGCTTCTTAAGATATTCCATATTTCGGTATTGCTTAATGATCCATGCATGATCTGTTTTTTTGCATCTCACTGATTTATTAGATCAAACAGTTCAGTTGAAATTATGTAACAGATCTACCATATTCTTTGAATGCATAACTTATAATGCGATGAATTGCGTCATATTTCTAAATCTGTTACGTATCTCAGCGTCATCTGATTTTCACGTGGAATTGATGGAGATACTGCATCTCAATAACATCAAGATAGAAATCATTTTAAAAGTGCATTTCTGTAATTTCAAAAGTATCAAGATGAAAGAATTAGTAGATTTGATAAACATGAACGTATTATACTATCAGCCAGAGTACCTCGTGATGGTATTTTTAAGCTGAAAGTGAGATAAAATGAAACGTTTTTAAGCTGAAAGTAAGATAAAATGACACGTTTTTATGTGGATTCAGGAGAAACACATTGGCAGTGTAACATTAAAACAAAGTGACCGAAAAGAAAATAGTGCCTTGGTAATATTGTCTAAGGAAGTTCATGCAGAAAATGGTATACGAAAGAGAAGCATTGATAATGGTTATCATTTTACTGAGAATTTAAAACTTTTGCACAATTAAAACACGCAGAAAAATAGTTTCCGTCTTTCAAATGAACAAGCAGCAATAAGTATCAGTTCACAGATGACTTATGAAATGCACAAACATAACTTTATTCTTTTATCTTTTAAAAATGTAATTTGGAAAATAATTCAGGGATAGAAGATATTTTCTATGGAAATGCTTTTTAAACTCGCAATAACTTGGATAGAAGGAAAAAAAGAGAGAGCAAGAAGAATTTGGGAAGAAATATTAAAAACTGGGAAAGAATCGTTCATTGCAGTGACCTGGAAGGAGTGAACTTGATATCGCTGCAATTATACTGTAACTCCATTTTCAAGCTTTTATTTTTCCTCAAAAATAGCTCTGTTCAATCTAACAGTACTTTACTAATCGTCCTGCAACGAAAACGCTTTCTCTACAGATTTTTATGAATTTTGAATGACAAATTTGCAAGAATAAGAATGTGCAGACAGTAGAAATGAAATCAGGAAGAATATAAATCGGATATGATTCGGATTTGTCTGTAAGCAGACAATGATCTGCATGACTGATTCTTTGTACTTTTTATCTAATACTTATTGAATGAACCAGAGAAATGAAGAAAAAAAAATCTTCCCCATTAATTACTGCAAAATAGCATAAAAATTCATAATAATTAAGTCTTATTGAAACGATGGATTTTTCGTCGAAAACAACTTTTAAGAATGCTAAATTATAGCACTGATATAAGTTTGTACACACAAACGTAGGTAAGACTGAAAATTTCGAAAGTACAATACGATTCTTCTGGAGCCTGATTTTTCATTGTTTTCATCCTTTGAAGTCCTTATCTTCATTGAAACTGATATTTGAAATGTTAAGGACTATGCCCACATTCTCATTTTGTGATTCCTAATGAATCATATATAGTTCTCGAGGCTCCAATTTTACAATGGTCAGTTGATACCATTTGTTACTCGTCAAAAAGTTTCATTAATTTCATCCTGAACATAATACAACTGCAAAGTCACCGAAAATATTTACTGCCGTTTACTAAGCAAAACAAGTTTCGAGTTAATTAAATAAATTTCCAAAAATTTAAAATTCATATTATAAATCACATTATAAATCAAATTCATCATCTACTGGATAATCATCGGATCGAAAATGTTTATATTCTATTGAAGAACACTTCTTTGCCGCTTCAAATATTGTCTGTTCGGACAAAATTTCTTTTCGGATTTTCTAAAATATTTCGATCAAATTTCAAATTTTAACAATAATCTATCTGATAAAGCCAATTTTAATATCGTGATACTAATAAATAAGATGAGCGATATTATTTAAATTTTTAATGCAATTTAGTTACAATTAAAATAGTTTAATCGTAGTTAAAATATATTGCTAAAGCATAAAATGCTAGGATGTGGCTCAAAGATAGTGAATGTTTGTTATCATCATTAAAATAAATTTTCACCATCGGAAGATCAGAAATACTTGAGAAATTTTGACGAGAATTTGGCGAAATTTTTCGAAAACTATTCAATAATTCAATCAAAGTTCAAATAGTAAATCAGATGAACATTCAAAGAATGACAGATTTATCGTATATCTGCAAATTTGACTAACCTCAACAAGAAAAATGTGTCGCTGAATGCCCATATAGAGAAATTGAAATTGTGCAATTGTTTGCACAGCATGCATTCGATATGTGCGAACTTTATGCACACAATCAACAATGTTTATTACTGAAGCTTCCTTATCATGCAACATCAAGTGTGCCCACTGAAGTGAAGCGTCGATAAAACGTAAAGTTTATTTTAGAAACTTCTGCATAAACATGATGCAATGACACAAAAAATAATAGCAAAACAAAAAAAAATACTAGTAAACCCGAAATAATTTAGGGCTTTACTTGGATTATTTTCAGCAATTAAAGCTATCCTATGCTATTTCTATGAAGCTCATTTATCTTATTCGATCATTTCAAATTTCAAGCAACATTCCTTTCAACTTGTAGTTGAAAAAGTGTTGAAAATTTTGTGAAAGTGAATAGAATGAAGCTGCTGAAAAGACTGCCGAAATCTGCTGAACTCATACTTCTAAAGCGGCATAACATCCAGCTCTTCCAGCTCCAGCAAGACTCATGCATACATATGGGCGACGCATCTTTCTAAATTTAAAAAAAAAAGAATTTGTTTTTTTAAACGATAAACGAAAATGATAACGAAATTCTAGAACTGTTTCAACATGTTACTGTTCTCTAGAAACTCAGACATGAGCAACAAAGTTTCGTTTTGTAACCAAATATCTAATAGATGTGAAAGTCAGCATTAGACTAATTAACCAGACTAATCAGTTTAGTTATTCCGTAAATCTTAGCTTCTTAGATGCACATAGATTGGAAAAAATAGTACCATCCAAAGGTAAAATTTATCTTGATGAGTGTGTGCATAGGAAATATAGTAGTTCGAAATCATTTATCGGCGGAAATTTAAGATCATAATGGGATGTTTGTTGCCTCAAGGATACCTCAAGGATGAGTGCAAAGGCCATAAATGTTCGCAGTCGCCTGGTGATCTGTTTGGTTCCCATGCACTGTAGTGATACCAAAAAATTCGACGAGTTTTATCATTCCTTGATAGATAGTACTCACGCACCAGCCAGTCAGGTGTAATATTAAATTCATTTTTATGTGTCAACATCATGAAATCTTCAATGTGCAAACATTTCCTATAATATTTCAAAATTTAGAAATCCAAAATTATAAAACCAAAGGAACTGAGTTGAGCGGTGACTAATAATGCAACTTAGAATTACTTTGTTGAACTTTTAAACTAAGTAACTTTAACCTATTCACTAGAAACAAACCCTTTTCCAGGTATCAGCCGGATATTTTCGGCATGTTGCTTCCATTCATTTAACGTTAAAAACAATAAGATTATTTGAACATTTTCCTGCCAAACCATTTCCCAGAAATGTTTTACCGTATTCGATAACGGTAACTGTGTAATAATAATCTAAAAAAAACTTGTCGAAGTTAAAGTGCAGAACTTGAATAAGAAAACTTTGAAAGATGTTGAACCAAATGTTCAGAAATAGGAAGCGTAAATTAACATAAAAATTCAGAAATTCTGCATCAGCAGAGCAGTATTATTTTATATCTTTGCAGAAACAAAATACATATCGTCCTATAAGTTCATTTACAAATCAGACATGCTTGCAATCAATAGAAGATTCGAGGATACTAATGAACCTCATTGGGATTGTTTCCGAGTGGAACTCGACTGGCATGTATAAAATCCGAATCTCCGTCGTTGATTTTGAGCACGATACGTGTTTGGTCAATGCATATTACATCTTAATGAAAATCGAAATTTGTAGTTTACTGTCTTCAATAAGAATGAAACAATTTCATAGAAATTCTGGATATGAAATGATGTCATTTTACTCAAGAATCCTCTAAATAGGAATCTAAGTTTCGCTGAAATTGAAATCGAATTTCGTGATACAAATAATATAATAATAATAATATTATTTTTTAAGTTAAAAACATAAAATTTAAAAATGTTTTTAGATGCTTGAGCTTATCCAAATACAACAAGCATTCTTTCTTTTGCTATAATTTGGATAGCAAAAGATATTAATATTATGCCTGGATATCTGCATCTTTTCAAATTTCGATCATGCGCAATTCGAGTGACAGCATTCGGGATGAAAGATCGACAGTGAACAAATTCATCTTTTATCCCTTCCATTCCAACTTTGGCAATTTGTTCAATGAACTGAGTTATTTTCCGTTTTTGTCGCATTTCTATAATATCAATTAAACTTGCAATTTAAGGTTGCATTAAAAGGAATCTTTCAAATTTAAAGATATCAAAGTTCTTTAAATTAGCTTATGCTGAGATCATTAATAATCACGTGAAACATAAATCTCTCAATGATATATATTAATCATAGCATAAACATTAAAAGGCATTCCAAAAAAATAAGAGCTGTAGAATAGATGTATAAAAATTGTTCGGAAATTTAGATCGAGAAGCTCACGTTGATCATCCTCATCGCTCTGTTTACGTTTGACCAGAAATAATTCTTCAGTCGTTTTTGTTGTCGGTATCTTGAATAAATGATATCCGAAAATTAATCAGTAAATAATGGAGAATAATATTTCGCTCTTCTATTTTAATTAACTCTGCTTCATTTTACATAAAAACTACGTAATCCATCTTTATAAATAATAAACTCATTGAAAAAAAAGTGTGTTCCTATAGAGTTCTTTTTATAGTTCATTTTCAGATCTACTTTTTATGATTCCGAAAGTAACCAGAGAGAGCGACTGACAGTTTCAAAATCAAATCTCAATATTGAAACAGTTGAAGCCATAAAACATGTTTCAAGACTATTTGTGGCTTTTCAAATGATAAATGAATAGTGCAGTATTCGATTACTAACAGCAAAACAGCTGTTGTTTCAGAACTATGAATATATAAGTGAATTTTGAAAAAAGTTTCTTTTTCTTAATGTTGAGAAAAAAATTCCCTTTTTTGTTTTGGGCCGATTAATTCATCATCATTTTTAACCCTTTTATCAGCTGTCATCGTGCTTTTAAATCTCATTTAGGGTATGCGTTGAACGTTCAACATGAAATAAAAGTTCTTAAGGTTTTTTGAAGTTCATAGCAATGAAATGTATAAAAGATGAAAAGCAGTCTAATTCATGAAAATTCACTTTCTTATGAAAAACTCTAGCAGTTTCTAAAAAGACTTAAAATGAAAGGAAATGAGATGTTACATTATCAAAGTGATATTATAAAGCATACAGGTTCCGACATTTTTTGCGACATCTGCTCCATGGACGCTAAAAGTAAAATAAATTTTTATAGAAGTTAAATTGGAAAGATATTCCTTTGGCTAAGATTTGCGAGAGATATTGCCATTTTTATATTCTGATTCATGTTAAAACTTTGGTGATTTGTGTTTTATCATTTTATTATTAGAAAATTTTTAGCAAACAATTGCAAAACTGAGCTGACCAGAAAATCAAAATTTCATAAAACTACTGAAAGCATCTCTTTTTATCATAAAATTTTTTTTTTTTTAAAAACTTTGACTTTCATAATTTTTTTTTTAAATATTTAAATTTCTGACAAAATATCAAAATTTACAGACATATGAAGCTACCATTATTGCGAAAAGTCAATTTAAGTAATACCATATTTGATAGATGAAATTCTATGAATATTATATGGCCATGAAATGAACATTTTTCTTAGCTTATATAAAGTTCTTTTAGTGCTATTTTTGCACTTTCTCAAGTCTTAGAATTCTCCCAAAATTAATTTATTATCCTAAAAGTTCAGTACCATACTTGATTTCATAACTTTTTCCATTGATTTTTCCTTTTCTTCAGTTTTTTCTTTTTCAGCCGGTGGATGAGGAGGTAACGTCTGCGTGGCCTTTGTTTCAGCAGGTGTTATAACTGAAGCAATTGAACTGACAGAAGTCGCCTCACGTACTCTTGGATATCGTTCATCGGCTAATTCTTCTTCCCAGCTGCGGTCGCAACCTGTTAATATAGCAAGGTGTTTCGATCTTCAAATATATTTGAAAATTTTATCGGTTGGAAAGACAGTGATTCTTCCAAGTTCGTTTGAAAATAATTGCTATTTTAAAGAAAGCTAAAAAACCAATACAAAACAGTCACGTCTTCCATCGCGTTCCTCTTTTACGTTAAATAAGCGCCGGAAACTCTTCCAAAATCTGCTACATTTACTTTTCCGACAACCTAAAATATTAAATGACTAAGAAAGCATTTAAAGATTTAACTTTTCAATTAATTAATATATATGAACATATCTGAATGTTTAATAATGTATATTAACCATTAACCGCTTCCTTCATCAAGCTTCTTTCCTGTAATTAGTAGAACAATTCGCAAATCAAATTGTCATGACCTCAAACACTGCCATGACGCATCGAATGAGTTTATTATCAATCTCATCTTGATATTGATATGCGGTACATCACAATCAAGTTGTGCGTGTTGCCAACAACTTTAAAATTTTTTCGTTTTTAAGAAGGCAAATATAACTCAATTTTTGAATGATAATGTTTATGTTTCCGGTGTCTATGTTTACTGCGATGCAAACGTCGTCTTCCGTGTCTCCGGTGCTTTCTCCTACCGTGTTTCATCTGAAAATCCGGCTGAACTTCCACGCCATGTCTATTCGCATCATTTCTTTCCGGTTCTTCATATAAATAGGACGGCGATTCCCTGTTTCTGTACTGTTGTCTTTCCAAGTCGTTCAGATAATCCGATCGCAATCGTTTTTCATTTCTGTAAACTGGTGATCTGGAAATTTGAAATTGCTTAATAATAACAAACAATTAAATAATGAATTTGCAAACAAGAAATTTCACAAAATATACTGTCTCATTTCGACCTAATATATTTTACAATGTATTGATTGCTACAGTTAAATATAATTCCATTTATCGCTGAAATCGTGAGGAGCACAAGGAAATAAGTGATTCGTGATTTTCAAATGATTTGTTAATCTTATTGGATGTGGATATATTTCTTTGTTTATAGGTCAAATGGCTCTGTAACCTTTATTCTTTGTTGTAGCCAAGGTCTTGCGAAAAAAGACGCGCTCTCATGCGCTAAAATCCTTTATAGAGGAGGGACCTGACCACAGGATCATTTTCAAAGAATGTGCCTCCATGAGATCAGTTGGTTGTATTGATATTGTATTTGTCGTGTTATCAATTTCATTATAAAAGTTCAATTACCCAAGTTTGAGGCATCGAGAACAATACAAGAGAATTCAAGAACTCTCAATCATTGTCACGGTTAAGAAGATCGGTGACACCATTTATTAAGCATAATGGGAAAAAAAAAATGTGCAGATTTTTGATTTCTTGTTCGCATTGTCTGATTTTCAACTCGTCATTAAATTGAACAAATTTAATCTTACTTTTAACACGTGCCGAATTCCGGCACACCGATTAAATATATATCTGTATATTTAAGTATTTACTTATTTCTACCGTAATATTCCATATACGGATCTCTACCGCTTTGTATTAATTCCGCCGATTTGCCAATTACGCTATCATTATAAATAGAATCCTTATTCTGTTTCACTATTCCCATATTACTCCGCGGACTGTTCTGAAAATATTACAGCCTGACTTAATACCATCGTAAAAAATTTTGAGAAATGTTCCACTTGATGGATTGCTGTTGCTAAGTAAGTAATCTCTTAATTAGTATAAATAAATCAGTTTTATTACTTAATGCTAGAGACAGCAGACTTAGTTACCAGATTATAGAAATTTCAGTGCACTATTTTAAGCCTTCTGAAACTTATCATTTACTGACTGTGATTAGAGTTCATTCAAAAATGTTCATGTAATTAATCAATGCTATGTGCCCATTAGCAAATTAATGCAGATACCATAGATTTATAACGAATGAGTTCATCATTAATTATCACTAATTAGTGGACTAAACAATCACAAATATAAAACTGATTTTTCGTAAGTTTCTCCAGAAAATATTGAAGAATAAAAAAGTCAAGTTTTGTTAGAATGTGAATCTTGGAAATGTTACTTCGTGAGTTCCCCTTTCTTACCTGATATCTTTCGTCCATTTCCTTCTATTATTATCATATACCTGCAAATATTTCCTTCTGAACCTTTTTTTCTCTAACTTGCTTTGCATTCAATTCTTGATGAAATGAAAAAGAGCAGAAATTGCTAGTCAGTATTGCCATCCGCACCTTCTTACCATTTTCATTTATCTCGACAACTTCATTTCTTGCAGATGATTAATTCGGTCGAAGTTCAAAGTATTTTAATTTAAATTTAATAAAAAATGTTTAAATCTTTGAAATGGAATTCGAGGAAATTTTAGATAACAGTTAGATTGAATCAAATGTTTTTTAAAATTGAAGCAGAAAAGATATTGTTTTATATTATCAAACTTAAACTTTCATTACAGACTAACTTCTTCAGCAGATTTGTTGCAAGAGTAAGGGAGAAACCGACCGCTCGGAAGTAATTTCGTTAGTTTCTAAGGCAATAACATTTTCGTTCCTTTATTTTTATTATAAAGGATATTTAATTCGTAATATATATTTCATATTTGTATTTCATGTAGAAATTTCTTTTTTTTTTCTAGTAGTTTTCTCCATTATCAATTCGACCTAATAAAGCTTTACAATTAGCTGCTTACTAGTCTTAACTCATTTTCGACATAGTCATCAAACCAATCATACTAATTTAAAACTATTTGATGTATAACGACTGCTAGACATACTGCTAGACATAAATTTCAAACAAATCAGTATTAACTGAAACATAATTAGAACACGCTGGACACAAATGATAAATACACTGAGAAAAATCTCATACAAAATAAATTTTTAATTTCATAACTCATGAAATTTATGTCTTTCGATATTTGCATAAATAATCTCGTTGTCTTTTAAAATGTTGCAATAATGCTGAGAAAACACTTCACATGTAATTGATAATGTTGATCACAAAATTATTACTGCTTATATTTTATACTTCTGATTGTAAATTCAGCGTGGATTAGTTATTGAACTATTGCTAGCTATATAAAGCATCAAGTTTTCTTACCCATTCCCAAGCAACAATACTAAGCGAACGATTTATGTCGGAGTGTTAGTACTGGATTCAAGCTTCTTAGATTTTATGACAATTTCTTCAGCGCTATTCAGTTATTACTTACCACATTTAGTTTCCTCAGAAAATTCCTTAATTTTATAAGTAAAAATATTATGCAATCATTCCGTTTTCTGCAGTTCGAAAATGAATTACTGCACTAACTTTTGTATTTGCTTCAGCTCAATTAATTAAATATGTTTGAATTCTTCCAGGGTTTGAAGTTGTCGATTTTTTTAGAAATTTTTTTTAATTTCCTGGAGCATGCAATACACAATTTTTAAGCAGCTTGATAATGAGTATCATATAATTTGGAAAGGATTTCAAATGATGATTACAACAAATCCGCTTGTCAATAATTCAACATCATATAATTATTACATCAATATGACTGAGAATTTGATTTCATTGTCTTTTTATCCATTCATTATCCATTCCATTCAATGGTTTATTTTCAGTTCGAATGACATTTCTTCCTGCATTTTCTGGTAACCTAAGCGATGGAAACTACTATGTTATTTTATTAGGTTATTCCTTTTAGGTTATTTTACTAAGTTATTATTAGGTTATTTTCTTCAACAAACTGATATAAAGAAGAACCGATGAAATTCGCAACATAGTAGTATTATTTTCTCATTACAAATATGGGAAAGGAATAGATGTGGAGGAATCAAAAGATGACCACAGACGAACCATTGCTAATATCTATGCTTCATTTTTTCAGAGATGTTTAGATTCAAAATTTTCATCACAAATTGATCAGTTCAAAGTATCATTCTCATGAATTTATTTCAAGAATTTTCTTTAATTTTGCTTTAAAAATTCCCAAATTCAATTAGATTATTCGCTCTTTGCGAATGGCTTCTCCCAGTATTTCTGTCACTTATCTGTGCGGTTATAGCAACCACAAATGCACACTAATGAAGCATTAAGCTTAAGGTTGTAATGCTAATAACTAAGCCTTCTTCTCATACACATGCATGTACCTGCACATTCATGCACTAACATGCAAGGAAAAAAGTACTGATCTATCAAGGCTTCGTCAAGCAAACAAAATTGGCAAGGAAGCATCATAAAATTATATCCTCAACGTATGATTATTCGATTATAACCGATATTGGATAAGATTGCTTGCGGCAGCTATTTCTTATTAGAAAAAAAAAAAAAGGGATTGGAATATTTTGGAAGCATAGAGCATTTCGAGTAATCAGAATCATCAAGAAGAGCTTGGCTCGGAACAAAGCACAAGATGTCCTTGAATGAGATAAGGATGAATGAAGCCAAATAAAATGGAAATGCTTTTTGGCCTTGGAATGCTTCTACCTCTAATGGTTACGAGAATTAAAGCATCTCAACGCGAATTATTTCATTTTGCTTGATTTATCACGTCATTGTTTTATCATATAATCGTTAAAGTTCATACTGCTCTTGACTTGCAAGATGTAATGAATAATAAGTTCATTGTCATTTCAAGATTTTGCAAAAATACAGATAGATGAGCAAATGATGAAATTATCGTGTTTTCTCTTTCCCAAGAGACAACATGAATTATGTGAAGTGGTTGTAAACATTTGTATAATTTGAAAAAAAGAATTGTAAGTAGCAGCTGTTTTGAGGTATATGTTCCTGTCGAACGAAGAAAGATGAAAGGAAGGAAGAGAAGTGTTAATAATTTCATTTTTAAAGCATAAAGCAATGCTATCTCCTGCATCTTTTTTTTCCACCTATCTACTAGTACAAGCCTAATCCTCTTGTTTTTTTACTACAGGAAAGGTTTAATAACATATTTTAATTCATTAATTTTTGCTCGTAAATTTTAGTACAAGAATGAGATTTTATCTGCATTTTCTATACAGCTCCGATAAATATCATTTCTTGTTTTATCGTCATAAGGATAAAAAGAAAAGAAAAAAAAAGATTTACATATGAGATTTTACGACAGTTAAATTTGAATTGAATATGAAATTTGGACTTTGAAACTGTATCACTTGTATTTGACTATGCATTATGTATACATATTTATATTTTTTTTAGAAGAAAAAAAAGAAAACCGGTGATTAATTTGTATTTTGTGTTTCAATTTAATACTTAATATTGGTAGATTTTCTCTGCTCGAAAGAAAAGGAGAAAACGAGGAGCATTTTCGCATGTTCATTATTATTGGACCCATAAAGATCAAATTTCTGGCTAATTTCTGGTTATTTTCTTCGCATTTAGCAATAACTCTATGTACAAAGTCTATTTTATCTGTATGTACCAAGTCCCAACTTAAGAAAAATCGATAAATTGTGTCATTCCAATATTTATTAATCGTTGCTAAGCATAGGTTTTTGTTCATGTGACGACGAAATTTAAAATTTTTAATATTAGTGCATCTTTTTGTTTTCCCTGCCATGAATAATTTCAAAACCATCAAATAATTAGCAAACTTCCATTTTTTCAAAAAATTTGACAATATTACAGTCATAGCAAACAAATGGCTTCCTCAAACATGCAAGTTTGCTAGAAATTAACAACTGCTTTGCAAATGCATTTTACTCTTTACTTTTTCAAATTCCAAGTGCAGGCTAACTTCATTGGCAATGAATTCAATTCAAAGTTTAATCCATTTCAACATAAATGCATCTACGAGCTATCTCGTACATAAATGCATTTTATGGAATGCTCCATGCACCATCGTTCCGAGAGAATTTGCAATTTCATCGTTTCAAATAAATTCAACGATTTGTATGAAGCAGCATTATTAAAGATAACTAGCAACTAAAATAAACTGAGTTATTTTCAAAGAGCAACATTTAGTCCTAACTTCTATTCCATACTCTACTTTCTGACACATATGCACCACAGGGGCGGTAGGAGGGGAGGGGAGAGGCGGAGCAGAATCTATTTTTGATTTTTGTGCATTTTGATAATAAAATTTATATCTTGTTCAACTTTATGTCTAATATAACTATCGTCGACTAAGCCTTCTTTATCAGACGAATAAAACTGACAAACTTTTCTGATTTGATTCCACCCTAATGCAGATCAGTCTAGTCTAATAGGAAAGATTTCATATGTAACAAATTTTTTGTAGAAAAGATAGGAAAGAGGAATGTAATAGGAAATAGTATGTGTAAATTTGAAATGGTCCAATTTAGTTGGATTTTTTGCCAAAGTTTTTCATGCTTTCCGTGCTTTCCACTAATTGTTGCAAAGAGCTCCATTTTCGAACTTGTCATTTTGGAAGGGATAATTGCGCATCTCTCACATTTTTTTTCATCTCTGCCCTCTTTTTTTGTTTGTTTTTTTTTTTGTTTTTTTTTAATCTCACTTCTAACCGCTAGTGAATCAAAACTTGATCCGGAAACTTAAAGTTATTTATACTATTCTTAGTCCCCTTCTGAATCATTGATGTATACAATATGTTATGTTCAACTTGGCTAACAAATCTAATCATAATTTCATTTATTTCTTGCATACAGCTTACAACTTGTGTATATAAATATACAGCATAGAAAAAAAAGAAAATTTATGAAACCTTAAGAAATGGACTTTCTATAAATAACTCATGGATATGATTATGCAGTGGCAGAGAGTGAAACGGAAATTAAATAAGTAATCCTACTTGCTGATTTTTTGATTTCGCTAAAGTTTAAAGAACTAGAAACCTTTCTAAACTATAGTTAATAATTTCATCCTCTATTTCACTCTGTTTCTATGTCCTTTTTGGTTCATGAAAGTATTTTCGAAGCATTTCATTGAATTAAGCAAATCGATGGCTGCACAGTGTCCTCAATTGATAACAAATATTGCTGTGTAGATTCATGCTACAAATAATTCCGAATCCTTGGAAGAGGAAAGTCATTTTAACTTATTTTGCCTATTTTATGTACTATTCATTAATGCTCACTATTATTTGACCAGAAACACACTAATAGATCGGATAATATTCAAATTATACTATCTAATCTCTTCTCTACTCTTCTCTACTAATATATTCGGAAAAAAAAGTAAAAATAGGTCAAATCAATTCATCATTGCTGTAGATAACTTAGTAAGAGTTGAAAGACTGAAAACAAGTGAATCTCTGTGAATAAAATATAACTTCTTCCTTCTCATCAATCTAATACCATTGTTGTAGTAAAATCAATAATTTATGCCAAAATTTATTGAATTTACCAACTCATCATTCCATACTGAATTAATTATAACTGTATGCATCAGTATGTGTATTTTTCTTGTTTACTATAATATATTGCATTCTTCCAGTATCTATGACAGACTGAATGAAATGTAAACAGACAGAAAATGTTTCAGCAACCTTAATTGTTGGCAATTTATTCGACTCTTTCCAAGAGATTGTAATTTCTCTAATTCCATTGTTTGTGAATGAATATGCAATAACATAGCTTCCTTCTCAAATTGATCAAACATGAAATTGACCAGTAACATAAAGATCTTTAGATAGATATTATCAAATGATATCTAAAATTTATAACTGATGCTTTTGCTTCCCTTTACTCCAATTGAGTTTTGATCCGATCGCGTTATTGAGAGTAATCTTTGAATAAGGTAATAAATTTCATTGATTAAATTATTTCATCACGTGAAAATATGCATCCTTGGATCACTGATGATAAATACACTTAACGAAAAATAAAAAGTACTCGGCTCTGATGAAAATCTGCCTCGAAGTCAATATTTTTGTCGATTCGAAAGAAGAAAGAAATCATCCAGATATAATGCTAATTAAATAAGCTTTCGCGTATTGCCAAGGATATTGAAGGGAATAATATGCATAAACAAACATTCTTTCTGAAGATTTTATAAGCTTCCTAGATGGCATTTAAATTTTATAAGAAAAACATGAATTATACTATTAGCACATTTTCCGAATGAGTGATTTTCTCCTCTTTCTTAGTAATCAATAATTTTTTGACAATTAACTTCAACAAAATGAGTGAAGTCTATTTCGGGAGCTGAAAAAATTTAATAAGAAGTTATGTAGTAATTGGAACTCCTTATCGAGCTATTTATATTTTGAAAAGAACAATTAATTACACAAATAAATAAGCGATTATTTGAGCCTATATAAGAAACAGAAAATACGGATTATTTCTTCCTTTTTTTTTTTTAAATTGCCATAATCTTAAGAACAGGCAAAATATTTTGCTCTAAGATCACTTATCTAATCTTGTTTAGTAATGGATTCAAATTCAACAAGTAATTTTATTTGAATCGACGAATATTCGACTTTTGCCCTAAACTTAATTATCGTCAACACAATATGAAATGATCTTTCGATAACAAAATCACAATCGAAATTGTTAAAAAGAACAATAGCAATGTTCCGTCTATCTCGCAACTAAGCAATTGCATAAATATTTATCATAGATAGCAGCTCAGCTTATCACATACAGCAAAAAGGATCACTTCTTGAATGCATTACAGTGATGTGACCGATCATTGAACATTGACTAGAGGTGCCCATAATCATAATAACGATGTTTTCTTTCACTTGAATCTTAAAATCATTTGATTAATCTGAAGTGGCTGAAATTTCGATCGATTTATAATATATATATATATATATATATATATATATATGTACTTAATTATTTGAAATACCAATCCAATTTTTTGCCTCATAACTAAAATGTATTACTTTACGCTTTGGGCAATCTCATCTAATAAGCAAGTCTTGGCTCAGTTCATAACATTAATCTTCGAATATATATGCCAGCATTTACATTTTTTTTTTCTACTCTTCATAGATTAATTGGTTTTCAAAAGAAATAAAACTAAGGGTTAGCAACTTAATTTCTGCGGTAGATTTAATTTATTAAACTTTCGCCACTTTCGTCCCAAAATATATCGCAAATTGAATTTTTTTGAGAATTTTCAAAATACGAAAATATCATTTAGGTTTAGACTGAAGCTTGGATGAGGAATACTTTCCTAGTCATTTATTTTCAGAGACAAGAAAAGAGCCACATCTTGGCTATTTAAAAAACTAAAATTTTGGCATGGAATCCAGAAAATGTAGTTGTTCTTGCAGTTCTATAGAATTTCCATGTAAATGCTGCCGTATTACAGGCACTCCAAACTAAATCTCATTATTGCCTAGAAAGGAACAATAATTTCTTCCTTCCTATCCACTCATCTATTCATTAAGCAATCTTCTTTCATAGTTCCATCAATTTTTAGTTTTTTCATTCAATGAGCAATTTGTAGATTACTTCACTTCTTCAAGAAATCGGCACACCAAAACATAAAATTATTAATAAATTTGGAATAAGCGAAAAGTTTTCTAGAATGTTCAAATTTAGCTTCATGTACTTTAAATTTTTTTGAATTTTTCAGAAATGAATTAGATAGGATTATTAGGTTTCTCATCTTTTCTCTTTTTTTCATTATCTTTAGTGAAATGCAAAGAACTTATTTACATTATTCACTTCTTTTTAAATTATTTATAAAAAAGAGGAAGGTATTAGTGATTATTTAAGGAGAGAGAGATATTTCTATATACCTGATCGCTGATGACGCGCTACTTCTAAAACAGCTTCGCTGAATTTTGAAATTTCGTAATATCAATAGTTTCAGTAGTAGGATCTTGAAAGTATAATAATTGCTGGAATCCTATAATTATATGCCTATGAAGCTGTTTGACAGGTGCTAGGTCTGCTCTTCTGGCCAAACCAATTCTCCTGAATCTCGATAATGCACAGCATAATCTGCTGAAGCAAAGGCAGAGTTATAATCAGGGAAATGGAAGTGCAAGCCTATATATCACTAATAGTTGCAAAGGAACTTGAATGGCACAAAATGTTGTTCCATTCTCTTTAAGCAAAGCCATTTTGACCATCTATGATTGATTCTATGCATTCGATTAAAGATTCTTTCGGAAGAAGACAAGCTGTTGAATTTCTCCAAATATTCTTTCCGTATATTATGACAAAGAGAACTAGAGGAAATAAGATTTTGATCTTAGAAAGATTTCACTTATAAGAAATGGGAAGATGGACCAATCACGTTAATTTATTGGACACTTTTTTTTTTTTTTTTTTAAATGGGAAGCTGGACCAATCACGTTAATTTATTGGACACTAGCTTTACCGGACCACGTTTCGCGTAACCATCCACCTAGTATATATAAATAAAAATGTCCATTCACTTAATTTTATTGTCACAGATGTGAGAGGTTAAAAAAAATAGATGTATCCAAATAGAAACACTCGCTTATTCGAATAAAACGCTGTGTCAAAACTTCAAAGTAATTGGTGAAGAACTTGCAACGTTGTGTCAAAAGCCTCAACGAACAATTCAGTTTTTTATTTTTGTAGATTACGTTAATATACACGTTAATTTATGTAAGACGAAGATAATGCGATTTCGATTCTGTGTGAATTTTTCGTGACTTTTACGTAAATTGGATAAACTGTTTTTAAGAATTTTTAGGATCGGATTTTTGCTAAGCTGAACTATTGAATATACGAAAATCTCCTACTAAATGATGACAGAAGGAAGAATTTTTTTAAAATAATATTGCTGCAACGATCATTATCGATTAATGCGGGAAAAAGATCGCAATCGGTGAAGATGAACAGTAACATTTATAGTGTCAATGCTTTGTGCACTTAATGGTCACGATGATTTCATACTTTGCGCCTATATTTTTACTGCACAATCTGTCACTTCTGATCTTTATTCTCCATTACTACTTCCAGTCGGGTACTGTCATTGTGGAAGCGGTCAGATGTTATTCATGTGCAAATGATTTTATTGTTTGGCATTGGAGACATTTCTTCCTGAAACGAAATTATGGCATTACAGCGAGTGACCAGAGCTGCGCTAAATCAGATTATACACCTGAAATAACTCAGTTTTGTCCATCGACCTGCTTTATCATGTATCTGAATGGTACCAATCGACATAGTGGAATGGTCACTGTTCTTGGTAAGGAGGTCGAAATTTTTAAATATAACAATGTGATATATATTACACTACATTTTCAAGTTTTGAGTAATTTATGCAATTTTCAAAAGTCACTAAGAATGTGGCATTCGGAAAGTTTAGTAAATGAGAGCGCTTGCACTTCATTATATTTTCAATTTTGCAAGAAAGGAGTCTAACTCATAAATTGGAAACTTAGCAGGAAATTTAGTAAAGTCGATATTTTGAGAGCTTCTTTTGAAGAAGTAAAAAAGATATAAGAAAACAAAGTTTTCTCATCAAATTGAAATTTTTATCATTTAACTCTCGTCATGTACTTATTATTTCAAGCTCTACGAGGGATTATAGGGACCGTACGAGGTTGTTCTTCGCAATTCTTGACTAGCGATCAACATTCGCAACTTGGTCTTGGCCCACACTCACGAGTTTCTCAAATCGGCAATTATTTGCCATCTGATTTTGATATGGTAAATCTTTTTGCAACATAGATGTTTTTGCAGATTTTATGAGTTTCAAACTTGTTTTTGTCATTTTGCAATCTTTTATGTGAAATGTATGACTTTACATGCAGCAAATTTTATCATTTCCAAGTATTTCCCCATTATGTGTCAATTTTAATTATGGATCAAATTCAAAGTAAAAAAATAAGTTGTGCCAAAATAAATTTATTGAGTTTTAAAATTCAAATGAAAATTTGATCCATAATTAATGAATTCTATAAATTTCCTTCACTTTTTTACAAAATTTCATTTCCTAAAAAGATATGAAATTCCAAAAATTATTCATTTAGGATAAAATCGCAAAAGATCAATATCAGTTTTGTTTGAATGAACAAAAATTGATCGAAATATAGAAATCCTTTCAGTATGATATAACGGAACATTGGTGTTTCTGTTCTAGTGATCAGTGCAATGAAAAAAGTTGCTTTAAAGCAAACTTATATTCAGAATCCACATCAAAGCGACGCCAGCATTTTTTCGACAAATACTTTTCCACGGATGCCTCCAACCAAGCCACTTTAAGCTATTACTTAATCATTTACATGTTGTCTGCAATAGTTTTGTGATGTGATGAAGCAAATTACTGAATTTCATTTTGATTTCAAAGTGCTTGCTTGAAATAAGAACTTTTCTAGATAAAGAGGGCCCATCTCTTTATTATCGCACTGGACATGTAAATTTGCATCATTAAAGTTCAATATATTTAACAAATAAAAACAATTCTGATCTGGCTTATAAATGCAATCAATACTTTTCCCAGTGAGTTTATTACTGTATGTGAATTTTTCTAGTCAAAAATATTTGTGGTAAATGAATTTCAAAATATATTTCTCTTTCTCCCATTATCTTCTCCTTTCTTTCTTCCAAATAATTCAAACCTTCCATCGATTTCGTTCAATAAATTCGTTTTTTTTTTTTTTTTTTTCTTTAAAGTGTTTTTAAGATTAAAACATTTGTATAGTTATCAACCTATCTTTTTCATATCACAAAGAATTTGAGGACAACTGAAAATTACAATAAAGTTCGAGGAAATGAACTTTACAATGGAATAGGAATTAATATCGGCAAATCAAACTTAGTAAAGTTTCTTCACAAAAGCATTTTCAGCGAATTAAGAAATGAGTACGTGACTAAATGCATCAACATAGTTGCTGAATAGTTAATAAATTATTTAAAGAAAATAAGGAATAAGTTTAATTAAGTTTAGAATTTCAGAACTAAAAGCTTTCAGAATCACACATCATTAAGATTAATTGATTTTAGACTTTCGAATGGTAGTTTTCACAAATCAAATACAAAATGAAATTTAACAGTAATTACAGCCATAGAGAGCGAAAATATCCAGAAAAAATATGGTCAATGCAAAAGCAACATCCTTCTCTTTTCTTCCTCGATGTCCGCAGTAAAACAAACTCATTTACAGAAAGATTATAGAATTCAGCAATAAAGTAGGTAATAGTCTAGTTTTTGAAAAATTTGTATGTTTGAGAAGTACGACGATCGAAACGATGAAGGTTTTTTGCGCAACTCAAAGTTTTAGGTAAATAAAAAGATTATCAAAGGCACGCTAAGATACAAGACGAACAAATAATTTCTAATTTAAGCTTAATTCAAATTGAATTACAAATCAAAAATTTTGAATTTCAAGAGTCATTTGAATTTTTCAGGAGTTTGCCATTATTCTTGCACCATGCTGTGACGGCTCTAGGCTTTTCCTGTATCGGATGTCTAATTGATGGGGATTAGGCCAGATTGCTAACACATAACAGTTTAATTAATAACTTATAAAACTACATTTAATTATTAAGCAAATTCTTGGTCGATTCAAAATAATAATTTCTATTTAGTTATATGATAAGTTATCAAATACGTTTCAGCTTGGGTGGACTCAAACTGCCATTTGCTATTTCATCTTCGACATATATCAGCGTGTCAAAATTTGGCGTTGACGTCTGGAATTCACCATTTCCGTCATCCGTACTGAGATCCTGTAGCGGTGGAATACAAATGGGTAACGGTGTTGTGGATTCAGTATACGGCGATGAACTAAATGGCGCACACTGATCCGGAATCGTTCGACTCGTCAAATCCATTGCCATCGTTGGAGCTAATGACAATCGTTGTTCACTGTCCTTTGATCCGTTAATATTCACTTTATTACTACCTACATTGCAGAAAAATTCTCACTGTTGTTAAATTTCTAAGATTTCTGAACATTGCTCGACAATCTTAATCACTTCATTTAGTAAATTCGAAAGAGATGAACAGATAAACAATAAAAGAACTTATGAATAGAGGAATGATCCGTTTAGTGGGGAGAGGCGGCTCTTAATGATTTGTATTACACAATATTTTAAATTCTCTAACATTGCGCACAGCACGACGAACACATTTTCTCATGCACTTTTATGTGGTTTTTTTGTTTTCATATTTGTTTTAAACAAAGTAAAAGTGTAAAAAAATGAATTCCTTTCCACGTACGTCTAAAAAGTGCTTCTCAAAAAATGCAAGTATGCATGAAATTTCACCAGAAAAAGCGTCAATAAAACATACCTCCAGCTTGATCATATAATCCGAAGACAAGCTTCTCCAAATTCTCCAGTTTATGAGAGATATAATTAACCGTATGCAATTTCTCCTCAATGCGTTCGAAGCATATCTTCAGTTCAGGAGGTAATTTCTTAACTGATATTATTAAAATCAACATATAATTGTAATATAATTCATCCCTGTCAAGTCTTACATTGGTTTATTAGATACCAATTAGGCCTGTACTAAAAAAAATTTGCAGCTCGATAGTTGACTGGATAAAGGATAGAAACTGTACTTTCTGTTTATTTTGATAGTTTTTTTGAATTACTTAAAAAGCCAAAATTTTTGATGAGCCAAGCTCTTATCTAGTAGAACTTACAATGGCATCGGTATTTCGCTGAACATTTACACTCCAACGCACTTCCTGCAAATCATCCACTGAAGTAGAAGCTAGTCGTACTCCCGATGACTTTGTCTTGATTTGCTAAAATCAATATATGCCATGAACAGAACTCGATCTAAAGCCTTAACTCAACAGAATCGGTAAATGTCGAGCACTCATTCTCTTAGTGTCTTAAAATTCAAAACTCTATGCATTACCTGGTGCCTCTTATAAATGCATTATACTTTCTAATGTTACCAAATGAAAAACCAACCCGTTCAAGATCAGCAAAGATCTGCGATGGAAGTAGACGTCTACAATATCTCTCACGCATCCGAAACAATAGTTTCCGAACAGGATGTTCTGCTGGCACCGTGAGTTTCTCGTTTTTACGTCTTTCATCCAATTCTCTTTCTCTTTTCACGTCAACTACTTTACGGAATTTTAACTGAAACACGCAAGAATTCCAAAAACAATTAGAAACCAATGATTCTTTTCGGTGCATTAATTATGTTTCTTTGTCAGTAATTATGATCAAAAATCAAAAAGAAAAATTATTTAAAGCAAAAGTACCCGACGAGTAAGGTTGTAGGTTAGCACCAAATTGCGAGCAAACGAATTTGCGAATGCCTTATAAAAATCAAGTACCTAAAATGGTTTCTTAAAACAATATTTAAATTTTATTGAAAATTTTTTTTTAAAAAGTTTTTTTTAATAAAATACTTTATAAAAATGTTTTTTGCAGTTAATAAGTAGCTCCAAAGAAAATCCCTCATGCAATCAAAAAAGAGTTTTCAAAATCTTATTTCATCTTCTAGGATCAAAGATTACTGCTTATCTAGTAGATTTAAAACTAAAGCGTCAACCATATCCTCTTACTTTCTGCAAGCTTTCAGAAAAATATAGTTTTTTGAGACTTTATTAAGTTGTCACTGAAATGTGGAAAATGATCCATTTACCTCCATAAGTTTATTTTTTTTTATGGAATGTAAATCTGTGTAAGTGAGAGCACGAACATTGGCAGCGCTTTGACCTGTCCCAAATTGTTTCCAAAATTCATCACCAAAGACATCACCTTTTCCTAAAAGTTAGCATAAATTAGTAGCAACAGTGAAAACCATTACTTCTATTTTAAACCTAGCAATAGGACGGAAATATCATAAAATAGAAGCAGTTGCAGTCAATTTTTAAATCTGATATAAAAAAAAAGGGATATTTGACATATAAATGTACGATTTTAAAAATAAACAATACCTAGGATTGCGACAACTTCGTCGTCCTGTATCACTTCGAGCGATCCCGATACAACAAACCACAGCGCATCAACCGATTCTCCAGTATGATAAATTAAATCACCGGGAGCTGCATGATTACTCTGCAATCTTCCATTGAGATTTTTAAATCAGCAAATTTTTTTCTCTGTTAATTTGTAGTTTTATCATCAATATGGTCAGAATGTGTGATGATTCGGCACAAGATATTCTGCATCATATGGCAACTGGTGATTTAAAATATTCATTTTCGTAAGCCAAAGCCTTACAAAGTTTCTGAGAAATATAGGCTACTGTTTTGATATTACTGGAGCCCAGTCATTTAGATGAGATGTTCAACTAGCTTCATAAATTTCACAATTATGAAGATTTAAGGTCTACTGTATAAAAAATATTCTGGATCTCTCACAGCTCAAAAATATTTTTTTTAAAATTTCAGAAACAAACAGGAAATGGGTCACCTCCAAATGCACGGCAAATTCTCGAAGACAACCATCAGAAGCAAGACGAAAACATGCATGTTCGTTGAATACCTTTCTATTCAGATGCACACAAATATCTGCTTTCATATCTTTCGGACAATAGCTGAGTACCTTAGGTAGTTCATCGTTTCAAACAAATGGATTAAATCCTGATTGATGCATACAATTTCACAGTTAAAATTTAAAGTTTCACTGATTTAGGTCTTTTTTACCCCAATTTGTCGATGTTTTTCTCGAAAATTGATGTTAAAAATTTGCTTAATGAACTCATTTCTTTTTAATAATTTTGTCAAGAAAATGAAATACCTTTGATGTATCAATTCCCTTAGTCATGGCCCAGGTACTAACTACGTAGTCCATTATCCGTTCAGCAAGCTCACTCGGTACTTCCTGTAATTTGATGAATTCGCGGACATTTGCTATCATGTCGTGATATCTGAAAGAACTCGAAATTGTTTGTATATAATTTGAAATTGTATTTCCTCAATAACTTTGATCTTCCAATTATGAAAAGAATTTCATTTAGTATCTTTTTGCACTCATTTTTCTGTCCTATGCTTTTATCGAAGATCATATTCCAAGCATAATTGTCTTTCACCAAAATGATGGATATGATATTGAATTATCAGTCACCTTATAGTGGCAGATGTCATTTGTTGTATAATATTAGTCATATGGCCAAATATAGCAGCATAAAGGAGTGCGGCGATGATCATCATGCATACGCCGAATACTTTCTCATTATCAGTTGTTGATGCTATATTGCCAAATCCAACTGTTGATAAGCAGGACATCGTGAAATACAATGCTGCGAATAAATTTAATGATTTTTTATTTTTCAAAATTTATTTGAAAATTCTAAGGATTCAAAGATTACTGATTGGAAAATGGAGGAACGAAGATGACAAAAGCAAGAAATGAAATCAAAAAACTTCATTAATGTGTACATGCCGTTCAATAGTAATAAAATAATATTATTGCAGATCTGAACGGTTTTACCACTAATGTAAGCAGAACTTCGTTGAGGTCCACCAACCAGCTTCATCCTATCCTTGAAGGTATAATTAAAGGGAGAGTTCAATTCCTTCGATAGCTTCGTCAACCATCCTTCAGGCATGGATGGTACTAAAAACTGAAAAAAAATCTAAAATAATGCGTACTTGCGTGAAACCTTGAACAATTGAAAGATGAAATGTTTGTTTTCTGAAGCTTAGAATGCCAATATCTTGAGACATCACTTTTACTTCCATCAACTTAATCACTAATCGTTATTACGAAAGAATGGATGATAACATGCCGTGCCACTGTGCACATCTGAATATTTATACGGTGAGTTTTAGAAAATTTAAAGATAACACGAAAATAAACCTTTATCTTAACTTCATATTCACCGATAGAAAACCATACACAGGCTAACCAGTGAGCAACGAGTACATAAGCACATAAAAGTAAAAGTAACGTCGCTGCTCCGTATTCGAGATAGTTATCAAGTTTACGTGCTACACGTCCAAGACGAAGCAAACGTACTACTTTCAATGCACTTAGTAATGATCCCATTCTCTGCAAAGAATCGTTTTTAACTGTTCACCAGAATCACTCAAAACATCATTGAATAATATTAATAAACAAAAACTGCAATGAAACCTCGCCTGAGTCATGACATAAATTAATGTATTTAAAAGGTGGAAAAAGTTATCAAGAAGTACCGAAATAATCACTTAAAATATAAATAACTTACCTCATCATTGTGCTTAAACATATAAAATATATCATATGGAAGACAAGAAAGAAGATCGATAATAAACCATGACTTAAAATAATTATACCTAATTATGTTCGGATCAATTACTACCTGAAAAAATAAGCGCATAATTTTCATAAGATTTATATATAATATTTATCGATTTTGGCGCGAAATAAACTATTATAACTTATTTACTAAAATAACTCACTAAAGTTTTAAAATCTTAAGAAATTTAATATACAAGTATTTTGAAAGAAAATTCGAAAAATTAAGTGAAATAGCAGATAGACATATATAAATATTGATACATAATTTTGAGCGCTAATCTAAAAAAGCTTTTCTCATTTCGTATTTTTTATATTTCTTAAAGAAAACTGCTTACGAATAATAGTTATTGCATTTGTTTAAGTTTGCCCAATTACAGAGAACGAAAACGTTAAGAAAGTACGCTTCTCGGTTTGCTCGGCAAGTTATAATTAATTCGAAAAATATAGATTTTAATTCCTCACTATCATAAAATTTAATAATAACAAATTCGCACTTCACCTGATTTAAATTATTCTCAATTTTTGCTATTCAAGCAAAACTTACTTCACCACCAGGGCCAACGAATGTTGTATGAAAATTTAATAAAATATCGGCAAAAAATATTACATCAACGATAGAATCCATAAGAGCGACCATATCAATGGTGCCACGAGGTGGATGTTCTCGTGTCTACAGATATATACTGCTCATTTCGTGAAGCACTTTTAATAGTACCATCTTGAGATTAGGTTTTGTTAACTAATTAGTAACGGTAACGGAAATGCTTTAATAAGAAATTGTAAAAGTGAAATTTTACGAGAAAAATTAATTAGAAATCTAGAGATTTCGTTTTAATAACGGAAAAAAATTATTCAACAAAAAATGATATTTGAATGTTTTTAATTGTGCTTTATTTCCGTAAAAAAGCTACTTTGAGGCTTAATTGATAAAGAAGAAAAGATGACCTTGAAGGCAATATTGTAAGGTACGATAAAAGCAGTGTAGAAAGTAAGTGCCAAAATGGACCAATCCCATATTGTTTTAAATGTCGAATAATGCAAAATGATGTGTGGTGATGTTTTTGGTGTTTCCTGTCGATACTGTGGCAACAAATCACCACCGAGATTCATTACCTGATGGTACAGCTGATAAGCTTTTTCTCACCACTGACAGTAATTTTCGCTTATTCTCATGACTGTCTGTTAGTAAAAATAGCGGATGATTTGTTTAAAAATTTATGTCCGATCTTTTGGAAGAACAAATAGAACATTAGGACATAGTTGTAACACTCATGTTAGTGAAATCCAGTGATGGTAGCATTGATAACAAAGTAAATCATTGCATTTTGAAATGATATGAAAATGTAAATGAAAGACTGGAGTTATAAGAAGTGGTGCAAATGAAAAGAAAATGAAAGTATAGCAAACACAAACTTTGATAACCTGATTGAAGTTTGACGAAGTTACGCTCGCCGTCTTGTGCAGATCTTTTGTTTCAATATGATTAAACTGTTGTCTGCTTTTTGCAATTCTTGCAATTTGTAAAATTCGTGAGAAGCCTGAATAAAAAAGATAATGTTCATCATTTAATATTGAGGTGTTGTTTAGGGTGCCGAAGTGACGATCAATGATTTCAAATGATCATGATCTCTGATATCTCAAAATCAGACCTGATTTTATATTTATGTGAAACAAGACACAAACACAATACTTCATGCTAATTACTATTATTTCCAGGTCTACAAGATTATTCTTTTTTCAGAAGTATTCTTTTATCTTGGAGCCCATCACTTGTTTCAGTCCCGAGTAGGATGGTTCTAATTGATGTAAAAATTGTAGATCTAAAAATTTTCTTTTGTCAAACTTTGTTGGAAATAAAGTATTCAGGTTTTGTATATGACATGGAGGGAAAAGGAAAAATGATGCAGTTGTTCGCAATAAGCTTTTCTTTGCATTAGAAGACTTCTTTAAGATACTTAGACCGTATGAAAGGAAATAATTAAATCAGAATTTCATAGAAAGCGTCTACTGTGATTCTGTTGAAAGCAAAAAATCTTCACCTTTATTATTTTCATCATCAAGTGGCTGTTTAAGAGGTGTGATATCCCTGAATTGGCACAAGTACAATACCACTTGATTACGATCATTCTTGATAGGGGCGATGTGCACTAATAGCCAAAGGACACTTCCTGGAAAATTTTTAAGCTAAATGAGAAGTTAGCTTAATTTAAATTAAAATGGAATCAGAACTGATACTGGACCGATAATTCGAAGGAATAATGCTAGAGAGTGATCGACATGGCAAAGTTTAATTAAAATACAAAGAAACATTTTTTTTGTAGTAAATGCACTCTCATAGGCCTTCATTTTTCGTTCACTTTTCAGTTGTTTCAGTTTTTCAAGAATTAGCTTAAATTCACAATTAACTTATTCAAATATTACTAAATAGTTTAAAAAAAAAAAAAAAAAGAACTGTTCTTCTTGCGTAAACCAATTTCTGTTTGTTCATATTGACATAAATCTAGCGCATTTTGAATCTTCTTCACTGCTTCAGGTCCACTGTACTCCGCATGCATAAAGGAAAGTCTTCAAAATGAAATTATCAATAAATAAAGAAATATCTATCAAAATGAATTATGCCATTCACAATCAATCATTTCCATAAAACAGTGGAAATGTTGTACATGGAATGGAATAGTTGCATTGATATCAATATGATAAAGTCATATTTGATCAATTTAGAAAAAAAAGTAGAAAAGTATGAAGTTTAAAAAATTAATTTGTAAACTCACGAGCAAGGTTTCTGCATAATTTCAGCCCTGGAATATCCTATCATCTTGGAAAAGCCATCGTTGCAATATACGATCGGATATTCTGCTATTTGAGCGTTTGCCAATATAAAACTGGTATCTGCAAAAAGATACTGTCTATGAAAAATTTATTAAAATATTTGAAATATTAGAGGAGAGTTTCTCAGTTTCCGAATCGAGTGTAATTTATTTTAATTCCCCTTTTCAATAAAAAAGAAGGTAATTTGAGACAAAGTATGTACCACAAAGATGTTTGAATTTTCGTTACAGAAACATTCTCCAATAAAGCTTTAGAAATAGTTCTAAAACTACAGTATCTGAGGATCTCTAATTTAAATTCTAATAATTTAAGTTTAGCCTTCAGAGGTATTTCTGTGCACAATATTTAGATCGAATTTTTTGGAAATTAGAAAAGATTGTGCTTACCAGAATTATTGCAACGCCTGATAACATTTTCTAGGAATGTATTTTGTGGGGCGACGAGTCCTCGTTTGACCACAGGCATGCCAACGGAGCCTAGATTCCTTCACATCGATACTAATAATGTTTGAAATGTCGTTCCTTTTTTTCTCTAAATATCTTTTCTGTTGCTGAATTCCCGGAAAATCTTTTGAAAAAGCAGCTATCGGTTAGCAGTCATTTTTCAGTGAATCATGCAAATTTTCGTCATAGCTGTTAAATTGCTCTTGAAAAAGCCATTATAAAAGTTTGCGAATAAATCGCATTGTGAAGAAAAATCTGAAATTATCAAAGACGACATTCAGATTTTATGTGCCGGATGGCCAAGTGTTAAAGCATTCATTCTTCAAGAATAACGCAAAAAAACCAAGGCTAGTTTCTTACTAGGCCTAAGTCTATTAGGGTCGAAAATTTGAACTGTCAATAGCTAAACTTCTTATAAAGCCTTCTATAATCGCTATGTTTTTCTGAGAGAATTGGAAATATCGCAGTAAAAATTCGAACTTTATATACTTACTTTATATGATTAATTGGAAGAAAAAGGAAAGAGAAAAAAAGAAGGAAAGACAATGAAATATGCATGAAATTATGTTTTGCTTCAGTGCATTTTTCTTTTCCTCCATTTAAATGCTCTAATGCTTGTAAGCAAATTTAAGCAATGCGAAGCTAAAATCTCTATGGAATGTTATGTCAAATTTGAATTCTTTAAAATTTAAAAATTTCCAGAACTTTATAAGTCTCTACTTGCGTATTAAAAATTTCTAAATCCACCTTCTGAGTGTTCCAAGTTTCGTATCGATAACTTGCAGATTAAGTTACCAACTTGTTCGATATGATTTCTGGATTTTGGAAATGCAAATGCAAATGTGGACTGAACAGGCAACCGTTGAAATTTTCAACGCGGGTGAATGACCAACTAGAGCGATTTACATTAACACCCTTGCAGACAAAAAAAAAAGAACTTGGAAGTTTTTACAAGTTGAAAGTTTTTCCCTTCTACTTGGCATGCATGTTGACGCTTAAAGAAATGCTGAATTTACTCCGAATTATAGAAAAAATGCAGCAAGTATGCGTTTCTTCGCAAAAGGTTTCGCTGAAATGAAATAGATTTGGGAGCATTGGAGGGAGGTTTCTGGATGAGAAGATAGCAACAAGGAGGCGAAAAAGGATTTATATGCAACTTTTAATAATTGCGGCAAGCCCTAATTTCACTTTCAAATTTTCAATCGATCATCATAGTAAAAACTTTTCTGTTCAATTTTTCATATTTACTTTCTTACTTTTGATACTTTTCTGAACCTCTAACTAAGTCAGAAAGACATATTACAAATTTTGCTTCTCTATTCCAAGCCTGAAAATCATTAATTAGTGATCCTTTAAAAGTTTTTAACACTCATTTCTCTGAAAGGAGTTCTGAAGCACTGAAAGTTTATTTAAATGATTCCATATAATTGCATGTGAATTGAATCTCTAAAAAATAACAAAACAAATATGGGAAATTTTTTAAAAATGAGTTGAAATAGTGTACAATGATATTAACGTTTTAAAAATAAAAAATACACACAAAAAAAAATTAATTTGTGGATAATCAATCCCAAAAATCAAAAATCAATCCCAAGAATTGACACAAAATTTATACATCAAAAAAAATTTTTTAGTAGGCATAAACAATTCTTGAGTCTTTTGCTGCTTTTGTATATTGAGTTACTTCGCATCAAATGAATGATACGTTGAGAGATTGAAAAGCATTCAGTCTAATAACATTGGTTTTTCAACGCTTTCTTGCCTACCATTCTTATATTTTCAAATTGCTTACCTAATTTTGCTGTGAAAAATATGGGTTATTTTGACAATTCTCATAAAGACACACTACCAAGCATAATTTCCAAACATATTCATATGTGTATGTGATGAATATTAGAAAGGGAATATGAAATATAACTATTCAAACTAAAGTAAAGCATTCAAAACAAACAAAATTTCAAACCAAAATGCTGAAATATTTTGTATACTAAAACGAAAGATTGACGATCATTTGATATAAATGCGCAAAATGAATTAGACTAACGCAAACAAAAACTTATGATGATAAGTTATCGATGCACTCGACTCAAATTTCTCACAATTTGAAACTTAATTTGTTTCCAGAAGACATCTACTGAGACTTCCATACAATTTCCGTCCAAATCAAAAAGGTCGAATAATCGCTAATGCATTTCACAGAAGAAATTGAATATAAAATTAGTAGTAAATGTTTTGAATCCGATATTTTTCATTCGATGTGGAACATAAGCTTGTCAAAGAAGAAAATCTTTTTGACTACAAGTTTTGTTAAAACTAATCAGCATTGTTTGCCATGCTATAGATCAAACTAGGATTCTTGGCCTAGATCCTTTCTTTTTTGCTTTCTGAGAAAAGAAAAAAAAAATTCGATTAATTTCCTATGAGGACTGAGGTATATAATATAGCTAAAGACAAGATGCAGCATTTCCAGCGCTTATCATTGATGTAAGAAATATTGATTAAGAAAAATGATTATTCAAAGTCAACTTTAAATATTAATTTTTTATTGCGCAATTTGTATAAGCCAGGAGTGTTTTCCAACATAAGAAATAATATCAAATTGGCAAAAGCTTTTTTCTTCCTCTTAACAAACATAAGATATAAATAATTAAAAACATAAGTGTAACTACCTGATTTAGTGCCATTAACCAAAGAAGAGGGATTAACTAGTAAGCTCTCAAATGAAGAATTTTTAAGTTTCATAATCCTCGATACTAACTATGTCACTCATATAAGTTTTATCAACTGGTGATATAAATTATCGCAAACATCATTATAAAACAGAATCCTTTATTGCAATTGTCAGGATGAACAGATAGAAATATAACAGGCAGTTCGAAAACAGATGAAAAAAATCAGTAGTGATTCATATGGTTTAATTTCAAGACATAGTCCAACTTCACTAATATTTTCTACTTTTTGGTTTTTTATTTTCTTTGGAGACTGAAACAAATAGAATATTCTTTTATGAATAAGGAATCTTAATGTAAGAGTGAAAATGGATCAGCAAAAATAAGTGAGATATTATCGCTGGTAATCTGTGCTTCATCTTTGATTCCTTTCCTCATTCTTCGAAAAAACTTGTTCATTTTATGATTTCTGCAAAAAAACATTTTTATAAAAAACATGAATATCACGCTCTTTCAACAGCACAACACAAATGATAAGATGAATTTTCTTTAGAAATCAATCCTTTAAATATGGAAGTGATAAAAAATATTAGTTATTCCCAGCATGAGACGAAGCATAGTAGCAGCTTGGTGTCATTTCTTTTTTTGTTTGCTCCGAAAGAAACTTTTCAAGCTTTTTTAAATAAGCTGTGTATCAATCAAACGGCCATTTCCATGCCGAAGATTAAGCTAAGAAATATCCTTCGCTTGCATTCATTCATTATCAGTTCTTCCTATGTAGAATATGCTGTTTGCTTATTAAAAATGTATTGAAGTTTAACATGAATACAATTATTTGTAAATTTGCAGCGTTTAAATACCTTAATAAACGTCGAGAAAATAAATTTTAAATGATATTTAATTATTTTGATATTAATGGACTGCAAAAAAGATATTTGATTCCTATAATCTGACTACTGTCGCGGAATGTAACATCTTTCGTTTAATTGCCCATTAACATCAAGGAAAGCAAATTTGGATAACACCGCTTCCCCACTGTTTTTCTTATTGATAATCATCACATTAGGATCCATGATAACAATCTGTATCTCTTCAATCATCGTTGAGCAAATGGTACATATCATAAGTATATATTACTCTGATAAACCAGAATATATAAGAAATTGCTTATCATAATCGAAATGTATTCAATGCACAGTTGCATTTATGAGTATATTACAAGCCAATGTATTTTATATATTGATATAAGCTTTTTCTGTTATCAAAAAGTAAATAAGAAATAAGCATAGCTAGCAGTGGGACAAAAAGACAATTTCGACGACTGGGCCAATTTTAAAATAATCATTTTGGTTATCCCATTTAAGAAGTGGAAATAGATTGTCCCTAACTAGATTCGATTTCCTCATCTGAACTGCGTTTGTTTGCAGTAGAGAAGTCATGTTATTCTGAAAGATTCGTACAGCTTACTATTGCGGTTCTGGGCGATCATATTCAATTATAAGCTGAAATTAATGTAAATGTGGAATTTGAAAATGCAAGAGAAACTGCTAATTGATGGAAAATGTGAATTGTGTTGTTAAGGAAATTTGCTCAAATACAAGTAATGCTTCACTAATGCAAAATTACCTATTTAGCATAGATATTTGATAAATCCACAGGAAAAAAAAGCATATTTAGACTTGGTAATTCGTACTATTTCCGAAAAGAATATGAGTAAAATCTCTTGGAAAGATCTCTTTAAAGAATTGCTGTATCGATTATTTTGCAAATTCGCAAGATTTTGAGAATGATGTAAATTATAACGAGCATTAAACAGGCTTAAATATGAATATAGGATTTGTACATCAATAAAAAAGCGTTCTGGAATTAATTCAAACGATAACTATAAGCAGTACAGTGTTTCGAGAAAAGTAACGTGCTCCATTTGCAATTGCATGATTATGCAGTGACATTTGTTGCCTGTTGCTAATGAAAGATGGTTGTATGAAGTAAATTAAAAAGTTCAAAACTATTACATTACGATACTATCACTATTCCTACCATTGCTAGTAACAATAATTAATAATAATAATAATAATAATAATAATAATAATAATAATAATAATAATAATAATAATAATAAGTATTACTATTATTATTATTATTTTATCATTAATTATCATTATTGTTAACATTAATAGTATCAATAGTAACTGTAATAATAATTCATGTTAACCAAAGAAAAAATGACAGTTTATGATATACATAAATAAAGAATCATTTCATTAAAATGGATTTACATTTTAAGTCTTTGAAATCAATCGTTTTTTATATGCGAGCACTTTTCATCATAAACTGAAAGAAGACAAATGCAGAGCCATTTTGCAGTACTTTGCAGTCTCTAGCAATTGCTGTATAAGATGCAATTAATCTAATGTAGATGAAAAGAGCGTTGCTTAATTAATCAAATATGTCATTATGACAAGAAATATCAACACACTGGATCGGATTATGCGTTAGCACGATTCATAGCACTTCTCTTCGGAAATCTGTATTTATTTTTAATTTCCGAGAAAGAAAGAGGAAGAAATGATCGTGCCAAACAGGGCTACATAGGCTTGATAGATGTTAAAGCCAGGAGTCATTTAATATGAGCTCCATCCCATTCTTTTTTCCTATGTTCAATTTATTGAACTTCTTTGATACCTTCGATAAAAGCTATTCCAATTTCCCCATCAATATAATTCTTTCCTTTCCCTTCTCTGCTCTTTTTTTATTCTTTTGCCCTCTGCTTGGAAGTTTTTATAGTCAAGAATTGAAAGTATCGTATGAAAGTTAAAAAATCGATTATATTTTCATTAGTTTCTATTTTCGGATATCAAACTGGAGTTGCACCTTTTAAGTTACGTGATTTATGATGCATTTCTATACAATTGCTTTAATATTCGCAAATTTAATTTTTTGATGTAAGAAAGAATTGTGACATATGAAAAAATATCAAATAATTTATCCGAGCACATTAGAATGCTTTCATCTCACTCAACTTCTGGATAAATTTAACCGATTTTCTTTATCAAAAAACAATAACAAAGTAATCTCATCAGTTATTTCTTTTTTAGCCACAGCAAAAATTCTTTTTATACTGTTTCATGAATCAATTTTGCATAGTTTTTTTTTTTTTTTTTCAATAAAACAAGTTATCTAACATTTTCAATTATTCTAATCATTTAATCATCCAAGCTCTAAATTCAAACATTTTGCTATTTAATTATTCTATCCGATTACTGCTCAAACACATTCAAAGAACTGGAAAAGATGCCTATAATAACTATTGCAATTGCAAGAACGGTTTCAATGACATCTTACAGCAATTAACTATCTCTTGCATTTTGTGATATATATTCATCTTCAAGTTAAAATAGGAAGAATGCTTTAGAATTTGATCAATATGCAATTTCCAACCGGAAACCGAAGCAACTATGTCCACCGGGAATTTGGAATAGCTGTCTTTGTAACATTCCATGACCAAGATTTGTTGAATTTGCAACTGAGAGGGACTTCTTAATAAAAGTAACATTCAAAAAAATGATTGGAATTAGGCAATTTAAGTCTTAGTCTCATCCAATTGATAATATATTTAGCGTACTTACTTGTATATTTAAAAAATACCTGTCACATATAAATATCTCCCCTGCTTACAGGCTCCATCACCAAAATAATTAAAACTGTTAAAAAGTGGTGCAGTAAGGACAGATGAAAAGTTGGAAAGTTGAGAACAAACTCTGTTGCCTACCTGTTCAGAAAACGCATTTATTTTTGTGCAGATCAATCAAATCAGATGCACTTTTATGAAGCAAGAAGAAATTAAACAAAAATTGACTGACTGATCAATATGAGCGTTAAAGAAATAATAAAAGTTGATCGCAAGTTATAATGCAATTGTTTGCGACTAAAATTCAATGGTTTTTTACTTATTTCTTCATTCCAATTCTATTTAAAACAATCCGCTTTCATAAAATTAATAATTTTGTATTATATCTCAGATTTTAAATCGACTGATTATTTCACACTTTATGAATGAAATATAAGATGATAAAATCAAGTGATCATTTCTTACGACGAAAGCTGAATTTTAAAAAAAAGGCTGAAGTATAATGCACTTAAAAAAAAGATTAAATCATATTTGGAATTTTACAAATCATATGTTCATTTAAATAACTGCAAGTAATCAAATAGTGCATTTTACTGAAAGCCTAAAAGAAAACGAATACAGACTTCGCTTGTAATCCAATTATTACGAAAATCATCAACGGTTTGACAACTCGAATTTAGAAATTGTTTTGTCGTACATGCAAAGGTGTCACAGCTTGTTTTACTGCTGCTTTGAGTTAAGATTTCCTTGAATAAAAAAAAAAAATTGAGACTTCCTTTAACAAAAACAAAAACAAAAATAAACTCAAAAAAAAAAATGGTATCTTTATCGGCGTAGTAGAATATCTGATTGCAAGCCACATGCGAAATCGATTACGAACTCACTGCATATTTTTCTATTTGGCATCGTCCACTAATATATTATAATGCAATACTGATTAAAAGAAAGAAATTTTCAAAAAAAATAAATATACAGTGAAGCATAGTAGAGATGCATTATTGAATATCTGAAAAGTTCGACGTGCAATTTAAAGCTTGCAACCTGCAACTTCAGAATTTTCAACTGGTGTTATAATATATTGCGGAGCGAAGTGCGCAGTGTAAGAGAATTGTAATTTTCATTCATATTTACATTTTGATCTATGCGAAAACAGAAAATTGAATATTTTTTGTTTCTGATCTCTACGTTCTCTGAAATCTTGAAATTCTCTTTCGAAATTCAACCGAATTCGGAAATTCTACGATTTCAAGAAAATAAGTAACGGAATATGGATAGTTAAAATTATGTCTTCATCATCAACCACCTAATAAAAGACGAGAAAATATTTAGAGCCAAGATCTATGATTCTCGTAAATAAAATACGACCATAGTAATCTCGCAATTTAGTTTATTCCTTACGTAAAAGCTAATTACAATAAAAGCATTTTCAACTTGCTTTGCTACAGAATACAATTAGCTGCACTCCCTACCTCACATGATAGTTGAAAATTGTAGTCCTTCAAAATAGCTTGATGGTAAAAAATTCCATTTTCCATTAAAATATGTGTAAAGCTCAGAGCATAAACTTTAATCTGCTTAATTGATGTCCAGAACATGTAATGATGGAACAGAACAAAAACAGAAATTATGTTTTTAATAACTTTCATTTCTAGTACGGAAATTTGATAAACTTAAACCATTAACTCGAATGAGACGTATCATCTGTTGAGCGTCACCAAATCGACACCTTAGCAGCTGAATATGTTGTCCACAAGCCGTTTTACAGTAAAAAATATAGGCGACTTCAAAACTCATTCATTATTAAATGATCAGTTGCTATGGTGATATTCTTGGGCCGCTGCATACATGACTTACCTCAGGGATAGTATAATATATGAAATTCTCTCCAGCGAAGTAATCATTCATGTGAATTTGCCAGAAAACATTCTTAATACAAATTGCTCACAACAGGATTTCAAGAATAGAATCTTATCAGTGAAAGTGAAGTCTTATAATTTTCGATAGTCTTTCTCATGAAGCAATCATTTCCAAGAAGAATGAATAGATTGTATTTGATTTACATCATACGCTTTTATTGAGAAGTGAAATCCCAAGCCACCGTGTGAAAATCTTTTGCAAATGAAGAAAAAATGCATGGATTGAAGTTCATTGTATTGGCTGATCTAACTTAGAATTTCATTATTTATTATTATTATCATTATTCACTAGCTGGATCGGCCATGCTCCGCATGGTCTATATAAATAAAAATGTCAATGTTCGTTTGTTCAAAATCTTAAACCTCCGAAAGTTCGTAAACACGCATCTTATCTATATCAATTCAAAATCGTAGATTCTAAAAGTTCTTACCTATCGCTTTGAAATTTTGACACAACACTTCATTCGAATGCGTTCATATTTTTTAAAATTTATTATTATCTATTATTATTTATATTATTTATTGTTATTTATTATTGTCAGTTGTTTTTTACAATTATTTATTATTTATTATTTATTATTTATTATTTATTATTTATTATTTATTATTTATTATTATTATTATTATTATTATTATTATTATTATTATTATTATTATTATTATTATTATTATAAGTGATTATAATTATGAATTATGGTATCAAGCAAGAAATTCATCATTTCCGCTCCATTATAGATTTAGTTAAATATTGGTGAGGCCAAAAATTAGATTTGTTGGTGATAATCAACAAGAGAGGAATGATTTATTTGACTTCGAAAAGCAGTTTAATCAGAAAGTAGCATGCATAATATGAATATGATTCAGCAATAATAACGACCTCATCAAATCCATTTACATAACTAAATCACATTATGCTATATTTGATTGTCAAACAGACAAATGCAGCTAATACCTTTGATATACACTCCGATTTGTGTAAGAATTGTATCCATCCGGATACATACCAACCTAAAATCGACTGTAGACTGCAAGAAAAAGTTAAAATTAAAAAAAAATCGAAACTATTTCAAAAGTTTATCAAAATTTGTCCGTAACGGTTCCATAAATTGCTTTGCTTTTTTAAAGTTATTCATAATGTAGTAGCGAAGACAGAATATTAATTTAACTAATCGCTTTCAAAGTGAAGTTGCAAAATAAAACATGTATGAATCATTGCACGTTTTGCCTTCAAAACTATCTCAGAAAGTATACTTGCACATTGCATACTGAATCCTCTCCACTTGTTCAGCATGTCAAAAAGCTTCTTAAATTTAAAATTCAATCAATTTCAATGGATAAATCATAACAAGTTGTTTACCTGTGATCCATACATGCTATATTCGTAGGCTTCCCTGCGTTGCTCTCTTTTTGTTCGCCAATAGCAGCAAATTACGATGCATGCACCAACGATAAATACCAGAAGTACAAAAACTAACAAAATAAATACTCCAGCCATCCTGAAATTTGTCCCCTCAAGTTATCAAATTGTATAATAATGGACAACAAATAAGTAAGGAAATGGTTCAATTAAAAAAATAGGTAATGGGTAGAAGTTTGCTTTGTAATTACTCCATAAATGCTTCGAAAAAATTTCATTATTGCATTTGCATTTTCAAAATCTTGCAGAGTTCAAGCAGTGTGAACCTATGATACATTCGATATCTTTGAAAAAATTACCAAAAAAGATCCTGTGGACAGCAACCTCTCTCACAACAACCGGCATTGACATCACATCTGCAACATTATTACACAGATCATTGCGAAGTATTTTGTGAGATTTTTGCTTCAGTACTCCAATTCTGATTGCTTTCAGAATCATTTCAAAATCAAATTTAAAAAGAAAAAAAGATTTTACGAGATTGATTCGTCAGAAAGGACAAATTAACATGTTTTACTAATACTTTTCCATTAAAAATTAATTCGATTCTAAATAGGATTGAAAAATTCTAACACATTATTGATTTTAATATTAATATGGATAGAGTTCGAAAACCTTACAACAGTGTGACGGTTGCATTTATTGTATTCTTTGCTGTATATATACAGCGTACAAAACCAGAACCTGAACCTGAAATCATGTTAATATTAATGGAAAAATTCAATTTCAAACAATCAAGAAGTTTAGAAAGAGGAACCTTCAATGCTGGATCCCAAGAAGTTACCAACAGTAGCATGCTGGAAGGCTTCATGCTCAGTAAGAATCTTGTTATCATGCATTATCACTTGATTTTGCCTAGAATTTCGAAATAATTAGTTGCATTAGAATGGAAAACAACTCAATCAATCGATAAGCTGTTCTTAATTCACTTCATCAAGTAGCCAAGAAACAAACTCTGAACAAGCCAGAAACCAGAAACAAGGCTTATATTATTACAACAAATTATCGTTAAATGTCAAATAGCAAAATCACTCATTAGCTTTATTCCCGCATTCTCGCATCTCAGAATTCTTGCACGCAACGCTATTCGAGGATCGTAGATAACAACATATACGGTTGGTATGCTGTCGCAGAAGAAATTATGTAGATGCTGTTTTATATTGTACAATTGAATTAAGCTAATCTCAATATTAAATAAAATCTATAAATTTATGAAATTTCATGAAACTTACAAGACACCAGTAGGACTGTACTGATAAGCTTCCCATCGATTCATTTAGATCTATAATATTTCGATCTGAAGTGTTGAAACAGGAAAAGCGTTCTGGGCTTTGTGCCTGCAAATGAATATGATTCCAAGATTATTCGAGGACAGAAATGAAGCAAAGAGCAAATATTTTCGATCGAAAGGGAAAACAGAGAAACATCTGTAAGGAATCAAGTATTTCGCAAACAAATTTCTTCTTTATAGAATATCTCATCTTTCCAGCCTCTTCAATATTCCTTGTCCATCTTAGTAGTTTTAAACTAATAATATGCATTACGTGGAACAAGTCTAGCACTGAAGAATTTATAGAAATATTCAAACACCACAATACAATTTCCTCAGAGAAAAACTATAAATGAGGAAAAAAAGAAAAAGGAAATATTAAATTTATCAGCTTTTCTCTTCGTGCGACTATTTTCGAAATTGCAGTGAAATTCAGTGATAATACATGATAACAACACTTACTGATTTTCCTTGACATCGATTTTATTGTAGGTAGTTACGGCTGTTAGCGAAGTTTGTTATATTTAAAAAATGAGAAAGAGGAACTACTAGTTGGTGTAAACCTACACGGATTCATACGAAAATTTTGGCTTGCTGCGATAAGATTAGAAATTATGGTTTGCATTATATGTAAAAGCACTTTGTCTTTCTCATTACCGTGGATAATCTCTCGAATTTTCAAATTCATTGCTTCTGATTTATCCCTGAAGACTCATTTCCATTTTATCAAAGAGCTTCTCTTTCTTTCAACTGTAATTGTTCGTTTGCTTTTGATTTTTCATTAATTTTGCACTTGATAAAATAGTTATTTTTTTACTCGTATATAGAACTGAAGGGATTAGTAAAGGTATATTTTAATTAGAGAACTTCGCAACACAATTACTATTCAAATGAAAGAACGAAAATAATAATCAGTGTTAGTTTCATGCAAACCGTGTCATGCCATTTTTCAATATCTTTTTGAAAAAGCAGTGTTCTGCATATCATAATTAAGCTTAATTGAATAACAGTTGAAATAATAAGAAATATGATCTCAGCAATGTAACCCCGTTTCATTATTTTTGAAATGCAGTATTAAAATTTGAGATCAAAATTTCTTAGATTTTAAAATCATCTTATTCTTCCATCTTGTTATAAATAGAGATTTATATCACAATTAAACAAACAATAAAATAGTAAAGGATACAGGAAAATAAATTTGTGAGTAAATTTGTCAACTGACTGTCATTCAGGATGAAATGAAGATAGACCAAAGAATACTGTTAAAGCGATGCATCATCGATGGAAAAACAAACAAAATATTTGTGTAAACATAATATTGATTGTCGCAAGCAACAGATAATATGCATCAAATATTCCAATGACTTTTGAAAAAGAGCTTTTAAGATTTATCAATTCCATAGCAACATGAAAATGGTATATTAATGAAAATGAATCATTTATAGTTGCGGCCTTGCTATTTTGCCTCCTCTTCCAACGTAAGGCTCCATTTTGAATCGTACAGATGCTCAAAACTTTTGGTAGTTAGTAGCCCCAAAACCTTTGCAATTCGTTCATTCATTTGATTTCCGGATTGATTTCTTCCAAAAAATTTGATCTATCTTGCGGAAGTTTCCGTTACATTTAAAACTGCCCAGGTCTATGTCAGATTATATAAGTTTATCACAGTTATTCGATAATCTCGGAACAGTAGGATCGAAAAGTTCGTGGAACTTTAATAAGTTCAAATGAAAAAAGGTAAATTCAAATAAAACTCAAATTAGATGAGAAGTCTTTATTCTATTTTTCAATAATAACGATCGTATAGGGAAAATAAATTTTCACAATAGTAAGTAAATCTTTCCCAATATACTTTCTCACATTGTTCCTGGAGAGATCGTATCGTAGATATTATTGTCGAGAAAAAGAAAAAGTACTATAAATATAATTCATTAAAGGGATACAACTTGTAGCATAATAAATATACTTTATTTCAGTTAAAATATTGTAACTGAAGAGAACAAATCATAATGTTCGTGATTCCATGATTTTCAAAACCTGAATCAATTTTTCATTTATCATAACTCAGTCCACATTTGCATTTGACTAATTGCTTTAATCTTAAATCATGACATCATGACTTTATTTAGTCAACAGATCGAAACAACTCAATCACTGTTTAAAACTTTCAATAAATTCCTTTTGCATAATATTGTCTATTTTTGAAAATTACTGATCCAATAAACTCATGAATATATGGGTTATGAAAATCTCAGTGGAATAGTCGAAACGACTGGTAGTACCTATCTCAATTCTCCGATTTTTTCACAGTCATACTTCTAGGAACATTTGCAAGGAAAGTCCAGCTTTGATCATGGTGACTGTTATTGAATTTCATGAATCACACATGCATTGTAGGTAATCAAGTAGAAGTCTAAAAATTCTGGAATTGATCTTACGTTAAAAAAAAAAAAAAAAAAAAAAAAAAAAAAAAAAAAAAAAAAAAAAAAAAACTGAAAAAAAACTAAAAACAAACACTCGGGAGAAACATGTGCGAAGATAAAGATTGGGAAGATTAAATAAAACTCATACAAACCCTTCAAGAAAGCGGAACTAATGAGTAAAACTGCAAAAGAAACCAAATATTGGATTTTATATGCCATCGTATGAGAGACAAAGTAGAATCCCGTAATTTTCAGGAAATAACTTGAAAAGCCAACACTACAGTCTCAAAATCGTGATATGAAGAACAGTACATCATCATTTTTTATTCTAGTGGGTAGCAAGATACTTCTGAAAATGCCAACTCCTTTCAAACACTTTCTATTTACCAACAGAGAACCAGGAGACAGCTTCTGACTCATACTCGCTAATTTAGTGTTTGTTCCTCAGCAAACAATTTGGAATTTAAGAATTAATGTGCAGAGAGAGACTTTGCCCAATGCAATGTTTTCCGGAACTCTTAACTTTTTCATTATAATGTATTGCGAAAGATATAAACTTATTAAGTTCTGATGTTGTCAAGCACAAGTGTCGTTGTCTCAAGTACAAATATTTATTCAGAAACCACTATTCTTAATAAATTTGTGCTAATCATATCTTTTTTGGTCTCAAAAAATTCGCATAGGCAAATTTTTCATTCTTCTATATACTAAATAACTTTAATCACTTAATTTATCACAGCAAAGAACAAACAAGATTTTATATCAATTAGTGTTATACATGAAGCAAAATTAAAAAACAAATAGAAAGTTTTTTGTTTTCATTTCATTGTCTGTTAATTTTTATTGTTTCTTTCTTATAAATTATTTGCATTTTTTCCAAAATGAAAATAATTTTAAAAAAGCACTTTCTAATGAATGAAAATTTGGAAGATAAAAAAAAAAAATAAAAAATTTTTGGAAGTGAAGTAGTAGACCCACAATACTGAATATTCTGATTACTGCAACTTCAGCACAGCTCCGCAGAAAAATAATGTAAAGATAACCATAATCAGAAACAAAAAAGACGAGAAATATATTCGGAAGTATTCAAAACAAATTTGAAATTACATAAGATTTAAGAATTTTTGAATGATAAAGCCAGTAAAATAACAAAAAAATACTGATGAAAACTGCATAAATCGACTCAGACTCTGAATATCGTTTACCATTATGAATAAAAATGAAAAAAATGGAGCGGAATGATAAAAATGCAATTTATCAGGTATATAATAGTGTTTAAAAAAGAGAAAAAATGAAAATATTCTAATGAATAATCTTGCTGAAACAAAAAATGGGAAAAAATAAAAAATAAAAACTACTCAAAATGCATAACAAAAGCATATGATAGAAGGATGTGTCAAGATTCGATATATATCATCTTCGCGACTACTATTAATCAGACCTCATTGAACCATCATCTGTGATCATTGAAGGGAGGGTATAGTTCAACCTAAAATTACTCAACATCAGAAAATTAAATTCAAGGCACACGATTTCTTTGAAAACCAAAAAAAAAAAGTTATTCAAAAAATCAGTAAAATTTGATTAAGTTAAGCTAGTACAAGTATAAAATGCCAACATAACTTATGAGAAACCAATCGCCTGTTCAAGTCGATACCCCATAATCGCTCTTTTCTGTCGAGAGCTATTGTTTTTAGATAAAGCGGCACTGGTTTCCAATAATTCCCAGCTCGATTACTGGTCGAAAGACCTTGAAGCCTGTGAAGTTGCCCAGAAGCAGAGAGTGACCAGACTATTTTACATCCTACAGCCAATTCATAAACACCAGGTTCATCACTTGCCTGAAACAAAGTCGCCTTGGAATTTCGAAACATTGAAAAACTGCCTATTTTATATTTGTCAAAAACTTTATAAAACAATTAACCTCTATCCATGATTTTCCAGCAGGAAGCACGTCGGTGATAGAACTACGAGCCCATGCACGTCCATTATTTTTTGAAAAGACCCACATATACATTCCACTAGAAGATGCACGAATCTATAAAATAATTACTTTATTAAGTGCAAAATTAATGAAAAACCGCAAGCAAAAGGAGAACAATTATAATGAAATAAGTAAGAAATTCGTCGATAAAACGAAAATGAATCATCAGGGATAAATCAGAAACTGTAAATTTGAAGATTCAAAAAATTATCCCTATAATGAAAAAGACAAAGGCTTTCACATGCGAACCATCAACTTCTAACCTTATCGAATGTACAACCAGCCAAAGTTTTCACATGAATCCATATAGGATTTGTACCAATTAGTGGTTCTTTTTTCTTATTTTTTATATATAAACAAGCCTCGCTAATAGCCGTAACTACCCATAATGAAATTGATGTAACGGCAAATGATACTATTGGTGAACCTGAAATTTACTTGTAGTAAATATGGAAATATTTATTCCAGGATCTTTAGAAAAACAGATAAAGTGGAGATAAAAACTTCTAAAACAAGAAAAAGAAAGAAAAGCCGACCGCAAGATCCTGTGTCTAAAAGTTTCCAGTCAGCACCAAACGGAGAAACAATACTTATATTTTCCTTCACGTATATGCAACCAGAACTATCCAATACATATACACTCTCATCAAAAGATGATATTTCAATTACCTGTAAAGTTTTGCACTAAAAAATGGTAACAGATGAAATAAAAAACACGGTTAAAAGAATAGTTATATATGTCTTCCTCAAGAGAACAAGTACAGCTTTTGTGAAAAGATTTCAATTATTAATGAAACTTCAAATGCAAAATGCATTTACATTTGAACTGAACGACGCTGGAAAGGCTGGAAGAGAATAGAAATAACTATTTCTCAACCGATAAAGGAATATTTCGTTAATTCGACATAGTGTTAAACAATCTGCAACAAAAACGTCATAGTACAGCGACTTTCACGACTCATAATGGTCTAGATTTCTTACTGAGAAGTCCCCAGCGAGTGCTTAAGGATCTTCATGATTACAAAAAAATTCCGCCAATATTTTAAGTGTATATGGAAGTAAAAATATGAAGCGGTGCTTAGCTTGTTAACTTATCCATTTTTCGAAGACTGAATAGTAGTAGATCGCAAAAATGGGTTTTTTGATTTTAATGAATACTCTAAAATAAGTTTCTATAAGATTTTACAATACTCACCAAAATCTTCTTTCAAACTTCCACCTGCTATTAATTCAAAATTATTATCCACTGAGAACTTATCACGTACGATGTGTTCTAAACGATGTCCAGAAAGAACACTGGTGCTAGATGACCAATAACACTTACGGTCGACACATATAAAAACTCCCGCCGAAGAGACGCGAATAACCCATGGTAGAGTATACAACCGATTAATATCTGGTGAAACATCCCACGGATTATAAACCTGAAGGAAAAAAATCTAAATATTTAATCTAAAATTTTCTTTTTTGAATAACAGCAATGAAAAAAATGATATAAAACAGCATCGAGTTTTAAAATGTCAAATTCGTAGGATTCTTGCTAAACTTCAGAAGAATCATAGCAATTAGAAATATTTAAAATACTATTTTTCGTCAACATTTGGATGAATAAGCTAATAAAGAATAATACGTATTTTCATCCAACTTCCTGTCCATCCAAATGGACTTTGATATCCCACACCATTTGTGAACCACAGCGAACATTTGTCGTCAATTGCCCAACCACTTTGGCCGTATAAACAAATGCTAATCAAACGTGTAGGGCCATGTGGCCTGTAAAATTGTTCTTTAGATAAACAAGAAAATATAAAATCAGGTATTTACATCTGAAAAAAAAAATGTCAAGTTTTTTTTCTATTTCAGAAAGGGGAAAAATTTAGGACTGAAAAAAAGAAACGAGAAAACGTACACAACTTCAACCCAGTCCAATCCAACTGGACTATATTTTAATCCAGTGCGTACTACAAGACGACCTGAATCAACTTGTAGTGCCCAAACCGCAAAATCACTTGCAGTAATAGAATGTAACGGCCACGATGTTTCGCATCTACTCAGAATTCCCATTTCCGGCAAACACAGCTGTACAAAAACCTGCAATTTAATTGTTAAAATACTGTGAAACTGATTAGAAATTTCGAAAAAAATTATAATGATAATCAATTAACTTGCAAAATATCGGCATAATAAGTTTATACAGAACAAATCGAAAAGAGACCTCCCCTGATTTTGTTATGTACCAAGCTGAACGAGTAGTTAGAGCAGCTTCAATAACACCACCTCCTTCATTAGCAACAATAGTCCAATGAAGTGCTGTTAAAAAGGAACTAGATTCATTGTTATTTTCCATTGGCGCAAATGCGATATTTTTAAAGATTTTCCAAACCAGGGTACCATTATCTTAATGAATTTTGTTATTTAGTCATGTCAGAATACAGACAATTACTTTTCTTTTTCATTTAGAATGCCTCGCGGTTATTAATTATTTGGCTTTCCCCAAACCAGAGACATCCGCAATCAGAATATAGGATAATGAATGTTATCAAATTTAAATTTAAATAAGTTTTTTTGAAACACAGTAAAATCAAAGAAATTTAAATCTCAAGTTGTCAAAATAGAGCAAAATAAAATTTGATAGATAAAACCAAAACTCTATAAAAAAATCAGAAAAAATCCAATAAGTATAAAAATAAAATAATCCATTAAATCTGGAAATAATTTTGAAAAAATGCTAGCAACCGTTCTGTAGAAAAAATCCCAAAGCCGCTGATAAAAGGAAATTTCTAAGGAGAAGAGAAATAAAGCAGAAACCGGCTCTTTTGAAATGGACCAATTTTGAATAAAAGTTTATTGGAAAATTTGCAATAGTTGATTCAAACATATTCCAAAAAACAAACCATTAACAACAAAATGATCTGCTTTCTGCTTTAATTTCATCCACTGCGGAATGCCACAATAAGGAATAAGCAAGTAACAAGGTCTCCTTCTTTTTTTTGAATGACAAATAATGAGATACTTAGACGAAACAGAAAAAGATGAACAGGAATATGGCAATTTTATCTGAAATTAATACTAAGAAAAAAGCCATCAATAGCAGCCTGCTGAATTTAATATCTTCTAACCAAAAAGATTTCAAAAAGATGTTTTATTACTATATTACGAAATCAGTATACACCATAACTTTCAAGATTTTTTGCTCCTTTTTCGTCTTTAAATTTCGTTAATTTCCAATTCTTCATTTTTGATAGGTTTCTTATGAATCCAAACTTCGTTACCGCGCTATTAAAATTATTTGCAATATCAGTAAGAAGATAGAAATTATTTCTCGAAGATCAAATAAAAGTCGTGAATAGTCACCTAGGAATTAGGGCTATCGTAGAAACGATCTAAATTGATTGCAGTTTTATAGTGCAGCCAAAATTAAACCGTTACACATTCGATAGATATATGAAATACATTAGAAAGGGAATCTTATGATTTGGAAATGATTAGAAGCTGCCAAGATTTGGCAGGCATTCTAATTTCGTGATTCCCTTAAAAAATTAATTACTGCTCAATTGCCTGACTAATGCTGATGACATTTATTTTCTATTTTAATATATCCCAAAAAGAGAATTTAAAATGTGTTAAGATCTCCAAACCTCGTTCCAAATATCACCGAAGTTATTCATCACAACAATGTCTTTGATCAGTTTTTCATCATCCTGGCAACATATGGTACTGCCTGCTGTTCTCTGCAGTATAAAATATACGGATGCTACATTATCGCAATAAGTAACTACTACTGATATTCTGACGTTTTAACATTAATATAATTACCTCAGAAACAAAAGACTTCCTCTCTAGTGCATCTTTCATTAAAAATTCATAAGCGTTTCCTTCTTTCGGCAGTTCTGGTATTGATGAAGTGGATACATTTTCTGTCGTAGACTGTTCTGAAATGTCAAGCGCAATACTTATGATAAATATTTAAAATTGAATATGTCAGAATAATCATTTTTTCTTAAAAATCTGATATAGAAATTTAAAGCAGATTTAAATATTCTTCGCAGTTATTTTCAATTTTTGAAACCAAAAATTATGCTGATGTAAAAAGATCTCCTTTTACTTTTTTTTCCCCCCTCCCCCAAGTCATTCCAAAACTTTTAGGGTCCGAAAAATACAGCAAAATAAGCATTGATCGGCAGATGAATCTTAATCTATTCCATAAAGACCAGTTCATTCAGCCAAATAATTTCTAATAAATAAAAGAATAAAGTGCCTGTTATTGGATTATGTCCTTCATTTTTCATATCAATACTATCATTCAATTCATCACTCCAAACCCCCTGCAATTCACAATTTTTTAATTTTTAAAGAGAAAATTATTTCAATAACTGATTTAAAAAAAGTGAAGGATATGGATATAAAAAAATCTCTCATTGACTTCTTGAATTTCTTCGCCGGAGTCAGCTATCTGTTCGATATTGCTGCCATCAGAATTGTTCTGAGGTTGGGAATTCACTTCGGCAACTTGTGAAGGGACTGTAAGTGCTGCAAAAATCTCATATGATTTCTTATATTGCATAATTTCAATCATTCCAAATCAAACACATTGATCTCGATATCCTAACAATGCCTCAGCAATCACATTCTTATCAAATTTATGCCATTAGAAAAAAAAAAAAAAAAAAAAACAATCGACGAGCTGTCTTCTGAAAATCTCGTACCATATTACAAAAAGAAACCACCTAGAAGATTGACATACCTCCTATGATATTTTTCAGCGTACACTCATCAACAGGGATCAAATCTTCTTTAGATGAATCCATTAAATTATGTCTATCAATATCTCTCTCTTTTTCAATTTTCTTTCGCTTATTTGTAGGAATTGTCTTCGTCCTACGTACCATAATTTCTTGAAGAATACCAGTTTGTTCATCAGGAAACAGTGTTTTTTCTATATCCATAATATCAGCGCCAACTATAGGCTGCACCAGAAAGCCGTCTTCGACCTAAATTTCTGATATTTTAAAAAGTTACGAGGAATTTAAATTAAAACAAACAAAAGACTCATAAAAAGCTTTTAAATAAACAATATTAGATAATGTGTACCTGTGTACCAAAGCCACCCACTTTATCAACTAATGTTCGTGCCACTCTATTAACATTATCTTTAATATTGTTCGGTTGTATCTGCATCTGTTCTAGAAATCTGACTGTTAGAACACTGTTAAATAATGTTCAACTATATTGCACAGATTCAAAGATTATTTTGAACTGCACAGGTTCAAAGATTATTTTGAAAATTTATATGAAGTCTCATTATTTCTGCACGAAAAAGAAATTATGAGATATTTTATCAAAAAGAATCTAAATCAAAACAACTAATGCTTTGAAATATTTTACCAAAGTGCTTTGAAATATTACTCCTGTCCTGAGACACTATAATACCCGACTTATTGTCTTCTGAATCGCTATCCGATGACTGGTTAAGAGAATTATGACTGAAATAATTACTGTCAAGCAAGATAATTTTTACAGCAATCATTTGCACAATTATGGAACGAAATATTTCATAATGTAGTTCAATAACATTACTTGCTATTATGCAGAATACAATTCAAATTAGGCACAGCATTCAAAATTGGAAGGGGCAAATTACGTAATGAAGAAAAAACATTCATCTGCTTTGCCACTTTCAAACCATCCCAAAATGCATCCTTCGAAGCATTCGGCAATAATTTGGTAGTTTCTTGAAAAGAAGTCAATAAAGTGTTTGAAGTGAATCCCGTGGATATTTCTAAAATTATTTTGTGCAGAATGTTGTGAAGTTAGGAAACCAGCATATGCTTTCATGCTACATTAGTTTACCAACTGTTTGTTAAATAAAAATTAAACAATTTAGCTTAAAATATCAAACCTTGTTTTTTATAAGCATAAAAAAGAACATGGTAGTCTAGAAAACTATTACAACTAAAGGAAGCTGAAGTTAGCATTAGTAAATAAATTAAACAAATCAATTGCATAGCATTCGATAAATAACAATCTTACTTATTTTACCTGTTTGTGAACTGTATAATTTAGAAAATGAACTAACTATGAGTTTCTGTAAGATACGACGGAATTTCATTCGACGAAAGACAAAAAACACGATTGTCTGGGCCAAGAATATAAATAGTGAGACATGAAAGCTTTGGATCAACACAAATAGATGTCTGAAAAACAAAAAATATGGGCAATGAATAAAGATTTTTTTCCAATACGGAAGTTTCGAAATTTCTGAATAGCTTACTTCAAACATTCTATTGTGGAAAAGAGTGTCCACATTAAATGATGATAAAGTAGTCTCATCTTTAACATTCACTAAAACAATGTAATTGTAGAAATAAACTACAAAAATTTGCGAATGCATCGTTAACAGGCATGGCCTCCATCGTTTTGATCTATAAATTCATTGAAGTTATAAAAAAATACTACATTTTTTCTTTATGAATCAGACTTGAATCGAACTTTTATTGTTTTCCTTAATTATGAAAATGAGTCGAGTTTTTTATTAATTAAAACAATTAAAAATGAGAAGATAACCTGCACTCAACTGAAAAATCTGTTGTGGACAATTTTCGCGTTATCTAGAATTGAACAAGTTGTATAACACTTATGCGGAATATTAAAATATAAAAAAAAAAAAAAAGTTCAGTATGACAACTTAAAATAAAAATATCGAACAATATAATCAAAACAAGCATTAATTGAAATTCGAATAATCCCATCTATACTCACGTCTTCTGACAAACTAAAACTCCTTTTCTTTTCACCATGAGAAATATCATAAATAATTATGAAACCATTTGACTGAAGAACGAATAATTCCGCTCCACAAGGTTTGACGGTCATATGTATACCGATAGCTCTGAAAATCTACGAAAAAATTATTATTTCAATTCTCAGTAATAAGTAGAAATTTTTTCCAAGTAACTGAGACCAACACTTTTTTTCTACCTGAGATTTAAAAAATGGGCAAAAAATTACTTTTGTTCATGTTGATCGATTTCCAGTACTGAATTAAAAAAGTTTTCATCAATAACTGCGATTCTTTTAACAGTGCAGAGTGCTAGAAAACCGCAGATATGGATTAACTGCATCACATAGGAATGTTCGAGGCAGACAAATGTTGTTTGAAAGACATTCTGCAAATATGTAAGGCTGAAAAAATTCTGAACTTCAATAATCCAGAAAAGTGCTTAATATCCAGAAAGATTGAAATGATATGTGATAAATTAATAGCCAAAATAATATACATCGTATGGACATAAACTGGCCAAAAAATCTAGAAAACTGCGATTTAACTGACATGAATGAAATCGACTGAAGTGACAATCACAATGCCACCGTCATCAGCAGAAAATACTTTTTTTCCATCTTTCGCCCATGCAATACAGCTGACTGCATGCCCCTTATGCCCATCCAATGACAGATTTTGTTTTAACTGCAAGTTATAGCTATGAAAAACTTCAACACGCTCCTCGAAAAATAAAAAATCAATAATTTATAAATGATCTAAAATTGTGGGTTTGTAATTATAAATTGAAATTATCTAAAATAAAAGATAACAAGTTATCATCAAGATCAATCAGTAATGAATTTTCACTCCCAATAAAAAAAAAAAGAAAAAAACAAACTCTTCTGGTCGAATCAGGTTCCCCATTTGGGAAATTCAACAATGCAAGGCTCCCGGAATTATGCCCTGCGGCGAGCAAATCATATTCTCCTGAGCAAAATTTTACACATGTAATCAGATCATCGGTATTTGTTCGTAAGCTGAAATTTAGAGATTCAAACATTTTGGAGAAAAAAGCAAAAAAAAAAATATTTTATTTTAAAAACAAGATCTTTCTCATGGTTTTGATACGAAGCATCGACTATGTGTGAATAGCAATGATATGATGAGTTCAAAAAAATGTCCGTATACTCTGACGACAAAGACAGCTATTCAAAATTTTCTCAGCCAGCAAACACAGTTTCTCGTAAAATCCAGCAAGTAATCAATGCATTACGTAAAAACTGCTAAATTTCCATCAGTTGTACTTCAAATAGCTTTATAACAATGTTTCACGTAAAATCAGTCATTATTTATGTCATAATCTTGTGTATCAGTAGTGTGTAAAACAGAATGCAAAACTATACGGAGCAGCGCTGCGATTTAATCGACGGTTGAAAATGAATAAAGAACCACAACTACTTCCAAATGCGATATAATTATGGCCAACATCGAAACATGTTAATTCTGTTTTTGATGTGCCAGATGAGAATGTCATCGAGATCTGCAGCACTTATTTTTTTAATAATTGGTTAATTAATTTCAATAAGTAACTAGAAATTAAATCAAACATTTTAAACAAGAAGATTTACTGAAACACCTCTTCAGTTAAAGCATGACATTCGTCCACATGACTGAAATATCCTGATTCATTAATCATCGATTGAGTATTCTTGTAGTCATTAGATCCAGCACTTTCCTGGTAGTCAATAGATTCAGTACTCTTCTGGTAGTCACGAGATGTCATTATTTGTAAGTTTTTCTTAATTATCTATAGCTATAAACATTCTGATTTGTTGACATATTCATTAAGCCTGAAATGAATGGATATGGTCGTCATACGGAAATTTTGAGAGCGTCATTATGATGATAATGGAATGTACCAGTCTTTAATACAAATAAAAAGAAAAAATATAACATTCAGTTTCGTGATTTTGTTAGGGTCAACAAAGACATACATTCTAAACGACCTTTTCCATCTAACGTTGAATACCTATTGTTGACCTTCCCTCTCGGAATCACGCTAATTATGAATCACCATCCGAAACAAAGTACCGACCAAAGCCTGACTCAAGAACTGCTTTACGATCACTTCATTTAATAACGCCCCGGTATGCCTTTATTTATTCCCACATATCAACGGTATTTGTTCTTTTCTGAACCGTTATTTTTTCTTCATTCAAATTAATATATTTAATGTATACTTGACATGAGAAATTAAGCGAAGAGATTGCATCGGGAAATATCTCAGAATATTTGCTAACCTCTAGAGAGGTTTCATTATGCGCTTCAAATTTTGCAAAATCAATTCTTTGAATTTTTGCTTCTAAATTGTTCACAACAAGGAATACATTAATGGATAATTGAATCGAGAAAAACAATAAATCACAATAGTATAACTAAGAAAAATGAGCCGCGTTAACAGATCTATAGAAATCAATGAAATTTTAAACTTTGGATGTAATTTTAAATGACCAATCAATGATTCGTAACTTCATACAATGAAATTTGAAGAGTTACATTTTTTTCGAAGAAAAAGCAGTGAATATTTCACCTGATGATTATGGAATGGAGCAATGAGAATCGATGTATTTTCCTTTTATTCCACCAATATTTCATTTTTTTGGCAACAAAGTTCATTTCGATCCAGTGTCCTTGTTGTTAGTACTGTTTTCCCGTTCGTATTTTAATTTGTCAATGTGCAACATTTAAAAATAATTTTTTTAACTACTTGATATGTCCAGTCAGTTATTTTATCCAATCCGGAATATGGCTTTATTAATTAGAATATTTTCTGTTCACTGGTTTGAGCGGAAGCCCGTGTAGTCTCACGTGTCTAAAATTCAAAAACTTGTTAAGGGAAAAATTTAGAGATTTGTAGTCAACCAAATTTTTGAAATGAATCAATTTCTGGAGTAGATCGCAAATGAGATTTTAAAGCTGAATTTGCAAATTTTTGAACTAGTCAAACATGATAATCTAAAATATAAGTCATATGAAGAAGAAATCCGAAATTTAAGTTGGATTTTATTCGTAATTTTATCAACAATTCGAAAAACAAGCAAACATGTAGTTTCTGTAAAGTTCTTATATTCAATAGAGTTAAACTCGTATAATCTAAGTGCTTCCTTCTAAAATAATCAAAAAAATTCATCCGCATTTAAATTGGTTTTATACCTAATATTGACAAAAAAAGACTTGATCATAGATAAGCGCACTTTTTTTTTGATTTTGTCAGCGTTGTACTGCTGATCGTCAATAGTTTACTGCAGATTTCTTGCAGAATTCAGAGCAAACAAACAGTCTTCACGTAATGATAATCAGACTTCAACTGCTACGACTGCTTTTTCTTCTACTTCCATTAGCAATACATGAATAAGTCATGAATTGTGTGACAATGACCATCTCTGTCCATTTGTAAGGTTATAATCTACTTACCGAAAATCGACTAGGTCATTTAAATCTTTCTAGGATCACTAGAACGGTTTATCGATATCACATGAGCCAAATTATTTCAGTCCATTACTTTGACCTAATTTTACAGCTTTCCAATAATTTTAGAATTATCAGTAAAGTTAGGAGAAATTTATTTTGCTCTCTTACGACTATTGCATTTAGTAATTACCCAAACTCGGCTTTCTTGGCAGATCTTTGCCTTTGGTTTTCTTTTGTACGGTGAGATTTATAGGTCGGGATTCTAATAGTTTTAATAAATTAAGCAAACATGTTTTTATATTTTTGGAGACATTAGATTCTTCATGTATTCATTCTTCAAGTTCTACATTCACTTCATTTCTTCATAATATTATAATACAGTTAATCATACTTTCGGAACTAAGCGAAGGACAGAATATCAATTCTGATAATTTCAATGCTGTTGGCACACCGGTTTTGGCAATAACAATATCAACATCTCCTGTTTATTTGAAGATGCCAATGCATATTGCATAGCGCAAGTCAGTTAGGGAAAATGAAGAAGTTTGGTTTCAATCTACTCTAATTAATTACTGATAATAATACTATTCATAATAAAAAATCAAAAAATACATGAGAACTCTTTTTTTTTTGTTTATTATTTTTTTATTGTTTTTTGTTTATTATTTTTTTTTAATTTTGTTGTTTGTTTGTTTGTTGTTTGTTTGTTTGTTTGTTTGCTTGTTTGTTTGTCTGTTTGTTTATTTGTTTGTTGAACTAGAAATGTGTGCAGCTTTGGACTGGATGCTTAAAAGCTTCATGCAACCTATGCTAGACCCACATTAACATACATAGAAGCAGTGCAGAACAACTGTGTATAAAAAACTGCTTTTTTTGTAATTTTCCAAGAAAAGAGTCTTACGTTATCTATATAAATAAAAATGCAAATCTTCGTTGTGGCTTCTGACACAACAGTTTTAGATTCTTCACCGATTGCTTTGGAATTTCGACACAACGTCGTGTGAATTTTTGGAAAAATAGCTATTCTGTGTATCGAACACAAAGTGAGAATTTTCGAGGAATCACTTTATTTATTATTAGTAAAATTTCATTCAGTATTAGCTGTACTCTCCAGCTAATCTATATAAATAAAAATATTCGCTCACTTTTACTTGTCACAGATGTGACAGGTAAAAACAAAAGTAGGGATAGCTACATAGCAACACGCGGCTATTCGAATGCAACGTTCCAAAGCAATCGGTGAAGAATTTAAAATCAAAAGCCACAATGAAGATTTGCATTTTTATTTATATAGATAACGTGAGACTCTTTTCTTGGAAAATTACAAAAAAAGCAGTTTTTTATACACAGTTGTTCTGCACTCTTCTATGTATGTTAATGTGGGTCTAGTATAGGTTGCATGAAGCTTTTAAGCATCCAGTCCAAAGCTGTACACATTTCTAGTTCAATAAAACAGAAAAACTTAATTGAATTTCAACATGGTGATTTTGAAGTTATAGTTAAGTGAAATATTCTAATGAAATAAATCCAAGTAATTAAAACAATGATTTGGTTTGTAATAAGATCTATGATGTGGTTTATAAAAGGAATGTGGAATGCGAATTCGATACATTTAAATTTTACTCTTTTTTAGACTAGTCAAATATATGTAATGACAGTAGACGCATAACATGCAACTATAAGATTATGCAAGTTTGTACCAATACAAGCATGGCATTGCAAGATGGTCTGCGAATTAATAAACAACTGATAAGTGCTTATTCATTACAACAAAAAAACCTCTTTGTAATAATGAATAAAATGAAATTTTTTCAATGCTTTCACTTGTGCTTTCTCTAGAGGAAAAAAAAAAGAAAAGAATCGAATTTTGAAAGATTTTTTAAATCGCAGTGAGAATCATTACAGAAATTGAAAATGCAACAAATGAAATATTGAGCAAAGAGCTTAGAGTTTTTCTTGAGATCTTTGAAATTCGCAGCACAATGAATTTCCACGGAATCCAATAACTGTTCCAAGGAAAAGGTATTGACAAATAGTGATACATTTTCCACGTTTCTCATTGTCTTGCCATAAATAAATATTCAAATTTATATCAGATTATATGCTTGTGTGTTCTTATGACGATAAAAAATTTTGCTGAGATTTTCAGAATTTGTCCATTAATTTTATTTGCTTCAAAAGCTTACAATTTTAGCATTTTCACTTATTGAAATATTTTCTGTATTGCTTCATTATTTTGCAATTAAATTATAAAAGTATTCGCTTTAAAACTGCATACATTTCTAGTTCACAGTGCAAGTCTTTAATAGTATTGATTTAAATGATATACGGAAAATTATCGCGGCACGTTAGGATTACTGTTATCGATCTTGCATGTTACTAGACAATTTGACAGCTTGGGAAATACATGTTTGAGCTTCGATATCGTTTTGTGATTTGGTTTAAATATAGAAACCATTGAGGAAACATATTTCGCGATCTCGGACTGATTCACGCTGTAATATTAAGCTCTATTGTATTGTCTCCTTCACTGTCAATTTGTCCACGTAAACTGAAGACGGAAAATATCCTGCCGTTGGAAAGCAACAGTAAAATGAATTCATTGGATCTATTATAACTGTTTGTAATTCAAAATTGACCAAGTGGTGATCTTAGCCATTGACAGAATTCCTTGCAAAGTTAATAAACTAGCTAAGGAAAATTTTGCGTAAAACTCACTTCTGTTAAAAAAAAATTTTTGCTATTGATTTCTCTAAAAAGACCTTTAAAAAGCATCAATATTTCCTAATTAAATTTTGTTATAACTTTTCACAGAAGAATGAGCGAATATACCATCGACAATGAAATCGATTCCTTGGCTTTTCTTTGACTAATTGGTATAATACTCAACGTTTTACCTTGGTCGTATTTAATGGATCATGGGATGGATTTTCATATTAAATTCTTTGAGAACTAAGGAAGAAATTAGTAATTATGCAAAGCCTAGATAATGCATGCAACAATTTTTGACGAGAGTAGGCCAAATTTATGTGCTGCCACTGATCAGGTAGTGTAGCAGGCTTCCTGGTTCTAAATTATTACACGATCGATAAATCAAGATGGCGGTTTTCCGGAAGCGATTCTGTTCAATTTACTCATTGATTAGACTGTTGTGAAGTTCTTTTTCAGTAATTTAATGCTGCTAAAAGGGCGATGTATCGATGACGGTTTCTATCAACTAAAGCTAATGTCTAACGGTGCAATTTTAAATGGGAAACAATTGTTAGTGAACTTGCAAAGCGGCATAAAATTTAAAAATATGAGAATTTAAAAATATGAATATCACTGTAGAATGGTTTCATAATCTAAATTAATTTTATACATTTTAAGATAAAATTCATTGTGTCGATAGATAGCCAGGTAATATTTCAATAGTAAAAGCTGATTTCAATGAGAGGGAAAATAGGACGATAGCTGAGATGCATAGCCACAAATTGATAAGAACTTGAATTGCACTAGTTTCTGCGATAACATATTCTCGTTTCCACTCAGTATATGGACTGCGAAAATCTATAACTCGATAACAATAGTGGTATTCGAATTCTGGCGAGTTACAATGACGTTGAAATGCGAAGTGATTCATCGAGAATCTATAATAAGTTCTTAGTCAGGTTGGACGTTAACAGAGCAAATTAGGTGGACTTGTTATTGAATACGATTTTTATCAGTAAGACGAATAGAAGAAATAGACTGAAAATAGACAGGAATTATCCTCTAACTTAATTAGATCATATTTAGTTGGGTTCAAGTTAACTTGCTCCAAGTTCTCGCATAGTGATATTAAGTGTTTGTATTAAAAGAGATTACGCAAGCAAGTTTTGTCAGGAAAACACAAAAAAATCGATCAAAATTCATTTTATATGGGAAAGGAAAAAAAAAATACCTCGTTAAAGTGCAAAACATTCCAAATGACGCCGCAGCAGCCAGCGCCATCGCTAATCCTGAGCCAAATATATTGGCTAGTCGAACAAATTTACCTAAATATCCCTTACTTTTGAAATGATACTTCACAAACTACTCTTTGTCACATAAAGAAAGCCTAATTTTAGCCAATCTTTACTGTCATTTTATTTAGAAGTTTACTGTATTTTTTGTACTTGAATTATACAGTAATGTTCCAATATTACACCTCGATATTGGTGTTTCCAGGTGATAATACATTGAAATATAGTATAGAGACCGACGAGAACAGCAGGCCACAAGTAGAAATATGTACAACAGTAAAAGCGATGAAGCAGTGCAGCTGGAATCATCATTATTCCGACCACCAATTGGCCATGATAAGAACGGATCAGATACCTGAATCACTTCTTGATACCAACTGACTCTTAATATTTCATGGAAAATGAAAATCATTCATGGCTCTGCGACATACAAATAATATATCTGACTTTATTTCAGCTCTGATTTCTGCCATCAGGTATAGAAATGAAAGAATCCATCTTTATTATTCACATTTATTTATATTTTTTTTTATCAAAACAAATATGCCTGTCGATCAAACACGGGAAAGTATTTTTACCTTATACTATAAAAAGGAAATCAATCGGGTGCATCAGTGTTTTATTTATTATAGGAGTGCAAAATGATTACCCATTCTCCTCGGCGCTGTAGTAAGCAAGAGCTGTACAGGTGACAGTATGCGCCAATGCAAATCCGCTTAGTAAGAAAGATGTCATGAAATTTATTGAACTTGTATGATAGGTAATATCCAATTTAAACAGCAATGAATCGTGAAATGGTCTCAACAAATCGGTGCAAGATTTCTGATAGCCTGATGTCCGATATGCCAGTCCATAACACAGTGCTTGCAACATTGAAATCCCATTTGCTGGAAATATGCAAAGATTCCCACTTCAGAATACATCGATAAATAGAAAGGCAGAAATCGCTGAATAAATGCGTACCTGAAGAAACATCATGGCCGTTGCCATCATTCTCTTCCTCGTTCAACATGCCATCAACTCCACAAAATGTCTCAGTTACTGATGACATCAGCAGGATCAATCCTAAAGCTGCAGAACAACAATGAAGCACAAAGTCCATTCTGCAATGAATTGAATAATGTACAATAAATTGTTCTGATATGATAGGAAGTATAGTACAATTGGTTAAAAGAAAATAATAGCTTAAGAAGTAAATATCTTATTTATTACTTCGCATACTTTATTAATTTGCAATTTTCTGTGAAAAATATGAACAGATTAAAGCTATGATGACAGAAATGTCGGATTAAAATCGGAGGCCTGTCACACTACGGGATTTATAAAATACCATGAGATTTTATATTTATGGCCTTAGAAAAAGCTTTGGCTGAAAAACAAAAAAAGCTTCGGATGAGGCTTCAAATGAGAATTTTGCTTGAGCTTTGAAATTTTTCCTTGAAAAAAAAAAAAAGTTTACAAGAAATCATAAGAGACATTGCTATTGTAATATCTCCGAAAGTAACCGTATATCAGTGGAAATTTCAAGCAAATATTTAACTGTTAATATCTTTTATCTTAAATGCCATCAATCTTTGCCCCAAACAAGCTGGAAAAACCAATAGATCATACTTTCAAATTACTGAAGAAATTCCCCAATATTTGAGCCAGTAAATTAATTTTGTTGATATTTAATCATAAATGCCTACCGATCTTTTTATTTCCTTATCTCTTACTTAGCTTGCTATCGCTACAAGTTATAGAGAAAAAGTTCTTACATAAAAATTTATCAAAATTTATCGTTAATAGATGAAATTTAAAATCTCAAAACCTGTTTGGAAAACGAAGGAAAAGGCCATGAAAAGCGGTGATAAAAGCAAAAGTAGCAGCAATGACCGGTATTAGAAAAGGATAGAGCGGTAAGCAGAATAGCAGATGACCGATACCAAGACAAAATTCACACTGGAATTATTAAAGAATTGTCAAAGTTGAAAGATTACAATAATTTTTAAAAAAGTTATTTCCAGAAATTAATGGAATTTGTGGAATAGTGAAATCATTTTGCAAAAAATTTTTGGTGAATCAAACTCATAGTAATCCTTAACGATGTAATATTGATTCTTGTTTATTTCAGGATATGTTCTGCGAAGATCGTCTGTCCCACTTACTTCTTAGTGTATTATTGCAAAATTCAATATTGAAGTGTATTTCTAACGAATTTCAAAATATTTTTTCAAGCTCTGAAATTTTTATTCAAAACAAAATATTTGTAAAAAGAACAAACTTACAAATGCCACAATAACAAGAAGCGGATTAAGTGACCAACGAAAACCGTTCCGACTACCTACGGCCATCCCAATGTTACACGATTTTAAACATGCTGCCAAATAATAAAGGAGAATATCGCGGATGACAGAACCGAAAAAGCATTAACATCCCTCTTCTAGAATAAAATACTATTAGAAATTCTAAGCGTAAGTGTTTTTTATCCGGAAAACGGTCTAAGAAAATCCGTGTTCTCGCATTTATTTGAAGATGTCTAATAAATTTTATGTGTCAATAGTTTGAGCCTACTAGTAATGATTCGTTTTAAACTATGTTTAGATTTTGAAAGCAGATTCATCAAAAATTTAAAAGATACTTATAATTCGTATCCGTCAACTTCTCGCTATATGCATATAATTAGGACGCATTAGCAAGAAAAATCATTCATAGAAAAGTTATAGCAATTTGCTATTGTCTGATCATCTAAAGGAACCAATTTTTTTTACAGCATTTGATATAGAGTTTACTAATGGTCTTCTGTAACCCGAAAAATTTCAATTTGGTCGATTTCTTAGAAGGAGTACTTTACAATTACGTGCATGTTAACTGTCATACCGAAATCAAAATAAATTTTTAGAAACTAAAAATAATTTGCAATGTTTAACAGTAATGATGAAACGAATTGTTTTTAACAAATACAAACAAACAAAGTCTAACTCAACAAATCTGAACACTGAAATTGATATTTTAAGACATAAACTAAGGAGAAAGAAAATATTATTTGCGGTTGTACCACTGTTGACTAAATCGAGCAGCAAAAATCCAAAACTGGAAATTATTTCTTCAAGAGTTTCTATGATGATGCTTCTGAAATCATTTGGAATTGGACTTATATTTGGGCTGAGAAGGAAATTCGTGACAAGTTCTTCAAAACAGCTTTCTATGATGGATTTAATTCCGGACTTGCCAAGATTGCAAGAGTACTACACTTAATTTAGAGAAATAATCAGCCAATAAATGTTGTCGCTATGGAATGAATGGTCTTTCACATAGACAACTGAAAATGCGAAATAAGTGAAAACAAATTTGTGCTGCTAAGCTAACTCCTCGCTCTTCGTTTTCTTTTGATAATCAAGTTGAGTCGACCCAACTAGGCCTGTTTGCTTGCCTTGGCCAGTGAATGCAACATGATTCTTACTTCATCAACAGACTATCTGTTCGAAACTAGAAGTAATGATGAAGACAAGCAGCCAAAATTGCAGCACATTTAGTTATGTAAAAAATAAACTTGGGAATGGTCCAAACGCCGATGAGGGCTCCAATACTTAGAAGCAGAGTAACGAGATTCTCGTTATTTATTCGCAGGTACAACTGGAATCACAAATTTAGTAATTTTTTGAGATTGAAGAAAAGAATGAAAAAAAAAAGATATCGTTGTGTTGTGGTACCGCAGCGGTTCCCTCGAGATTATAAGTCATTCAATAAAGTTGCTTTTTGATCTGAAAACTAACAATAAGCTTGGATAAGCGCCATGGATATTGGAATGAACATATCATTCAATTGTACATTCAAGTTGTCCAAGATGACATTAATTTTGTCCTATTTTTCATCTCGATTTGAGCCTCTTCGACATTATAAATGATACTAATCTATAATTCCTTTTGGAGGATGCATTTCAATGTAAAAATTCTCTATGATTTTTTGATTTTCTCATTTTTCAAATAAATTGCATTTACGATAAAGAATATCAATTCGATGAAACGATGTGTCATTCCTATAATATCTTGGCCTTGGAGAAGTATGTACTTTGTCTCACAAAATACCATGCTCAATACATTTTCACTTCATTTCAAAATTTCACGTGTAATTTAACGACATTAGCAAAAGATGTCACAGCAGATTTTTGCCATCCTTATTTCAACCTTCCAAATTTTCAGAATGCCGATAAAAACTAAATATTATTTGTCTTTCTTGAGCGAAAAAGTATCGCATGAAAGAAAATAAGGAATTTCAACAATTCAAAAATCATTCTATTTTAGTATTTGATCATCTCCTTAACAACTGCTTAATCACTCAAAATCGTTTCATAATGCGCGAAATCGAGGCTCAAACTGCTGGTTTCGTAATGTTGTCATAGAAAGTAAAAGTAGAAATAGAATGGGAAATGTTTGCAGATAAATAGATTCGAAGTGAGTTCTACTTCATCATCCCTCTTAGCTACTGTGATTGTTTACCTTCGAAAATACTGTTATTCGAGATGGAAACCATGCCGGTATAAATCACATCAAATGAGGACAATCTTTCCTCTTCTGTCATCATTTCTAGATATACAAAGTCCAAAGGTCAATGCGAGTTATATCTTTCTTTTAGTTTTGTTTTAAATCTTCGAAAAACATCAATTTCCAATATGTGACGGAATTGTAATTTTTTAGTTCTTGGTGTATTTTTGATTGTCTGTGCATAATTCTTTTTTGAAAAATCTCCTAAATGATAAACAGTTTAATGTCTTCATATGAATTAACAAACAATATATCGATCTGAACTATCAATAATTTGTTTTGTACTGCGAAAATATTAGGTCATTCGTGCAATAAAATTATGACTACACGTTCCGTAAAGCTCAGCATCAAATCAAAAGATTAAACTGAAAGCATACTTTTTGGATTTCATTTTTTTGGTATTACATTTTATCTTATTATCAATTTAATAGATTATATATGTATTCGAGAATTTGTACAGACAAAATAAATATTCAGAATGTAGCGGGAAAACGTCACTTGAACAAATCATTAATCTCTCGTTCAGTTTACTGTCTCTCCAATCGTTTGAAAGTTTACTTAAAGAAAGGAAACAATATCTCAAACAGACAGATTTCGACAGATGAAGAGGATGAAACAATACCGTGTACCAACATCCAATGGCAAATGATAAAAGTTTGGAAGGAGGCGGACAAATTGTAATTTACCTGAGCTCCATGTAGATTTGTAAAAGAATAAAGAAGCGAGTTAGGGAGCTCACCAATGAACTCATTTTCATTTACTATACATTATCGGATTCTGGAGTGTTGAGTGGTAATGGAGAATCTCCTCCAGTATCCTCGAAAAATATTAACTAAACAATACTTCTCGGTAGATGGATGATTCATACGCTACTTTCGATTGCTCTACAAAAATCAAATTAATTAGCAATCAGTATCTTCCATGTCTATCAAATTCCTTTTATTCTATTTCACTTAAGAATTCCTCAACGGGATTACTTCAAATTTTGGTTATTAAAAATTTTTCAATAATTCTCTTTTTCCAACAGCAAAAACATTATCAGAAAAGTTTCTTCTAACTAATAAATGTTTCCCTTGAACGCTGCTGCATTTGCAGCCGCTCATGCGGCTGCTACTAATTCCGGATCAACATTTGGAACAGCCACAGCGATTGCTGGATTACCCGAATCAAACTCTAATTCATTGGGATCATCGCAATGTCTGGTCACTGTCGCTGGTACTCCAACAACTGCTAATTTCATCAGCAATAAGTAAGTTAAAATATTTTTGATATATACCAAACAAGTACAGAGAATGACTTAATAAGAGTTCCAGATTTTACATAAAATTGAAGCAAACATTGAGATTGAGATCTGCATCTGCGAGCAGATGAGCAATGACCGTTGCAAATGCTTGTAATTAATAAAATATCTCGAACAATCTCGTGGGATCTAACGAATTCTTGTTAAGTAAGCTTGTTTCTAATAGATGGAATGATAAAAGAGGTATAAGAGTACGGCTGATGGAATATCGAATATTTGGAGAGAGAGAGAGAAGATGGAAATTAAATGGAATAAAGGTTGTTTGCAAGGATTATTCGATTGCTTCCAAAATTAACTCAGTGAATTAATGTACATGCAAAAAACTATTTTTCTTCTTTAATGGATCATCTGAATATGAAGGAGCTCATTTAATTTTCATTCGACTTCACTCCTTCTTGAAATAACTGCTCTTTCTTCTTTTTTATTGAAATATGTTTTGCTAATAGTCAAACGTGCTACCACAAGACGTTTTGGGTTTGACCAAACTTTGCAGTATACTGCCGCTATTTTACATCTACTTTTTAATGAATATTAAATGACATCAAATTTCTTTATGCAACCTTTTTGATGCAATATGTCTGAACTATTCATATTCTTTCTCATTTTATTACTGCAGCATCCATACTCAAGGTTAATGTGAAACTAAATTATAAAAAAATAAATTACTGGTTTCTAAAACAAAATTGCTTAAGAAAGTTAAATTCTGACTAAAATTTAGTTTCTGCTAATTATAAAACAGCATTGAGTTTAGGGTGGCTTAAGAGAAACGATCAAGCGAACAGAACTTTTTTATAAATAAATGGTTGTACTCGGCCACGCTCCGCGTGACTTTGGTCCAGCTAGTCTGTATAAATAAAAATGTATGTTCGATTTTACCTGCCATAGGTATAAAGTAAAAAAAAAATAGGTATATCTACATAGAAATACGTGCTTATTCGAATGCAACGTTGTAGCAAAAGCAACAACGAACATTTTATATTTTTATTCATATAAATGAGAGAATAGGTCCCAAATAGGAAGAAGCAAACTTGGTTTTTTTGCAAAACAGGAAAAATTTCAAGTTTTGGGACGGATATCCACTCCATTAAAAGTGCACTTCTCTCAAAAATCAGTAATACCGAAAATCGTTGGCGCAGAATGTAGTAGTAAAAGAGTAAATAAGTTCATCTTCATTCACAAGATGTTGCTTTGGAAAAGTTTTTCATATTCTTAACTTAAGTGTTACTATATCAAAATCTTATCGATGCAGGAACATTATAAGAGAAGTATATGTTTGAAGTAAATCTGAGTTTTTTTGACTCAAATACACATGGCTCTCCATCATATCTCATTTCCTTTAATTCATAGTAGTCCAGAACGAAAAAGTTCGAAATCTATACACAATGTTGAAATTGGATTAGCTATTATTTGAAGGTAATGTAAGACGAATGTGGCGTTCTTTAGTACCCACTCATAGCACAGAAAATTGATTGTTGTCGATACACAGGTTTGTCAAGAAAAATCTGTCTTATTAAAAGAAATGCAACAATACGAGGGTTAATGCTTGAAACTTTTTATGTAGACATTTCTCGAAATTTTTCTTATGCTTGAGTTGTCAAAATAAATGTCAGTCTTATCTGAGCTGCGAAATTCATAGCAGCGAGGTGTACCCGTTACTTTATATCAAATTACAGCCAACAACATTTATTGAACTTAAAAGAGAAACTTTCTTATCTGTTGAACTAAATTTTTTTCAATGTCTAGGTTACTTCATTAAGAACAGATTCTTTAATAAAAAGCATTAAATCATTCTTGGGCCTTTCATTTTCTCCTCAAATATAATGTGGCACCAATTTCAGTTTTCAAAAATTTTTGTTTCTTCAGGTGCGACTTATTAAAGCCAGATATACTCGATGCTACAGGGATAAGTAACTGTCACAACTATCCCACATCATCTTGGACTGATCATTTACCGTTGCTCGGTGGTATGCTTATCTTTTTCAACTTTGAGTGTTTCATTAATATAAGATTAACCAATAATTTAAAAGGATGATAATACTATAGGAACACACTGATCTCACGTCACAATTCCGTACTGCAATGTTAAATCTATCTGTTCGTTACTAATTAAATTCTCAATTTGTCATACTTATAATGGAGAAAATGTTCTTCCAACATTGTGCAAATTTGTCGATTCTTTCTGATAATGTAACAGAAGATATGTTAATCTACTATATCCGGAATTCAGGATACCATCGAGCATCACCGGCATTTGATGCCTCATATTCACCATGCACCACTTCCTACTCAATATATGATCAGAGCGTATTTAATACACATCAATCTTGTTTTACATCACCCGCTGTTCCTCTTGGGTTTGTTAATCATTTTTTTTTTTTATCAGTTAAGTTATAATTCACCAAAAATCTTCCAAAATGAAGAATTTATTTTTGAAATCGTGAAAATCTGCATATAATTTGGAAAATTTTCAGAATTCTTAATGATGACATAAATTATTTAGATTTGAGATAATAAATGCTCCAGTTGGCTGTAGTCAGGTAGAAAAAAATTTGGAACCACCACTACTGCCTACTTCGTCACACTGTAATAAATCCGAAAATGAGGAAGATATTAACAATGACAGTATAACCAGGTACTTCCCTATATTTGCTTATATCGCCTGCTGAAATTCGTATTAAAAAATTTCAATATGATTTTTATTAGTTCTTTCAATGTATTTAAGCCATGTTATACTATATCTCTTCTAGTCTGAAGAGTGGGCAATGTAAACAATGGAGAAGTGGATGAAATTGAGAATTTTAGAAATGAACGCTGAAAATTCGTATAACATAGATATGCTTCATGCTATTCATTCCCAATGTTTTAGTAAAGAGGCAAATGAAGATATAACCGATGTTCTCAACGAAAATGAAACAGTTAATGAGGATGTTGAAGGTGGACATTTTGCTCTAAATTTGAATTTTCAATCTTTAATGAACAATTGGAAATTATGCTGACTTCACTATTTCACTATTTATATATAGGAATGCTTTTTTTAAATATAAAAAAATTTTCGTAAAAAAAAAATGGATCTTTGCATATAAAAAATTTCCGAAAATGTTTTCTCCTGCCTTTCCAATTTTGTATTTTTTGTAGAGGAGAGAGGGAAAAAGAAACGACGCAAACGACGAGTGTTATTCACAAAATTGCAAACTTATGAACTTGAAAGGAGATTTCGCACGCAGAGATATCTTTCGGCGCCTGAACGTGAGCAGCTTGCCATGCAAATCCGATTAACGCCTACCCAAGTGAAAATTTGGTTCCAGAATCATAGGTATCTGTCAACCTTAATGCTTCTGACAAAAAAATCGTTAAAAATAGAAGTCCTGCATTTTAGCGAAGTCATTCAGTAAATTTCAAGTTTAATTTCATTTCGTTTTTAAAAATCAAAAACTTTGAATTGATACATTTATTTTATGATAAACGATGAATCGTTTAGCTCTTTCATTGATAAAAATAATCCCTTGCACTTTTTGGATTCAAATCAAAAGAATATGTTCATAAAAGAGCTCTAAAAACTTTCCATTTCAATTTTTTAGGTATAAAACGAAGAAGACCTGCCAGGATAAAGGACTAAATAGTAATCTGATACAAAGTAATATGCCAATGCCATCTGTTAATTTCCCGCAATCAAAACGCATCCCGGTGCAAATGCTGGTCCATGACGGGAAACGATGTCCCATGGATTTCGTTACCGGTACTTGCCCGCCACCCAACACACTTCCCAGTCCTTTCACATCAAATGGCAATTATTTTACACCCACCAGTTCTATTTTGCCCTCCAGCTCACATTACTATATATCAAATGGATGGGCTTGGTAATTAAACCGAGGTACAAATTTATTTCCATTTCACTTTTACTTTAGGCAGTCTTTTGAAAGACGGGGACATCTAAGAGATTTTACAAATAACGTTTCATCCTCTATCTCTTATGAAAATATTTTTACATATCGCTAATCTTGGTAATATCAATTGGAATGAATTCGAAAATTTCAGTGCCTCAAAAGGAACTGAAGAATCCAATAGAATCTAGCACAATTTTGATCACATATTATACATGTTGCTGATGCATTTAAGAAAAGGAGAAATTCTGACCTTGTAAGCTTTGAGCCACATGTTGTAAATTCCGTTCCAATATATTTATGACGTGATTGTATGCGAATATTTATTTCATATGGTTTCTTTTCGAGTAATATCGCAACCGTAAGATTAAAATTAATTCCTCACTTTACAACAATTCTCAACAATATCATGTTTCCTTTTTGTTACATGTCTACTTCATCCATACAAATTATTTATAATTTTTAAATATTATGACGTTTCTGATTTCCTCATCTAAATCAATTAATAGTGCTCAAGCGGGATCAATCCATAAGTGTTTTCTAGTAGTTTTTTGTTTTTATTATAGAATTTCGTTATTTATTTCAATCTATTTTTCATAAAAGTATACGAAAAACAATGCAGAGGAAACATCAAAATTTTAGGAGAAAAAAATATACATATCCAAGTCTATATAAATGTGACTCCATTCTGCTAATTTAATCAGCATTACAGGGTCTTTTTCACAGTTGATTTAATCATTTTAATCATCTATCGAATAACTCTCAAAGTGAGCTTGCTCTCTGGAAATCAGCTTATACATAAAGTTCTCTCTCCTCGTCTCTAATGATTCAGCTCGTGAAATACTTTAATTAATACAAACAACAATTAAAAACAACAGTATTTATTAACGTCCAAAACACGTGCAATATAAATATTAATAGATAATTAAGAGTCACGTAAGTACAGAAGCCGTTTTTTTCAATCTCTGAAAATGGTATTTTGATAAATCTATTATATATTATTTATATATACATATATGTAGAAAACAGATATCTGGTCGAATTCCTGACTGATTTGATTTAAATATAAGAGACACGCTTAAAAGTTCTTTTGTTTTATGACTTGTCAAGGATATCCAACTAAATTTTAAACTTAAACAAATGGCACGCTACCTGCTCCATTCGTATTCGAATATCTCGTTTTAGCAACTCGCAGTTTTCATCAATTTCTTTTGATCTTCTTTCTTTCGATTTATTTAATCTTCTTTGTTCTTCTACGCCAAGTTTTACATATTTTCTTCGCAATTCTTCAGTTCTAAAAACCATGACATATAATTACCGCTTTTTGGAGCATCTAATTTCTTGAAACAAATTGGAATATTTGCTTAGAATACAAGAAATTGTGAAAATATTTTGGAAATTCTAACAATACATGCTAAAAAGGTTTTAGCATCCTTAAAATTAGAAAATCTCCATATCAGTTCACCCTGTTCCGGTGAAATTCGCTTAAATCACCTTGAGAAAACAAACAGTAAACAGATACATACCGCTGTGCTCAAAAGATACTGTAAAGCTATAAGGGAGAAATGGTGGTTTGTGTCACTCAAGGCTAACTAACTTTTGTTTACATTGAAAAGCACTGAGTGACATACCCATCCGTTCCAGCTACATTCCATTGCTCTTCATAGCGTTTTTGATGATTTAATCTGATCAACTGTTTCGACTCACTGAAATGAAGGTAAATCAGAAAAAGAAAAAAACAAGGACTTTAATTCTTCTCGAGTCATTAAAATTTATTTTTTGACAACTTTTTCAAAAAATTCATCCCTACAACACTCTTTTTGAGTCATAAATTCCCATCTTTTTGATTGCCTTACCTTTAAAAATATAAATCAAAGTTCTTCATCTCAAATAATGAAAGGATTTTCTTTTAAATCAACTGACAGAACTTTTCAAGTGTCACAAAACTACAGTTTATTCATTATTTGTGTATGTCTATTTACAACTGTTGCCTGCTACTGAACCACATACCATTTATAAGCCATATCGAGTCGTTTTATGAGTTTTTTCCTGTTCTGTTCTACCAGTGATATGATAAGTTCTGTTCTCTGAACAAGATTTTTGTCTTGATTTGACAAACTATCAAAATTTCAAGTTGCAAAGTATAGCAAACATTCAGCAATTCTCTTTTCAAAGCTCTTTTTTTTTATTTGATCTATTTTCAAAAAGAAGCCGTTTGAAGAAGGGCTAACCTCCTTCTCATACTTAGCGTAGATAGCAAAAGAATCTTCAGGCAGGCTGTTCATGGCAGAAGGTACCCTGAAAAAATTTTACTTCATAAATGTGAGAGGCAAATTACTTCCCAACTCAATAATTTTCAAAATAACGAAATCGACAACATCATTCTCTCATCTTTTTTCCTCGTTTGAAGCTATGCTCCATCAATAAACAATTACTTTTGCTTAGAGGAAACATCAAGTAAGTCCAGGATGGATTGATGTTTCTTCTTGAAATTCTTTTCCAACTTTACAACTTTCTGGCTGTTGGCTAATTCATCCTCGCTTAAAAACCTGATTTCCATATCATCCAAATAAAAGCGTTCCTTTAGCTTTTCTGTAAATTCAGTAAATTGTAGGAATCAAATATAATAAAGTGGTACTAAATTCGGTATGGGATTACAACTTGAATCCCAGATGTTTAGCAATGAAATAAAAAAACAACATTCCAATTTCATCATTCCCAGGCAAACTGCAAAAGAAAATAGGCCTCGAACTCTATAAATACATTCCTATCTGACCAACCATTCAGAAAAATCACTTATTATCATGAAATCATAGTAAAATTAGAATATGCCCGCAATTTCAAAGCCGTGAAAGGTTGCTGAAACTTAAGTTATCCAGACATTTCACGCGCTACATTATCTGTATGCTGAACAAGCCAAACAGTAGTTTGGCAAAAGAAAACCATGATCTCAATTATTTAATGGATTATTTTAATCATATAATTGTGGCAAAAAATAAAAGTTCGAAATCAATCTTGTGAACAAAAATAATTAAATATTCATTATTTATTTTACCGGACATATTCCGTTTATCGAAACTAAGCGATTTCATTCCGTCTTCACATATGCTTCCTTCTTTTACTAATTCACTTCCCACACTTGCGAATTTCATCTAAAAAAACTCTCTTTATGGAAAATCTTTAATCAAAAATAAGAAAATAATGAGGACAGAGTACTGTAGTGAACTGAACAATTTTACGCTAAGAAATCTTAAATTTCAACACTATTATATGTATTTAATTTCAGCTAACTTAAAAAATACTTACTTTAGATAATAAGCCAGCATTATTTTCAAAACTTCGGCCATGAGTCATCCTATTGAATTCTTTGCCCTCTTCTGATCTCTGAATATCCCAAAGTGCTGATTCTGCAGATAATGACTGCGGTTCACTTTCCTCTAACGCCAAAAGCATTTTCTCACGTTGTTTCATGGTATTTATGGGATTTATCAGCGCTGCAGAAGCTGCTGAAAATTGCAGAATACCAGAATACATGGTATTTTGACAATTTTCAATAATCACTTCGGATTCCTTGGAACGAACAGACCGCTATCAAATTTCAAATGTTTCAACAGTTTAATAGAACTTTTAATATATTGGATGCTTAATTAAATCAATTTATTTAGGGATTTCAAGCAAAACTATGGATTTAAGAATGTTTTTAAATATCAGTAGTAGCTATAAACCTTCTTCACTTTCCATTATCTTTTTCACGGCCTCGATTGGATTCTGTAGTGCGTTTACCAGGTCTATAATGATAAATTATTGTTAATTTCTTTGAATGAATGATTAAACTAAATGAAACATGTGAAAACATTAAGTTTAAGAAATTTCTGAATTTAATATTTCATTTATAGAAAATAAAAAAAAAGAAACACCCGAGTAGAGTCTTTATTTCCGGCATCACTAATCGCCTTGCAATTAGGCATTCAATGATAAGGCAACTAAAGAAGAATGGCTCTGCTTTTTCTTCTGGAGAAAAAAAAAAAAAGATAATAATCTTCTGATACATTGAATAAGCCATACTAACGCTTCCATCGTCGATATAATCGTGGACAAGGAATAAAACAAAGAGTGACACGGGACCCAATGGACGGCTGTGAGCATTTCGAAGTGGAATGTGTCGGAAACCTGGTTGAATTGAACGGACCTGAAACTATTTTATTGCAAAATGAACTGATTCTATGAAACAAGAAACCAGCTAAAGCTTATTTTATAGAACAAGAGACTAGTTGAAACTTAAACAACAAATTATTGTGAATAGAATAAAGCCATAGTTAAATTAAACGAAATGGTATAACATGGAATAACATCAATCTCCTTCAGAAGGTCATAGGTCAATCATGTTAGCACGGTCATGTGATTAGCCTGAAAAAGCAGTGAATGAAATGACTAGAAAGTTTTAATAAATAATTAGAACAGCAACTCGTTCTTATATTTTAGAAATCAAGAATGAGCTTACATGTAAGAAGCAATGTCCGATAAGACGGCCATTGTCTTCGTACACGGCCAAACGAATTGATGCCATTGCAGGAAATATTATCTGTAAAATAGAAGATGATGACCCTCGACCTTCAGTGAACTTGTATACTTAAAATAACCAAATTGCCCACTAAATTTATGAGTTTAAGTCAACTTAAAGAAGCGTACTCGATGTGTCTTTCATACTTCAGTGATATCGACACTATTTGTTTATTTAATCCGAATTTTCATAAAAATTGAAAAGTTTAAAGTTTCTAGTAACTGACCTTTTCAAATTTAAAACTTTCTTCACAAAAGTTCATATAAATGGGATTAATTCCGTTATCCATAACAATTCTCGTGCGATATTTTCGCTTCGAAAATCGCGATAAGTCGTTAAAATGTCCATAAAAATTCACTTCTGCATATGTTGAAGGACGCTTCTCGCATACAAATGATAGCATCTGAGCAGAAATTACCTACAAATAACTTTCACTGAACAGAAAATCGAAAATTCTCAAACTTCAGAAATAAGTCAGTGCCAAAAAGAAACTAACAGTAACAGAAAGATAAGCGGGCACAACGAGATCCATAGTATGCGTTTCGAATGGGTTAAACTTTGCATCAGCTTTACGCATCAGACTCGGTTTGGGGACGTATCCGGAACGGCCATTCTGTTCGAAAAATGCAGCATTCATTTGGAACGGTATATCAGGTGTTTGCATATTTATAGCCGTCATTTGGCAACCGCAATTCCAGAATTTCTAAAAAAAAATTTTCCTATTTTTCTAGATTCAAATTTTTTAAATTCTATTTTTAAGTTTTCTAAAACATTTAAAAGCATTTAATAAATCAGCTGTCGTATTTTGAATAATGGAAACGTACAATAGGCCAAAAATTGCTGGAGTCAACACGTTTGCCTTTTGGATAAACACGGGTAATTTGTCTTTTATTGTGATTCACGAATTCGATAGGATTCTGCTTTACCAGCTCATAAGCACGAGATTCGTTCATCGAAAATAATTCAGAACTCATCTGTTTGCCTATACCAAGTAAATTCAATCTTTACTTATGAATTATATAAGAGAAATAAAAATTGAAAAGGCAATGATGTTATAGGTATAGTTTGTTTTGATAAGAAAAAGTTATTACAACTCGCTGTTTAAAGTGCAGTGAAAATTTCTGAAATTTATACTCAAATTACTGTTTTTTGAAAGTCTATCTAATTTTGCATTGATATTGATTTTTAAATTAATATGTATCAAAAAGACATCAATACAAAATCTAGTAAAAGCTGAAAATTATTAGGAGACGAAACATCAAAAAGTTATTGGAATTATCAATTGTGAAAGAAATTATTTGAATTATTTCAGAAACTAACTATATTTTCTTCTTCAAAAACTAAAAATTGAGAAGAGCGGAAAACTTACTTACTTTCGCAATCTGCAAATGATGTGAACTTGCCCATAGCACGCATATAATTCACGAGGTTCGACAGTTCACGAGCAACTACCTGTAATTCCTTAAGGATTATAAATGGTTTGAAAGTCAAAAAATAAGAATTTTTGATTGCAAGATCTCGTGAAATAACAACAGTAACTAACTGAGCTTCGCGGCTGTTCCTCTATATTCACTTCATTTTGGTGTATGATATCATCTAAATTTTCAAAATAGTTAGTTTTTTTTACAAAAATGACTTTGTGAGCATATTAAATAGTTTGAATAAATAGGAATTGAACTAAATTTTAGATTTAATAGAATTTAATTTTAATCTGACTTAAGCTGGTCAGGCAAGACTCAAAACTTCGCCGGTTAACTCGGAACCCACCTCTTTCGCTATTTTCACTTTCACTGAAATCGCTTTCCATGACACTCTGTGATGTCGATGCCGATGCTGGAACAGTCATTGTTGAAGTCGTTAGCATTCAGATACAGTTTATTTATGATGTGCAGCAAGCACAGGAATGGAAATTACTGGAAACTGATTGTTGAATTTAAGGATTCACACTTCTGAATCTATTCTTACCATTTGACGGAAACACTAGTGGAAGAAACACTTAAAAATTAAAGAGACACCAGTTCTATCTAAACTTACGATATCTTGAAGTGACTTTGAAGTTTCACCTAACTCAACTTTAGAATCACTGAATTGATTGTTTCATTTTCAGTAAAATTTGAGCCGACTCATTAAAAAAAATCGATAGCATGACCGGATGAGATTAACGGTATTCAAGGAGAAAAGTCTCGCTAGAAGGATTCTTTGATCTTTAATTTTAATAACTGAAAAGCTTTATAAGCGATGATTTTGACTCACTAGTTAATCTGTTAAAAAAATCTTCCGTTCCTGCATCATCGATTTTCTTATTTTTGATCAAAATTTTTTTCCTGAGCGCATTTGGAGACGGCAAATTCGCACCCTGCTTGATCTAAATAATTCTAACAAATTTAACAGTTTTGTAAATCCATCTAATTTTTGATATTTGTCAATTTTAAATCAATATAGTTTCCAAATTAGAAAACTGAATATCGAAAGAGCAAATTTTGGAAAAATGAATGCTGAAGTACCGGATAATTGCTCAAAGGTTCGGTGAGTAATAAATTTCCGAAAATTTCTCGGCAATACAAAGCAATTTTCTTTTGCTGTTTTACGGAACAATGATTCTCTAATGACAGAATAACGGGAAATTCAGAAATCACGAAAGCTGTTTCCGCAATTGCTATGATAACATCCTGAAATTCGTTCTCTGATTTGAGGCATCAATGAAAAGCAAAGATCACATTCATTAATTTAGGTGTCCTTGCAAAAAAGAAAGTTTGTAGAGTTATTCAAGATTAAATGAAATGAAAACAACTACTTCTTTAAAAGGCTATGCCAATCGTTTTCTCAGAAAACGATTGGCATATTTTGTTCCTAGCTGCAATCGAAAGCAAATTTCATTTTTGAAATTAAAAAGGTTTATTATATGTTCGATTTTACGATACCATATGTACGAAATTTTCGGTGTATTTATCATATTGAATTGAAAGTATTTTCTCATCCTTCTCTCTCCTAATTTCCTTAATGTAACTATCTCATTAAATCATTTTTTTTTTTTTTTTTTTTTTTTAGAAATTAGGAATTCATTGATTTTAAACTGACTAAAAAATGAGAATAAACCTTAAATAACACAGATGTGACCCTAGTAAGCTGCGAAGGTCCATGCGTGATAATTGGTTCACCACCTGATCCGTCCCAACAATCAAGTTCAATGGAACGACATCCGGACAATAGCACATAACGATACATTTCCACGGAGCTTTTGGAATTCACTTGGTAACCTATGCAAATTTTTTTTAAGCTAAAAAATATAAAAATCACAGTAACAATCAATTTGATTGTTCAATTTTTTATTGTACTGACTCAGTGATTATTTGCTGATAAATTGATGAATACAAGAAACCTTTTATTTGGAAATATTTGTAATCTCTCAAATCTCTAAAAAATTTTTGCGAACTTTAAAATACGAAGCAATTAATAACAGAACAAAATAATCTATCTAAAAAATCTTATCAAAGCTGAAAAAAGCATTATATAGAAATTAGCAAGTCAGTTTTTACTCTTTCTCATTATTAATAAACATGAAGCAGTTATGCCATTCATACTATTTGATCTTATTTTGATCATTGGAATGAATGTGACCTTTACCTTTAAGGTATGTGTTGTGCGAGCTATTGATGAAATAATGTGAAATTGGTTTATGCATATTTTCTTCTTTTAGCATCAGATGGTGTCGATGCATACTGATGTTGTAGGCACTTAGCAGAAATCTCAGAAATGATTCCTTCGTTAGATGCTCTTCTGAAAAGAACACTTGAAAAAATTAGTGAAACAAGATATTAAATTCAACAACAAGTATGAGAAATGAGAACAACAATAGAGTCAGGAGGTGGAATAGAGTGAAAAAGTATTCATTCACATCAGTAAAAAGAGAAGTAAATATAAATTCATCTAAGAAATCTACTATTTCTGCTCATCTCGCTAATTAAAAACTGAGCGATTTCTGGAGTGGGTGATGGATAAAGCAATTCATTGAGCCTCGGATCATAATGCTCCTCCTTGAGATACTTTGCAAAATGCTCTGCATCTACCGTCTTCTTTCCTCCAAATCTGAAATTATAATTTACAAACCATCTTCCTCATGCTACCGCTGATATTACTCAAAGATAAAAATTCACCCCACTTTTTTCATTTTTTTTTTTCTTCTCTTTTCTCCTATTGGAAATATATCCTTCCAACTCAAATTTTAAGAACAAAAAAAAAAAGTTTCAACGTCATTATGCTATTCAAATGCTTAATCCATCTTATTCACCTGAAAAAAAAACGTATTTCGCAACGTGATAATTTCTATTCCTATTTCCATCAACCTAGTATTTTTATATGATAATAAATATTTTTAGCTGCCAGACATAATGATAGTAGAAACTTCTGATTTACTTTTTATGGAATATGTAATCCACATCAGTCCGATCACAAATACAGCAATAGCAGGAGAAAATGAAGTCCTTTGTTATTTCATCTGTTGAAATCGTTTCCTAAATTCGTTCACTGCAGTTACTAAACATAATAAATTTTGCTTTTTTCCATTTTTGTCTGTTTTGCTTTTATATCAAATTAATATGAAACGAACTGAAAACCGAAAGTTCAACCAGAACAAAACTAAACACAACCTTACTATGAAAGGCAGGAAGTGCTTTCAACGATTTCTCAATATCTTTCCGATCTTCTTTATTTTTTATGAACAGAAGGGCATCCAATATGCTGCAAGAAGATGGATTCGCATCATTTTTGTAGGTATTTTATTTCATTATTTATCTTCAATACATCTAAGGCCTAGCATTAAAAATGAAATCTGAAATGATTTCTCAACGTGTAACTTCAAAAAATCCTTCAATATCATTCAGATGTCAACGTAATAAATAAAGCAGAAAACTTTAAAAAAGAGTCTATTTTATCTTACTCTGAATAACTTTGAATTAATTCAATCAAAAGAGACATCGAATATGCTGTTTAGATTACGATTTTTTTTCCTAAATATATATATATATATATAATTATGAAACTAAGCATATTCAATTTCTAGTCCAAGTTAAAACATTTTTTCATCTTAAATAAGGCTTCCAGTAGTAATCTTCAAATACTTTGTTGGGTGAAGATGTCGATAATTTATGGTTTTAAGCTATTACAAGGTAAAAATTATTCAACTCGACATTTCTGAATGCAGCCTAACAAGGTGAAATATGCTTTCATTCAATTCTTGATATCTGATTTTTCATTTTCTTGAAAAATGTCATTGTGAAATAAGATGTAAAACTTGATAAATCGTCTTCATTTTTCTACTTTCTTCAAAGTCAAGAGAATGTCTGCGTCTATTAGTTTACGATGAAGGGAAACAGAAGAGACGTGACTTTTTTTATTACTCACCTTTTTTTTTAAACTGAGTCACTGAAGTTGCTGTATTGCAACGGATGAAAGAAATTAGCCAGTAATGTGATGAGATAAATGATGCCTTTATGCTATTTACAAATTTTTTTTCTGATTTCAAGAAAAAAGTTTAAATCATCCATTAAAAGCAACTTTTACCTCTCACTCAACGGCAGCTTTTATTTTTTAAAATTCTATAAGTAATAATTAAAATGTTGCTAACTAACATACAATTCTGCGAAAGCGGAAAAAGATTCCTGATCCTTTCATCGGTTATAAATTTGTTTTCTAATTTTTAAAATTTGATAGTGTGTTAGAATCAATATGCTTCTAAATAAATCTGATTATTAATATTGAATATCATTTTTACGAAAAAAGATTATTGACCTGCATCTGTTTTTACGGTCCAATGAAATTAATAACGAGCTATTTATGTTAAATAATATTCTATCAGAGAATCGAATGATTGAAATTTTTTGAGATTTGAGGACAAAGAAAACAAACTCATTAATTGAAACTTGATCAGTATTTGTGGAATGTTTGATTTTGGTAAACAATCGCTGCCAGTAATGAAAGCAACCTTGAAATGACAATTCCTTTAATGCTTTCACTGATAATCGTCGAAGCTCATTGAGCCAACGCTGAAATTTATTTCATTGTTTTTCTTCCTTTTTTTTGAATGAAAAGAAATAAGTAGGTATAAAAAATAAGGGCATATATTTACGTGAATTGCTTGACAATATAACATCATTATCCTTCCGCCTCCAGAGAAAAAAGGATTCTGAACTTGACTTCTGATTTGATACAACACATAAATCAAGAGACCGAAGCAAAAAAAAGTTTCTTTGTCATGCTTCGATCTCTTGATCTGTGTGTCACATCAAATCAGAAGTCACAAGATTTTACGTATCTTGCACGGAACCTGATATTAAACATGTAATGCACAGATTATGCATTTCTTTGGAAGTACTGAAATCTCTCCATCATCTTCTGATTTTCAACAGAAGGAAAAGGTAAGCAGTATTTCCACAAAATCTCCATTAGTTGTATGCAAAAAAAAACAATACGCGTATGTTGCATATTTAAAAAATTCCAGCTTTCTTCTAAATTAAATTTCAATGCTAGTAATGATTTTACAAGGACATTATTTTCGGAATCAATGAGGAAAATTAGCGCATTGGGAGAGACGGCATCGCTACCATATATTACGGTCAGAAACTGTGTTGACAGTGTACAATTCTCTGCGACAAAAGTACCAGCGAGCGTTTTTTTAATGTAACCATCCAACTAAAAAATTCATTGGTAAAATCAACAAAAGTGTAGAATGTCAAGCCTTAAACAAGAAACTCTGATTCTGTTTATCTTTTTTCTCCAGCTGTATAAAGTTAGTCCAATACTTATTCTGTCATGATCATATTTGGCCACTAAATGACCCCTTGGATTATTTTGAGTGTAAATAGGAAAGATCTTTGGAAATTGCGGGAAAAGAGAGCTATTTAATTTCACACATAACGGATGGGACATATAAATTAAAGAATTCTTCACACTTATGGTAGTAAGGCTCAGTTCTAAAACATGTACTTTTTCATTGTACGAGCAAAACAGTTTTTCAGAAAAGCGCTAAATGTAACGTGAAAAGTTTAGAGTCAGTGTTCTATTTATCAGTTAGCTGTCGATAATTAATGTAATTGATAGAAATTCCAATAAATTAAGAGTAAGGTGTTGAAGGAAGCTGACAAATTTAGCTTTTTAGTTGAAGACATAATACTTACAATAATATTAGCACTGCGTTATTTGAAATGAAATTCCTGAATTTTTATTTTCCAGTAACTCTAAAACTCTACTTCTGGGCAGTGATGCATTACTAGATAGGCGCAAATGACATTTTAATAGATATGTTTATAAGGTTGAAAAAGCTTGAGCATTTTTCTATTTCCATCTATTACTAAAATGTATATTACTGAAGTATGCAAAAAAAAAGTATTCATTTCTAATGTACTTAAATTTTGCCTTAAACTTAACATGACTGAATAATTTTCTCCTGCTTATATATGTCCATGAGATAATTATTATATATACTTTTTGATGAATCCCTTGTCGTCGCGAACTTTCTACACAGCAATCCGAAAATACATCAATGATATCATCGATATAGCAAGATTCCGAAGCAACCACTTCATCACCCTGGATTGCAAGACAGAGGTAATTTCCAAACTTATAATGCTCTCATATTAAAGTTAAATAAAACATTTCCTCTTCACTTTTAATTTATTCCATTCTTATAAAATATGAATAAGTATATGCAAATTCAGAAATCAAAACGGCAAAAAACCTTATATTGCTTCCAAAATAACAGTAAACCGTCACGACTCAGTGATAAATGCACAAAGCGTCCCTCGAATTGATCAGTGATCTAAAAAAAAAAAGCATAAAAATGAAATTAGATTATATTAGATCGAACTAATTAAATTAGTTGGTATATGTAGTTGAAAAGTTGAAATGTGAAGAGTTGAAAAATAAGCTTACATTGTCAAATTTGTAAACTCGTTCACCAGTGGAAAAGTAATCATCGATTGGCTCTTGGGGATTTTTTGTGCCTGGTAGGCGATAAATTGACATATTCCTCCTACTAAGCAAGCTCTCTTTGCACCTCTAATTTGATCTGTTCTCCATTACTTTTAAACCTGAAGAATAATTTGGAAATAAAATCTGGTAATATCTACAACACATAAAATAGGTATTTTCAATAGGTCAATCCATCCACTGACATCGCTAAGGAGACGGATTTCAGTACTAATAGTAGACAAGCATAGACAAAGTCGCCACTATGCAAAAATTTTCATGAATTGTTTTTCTAAAATACTTAAAAGAAGCATTTCAAACCGCAATCTCTGGAAAATGAAAAAAGCTATCTTATCCTTTTTTTTTTTTTTTTTTTTTTTAACTGAATATGGTAATAAGCTTAAATATAAAATAGTAAGATATGGAGCCTTCATTACAAGAAAGATGATGAATAGTTTGCATTATTTGCTCATTCTTATTCTTTTTAATGCAAAGAGTTTTATTTTTTTCTTCAAACATTTCTTTTGCGAATTCCTGTTAGAAAATTGAAATGACTGACCATATTATCTGCCCATGGCTATCGTAAAAAACATATCAATTGATAAGCAAACATCGCACAATTATTTGCAAGCAAACTTGCTTAATTTGAATCGATGCAACCTCACAACTTTTAATTTACTTTCAAAGGAAGTATCTGTAAAAATATAGCGTAAGCTAAAATATGAAAAGCGAATAAGTTCATCTTATCTTCACTTAATTACAAGTATGTTTTCAAAGTTTTTATAATTTCGTCGTACAGTTTCTTCATTATTATTTCATGAGTACAAAGAGTAATGGAACTGAAAATGAGTTAGGTATTCAATTATAGAACGACTAGACCCAATTAGAAGTGAAACTTCTATAACTTGAAGTAAAAGCTGCACTGAAAAGTGAAGGATTTTAAGTAGAAATAAATGAATCAACTAGAAAGCTACTTCTTCCTTCTTTCCCTGCCCGCAAAAAAAGGAATCGAAAAAAAAAAAAAAGAGAAAAAAGATTTTTGATTGAGTACAACAAATTTAGCTGCAATATCATATATTACAATTTTTACAAAATATTCCTTTCAAGTTTTAAAGATTCCTGTAAACTTCATGGAAGAAAACAAATCGCATCATTTTTGTTCGAAAAAAAAAAAAGACATAAAACAAGGATCAAAGAATGGAAACTATTTGCAATTGATGAAGTTAGCACGGAATGATTTAAAATTCTGATATAGTAATAGATGAAAAGACATAATTTTTATCCAACATTTATAATGTTAACATATGAAACTTAAAAATAAAAACAATCTCACAGTTATGAGGCAAAATTCGCATAAATCTGCATTAATTTTGTATATCTTAGCATAGACCCACAAAAAATTAGTGTCTTTTAAATTTGAAGCTATAAAATCTATGTTGCAATAACCAGCGTATTAGTGTAGGAATATTTCGTTGTAAAAGTCTTCGTTATATCATCTTTCGATCTGTTAGTTAAAATGTTGAAACTGTAGGAGAAGATTGAAATAATCCTAGCATAAATATGTTCAAAAAGTCAAAGCATTCTGTTGCTTAAGTATTTCCCACATGATTCATCATTTAAAATGCATAGGAGTATTACCATGTCTAATGTAATTCTCATCTTTGCGATTACCAAGCTTTGTCTTCAACAGTAAATACCGGGACTAATTCACATGCAGAGCCTAGCTTGTGTGCAATGATGGGAATACGGTAAAGGAACGCCATTACAGTAACGCAGCGAACTGTGCTCCTTCATTTCTCAGCTAACATATATCCATCATCAATCAATCTCCCAGAAAATATCCCTTCTATTCTCCCAACAAATACCTCGGCCATCAACAATCAATAAAATAACTTTATATTCCAACTGGTCGGAATAAGTCGCTACAGCATAGGTGCTGATATTGTGATCAACTACTGTTATGGTTAACATTCAGAAACTCTCCATCAAAGATATTATTCTCTAAACAATTATTGTCTACAACAGCTAATCAAGATAAAATATAATGTTTTCACGTAAAACCTATTTTTTCTAAAACCCATTAAAAAAAAAAAAAACCTATTTTCTAAAATCTATTCGACAGAAACCTATTTTAACTGTCTGGAATGTTACAAAGGTCAGAGCTCATGTATATTATTCAAAAGTCGGAAATTTCGTAACAATCAAAGGATGTAAACTGTATTGTCCATCTTTCATTCTTTGTTCTAATAACTTAATTTTTTTGTCTAACTAATGTGTTGTAAGTTACCGCCCACTACAAAAACCTACGATTATCAGGGGATGTTTCTAATTAAATATATAATTAATTAGAATATCAATTACATATTTAATTAAAAACATTGGCTGATAATTTTAAAAGAAATTTTAACGTCTTGCGAAAAAAATTTTTTAGGAAAAAATCTTGTACCTATGTAAAAATTTCTCTTACATTGCAATACTTTTCGACAAACTATCTAAAAACTTAATTTCGATGCAATATAACAGCGACGAAATTTTTTCTTTTTTGTGGAAAGGTAGAGAAGTACAATGATATCAAACTTCAAACTCCTCACATCCATTAGTTAAAATGTGAAAGTTCTAACTAACGAATTTTCAATCATAGAATGGATTATAGACAAAAGTTTGATAGGCTGCGTTGTGAGCTATTTTCATATACTCATGCTCACAATTATCGAAGATGTTAAACGAGCTTGGCCTACATCAGAAGACTTGTCCTACTAAATTATCGAGGGAACCCTATAATATTAATAGTACTACAACTTCAAGAAATAATTTTCGGTATTCGACAGAAATGTATTTGAGCGATGGAATATGTTATTTCAAATGACAATTTGTCTGTTCTCGAGATAATATATTATCGCTAAAAGAATATTGTCAAATTCATAATTCCATTACTTTTATTATCAGCTGTCTGGACGCTTGAGAATGTCATAAGGGCACTTCCACTTTTTTTTTTGATTTTTGATCCTTGTATTTTATAAGAATTTTTGTTACTGTAACAACAACAAAAAAAAAAAAGAAAAAAAAATGAGTAAGAATGAAAAGAAACTTAGCGAGTTTACAAGCCTCCTGGGTAAATATTATTGATGATAGATAGATACCACATATTTGCTTACTGAAAATCAATAATCCCTCATCGTGATATGAAGATGAAGATGTTGCATCCACGTTTTTTATAGATAAAGAAGAAAAGAAATAGAAATAAGCAGTTCATCAAATTAAATATGTTGATAGCAAATGTCAAGTATCATAATCGCATCACACACTATAAACTGAGTTTGAAGTAATTCTTCATAACCGGCAAGCTGATAAGTCTGGATTAAGAGATCTGGCCAGATGAAACATAAACACCCGCACAGTGAACAGATGGAATATACTTCACTAAGCAATGCTATTTCGATTGCACCGCCAATAATTGCACTTCCATCAATACTACCACCTTTATGTATCACGCAATTAGAAGAAACTTTAATTTTTGGTGTTCAAATATCATTTCTGTTGAGATAAGCCTATTGCTTTGTTAGACATAAATAATATCAACGTCGACAGCTTATAACAGATCAAAGGATAATTTGTAAAAATCAGTTTATATCTGATAATTACGAAATAATAATTGCCTCAAAATGAATAAAAGTTGCAAATGCAATGGTAACCATATATGCTCGTGTAGAAGATAAGAAATAGTTTAATTTACTAGACTAAAGCTAGCAGCAATTTTTTGATGTTTGTTAGCTTGAAAATTTTACTATTCTTCATCGGTGGTAGGAAAAAGTTTACCAGCCTTTCTAGAACGAACAAAGCAGAAACATGAAATAAACGTAAACAGAAAGAAGCAAGAAATAAATCTCAATGCTTAAACTGATAGCAAGTGCTAATGGCAATAAACGGGTGATACGATATTAAATTAACATGAACTTCAGCATTGTTTGACATGATTTGCTATTGAATGAAATCATCAGATTCTTCAAAAGCAAACAGTGCTAAATAGGTGCTTCTCTGCTTTATGAATTGGTAGAGAGCAAATGATCTCGAGATATTTTTTATAAGTAGCTCTTTTTTCCCAAAAATCTCGTTAAGGTAATTTGCAGAACGATAATGAAGAAGAGAACTGTGAAAATTCGATTAATTTCTAAGAATAGTGAATCATCTTTTCGAAAATTTTTGAATAATTTGTTCTAAAAAGATTAGATTTTTTCTCAAACATCATTCCAACATTATGAAACAGAATTCCTTGTTGTAATGAAATAGATGAGAACAGATTTCAAAACTGAGCTCATCTGAATATCTTTCATGTACAAGAAATGAAAATACTGCAGATAGAAACAACTGACTTTTGTCACGTTGACTCATCTTGTCATCGATCGATGGATCGATATTTCTGCAGTTGAACAAAAAGAAGGTGTTCCTTGAAAAGGAACAGATAAAATAAACATTGAGGGAGTGGAATGAATTGATTAATCAGATGAAAAATGAATAATCAATTCGTGATAACTCTGACCGATATCATGCTCTAGCCGCTATAGTTGGTACGATCGGGGAGATGATGAAGAAAAAGAGTTCTGTTTAAAGCAAAAATGGTTGAAATGGTTGCTGAACAGTCGTTTGTGGAATACAGAGAACAAAGATCAAACGATATAAATTCGGAAAATATTTTTTTTTTTCCTCTTGGAAAATGTCCAATTGATTTCGGCTCAGACAGATTCCGATCAATGATCAATTGTGTTCTATAAATATTATGCCATCACTTTCGTATTGTTTCGAGTGTTTTTTAACAAGATGAATTAACACATTTACCTCATGTTCCTTTATCAATATTTGATTAATCGGTAATTAAATTCATATATGAGTGGACGATAGTACAATTTGTTAAACTCCCATTAATACTATGAGGCTCGAAGAACGCAACAAATGTTTTAAGTCGAAGCTTTTATCCTTGAATTCTTAAAAGCAGAACTCACTTTTAGTGATTTGTCCTATCTGGATCACTAAAAGAACTGTTCCTTCATTCCATTACAGAAACAATTTCCATTCTTCCGTTTCGTTGATAGGAAATGAAGTACCAAAAACTGATCATGAGATAGTCGGATTCATTGGGCCAACTCTGGACTAATTATGCCGAAATAGGATGAAGTCTAATAATAAACTTGGCTTATAATGATTGCATTCATAAATTATATTGCCTGAATGAGTGACCGAATGATTAAAGACATGAGTCAAAAGTGATAAAATGACAGCTAAAATAAACAAATGCTTAAGCGTTCTTTTTATGGACCAGAAGTAGATGATTCAAAATGACGAGTTAGAGTATCAGAAAAGTTCAAAAAACTTGCTTGAATATATTGTTCGATGCATGGAATGGCTTCAAAATTTTATTTCCATCAAATTACTTTTTGCAGTTTCTTTTAAAAACCATTTTATTCGGAAATCTATTATATAATAAATTGAATTTGCTGAAATTTGCTGTCAAAAATAGGAACTTCGTCAGCGAATAGGTACATTCTTGGAGAGTTGAATGAAGAATGGAACGAACAAATACGAATTACTGATAACATATCATGCCAGTTTAATAGGAAATAAAGAAAATGAAGTCCATTCTTTTTTTCATTTCATCTTCTCTAGTTATTTTGAATTGTGTTGGGAGAAAGCAAAGCCTGTTTAACCACAATAACAAGTTTTGATGCTATCAGAGCAAAAAAAGAAGTTTTGTCCTGAATGGATGCGTTGCCTATCTTCCTTAGACGAAAAGAAATGTAAATAATTTAAGCAGGAAAATACTCCCTTTTCCTTCCTTATTCCGAACAAGCAATAGTTCTGTTCCGCCTATTCTTCAAATTTAATTAAACTTGGACTTAATAATTGGATTCAGTAGATTTGATGATTTAAAACTATATACACCAAAATGGTCATTGATAAAAGCTCCATAATCTATCATATGCTAGAAAAGATAGGACTAAGAGAAACAATAGGTGATTTCCGATGATTTCACTTAACTCAATTTCCAGAGAAAAAGTCACATCTTTTTTTTCCATAGTGAAGAGCTGAAGAAGTAATAAATGCATGTTGAAGATGTTCAACTAAAAAAAAAGCTTCAAAAATTGAATTTAAATCCGGAAAGTAATTGAAAATTAATCTGCACACTGAAAAAATGGGAGTGCAAGGAATTTGAATTAATTTTAAGGATAGTCTTAAACAAAATTCATTTGAAAATTCAATAAAACTGACTAAAAAAGTTGTGGCCAAATAAAAAAGCTACACATGTGAAAGACAGTCAGTCAAGGCTGAGGATGAATTGAAATAATAATAAAAATGCAAAATGCAAACCACAAACTGGAAAAAAAATTCTGGTCAAATTCGAGGAAAATTTTGTTTCTTATCCGTTAAAAGTAAATAAATTCATATTTCTAGTTGAATACGAAAAAAAAGAGTGAGAGTGTCCTGCTTGTTGTGCATAAATTCAGTTAAAACTTGACATTTCTAATTCGCCAAAATTTCTGTTGTACAATAGATTCTTTTATTATCCAGATTGTAAGTTCCACTTTTTTAAACTTTTTGAAACTCTTTACGAAACTGGACAAATGGAATAGTTCGTTCGTTTTGATTTGTCACATTAATTAATTGAAATAAAAATGAAAAAACTGAATTCCTGAGATTGAACGAAGTTTAAAATATTTCTTAAAAAAATTGAAGAGAAAAAAGAATGTAAAAGAAGAATTGTGAACGATATCTAGCTATCTTTCACCTTGTTTTCTTTAATTTTGATTTGAAAACTGACTTTATTCGGAATCATATTTCAACTATTACGGAATCTTCTAATCCACAAATGCTAACACATTATCAGCGATTGATTGAAAAGGATGTTAAACATGATACATTTTTTTAAAGAAAGAAAAGCTCAAGATAATTTAGTGTGAATGATTTTTGCTACTTGAATTTTTTTAAATTCAGGATTAAAATAGTAATAGATTTTTTATGATCAAAGTACGGAATAATCAATCCACTGAATGAATTGACGACAGCATTGCTTTAGCAGGAATGAATCTTTGGAAGCCGTGATAATACAACTTAGATTGAAACTTCATCAGTTATCTTCTGCATGAAAAAACTGAAAATTCGGATATGAATTTCAAAGATATTGCGTAATTTGCCCAAATTGAATCAATGAATTTTTTCATAAGAACACCTTGCTTTAACTTCGAAAGCATTTCGAAATATTTTTCCAGCAGCTAATATGGCTAAAATTTATATCACAACTTTTGTATTAAAGAAATCCGGGAAAGTAAACCAAGACTGATGCTGTTAGAATTGTGTATTGATTAAAATTAAACAGATATTTCTGCAGAATCCTTTAAAATTCCTATTTTCTTCAATTAAAAATGAAATTATGTTGACCTTTAGGATAAAGGAGTTGCGATACAATAAATGGTAATAAATGAGGCGACTGCATGCAAGCATGTAATGTTATTGTTTTCAGTTAGGTTAAAAATAATTTCACTGTTAACCTAGAAAACATTCCTGAGCGTCGGGATATCTTTGAAGTTCCAACGCTTAGAGACCAACAACATGATAGCCATCGACGCGTGATCTACCATAATCTACGCAGCGCTTAAACTAAAAGCTTCGGAATTCTATAAATCATTTTCTTGATAATCCGTGAAATATTATTGCTGTATTCTTCATTTTTTGCCTTTTTCTTCTTTCTTATCTTCTTTAATGTTGGAGGAATATGGAGATTGTGCTCGAAAAGTTGAACTAAATCAAATCCAAATTGTCTAAAGGGAAATAAAAACAGACAAATGTCAGAAAATTTGTCAATTCAAATGAAGCATTTATCGGAGTTTTTTTTTGCATCGAGGTGAAAATCAGCCATAACTTCATGCATCTTCATAAATTAACGGATCAAAGTATTTGTTTACGAAGAAATACATATTAGTGATTAATTGAACAGCTAATTAATCTTCCCACCGCTCTTCCCATCGTTTACTTCCGGGTATCTTTCTTTGCATCTTTGTATTTTCATTTCTTTTTTCACGAACACTTCTGTTGCAGCATCTTATTTATACCCTTCCCGAAGTAGCTTCCATCAAAAATTGAGATGGTCGAAATCGGTCATCATCATTAAGTTCAAGAACTCCATTTGTTACAATTCATCACTGCACTTTCGTGAGAATGATGAGGGAATCGATTGCAACGATGAAAATTGAAAAGTTGATGGCAGTGAACTGCAAATCTCATTTTATTAGCACTTCATCAACAAAAGGCGAAGCAAATGCGAAATCGCAACAAAAATATAAATTACGAATTTTTTTATTTTAAATGGCATTAAAGCAAAACTTTATTGTACAATTTATAAGGAAATAAGTAAAACAGTACCGAATTTGACAATAACTTCTGTTCCGCGAAAGTTGTGTGTTTGACAGAGGAGGTAATAAAGCTGTTGTTGAACTTTCATTTGAGTGAGAAAATATCGTAGCATTGCAGGATGTTGCCCTTAAACATTTCGATATTTGCTTCCTACAAAATTGCGCATATTTTAGGGTTTAATATAAACAATTTTCAACACTTACTAATTTACTTGAATAAAATAAGGAAAAGATTTCCAATAGAAATTTTAACTAATGTAAAAAAAGTGCGAGAATTTCGTCTGAAAAAATAAACAAATAAATAAATAATAAAAACAAAATTTTAAATATCAATCGATATATGTATTGAAGTTTTCAATTAAAGAACATTTTCGGCAGAATGACGTAAGATGAGCAAATCAAAAGAACACAGTTCTGTTTAGAAACGATGAATTGATACGAAAGGCATTTCAATCTTGTGTCCTGTAGATAGAAAAAGCATCAAAGCAATACTTCAGTTTCGGCTTCTGTTTTAAAACTGAATCGAGTGGCTTATTGGCTGGTAATTGTGCTTGATGGCCGGAAGCAATTGATGCACAGATACTATTAGAATCAGCAGTGGTTGCAAACAGAGCACATGCTTCCGTGAATTCAATATCACCAAAGGCATCGGATAATATACTTTCGGCATCAAAAGCGTTCGAAGGTGGATAGGTCGATTGGCGGCTGGTTGGTGATGAAGCTCGTGAACCTACGATCAATTAGATATAGTAGAGTAAAGATGGACTTTTTTTGCTCTTTCTTAATAACAGTACCCGTTTTTTTTTCTTTTTCACTAATTATTATAGATAGGCATTTAATTACCACGGAGAAAATGCATTTCCTCTTCAAAGGTAGCAATATTTGAAGCGTATGTGATATCGGTTTGTGTAGCGGAATGATGCGTGTGAAGGGTTGCATCATGTGCTTGATCCATAAATCGCTCCAGTTTTGTGTTCCTCACAAATCTACTAAACAGCATTGATCTAAAAAAGAAATCATCAGTTGTAAACAAAATTGCATAATGCAGATGTAAAAAATGAAAATGAGCGGAAATATTTTAATGTTAATATTGCAAAAAAGCTATTTGTTTTTCTTTTTTTATCACGTATTTGTCAATTTTTAGATCTTGCATAATCCAGAATTATAAGAAGTGGGCATTGAACTGGATAGATAAATGAGTCATTATAGAGTTTTAATTTATTATAATGTAAGACACAGATATTTTGATCGAAAGATGAACTGAAGTGACGATTAGCTTAGTAATCACTTTTAAAAGACTGATGTTTGCTTGCAATCGTTATCATAATATTATCAGACGTTCGGATAATCTAGATAGTAGTATCTACTTTCTTCAATATCAAAATATCTATTGAGTACTCTAAGTTTGATATGGGTGAGAAAAAGAAAAAAAAAGAAGGAGAAACTGAATTTTGCTATAAAAATTATATTGAAATGAAAGTATGCTTATTAATAGTGATTTAATGTGATGATAGGGCCATAAATAATAACAGCTGCATTATCAGCTTTGTTAATATCATAATAAAAATATTGATAATGTTTATATAAACTCACTGAAAGTCATTATTTGGAGTATAAAATTTTGCTTTTTCCAATGCTTGTACAGTGCGAATAGCTGGAATATGCCTCCGTAGGTGACCAATTAAGTCAGCACCTCGGAATGGCGGTCTGAACCACTGCATTCCTTCCGGATCAATCCTGGATCCTGGTACTGGAGAATGGTCAATAGTAGTTGAGGTGGAAAAAAGTCGTAATCAATAAGCAGTTAAAATAAGAATTTTTTTAAAACTTTCATCAAAAATTTCTTCCAAACAATGTAAACTCATATTGTTTAGACAGGCCTAATTTTTCTTAGAGAAGAAAAAACTCGCATTGTTGTTGTTGTTGTTCTTGTGACTGATTCTGAAATAGAACAGACGTTTCTGCATCGGATTCATTATCACAGTTCATTTCAGCAATTTGTGACTCAATCAAATTGTTTGCAACACGCTCCGCAATCCATTCTTTAATTCGATTTGGTAAGCTCCGCATTGATTTATATTGTTTGTCCAAAGGAACCGTCAGCAAACCACCTGAAGTATCGAACTTCATAAAAGAAGTAGAGAAGTTTAGAAATTTCTTTAAGCATCACTAATAACAATGTTCAGTGTCTATGTTATTATTAATTCTATACTATTGCCATTGCAAATTTTGTCATTAAACTTGTGTCCGATATCACTTGATAACAGTTCAAAATAATTCAGCGGTTTTTGTGAATGTTTTGCGACTGTCTTGCAACATGAAATCTTACTAGCCATTCCAATTTCGAAAGGAGAAGCTTGGCTTCCAAAATTAGTTTCATTCTTTGCAATAGCTGCTACCCGTTCAATTTCATCAATGTATTCCTGTAGAAGTTGACCAAGAATTCTTTCTAGAGCTACCTGGAAATCAAGAATAAAATAAGTGAATGAAATAATCACAAATAAAAGACAACTTTACTCTCGTTTCTTAGCTAGAAAAAGAGAACTAAATGAAAATCCATGTAGTTCAGGTTTAATTTTAAAGGAACTTGTTTTTTATGGCATTCTTATATCATTGAAATATTCATATTTTGGTAAAAAAAAAAAAAAAAAAAAAAAAACACTTAGCTAATGAATTATGGCTGACTAAATTTCTTTGCGAAATGATTTTCATATCGTTTTAAAAATAAGCAGCAAAACTTCAAAACTCTTCAAAATATTTATAAAAAAAGATTTCCAAATTCCAGAAATCGTATAATTTTAACTAACTGACTTGAATAAGATTGATGCACATAGACAGCAGAGCAAGTCCAATAAGTATTAGTAGAAAGTAACCAAGCATCATGTCTTTGTTGCCTGGAACAATATCGCCTAAGCCAACCGTGCTGAAAATAATTTTCTAATATTTCAGTTAATTTTTAATTTCCATGTAAAATTCTTTGGAGTGCTATCGATCAATTAAAGTTGATAAAAACAAAAGCTGAACTTGAAACGTTCTACATTTTTTTAAATTTAAGAAATTAATTCATATTATCTACGAAATTCAGAATACCTTATGGAGACAAAGAAAAAGTAGACTGAGGTGAGGTATCCCCATTCAGGCTCATATAGGCAAAATAAAGCTGCTGAAAAACCAATCCAGAGGATAAGCATCGCTAGGGCGATCGGAATCGAAAATGCATTTTCCTGAGTACTGAAATATAGCACTAACAATTTTCAGTTAATTTTTTTTTGTGCTCAAATTTCAGCGCTAAATATTTTGAACTTAAAAGTCTTACAATTTTCTTGTACTTTGCTGAGTACCACATTCTGGATCTAAATCAATTTCTTTCATGGGCAATGAATCAAAACTTTCCGCTGTAGTTGGCAAATTGGTAGGATTATATAATGTCTAAAAAGATCAATTCTTTTTCAAGTTGAAATTTTAATAGACCAAAATTTGGGCAAATTACAAGATTGTAATCAGAATGCTAGTTTAGAAAATTGGTTTAAGAATTTTATTAGAAAAGTTCCAACTTTTACTGGAAAAGCGAAAAAATAAGGAACTAAACTTTACAGAGATGCTCATCTTTTTCACACTTCCTACAAATTTTTTCCCGGTACTTCGTGATCGCTTATAAAATTTACGAAAACTTCGCGACAGTAATCGACCAACATCTTTGAGAATAATTAAAAATATTGGAATACCGAACATTATATAAAATATGCTGGCTATTTGGCCAGCAAGAGTTTTTGTTGCTGGTAATCCATAGCCTAGAAACAGTACGATAAAGTTGGGAAAAAACGGAAAAGTGGAAGAGAAAGAGGGACTGAAAGTGAATTGGAAAAGTTAAACCTGAAAATTAGATGAAGAAAGTAAGAAGACATGAAAAGTTAAAAATAGGTGCTGAATAGACGGGAAACAGTTCATTACACAACGTTCAGCTAAGATCAATCACTCTTCTGTGTATCTAATGCTACTGATGAAAATAAAAATGGTAGTGGTGATATGATTCTGTTTAATCACTTCTTTGCTTTCTCTATCTTCAAGATGAATGTACATCTGTACCGATTGTTGTGTACAGCTGTCCTGCATAGAACATCGATCCGTACCACGACCACGGACTACTGGCGTTCCGTTCACGGATGACATCTGTCAAATCCGTGTAATCAAGGAACCAATTCACCGCTTCCTCCGCATACTTCACTTGCAAAGCTTTATCCCTTTTAATCACTTCATCTTCACATCGCAACTCCAATATTCGTTTCGTTATCTGCAAATGCAACTTGTTTCATTTATTCTTCCTCATTTAAATATTGCGTAACCGCCAGCTTCATTTATTGTATTATTCTAATGTCAAATTGATGTCACTTCAGGCTTCAACTCTACAAAGTGGAATAGTTTTAGTTTACACTGGTCAATGATAACAGGACTTTTTAGCAAAAATTCAAGTTTTTATTTGGAAAAAGTGCAGCTTATTGCTTTATATCTGATTGAAAATTTTATAGCCTTCAGTATTAATTGTAAGTAAATGTTATATAAACTGAAATAGTATATAGTAAATGATGTTATTCCAGTGTCGGCCTAAAAACAATGGAATTCACTTTTTTTTCTTCTTTATTTCTTATTTTTTTTTTTTGGTCTGAACACCAACTATTTAAGCAATAAAACTGAGAAAAGTTACAAAACAGGCTAAAAATTAAACGTCAACTCAGTTTTTGCGCAACAATGTTGTTATTGACGGCAGCAGTCATATAAATTTTACCTGATCAAAAGCGTAGTAATACCTCTTACGAAACAGTTCCCTTTCACGTAAATCACGTTCCAATTCGAGCTTGCGGAAAATAGCAGCGCCAATCAATGTATATGAAATCAGTACAACAAATGGTAATAAATTATTTAAGTGAAACTTTTGGTAAATTTGTTGTAAATAATGAAATAGTTTATGCATTTTCATCATGCATTAGAAGAACACTTATCTGCAATTCGATATTCCATGGATGGTTTATTTCTGAAACAATAAGAGTTACGAGATACTTTTGCATCCTTAAATGCCATATGTTACAATTATAAAATGAAAAGAATTCTTTATTAATCCACCATTTGATCCCCTTGAAGACCAGAAATGTTTACATATATGTAGGATTTTCTCCAGAAATGTTGAAGTAAATATTGGTCTCTACCAGCAAATAAATCAAAAACATTATAAAATAAAGTAGGAATACTGATTAAAAGATGAAATGTCAATAAAAAATTAAAAATGCTTCTCGATCCTTCGATTTTTAACCATCAAAAATTACACTATTGTTATAGTATTCACAAGGAATCAATGAGGAAATGAATTGAAGTAATGTGAACTATATTCGAATTTGAAACATATTTTGAAATATAATCATGCAGATTTTGTGCATGAATCGATAAACTCTGTTATCTATTCAGTTCGAAATTTAGTTATTCAGTTGCAAAAACATTTAAATTTGAAATGAGAAAATTACAAAATCGTTTTATACTAAAATCATTTAGCATAAATTGTGGCAGAGAAAAATAAGCTGAAAATAAAAAAGTGAAATTCAAAGATAAGCTTTGATGAAAACGAGATTTGTATTAATAGTACACGTAATAAATCACAATAAGTAAAGGTCTGTTAATTTAAGAAAAAGATGAAAAATTTTCCAGCGATGAAGTGAGCTTCAAGTTACAAGTAGTTTGGTTACCACTTATCGAAGTCTCAGTTCTGAAAAAGCAAGTTTAAACAGAGATTTTAAAATTAGTCATATTTTTTGCGTTGTGTCAGGAAAGAGCTCGACTCAGAAAAAATAATTCATCATCCGGCAGCATTTTCACTGAGTAGAGTGACGAAAGAGAATCATAAGATTTAAAGGGAGAGAAGGAAGTAAATTTTCATCCAGTGACAACTAATTAAATGTCCTTTCAATGAAAATCAGTTAAATATTTTCTGAAATTGTAAAAGATCTGGAAAAAAATTAAAATTGGTTTAAATTAGTTCAAAATAAATCTCACAAGTTGCACATCCGGTAACGATATATAAATCTTTGTTTTAAATAATATCGAAAAGAAGACAGTACATTTATCGGTAGAACATATGTACCGAAAACTTCATATTCCAAGAGTCATCTGAAGAAATAAATCACATCAAATGATTTCATAAACTGATGATCTCGGTCGGGAAATAAATGAAACTTTCAATATTCAAAGTAAGAAAACTGCATTATTTTCTAGAAGGAATAATTATTCTTTATTAATCATGATCGCGCCGAGAATGACAACGAACAGAAGATTATAAGAAATTCCTCCATCTTTGTTAAATAATATCATCAATGAGCAGAAATATTTTTACATTCTTTATTACAACCGAATTCTTTATTTTAAAAAATTTCTCACCAAATAATCAATTTCAAAGACTTTAGCGAGTATTTCCGTTCCTGAAGAATAATTTCGGTTTAACTGGAAAATGTGGAAGGATTTCACTTGCTAGTTAGATAGTTCACAGTGGCTATGAGATACAGAAGTAATTTTTTTAGAGAGGAAAAGGAAAGCAATACATTACATCCGTAGGTGTATTCCATTAATTATAGCTGGATTTCTGGGCGATCAATTTGTCAATAGACAATTCATTTATTATCAGCACTTCGCATTACTGAGTACTCCTCAATCGCTGAAGAAGAATCAAAATCATTTATGTCATCACTAAATACGTGCATATGTAACACACGACAAATGTGTGGATATCAGTTTTCATACTACCGTAACTTCCTTCATACTGGTAAGACTTAAGACTCAGAATAGCATCAGAAATATAATTTCGGGAACTTTCGTAATTAATCACACCTGCCAAATTATAATCACATTTGATAACTGTGTAGCAGATGTCCGTCTACATTTATTTTATCCTAAATAAGCAAGAACTAAGCATTTTTCAAAATGAAATTGATTTTGAGATATCTTTTACTTTTGAACTATATCCATGTCTGATAAAATCGACAATTTCTGCAAGCATCATTCAAAGATATTGTAGAAATCGGCAGTTTCTACAATCACCATCCAAAGATATTTTAACATAGTTCCGCACACTTAGAGAAAATTATTGATTCATTATTTTCTTTTTCAAAACATTGCTTTTCGAAATGTGTCGAGTGTTTGTTCTACATGATGACAACACAACCCTCAAATCTATGCTTTTTTCATGCTTGTAGGCAATCAAATTTGAATTGCGAAGAAATCATCACTCTTTCCAGCCATTTCTTCAGTCTCATTTTCCACATCAATATTGGACAAAAATTCGCTTTAATGACCGACTTATTGAACACTTCAACATGAGATGGACCGCTCATTCAAATTCAAACAACAGTTATACATATTTCAGAATTAACAAATGTAAAATTTTCATCAGCAACCACCAATGTTTTGATTTTGATATTAATTTGACTTTATAAGCTTAATCTATTGCTTAAGGGTGTATTTTAAATATCAAACAGTTCAATTTCATGCAATTTTTTATGTTAAAATCATTAGGTTCCGGCATCTTAAAAGGAACAACAATGAAATATAAAATATTCTTCGTTTCAAAGCTTTTTCCTAATATATATATATATATTCTGAAATTAAAATATGTATATAGAAATGTTTAATTTATACATGTAATATGCCTAGTTTTGTTAAGGATTAATTCCTTGCTAAAACGTTCATAGTTTAGTTAGAATTCAGCAAAAATTAATGATTTTGAATCATCAAGAACTTTTTCCAGCATAATCGTAATTTGAAAGCAAAAAAAAAAACCTAAAATTGTTTCCACAGGAGCCACATTTGAAATATTCTCGCAAAGGAAGAAATTTTAAAAATAACAAGCATTAAAGAGCTAAAACGAGCTGCTATTATTCAAAGTATATTGATCAAACTGTGACATTAGTTTAGTTATGAAATATCATCTAAATCATTCTAGTAGCATTAGTGAAATGCCGAAAATAACCAAATCTGAAGGACCAGTACATGCCAGATTCACAGGTTTCTTTTTGACTTCCTAAAAAATTCACCAACCTTCAAATTTAACTTCGTTTAAACTGTATATTTGTAAAATCTGATTTCATTAACTTGAAGACTATAATTGATGAATTCTATTTTGTCAAGATTTTTAAAACAAATCAAGTGCTTTGAAATAACAGCAAACTTAGGCTTGAACATGCAATGTTTAATAAAGATTTACATGAGGAATTGTTGAGACTCTATCCATATTCTCTTAAAATTCTCACAAAAACTTTCACTAATTGATCCTATTGTAATCAAAAACTCGTTTTTCTTCACTGATTAACTTCGAAAGTAAATATTTTTATTCCTATTGGATATCCAACTGTTCCGTAATAATGAAGTGTGAAAACACATGTGAAGCAAGCAGTTAGAAGACAGAAAAAAACATCAACTGGTTCTAAACATTCCGGAAAATGGAATCTTTCAGGGAAGGATCGTTCTATTTTTTGCATGTAGTAGGCTAATTGTGCTAAGGAACGTGCAGAAAATATGAAGGCTATCCTTCCAGAAAGATTACTTGATCTAATTTTTCATGAATTGATTTGTGATAAAAATAAGTCATCGGTTATAATTATTACAATGAAAATGAAATCAATAATTCCAGTCTGTGATAAGATATTTGTAAATTTTCTGGATTTGAAGATAAAATATGCAAGTGGCTGTGATGGTTGGGATAATTTGTAATTTATTGAAACTGAAGAGCAATAAAGTAGGACAGAAGATGAAGAAAAATTAATACCAGCAATGCTATTTATAAAAATCTTTCTTTTTTTTTTTTTGATGATACTTTTCGCTAAATAATTATGTTAGCTGTCAATTAGTCAAAAAAAGAAATTAAAAAGGCTTACGATTGCCTTGGTAAGCAAACTACATAATTATAATGAAATTCAAACTGAAGCTTAACACATTAACATCAAATGGTTTTTTAGAAATGAAACTATCATCTTCTTAATATTACTTTTAATTATGACAGGAAACCAATCAAAAATAAGCATTTATCTGATTGATTTATGTGGAAAAAATAAACATAAATTTATGAGTATTCGAATTATTTTTGTAGTAAAAATGTAAATAAAATATTATCCAGAAAAATGACATCATCATTCAGTTCTCTCTCAGCAGAATATGTAATCTGAATATAATAATTATGATAAATGAATATTTGATTTGCTATTTATTCATTGCTTTTTAATTTCTAGTCATTTAAACAATAAATCCAATGATAAGATATTCTTCAGAGTATAAAATGAGCGCAACAATAAAATTAAATTTTTAAACTTTGCGTAAAATATCGAGTAGGCTGAAAAGATCAAATTTCAATTATGATCAATTCACCAACAAGTACATATCTCTAAAAATGCACAGATTTGCCAAACGATACAAATATTCATGCATTTATTGATGAAATATTTTTGATGTTATCCAGTAAAACTTAATATTAAAAATTTTGAGAATAAGTAGTCTCGCCATTGGTACCACCAAGAAAATAGTGCATAGCGTGTTGACCATGAAGTTTTATTAAGAATAATCTACGGCAAAATATGACATATGGATTATACGTAATGCAGCATTAGACATATTTTGCTAGTTGGAAGATATACTATCATAATCACTTAAAAAAAACTTATGATAACAGCCTTCAGATCATTTTCTGATATTGTCCTGCTAGTTAGGTTAGGTTAGTTTAACAAATGGCTAAGTCTTTCTTCTCGGCCAACTAAAAAATATTGCAAATAGATCTTTTTGAGAACAGTGAAAGATGTTATTAATACTGCATCATAATAAATTGTTTGAACTGAATCAAAGGAATTTGTTAAAAGTAGAATGAGACATACGTATTGCACATACTTCTTCATTAATCTTCATTTCTGTAGCACTAAATCAATGCAAAATTTAAAAATGGAGGGGAATTTCAACTATGTTTGGTTGAAATTTTTATCACCGTTGAAAATTATGTCCTTAGTTGTGCTTATTTCTGGAAGTTTCAAAACAGCAAATTCAATCAATAATCAATCACAGAAGGCTAGCCACTGCTGAAATCTTACCCGAATTATAAACTATTTCCAGTGGAATGACCAAGATATGATCCTTCACTGTCAGATGGAAGTTTTCAAGAAGGTTGATGTATATATCAGCTCTGAAAAAACTAGTTTACAATTTTCTAAACCTATAATTTGCAATGAACCTCATTTCGCAAATTTTTTACAGCCTTCTGAACAAGCCTTTTTTCAAATTTATTTCCTTTAACATAAAATAAAATATAAGGAAGAAACTGTTCAGAATGAGAAAAAGAACTGAAAACAAACAACAGTAATGAAGTTTTGAAGCGATGATGTAGTGGCATTGGGACAAGAAAATGATGGAAATCTCTTAAATGTCTCATTAAATGGTCTTAATAGATACTAGCTTTTATCGATTCGAATCAAGAAAAAAATTGATGGAGGTCAAAGTTCAGCACCTCATTTATGCTATAATTGTAAGGAAGCAGTGTTTTATTAATCTTCTCTAGAGCATACCATACTTAATTGTTACCTTTAAAAACGAAACAAAACTTATTTTAAATGCCAAACTTTATGTACCAGGTGTATAAGACTTTGTATACATTTAGAGAAGTAATATTCACAATTCTGTAAAATGACTGTTTGTTTGAATGCATTAGTTGCTGTCATCTCTTTAGCGCATTTGTTTGTTTTTCAGTTGTATCCATTCTTTTTCAGGAATTTCCAAACATTTCCAGATTCTGATTTTAAAGAGTGGAAAGAAAATTAGTTATGAATACCCGCCTTTTTTTTTTTTTTTTTGAATCTGTTGATGATTCCAGGTATTTTAAATTCCATTATGAGATGTTGGAGTGTCTCATCCTCTTATCTCTGAATCGCTTTCCAGATTTTCAGAGACGTACTTCACCAATCTCTTTTTCAACAAAAAAGTTGGCCAACTGAAAAAGTATTGAAATAAAGAGGTATTGACTTGCTGATTTTTTTTTATCTTGGAGATTGTTGAAACGAAACAATATTAATGATCCGTAAAAAGGTAAGAAATAAAACCGCACAGAAAAAGTCGTTTATTATTCATGCATGTTATATTTATAGTGAAAACTTATGATTGCTGGAAAAATCGAGAAAAGAACTTTCTTATAACCAACTGATAAAACATGACAGTTAAATTTACTAGAGGAAGTTAACAGAAAAACACAGAGTTAATAATATTATACAGTTAGAAAGTATGAATATCTTGAGTGCAAATTTAGTAATCCATTGAATGAGAGAATATTAGCTAATTTTTTGAAGGAGAAGTTTGGATTTTATTGTTCAAAAATTTCTTCCCAAACCAATTTCTTTTTTATAGATTGCAAGTCGTAAATGACGAAATCTGCTAGAGAGGATCTGAGGAATAAAAGGTGCGATAATTAATCACCTAAATTGCACAAATTGATGAGAAATATAAACCTGAAAAATATAGGGAAAAGTATAAGCTTGTTTTCAACGTGTTCGTCGGAATCTTAATTTTATATACGTGCTCTGCAAAGAAGATGTTTACAAAATTGCATTATTATCTGGTATTGGCATCGACAAACAGACATTATGGAACTTTTCATATTATTGAAAGTACTAGTGCTAATCTTATGCATGGCTATTACGAGAATCCCGATTTCTCTAAAATTATAAGTTGCGTGGAATTGCAAAAAGCTACCTATGAAAAAAATTGTCAAGTTCGTTAATGAATATGACATTAATCCTGCAAACTTACAGAAACCTCAATACCCAGCATTGAGGACCATCGCAAAAACAATAGTTATATTATCGTCTACCTTTTGTATCAGCGTTTCATCATTCTTCTATCTTTCGAACTCTCCATTTTCTCCTGCAGTTTTGGTGCCTTTTCCTGTCGATGCACTAAGAAATACCCGAACAAAATGATTATACATATTAAGAAGTCATTGATTATATCATTTAAGTATTGATATTTTACAACCATTCTTATTTTTCCAAGATTGCCAAAAATAATCATTCAAATCAAAAAGCAATCCAATACGAAGATTTATATCCCAACCTTCCGCATTAAATAATGGAAAAAATTACTCACAGGCAGTGATCAGTAAATGCTGCTGTCTTTTCGAAACATTCAAAAGTTTCTATGGCCCATAGAAATTCATATGTTGGTATATAGCCTGTTTTTAATGATTCCGGGCCTATTATCAGTAATTTTAATATTAATAACGCTCTTTGCACTTTTCCAATACCTTTAGCATTGCAACATATGACTCAGAAACCAATTTCATTGCTAATAACATATGCACACACATATTGTTTTCTCTTTATTGCATTTCCCATTCAAGTAATTGGGGTGTAGTTGGACTATTAATAACATCTTTGGGGAATACAGTTGGACTATTAATAACACCTTTGGGGTCCTTAACTATTTCATTATTCAATTTTATGAAGCAAAAAAAAAAAATCTAAATGCTTTTTGTGAATTGACATAGTTAGCTTATAGACAACTTATTACTGAATATCATATTTTAACTGTTTCCCTATTACCAATTTCGCATCCTGCATGATTTTATAACTTTCTGGAATGAAAAAACATGAAGCATAAAGCATTCTGTTATTATGACCAGATAACAACAGTTACCAATAAAATTAGGAAAAATTTCATACCACAGCAAATAAACATATCGAGTAAATAGAATACGTAAATAACCTGACAAAATAAAATAAAATAAAAATATGAAAATCACAACCAATATATCAGTAGATATTAGCCTAAACAATCTTTTCCATTACTAATGTCGGAAGCAGTAATTCAAATTGAATACAGCAACCGAATAAATGAATTAGTTAGTAAACGAATCTTTGAATGACCACTAACTGATCTCAATTCTACGAAGAAATTCACAAAGATTAAAGAATAAAAGCGTAAGAAGGGCAAGGCTCTTTTTAAATTTGAGAAGTGTTCCGATAAAAAAATGAAAAATGTTTCTAGTCATTAATTCTCGTTTATTATGATTTTGATATAAATAATTTTATTAATTTTATTGAAAATAAATATTATTCTATCCCATATCTCGTGGGATAGATTCTAAGGATCTGGGCACTCGGAATTTCTAAAGCATTTCAGATAAAATCATTATATAAATACGACCGAAAACAATCATTAAAAAGCAAAACTGGTGGTTACATAAATATCACCATTTGAAATTTACATACTTTGACATGATTTGTGACTGAATATTCGTTTAAAGGCATTTGTAATACTACAAAATTTACATACCAAAAGCAATAAAAAAATTTTAAGATAAAGACATACGCGAAAAATAAAGGATCCATAACTCTGGTAAGCATCTGTCAATGTGGTATTCTTTACACCGTCCAGATATTTTTTAAATCATTTTTTTTTACAATCTGTACTAAAAATGAAGATCTATCATAATCTTATTTAATTTGTTTCTAAATTAAAATTCCGAGTGCGCCGTATCCTATGCAACTAATCCATGACATTTCGAAACAAATACTCTCAAAATAGAATTCAAATTATCAATGGTTTCATAGTTTAAAACACTAGCATTATCGGATGTTTTATGCCATACATCAGGAAATGGTAGAGGTATAAGATGTAAAATAGGTACATTTAGGTTCAAGAATGGTATGTGATCATCTTCTACATTACTGTAAACTCTCTCAGATCGAAATATTGTTGGTAATGGATGTAAACAACCAATTTTTTTTAGTTCCGCTTCTGAAAAGAAAACGAAAATATAAAAACATTGAAATATAATTCGTACAACAGATAATCGTATCGTAGCAGGAAATCACTGGAATAATAACGAAGAATGGTCGCAAAAACATCATGCATATTTGCATCAATAAAAATAGAATTAGTCTCGTAGGAAAGCAATAACGTTAGAAATGCCGCATCAAAATATGGTGCGAAATTAAATTTTCAATTAGTAAAGTATCATTATAATCTGCAATATTATCACCAAGTCTAATAATAACAACTAGAAACATCACAGCCTGAAAGTTTAAATAAAACACAAACCAATGTCCAACATCTCCAAAAACGAACTTTCGGATGAGTGGCCATTAAAGTAATAAAAAGCTGGATTTGGTGCACCAAGCAGATCGAGTAATATAAATAAATCCTGAAAAAAAAAATGATTTTATTACTTTACATGTTTAATCTGATTTTTACGACTAGACAATTTTGGATCTATTATTCCGCAAATGCATACCAATGATTTCCAATTACTGGCCTTCTAAAAATTAATGATTTTAATCTAGCCTTGTATTTTAATTTATTTACTAGTTTGATGTTGGCAACTGAATCTTACATATAAGTAACAAAAACTAGTCTTTCTCAATTGAAAATTTTAAGCAACTAGCTGACATTTTTCATTATTATATATCAGCTTTAAATACTTTATATTAGATATAAAAACATAATTTTTATTCTTTTTTGATTGGAAGAGTAAGAACATAAATGAACAAAATGCAAAACTAGAAATTTGATTTTTAAACGAAAAATTTTAAGAGATGATAGTGCAATGGAATAGAAATTCTTGTATGAAATTTGAAATATGAACCAAAAAAGTCGAAGAAATTTCAATAAAGTATCTAAATTACAGTGTAAAACAATGAAAAATTCTGAAGTATTCTCTAGACAAGAAAAAAAATCAAAGAGGGAAAGAAAGAGGCAATAGAAAGAACATTACATTAAGAGAACTAGTTCAACTTCAAGAATAACAATGATCGATGAATATTCAATTCCAAAAGATAAAATAAAAATATTTCATGAGAGGTAGAGAAAATACATATATAAAGCTCTCCTAACAACAAAAAAGAAAAAAATGAAGACAAATAATTAAACGGAGATAAGCGCAAAAAACCAACAATTCGATCAATTTCCTTCGTAATTCCGAAAAGCGATTGAGAGGCATTCATAAAATATTCTTGACTCCATTTTGAAGCCAGATGACGAGAACCATATAATGAATCTGTTTCTGACCATTCTTCCAACGCTTCTTCACCATCAAAAAAAATCAGCTGAAGAGTTACATTCTGCAAAATAAATATTTGATCTCAGAATTGGAATAATGCATTTCATGATTTTGAAAAATATTTCATCAAATATTCCAATATTTCATAAAGCCCTACGTTCATGTACCAAATAGTTATAATTTCTATATCACTAACATCAAATTTTGTTTGAAAAGGATTTTCATCAAAAAACTAGTTACTGTTCTTCTGCGATAAGGTAACAATGGACCAAGTGTCCGCGCCATTTCAAGCAGCATCGCACACGGTACTGCAGAATCGGTTGCACCAATGAAAATTCTTCTGTAATGATAATTATTGTTCGCTTATTCGCAAGTTCTATCCGAATTATGACTAATGAATATCTTATATAAATAAATATATAATATCTGAATCCGATCAACAAAGAAAAGTTAAAGTAATAAGTGGAACTAATGATGGCAGTGTAAAAAAAGTGCATCGCTTAAATTTCAATAATGTAAAATATTTCTCTTCATAAGTTGAGCAATTACTCTTTCAAAATTTTTGAATCATAGTGGCACGCAAGTACAAGTCGTCTATGGATGCTCGGATCATGCGTGGCAATTAATGTCTTGAATGGCTTCTTGCCATGGGGAGTAGCTTCCTCAAATGAATCCCATTCAGTTGTAAAATTTAAAGCCGACAGTGTCCTTGACAAGTACTGAAAATTTTGTACTACAAAATCACCAACTGCAAAAAGACCAAAAATGTAATCTTTCAATAATAAATATTAAACATGCACCAACTAATCTTGCAAATGTCTCTAGAAGTTATCAAGAAGCAATATAAAGGTATTACTAATGTTAACAATAAGCAAAAATTGATGTTGAGTCATGGAAAGCAACTTTGACTATGAGAATCTGGAAAGATTTTATTTCTGATCATTTTTAACTGAAGAAATAACAACCTGAAACAAAGATGGAATTATTCTTATTTACTTTAATATAATTTACTGCAAAAACTCGCACTTTAGAACTCTAATCATGGCATCTGATCGCGTTGTGCATTTGTTGACTGTTCAACGGGTGCGATATATGCTACAGAAGTTTCGAATGAAATGAAAGAGCATTGCTGTACCATACAAATTAAATAAATGATGCCCACTAAGCAGCGCATAAAGGTAAAGGAATTAAGCGTTGGTAATTGCAATGAATAACTGGGAATGCTTGGAGAACAATTTTGAAAATCACACCTCAGCAACTTCGTCATGAGATTGCGTGCCAACGATTCGTGGAACAAGGATTGGATTAAGCAACTCCCGAAATTTCTGCTCATTGTTCATAAGGCAAAACTTTTTTAACGAACTTCTAGACCACTGAAGTTTCTCTTTGTTAACAGCATCTAATAAGTCATGTTCTTGCTGAAATGAATTAAGCATTTGTATAAAAACTGAATTCCTGGAAATTCCCCGCTTTAAAAAACCTAATAAACAAGATAATTTCAATTTTATTGGAAACTTTTTGAATTAGTTAAAATAAATGTTTTTGGTACAGGATGAAAATTTTAATTTCAAAAAACTTCTGATTTCAATTTTTCTTCCTTTTTTATAACCAACATTTAAACTTCAGTTATAAAACATAACCCAAGATTGCCGCCATTGTGTTCGGGCATCACATTGATTTAGGATGAAATAAAGCAGAAATGAAAGTTTCAGGAAATGAAATGAAACCAATAGCATTTTTACTTTCACAAATAAATGATAAATCATAATGTCATATATTAATTAATCAACGGTAACAGAAGAAATCAAATAGTGATTAAATACAGTTCAGGAACAACTGAAGAAAGCAGACGGCACCATCTTCATTAAAGCCAGTCCTGATTATTTTGTTTTTGCAGTTAGCTAGCCCGACAATGAAAGATTTCCGTTGAAACCTTAAAATTTAAAATATTTCACTATAAAAAGAGAGATGTAATTTTTCGAAAAATATGAACAGTTTAAACTCATTTTAAAACAGCAATTATTTACTTGTCGATTGTTCCTTTCGAATCGTGTACTGTACTAAATCTGAATTAAAACTGTAGATAAAACAGAACAAAGTATACAAAAAAAAAATTCCAGATGTAAAAAAGGGCGATCATAAAGCAAACGAAGCAGGAAATTTGCCTAACAACTGAGCGATTGAGCGATACCACAAATTAAATTATTCTTGATACATTGCATTGACAGTGTTAATTTTCATCCACAACTCTGACGACACTTTACACGAAAAATGCATGTAAATGGTAGTTAGATAATATCATGCATGAATGGAGGATAATACGAACTTCAACTTCATAACTTCATAGAAAAACATATAAAATTTGCCTAACAATTGAGCCATACGACAAACTAAATTATTCCTGACATATTGCAGTTGACAGTATTGATAAATTCATCCATAATTTTGATGTTAGTATATAAATCATTTGACAGTATTAAGGTAAACAAGCGATGTTACAATATTGTTAAAAAGTTTCTGCAAATTATCTTAAGAGAATGAAGGAAAAAAAGTGTGTAGAGAATCTGTCAAATGGAACTTAGAAAGAAAAGGAAGCATTACGGACAGAGAAAAATCGTTACTACTCACAGTAACAAAAAAAAAAAAAAAAGAAAATGCATTGAAGCAAGAAATAATAGTCCATAAAAAGTACCTATAACAATTTCGAAATCCGTCCAAAGTCTATCGATATTAAATTATTACTTCTAAAAAAAAAAAAAAAAAAAAAAAAAAAACGATGTGCATGGAAAGTCAGCAAGGACTGTGCAATTATTCAGCTGAAGGAATGATACTGTGAAAAAATTATTAAAAAGAGATTACATAGTACACTAGCTTATCTCGAATATATCACTGGTATTCATAATCGCATAGTCGCTTGTGTACCACATACTAAACTTCTTATTACGGAGTGCTGGCCTGATTTCCAGGCAAAATTTTTATTTGCGACTCAACATCGATACATATCAGGCAATCACAATCACCATAAGATAATGGCGTAAGTTATGCAAGCTGCAGTCAACAAGAGATAAATAGATTCCTCGGAAGTCTTGCGAAAAGATTTCTGCTTGATCCCCTCTCGATTGCACTAAAACAATCCTGCCACTTCATACTCTTTGATTTCATGTCTAACTGATGGATAAATCGGCAAACATGAAAATTAAACTGAACCAAATGACACGATTTCGTTCGGATTGTCAAAGGCCGCAATTTTTTAGAAAATAAGAAACAAAGTGCAAAATCAATATCTCGCTAATTTTTCATAAGGGAAACAAATCAACAACATGAAACAATGCAACTTGTTGTGGTGATATACACAGAAAACAAGAAACAAAGTGCAGTATTTGAAATACTCTGAATCCAATAAACTCAAGAAAAATTGGAAACTGTGCCTGTACTTTTGTCACCCCTTTGACCTTCTTTTGTAATTAATGATTAACCTTTTTTCTCACAGGTTGCTGCGTCTTCTCTCATTTTCCCAATTTTATGAAGCCTCAAACTGAAGTCTGTGATTCACGCGATTCTTTTATAAATTTCACCACGAAACTCGTATTATAAATTGTTTGAAGTAAACCGATAAAAAAGCTGAGAGAACACCTGAATTCATTCAAGCATATCACTGCTCATAAACACACAGAATCAACCTACGTTCTAAACACAAATAAGATGCTCGAGAAAGTAAAATGAGATAGGCAGTAATCCAAGGAGCTTTTTTAAACAAGGATTGATGGAACTATATACCTTTGGTGACAGCAAATTTTTGTATCACTCATAATACTGCTGTGGGAAATCAATAATATGTCACAAGAAAACAAATTTCTTCGTTTTATTTACGCATATTGCGCATGAGTCTAAGACACGAAGTACGAAGTGCACATCAAAAATGACTTTAATTAGAATAAATTTTTGCCATGAGAAAGGTAGGAACAAGATGCAGTAACGGATCGAAGCCAACATCGTTCTACATAGCAAAACGAATATAAGTTGATTTCGAGAACTGTAAACAAAAAAAAGTTTCGGAAAACTTCGAAATGATCCGAATATTCATATTAACAATTTAGATTCTTCCTCTTGATTCCTTGAAAGTTTTAAAACTCGCCATTTTTTAATGAGATAGATTATAAATACGTGCAAGAAAAAGCAGATAAAGATATTTACCTTATGAATAAACATTAATGGGTTCTCACTAAATAGCACTACGAAAACAGAAATCATTAAAGTTCCTATTAGAAAAACAGCAACAAATCAGTTCACAACAGTTAATAAAAAAATTTTCAACGAAAACACATAGATCATTCGTGCCTACGAAAACCGAACAGTCGACCTTGATATTTCTTCACCGGTGCAATAAATGCCTCCTTTTCGGACTCCATCTGGTGCATTTTCTTTTCCTATAATTTAGTATGTCATAAGAAAACAAAAACGTCTCATAAAATCCGATTTTTGTGAAGGATTTCTGGTATTACTGGAATGTAAAAACTCTCTCTAATCGTAGTTAAATTAGATTTTAAGAAAGAAGAGTTTCCTTCAACTAAAATGAATGGCTAAAGCAACATAATAAATCAAATTACATTCAAAAATGCTAACCAGTTCAGCAACTCTTGTTGCCCTTTCCCTAAATTCTTTGAGAGGATCATCAAACTGACTGTAATATTGAAGCGTGGGTCTCACATCGTCAACATCTGATAAGTGTATTGCTAAAAAAAAAATAATTCAACCGAATTAAAAGATTTAATCAAACAATTTGATCAAGAAGCTATCCATGATCCCAGATACAGCTGCATTTGTAACAAGAATTAATGAAAAATTAGAAAAACTAATTACTTTTGAGCAGTTCAGCAAGATCAACAAGTGCGGTATCATCGAGGGTACCGTCCCATTTTGGCAATCGTAACACATTTTCCGGATTAAATCGGAATGATTCCGGATCAAAATCAATGTAAATGACTTTTGATAGGTCTCTATTCAGCTTAGAAAGATCCTAAAACTTCGAGTATCTTGATTACAATCAAAAAAACAAGTAAAAAATTAAAAAACACAAGCCGCATTAATAAACATTAATATATGGCTGGACTGACCTTAACATAAACGCCGTTCATATACTTACAGCAATCACGATACAGTTTGTACATGATTTTTTGCTTGCTGTCTAAAGCTTCAACTATTGGATTTGCGTTCAGTGCCGTTTCTGTTGTATAAATCACGACTTCAAAGTTAGGATATCCAATTACGTCCAAAAGATAATCTACCGCGGGGCGCTTCTTTACGCGGTTTCCCATTTTATACTGAAAATTACGCCTACAATTTAAAGGAAAAGTAAAGAAAGAAATGGTTCATGTCTAATGATGCAGATATTATTGTAATTCAGTATTTCAACAATTTTTTACTTAAAAGGCATCATCTTTTCAATTAACATGATTTAATTCCCAATACTAACACTCCATTCTGGTGCCACTAAGACGTTCTTTAGTTCAATAACAACGGTATATTTTGGTTGCCAATATGGTGGTTTTAACGGGTCCGGAAGAAGTTTGTCTCTGGATGGTTCTATCACAAACTGTAAATGAATTTGTGTTAGAGAAAATAATATGCATTACCGTATATTATAACAAGCTGATGTTTTATTCCGTTTGACTGATAAGAAATAAAAGTAGCAACAGACATCAAATATCAGCTGAATGAATATATGGCCATTTCTTGTAATTTCTAATAACAAATTGACAGTCATATGTTAATTCAAGATGAAAATTGGAATAAATTAAGGACAAGAAAAAAAAAAAAAAAAAACTTACATTTCTCCATGACCTATATGCTTCTTTGATACGATAATAAGGAGCCAATATACCCGTATGTGCACTGTTTTCATCTCTTTTCATCCATCCTACAATTTTCAGGATTCCATAAAAATAAATGATCTGTCTTAATCCTTCCTTTCGTTTGTGTAAGAACTGTTTTAAATTTATCGCCGTTGCACTTTCGAATTATTTCATTAAATATCGAGAAACTGATTTTACTTAGTAATATACTGATTAACAGTATTCTGCAATAACAAATTTTGGACAAAATCTCCGCTATCACAAGAAACTTCCATAACTGTCGAAACTACAATCATTACCATAGTATAAGCAAAAGTAAAGAAGTCCAGAAAATGTACTGCCGGCTACGAAAAACATAGCAAGTACTGTACTTCTCTTTCTTTTTTGAGCATTTTGATCTTCTTTTGGAGCAGTTCTGTCGATCTAAAGAAAGATATAAAAATTATTTACAGCGCTGATCAGACATTTCATTGATTTACAGCACTGTTAAGATATTTCGAGAAGAAATAACATCTAAATTAAATGTAGATGAAATTTACCGGTAACCCACATCTGTTCATTAGTATTTCCCATTTAGTAACAATTATATTCGGTTTCACATTCATTTTAGGAGGAAGTGAAGCTTCAGTATAACCATAGACATCCTGTAATATGGAACAATATCTTCTAGTTTATTCAAGAGTAAAACAGAGCATTATAACCTAAAACAGACATGACTGAAACATTAAAATTTATTATGCAACTCGAGCTATACACAACTTACTTCTTTTGCCTTACGTACCATCTTTTCGCCACCTTTTTCGACAAAATCTTCATTCTCTCTACCAATGCCTTTTAAATCATTCAGCATGCGAAGATCTGCCTTGTTAATCTAAAATTTTTGAAGCAATTCAAATAAATGAAAGAAAAATCAATATTGTGGAAAGTCTTACATATTACGGTTAATTAGATGGAGTGGAAAAGTAACTAACCGATGGATATCCCAGGGACCATGCTGTCAAGATACCGGGAGCACTCCTGGATGATGATTTGGTGGTAAGAGTGATTCGACAGAGAGTACAGCAGGTTTGATGGCTTGTTAACCTGCTTATACATCGATGAGACGCACGAACGATACTAACCGAAGAGATAAACATCAATTGACTGATTTCTTCATCGAAGTACCACTGCCAGTTTCTTCACTCACTATAATTGCGTAGCCTATGAACTACCTCGTCGCAACTCAAGCACTAACCTGTTGGTGTTACTTTTAATTGACGATGGGCGTTCTGTTTAGTGGTGGTGGTGATTGGTATTTTTGGTATATGAAAGATCACACATATGACCGTGGCCTTTTTCACCTTGTCTTCTGAAGCTCATGGTGATTACATACAACGACCAAGCTTCATAGGCGACGCAATTTTATTGGTATATTCTTTGGTGCATGCGTGCATGCCTATTTCAGGTTTGCTCAGTTATTTCCTGTGATGCAGAATGATATCCAGACTAATTAAAACCTCTATCTCACCATTTATAGTAGAACTGCGTATGTTATCTTTTTCAACAGTTCTAAACAACGGCTGTAAAACAATTCTCTTCCGTTCCCGTATTCCACAGACAAATGTACAGAGTCCTTTCGCCGATCCGACGCGTTCAAAGGTAAGTTATTGTTAGAATAGTTAAATTTTGATTGTTATGAAATTTAAGCTAAACACGAAAAAATTTTTCCTAGGGATTCAAGAGAAGTGAACTAAATTGGCTTTTTCCTTGGTTGGCAAACCGTCTGCTGGATCAATTGTTTTTATAAACTTAAAGCACGATGATAACCACGACAATCCTGCTGATTAAAAGCCTAATAAAAATCAAATAACCAATTTTCATAAATAACAATCTTTTTAAAAAGAATGACTAATCATATGGACATAAGACAAATAATGCAAACCACTATCAATAGTCAAAAAACAAAACCAATCTGAGATATAGTCCCCAAAGCAACAATTTTCTTGGCATCTTCCTCCACCAAAGCACAAAAACCAGAAAAAATTATAGTAGTAAAAAAACCAACATGAAAAACAAAAGATAAGGCATCAGAATTTAAAGAAACATAAAACATAACAATCTATCAACATAACTAGTTCAATAACCTAAAATAATATGGTAAGTAAAAGTAAAATTAATAAATAAAACTAAAATTAAAATAATCGAACTAAATCATCAAGATCAGCAAGTCATCAAGGTTTTCAGTCTAGCGTTTTTTTTTTCTTTTTAAGTTTGTTTTTTTTTTCTTTTGGTTTCTTTGGATGAGTGGATTGTTGTTTTCTTTGTTTAGGCCTTGAGCTTTTGTAGTTTTTTGCTTTTTCCAATTTTTCTTTGTTGGATGTTCGTATCTTTACTTTAGCTGTTCATAGTCTGCAATAATACAATAAAATTTTTGAGAAAGCTTAAAGAATAAATTTATCAAAATTATCTATAAATGACAATCTCGTGCTTTGATTTCAAAACCTTCCAAATTAACGGTGCAGAACTAACACAGTATTAAAAGTTGGAGTTTAAAAATGATATTTTTAATGCTGCTGTTGATTTGTTTGAAAGGGCAAGAAATGTTGGAAGTAACTTTGAATTTATATTTAACTTTCATATCTTCTCTTATGTGGGATGAAACGGAGAGGGACTTTCTCTCTACTACTCTTCATGAATTTAAAGAAACTAACATTTGTGAGTCTGTGAAAGGCATCCATATTAATTAAATCTTGCAAATTTTTGCAGATTGACCCTCCGATTGACGTCTTTATCACAGTAAAAGATCTCGAAGAAGGCAGCGATTCAGACTCATCAAATCCATCAGTTGGATTATTCACTAAATCGGCGACGTCTACCAAGAAACTCTCTTCTGGTGTTGATGACAAAGTAATTTTGAGCTGTTATTTTGTTTAATAATTTCAAAAACAAATGGAATTAGACTTTGTCTAATTCATATTTTTTTTTCAAAAAATTAATCCTTTTAGATTCATATTTTTTACCAACAAATTAATCCTTATAGAAAAGTATGTTTTCCGTAAGTCAATAAGTAGGAATTTGTATTCCTGAGGAACCTATTTATTTATAAGAAAACTTGTTGTTTCTAATAGCATCCTAATTCATTGATGTTCCAGGAATGAAAAAGCTTACAAAATCTTTCTGTCAGTGCTGTAAACATTTTCGAATCGGTGAAAGAAAAACAGATTACAGTCGGAGCTTCGAATTGTAATTTTAATAGATAAATATATTGATTGATTTTGATATTAGGTTTTGGCATGTAAAAAAACTTGTTTTAGAAATTCACTATCACGTAAAAATCATTAAACTATTTCGAAGAGAAATGCGCAGCTTTTCAGTAGTACTTTTTTGTTCCATGCTTGTTTCTTCGAGATATTTGTGTTGAAAGTTTCTGTTTTCCGTGCAGTAAGTAATTTGTAGTGTGCTGTGTCAGGTTGTTTATTTGTTTGTTGTTCTAAAAGAAAGATAATAAATTATGTTTTTTGTTGACTAGACTTTTTTTATTAACAAAAGATTTGGATCAGAAATAAAATATGCAAAATAATTTGATAGTGATACGATGATTACAACCAAAGAATGAATTTTAGCTGAATTCACGTGGAACTTTCTGTTGTGAAAACAATTGAAGCGGAGGATTTTAAAGTGTTAAATGTGGCAAAAGGTTCTATTCGAAACATTTTTATAGAGTCAGCACGCAGCTGACTTCCACAAGAAATACTTCTAGTGAGTGTATTTGGCAAACGCAATGTAGAGACAATTCGAGTGAAGTATGCAAATTATCTTATCAAGATTGCAAGAAGTTTCGATGTAGGAAGTGAAATGATCATTGTTAGAACTTGCGGAATATAGGAGGACTGCATGATAATGTAATTTTTAGATAAGATAGCAAATATAAACTTCACGATCTGCATAGCATTAGAGCTCTGTATCCATTAGACGTTTTAAGTTGGTGGATTAATTACATTGACTCATATTGCAGATAAAAAAGGTTAGTGACACAGCATAACTAAGAGGTTTTTGTTATGTGAAGTTCATGCAAAAGTTTTAGTTTTGAAACTAGGAAAATAATGGAAATCAACAGGTTAACGATTTGGTTTTGTGACTGTTCAGCGTTAGGCAACCAAACACGGATCTTACAAAAACCGTTCGTGAGCCACTGAAATTATATCACTTTGCCGTAAGTTTTTTTAGGCATTGGGTCGATATGATTACTCTATATCAAGAAAATTAATGCAATTGAATAACGAACAGGTTTATGATTAAAGTATGGATTTGGAATAATTTAGCAGATAATAAGGTTAGAAATTGAATAAATGAATTAGGACACCACATGCAAAGATTCGATAGCGGAAAGAATCGGTTTTAATATTGATTGATTAAGAAAGAAATCCAAACTCTAAATTCTGATAGAGAAACTAATCTAGATACATAACGCGCAGATTTTAGAACAAAAAAAAAAAAAAAAAAAAAAAAAAAAAGGAAAAAAAAAAGGAAAAACCAACTGTTTTCAGTAATAAGTTATTGTTAAGAGTATTGAGCTGATTGTCATTGTATTGAGCTCTAAAACGCATAAAATTTTCTTTTGTTGGCCAAGATGCCAATTTCCAGATGTCGCTAGTATCTTTACTGATATGTATTCACAGATTGGAATTTTTTTCAACTCAGCCAATTCCGCAGAAATCTTCTAAATTTAGATAAAGCTCGCGAATTTTTCATGGCACAACCATCACTGATAGAAATCGATCTTCCAGTTCGTATATGTGATGATACACATGGTCAATATGGCGACCTATTACGAATCTTCAGTCGAGGCGGTTTTCCTCCTCTTGCCAATTATTTTTTTTCCTGGGTGATTACGTAGACCGAGGGCATCAGAATCTCGAGAATATCATATTACTGTTTTGTTATAAGCTTTGCATTATTACCTATGGTAAGAAATGTCTTGGTTTTGCAAAGATTCATGAAGATGATAAAATCTGCAACAAGTGATGGAAGGCAATACTCAATTAAAGCAACTAATAAGTACACGGAATCAATTGGAATGCTTAAATAATTTTTGACGAATTTATTTGCAATATTTGAAATAGGCAAATAAATATTGAATGATTCTATCACTTTTTTCAGTCAACTATTCTCTTCAGGTTTTACAATAATGATGAAAAAATTTAATGCAGATGAAGTTTCCAAATAACTTTTTTTTTCACTTCGCGAAAACCACGAATGTGCTAATGTTAACCGGGTATATGGCTCTTATAAGAAATGTATGCGCCGTTTTAATTCAGTTCAGCTATGGCAGACATTTCAAGTTCAGGAAATTTAATTCATCTAATTCTACATATTGTCTTTTCACACTGTTTTGGAACTATATTGGAAAAACTACTATCTAAAAACTGCTCAAATTAATCAATATTCAGTTTTTCAAGATGTTCCGGGATAATTTCAGAAGAATTGAAAGACACACCCGGCTACTCCAGTATATGTTCTGTCAACTAATTGATTTAAATGATTTAAATTGAAATTATGAGTGATGTAGAGAATAAGATAATCCAATCCGATTTGTGCAAAGATTCTTGATCGCTTAGCTCGTGCTTTTGGAAGGTCCGGTATGGCTGGTAATTAAATAATTTTAGTTTTTAAATTAACGGTTTCAAAAAACGTTTAATTGCAGGACACGTTCCAGTGCACGCCATTCTTAGCATTGGTTGGCAAGCGCATATTGTGCATGGGCGGTGGTATATCGCCACAACTGAGAAGTCTTCAGCAGTTACGAGAAATCAAACGACCGCCAGATGCCGTAGGACCGTCTCTGGAAATGGGTTTATTTTAGGCAGATCCGATGATAAATATGAGTGGATTTCAAGTAAATATACGAGGTGGTTCTTTCGGATTTGGAGCTGATATTTTGGCTGCAATATGTAAACAATTGAATATTGATATGGTGAGAAATTCTGCTTTGATCATTCCACAGCAATTTGAGTAAGGAATGATAGAATGGATAACTTGATAATTTAGAGCAATGTTTTAATATAATAGCTCTTTTTGACTTCCTCAAATAATTCCATGACGAGTAGCTCGCACAAGTAGCTCGTGCTCATCAAGTAGTGCAAGATGGATAGGAATTTTTTGAAGCTCGTAAATGTGTCACCATCTTTTCGGCACCTCATTTCTGTGGACAGTTTAATAAGGCAGCAGCAGTAATGTCTGTGGACCCAGAATCTTTAATGCTTATTCCAGATTTTGAAGCGGTCATGGGCCGAGCTGTAGCAAGAATTATACTGACTTCCATGGGATGGTGCTTCCATGAGAAAACAAAAAAACATATAGTGTCACTTGCTGCTGTCTATTTCAAAAGAATTTTTTTTTGCAGTATTAGTTTTGGTTGGAATTGGAACAAAGTAATTCTAAAATCACATGGTCAGCTAATATTGTACGAAATTCGATTCATTTAAAAATTTCGGTTGATTCAATAAACCATCTTCAATTACATAATTCCTCCGAATTATTGATTTACTTGAAGATTTATATTATTTTGTCTTTCGTCGCTTTAATTTACATGAAATTAAATTTCTCGATGCCAACATTCCACTTACCGAACTGATGTAAATGTGGTTGAAGCAACATTGATATCATTTATTACTTGAGTGATTGACTGGTGTGGTGGTACGTGTTGAAGTCTTCATTTGCAGATGTATTTAAACTTCATTAAAATAATGATGCTTGTGCTGATGATCATCTCCGAGGTATTCTACCTCAAATTTTTAAAAATTTATTGTTTGATTTATGAATATTTTGGCTGAAAAAATTGCAGTAATGATCATTTGACTTCTTAATTTCTTATCTAATGATTCTAGTGAATTTCTTCGTCTCTGGGATAAACGAAGATGTCGATTTTATCACTGTTCGATATCTTGAGATTTTTAGATGAATACTGGTCATCAATGTTATTTCAATCTCACAGCTTTAATAGGAAATGCAAAACTATGAATGTTTAGATATTGATTTCTGACAACGACTCCAGATCTTTCAGGAAAGATTACGGAAAAATGCGGAATTATTCGTCAGAAGTTATGTGGATAAAAAGCACGTTTCCACATTGATCGGTAATTTTGCAGCAGTGGCAGAAATTGTCACAGATCATAAATTACCAGTACCTGTAAAACGTTCCAAACGACAACTTGCTGAAACAAGTATTTCTGCTGAAGCAGAAATAAAGTAAGCCACGATATCAATTCAAACAATAATTAATTTTCTGCTAGAGTAAATGTCTTGTCATTAGACCAAGCCTTCTCTGACGAATATAGTTTGACATACTTTAGAGCATACTCTACAATTTTGACAACATCAGCAATAGTAGCATCGATGATAACATTCGTTTGTCTAATCATCATGCTGCATATTTTTATCTACATGAGATGGGGCATCACTCGCCAGCTTATCCTTTTGAATGCTAAGGTTTATTTTTGATTCTTATATTTGATTGAGTTGGAGATTTCCCTAATCAGTCACTCATCACAAACAAAACTGCTTGTTTCAAAATATACTAATAGGAAATACAACTCAGAATAAAAAGTAGTTGGGTGGTGTGAGGTAGAATGAGATTAATTTTTTTCCAAGAAAATTTCTGGATACTGCATAAGGTATGTGCGTTGGAATCACGTCTTGGAACGCGCCAATTGTCGGAAGAATTGCAAAGGAAACTATGTGAAGAAATTGGTGTCACATATGGAACCATCCAAAATGAACGACAGAAATTCGCTCAAGAAGTCGTCAATGGTATTTCTAAATTTTATCATTTCACTCTTTTACTTTCACAAATATGTTTTCATTTTTTTTGTGGCTTTATGATTTCTTTAATAATTATAAAAAATAACTTTTTCTAGATGAGTACTTTATATTAATCAATCGATTTTTTAATTTTTAAATTTCACTTCGTCATGAATTATTGATTTCAGTAATTTGCGACCAGTAAAGCTCCCGAAAATCTTTGTATCCAATTCCTATAAAATATAGCTATTGATTTCAGTAAACTCTTCCATTGTTTACGAATAAATGAATTCTTTTCCAGCTTTCAGCGTTACCAATTTTATTTGAAAAAACCTTTTGCTCTCGAATAACTGTTTCAGCAATAAATTATGTCAGAAATCATGAAATTAAGGACTAATTCCTGCATAAATAAAATGTAGGTATTTAAATTTAAATTTTTATTTCTTCAAATCTCTGCAGATGAAAGAAAAATGGCTGAGGATGTAGTAAAAGCAGAAAACGAGCCTCAATATGAAACAATGTGTGGTATAGGCGATGAAGTATTCACTACCAAAAAAGGCAGTATATTTATTGTTTCTGAAATACTGAATTTTTGTTCAATTATACGACGATAAAAGAATCGAAATACTTATAATAACTGAGAAAATCATAAACTGCAATAATATTTTTACAGAAAAGAACGGCTCTAAACCAGGTGCAACTATCGAAAAGTCAGCCGAAGGTAATTAATTCTTCAGAGATTTTTAAAAACATCTTTAAATTAAATTTCGAATTTGATGAAATTTTCAACTCAATTTCCTAAATTCCACAAAATTTGCAGAAAATCATTATGAGAACGTACCAAAAGGTTATCCTTTTTATTTTATTCTATTCAGCAAATTAGCTTTTACACAATCTGAGTAAAGAATATTATCAAAATGATTGCCCTTCTTTGTTTCACCATAGTTCCCACTTTCATGCTGCAAGTTTGGGTATATAAATCATTTCCTAAAATAAGTAGGTAAACATGTTAAGAAATACATTTTCATTTCACAACTTTTCCACTAATTGACCAAGTTAATGCAAGAAGAATATTATTGTTGAAATAGTTCCGTCGAATTTATAGGAATTAAAAAAGAGAATTAGAAACGAATCTTTCTATTCACTCTTTCTAATCGATCGATATTTCTGATCTAAAATTATCATTACTAAGCAACAGGAAAGTTGTTCGAATCAGAAAAATTAAAGAATACTTATAATCGCAATTTTAGAAGCAGAACAAGAAAAGAAACCCGTTACGACGTGTTTTGAAAATTATATTCTGCTAATCTATTGCCAATATATATTTCAGATATATAAAATTAGGAATACCACAAGCTGACTAAAATTGTTTCTAAGAGGATTTAAAAGAGTATTAAATTTTTATATATCACTAGAAAGAATCTTGCAAATAATTTTAAGAATCTAAATAGCATCCCGTCAATTTTTCAGCAGATAAAAAAGCACCAGTTGAAACTTCAAAAAGTGAGCTCTTTATTCTGTTATTAATTTGATTGAAATTCAAACTTATTTTCAATTAAAAGAGATAATGGGCAAAAAAAAAGTGCACAAAATTTTGAAACTAGCAAGTGGGATTTTATTGCAATACTAGATAATCAGAAGTTTGCAGGACCAACAATGGCATCAACACAACAAATTGAGATTAAAGGCTAGACCCCTTTGATTTGAATTAAAAAATGAAATTCGTTGAAATAAATATTTTTAGCACTTTTGCTGAGGTTGAAAGAATGTTAGCATAAGTGAGAGAAGAGATGATATAAATGAATTTAACTGAAATATTTGAAGAAACAATTTTGAATTAATATATTTAGCTTCATTTCATATTTGCTTCACTTGAAATCATAGAATTATAGCACCAACAATTGGTGGTATGGTAGAGGAAACAGACCCGCAATATCAAACACTTGTTGGCTTGCATAACGAAAAAATTTTCCCCGAAAAAAAAGGTAATTTAAATAATATAGTTCAGACAATCTAAATAAATCCTATTTAATATCGTCAAAGCTTCAGTGTATTGCTGCCGACGGAAACTGAATTCAGAACTGTAATCTTCAATTTGTAATTATGACTATTTCATGAAATAGAATTTATAATTATGTCATATTGTATATTCACATCATTCGTATTTGATAAGCTCAACTTTTTTTAGAATGAGTTGACTTGAATTTGAAAGACTCGTCATAATTATATAAATTCTATCCATGATTTGCGATTTCTTATTTAGAATTACGCAATTCTTACTTGCAGAAGGTGCAGGAAACACAAACAGTTAATTTTCTCTTCATTTTTTAATTTTTTAAAAGAACAAACAAAAATAATAATCTTCCAGCTTGAGAAGAACCAAAGAAAGACATCTGAATTTATACTTTTGTGATATTTTCAAACCGGAAAAAATATGGTCGAAAAGAACCTGTTTTAAAATCTCGTTCCCTTCACAGTGTCTACATATTCGTTTTTTCTCTATCTTTATATAATAGCGATCTGAATAATTAATACTGAATTTAAAAAGAACTGTCGTGAAACCAGTCCTTCTTGCTTGTTAATACATCTTCAAGAAACAAACAGTCATCTAAAAATAAATAACACTATGTGCATGTTGTTGTTGACATATTTGCTTATTGCCTATCAACATTATAACGCAGCCAACTGCAAAATACAAAAAAGATGAAACTAAAAAAACTTGTAAATAAGAACGGAAACAAGAGGTGGACGATGCGATAAAATAAAAATTATATGAGATGAAGAAATACATACCGGAGATGCCGCAATCCCCTCTGCTTCAGAAGTCCGAGCAAATGGGAAAGTTAATCGAGAGCAAGACAAAAATATTCACCATGGTTCAAACGTTCATTCAATACGGGTGGGATTTTTGTGTTACATTCCGATACTTAATTTCGCATGGCTGTAACTTACGGACGATCAGATCTGTTTTCAGTAGTGGAGAATGTTTTGGTTGCAAAAAAGGAATGAAGGGTTGGGAGAAATGTTGTTTAGTTATTTCTGTTCAGTAATTTCTCCCGGGAGATGTTGGGAGAATAGTCGGTGAGGATATTTATGTAATCCTTAGTCTGCATTACTTATAACCAGTCTTTTCTTTCCCTTGTTTCGCTGCAGTTCATTTCACTTCCACTTGTGCACATCGATCATTCTCCTCATCGCTCATAATAAAATGCTTTAAAAACTTTTATTGAAATGCATAATATCTTGAAGTTCTTAATGATTTGGCAACTTCTTCTAGTGCTATGGAATTCTTCATTTTTTTTTTTGAATTTTTTTAAATAATTTTTTATGGGCAATTTCATATATGAACTACGCTTAAAAGAAGACGTGCTTAGAAAATATTTAATCCAAAGAAAAGCGGTATGTCTACTGGAAGCATAAATATAAAGTCTCGAAAACTTGATGAAGCAGTACATGAAGGATGGCTGATGAAGAGAGGCGAACATATCAAGAATTGGCGACCAAGGTAAGGATGATATTGATTAGTATTGAGAAGATTTGTGCTGTATATGGTTTAAGAATTTAATATTTGTAATATTTTGCAGATATTTCGTTCTTTTTAAAGATGGTGCATTGTTAGGATTCAAAGCTAAACCAGATCCAGACCAGCCACTTCCAGATCCGTTGAATGATTTTACAGTTAAAAATGTTCAGGTATCTAGGTGTCATTTCTTCTGGATTTTTCTTTGTTGTTTTTTCACCAAAAAAAAAACGAAAAAAACTTTCCGTATTATCATCTACTTCAGCAGTGGTGATTCTGAGAATTGACGAACTCTGTTTTATTTTGAAATTCCACTATTATTTAATGATCAAGATTAACCATCGTTTTAATCAGCACGTCAAGTGCAATTTATTATATAAGTTCAGAACAAGATTTCGTCAGCTAATAAGTTTATTTTCAATGTAAGCTGTGGAATTATTCAAGAAATTTACTTGGGCCAAGGAATCATAAGAATTTTCACAAAGGTTTCTATTTTAGTTGATGAAAGTGGAGAGGCCGAAACCAAACACATTCCTAGTTCGCGGTCTCCAGTGGACAACCGTCATTGAACGAATGTTTAACGCTGAGACTGCCGAAATACGTGAGGAATGGATTAATGCAATAAAGGTTTCTTTTCATTCGATTTACGTGTGCATGAAATAGTTGTCGAGATTCTTTGTTTAGTTTTTATTGTCTAGTTAGATTTATATCAAATATTTAGATTGTTTCGGATTCGCTCAAGGAATCGGAATCCGTAATGGATACAGAAATGTTGGAGGACTCGAATATTCTATCAGAAGTAAATCGTCAGACGACAATTATGCATGAACAACTCAAAATGTCGATGAACAATGGAGGACGTGACATGATGAGTATGGCTGATGCTGCTGAAGCTGCGCGAAGAGATAAAATTGTAAATTTTCTTTAATTGCTATAATTTTTTCGAAAGATCATCAATAATATTATTTACTTAAGAGGAAGAACAGTACTATTAATTATGCACCATTTCATATTTTGTTATAATACGCATTGTATCAGTAAAATTTTTTTCTTTTTTTTTGTGTCTGTAACATAAATATTCAATAGAAAAGCCATCAATAATGAATATATGCATATTAGCTTAATTCTTATTAATCTGTTAATTATTCATTAATGAAAATTTTATAAAATCCGAGAAATGTGCTTTATTAATTAATGTTTTGTGCACACAATCTTTATGTTCCTCAACAAAGCTAATAATATGAATACATTCGATATTCCTTGTAATTCTATCTGCTGTAGGTTCTGATGAAGATGATTATATTAGATTATTCAGATTGGTTCTGCTGATATTTCAATTATTTCTCATTGCAGTCTTTAGAAGATTTCGAATTTCTGAAAGTGCTGGGTAAAGGTACTTTTGGTAAAGTTATCTTATGTAAAGAACAACGGACAAGGAGGCTTTACGCAATCAAGATATTAAAGAAGGAAGTCATTATTCAAAAGGTCTGTCATTCTTTTCAGTTTCAAAGATTTGCAGCTGTTCAAGTTGTTCTAGATTTATCTTCGTATTTAGCAAATGTTGAAATTATAATGTTCTTTGTAATTTTGCTGGCATTATCTGAAAGTTGGATGTATATATGGTATCTTGAATGTTGTTTTCAAGAGGATATAACCGGAAAAATGGTAAGCCTAGTAAATGTCGAGTAGTTACTATTTTCAGGATGAAGTGGCACATACCCTAACGGAGAATCGAGTGTTACAGAGATGCAAACATCCATTTTTAACTGTTAGTATATTTTGACACTTTTTTTTATTAAAGATTTTTTACGTAAGATATATTTCAATGGCCATGTATGTGTTTTTATTGCTTAGAATGTGGAAAATTCCGAATTTTGGTTGATTCTATTTTGCCGCTTCCAAGTTTCACTTTTTTAAATTATTTTCATGTTCCACTTTTTTTGATTTGCTAAGCAAATTTTTTCTTAGAAATATTTCTATAACTGAGAAGTATTCGAGCATGATTGTTAATACTAGTTGCCTGTGAGCTGGATATTGAATCGAATAGACAATTATCTTGTAGAAGCTAATTTTCGATTGGGATTTCTGTCTCTTACTTTTCCATTCACTCTTCTTTGCTTTCAAGATTGACAAGCAGTCTTGCATTTTTCTTGCTAGTAAACGAGACTTTTCTTAATGTTTAAAGCTTTCTTTAGTTTGCTGCTCGTGATTAGGGTTTTTCAGCTCAAAAATTTCATAGAATTGTTTATCAATTATGCAATTTTCTACATGAAGATAAAATATTGGGGTGTGTTCCACCACCCTGTCCTTTGTGATTTTCTCATATTTCATATCATTTTAATCATTTAATTTTCTCTGGGATATTGAGAATTCTCCAAACTGACCTCGTCATTTCTCTGTCAGTTTAGTCTGGAGCAGAGAGAAGAAAAGGGAAAATTCTTTGAACGCTAAAACGATTTCCAGGAAAAGTTTTCATTTAGTATCACAGGAATGTTATCCTCTGTCTGTGCAAAAAAACTTTGCTGCGTATGTTGTATTTGTTTGTTTTAGCAGCTGAAGTACAGTTTTCAAACGCCCTTTCATTTATGTTTCGTGATGGAATTTGCGAATGGTGGTGAATTATTTTTCCATTTGCAACAAAATCGAATCTTTAGCGAAACAAGGACGCAATTTTATGGCGCGGAGATTATTCTTGCCCTTGGTTATCTGCATGAACAATGCATTGTTTATAGGGATATGAAGGTTAGTGCTTCACATCCTTTTGGAGTGCACACAAAATCTCTTTCATCCACAATTTTTCCACTTTTAGATATTTGTATTGATTTTTTGTTCTCCTATGAATTCTCTCGCTTTATTTCCTCTCTTTTGCTTACGTAGTTTGTATTATTTTATCGAATATCTCGTAGGCATCTTATTGCGAAGCATTTGCGCAGACTAAATGGATAAATTTCTGAATTTATGGCTTGTATATTTAGATGGAGAGAGACGAATCGAATTACTGGATTTACTTTTTATTTCTATTTCCTTTTTTTTTTTTTTCTTAAAGGAATGTTCGCTGAACATTATTTTTCGGGTATTTTGCCTCTTTTCTATTTCGGCTAAAATTTTCATACTTAATGATTCAGATCATCTGTTATTTATAATTAAGTACAGTACCTCTCTGAAGAAGCCAGATATTCATGGAAAGTTGCGGACAATATTAGATAATAGGTTTAAAGTGTTCGAGAAGGAATAATCTAATCTAAGATTATTCAAAAAATTTCAAGCCATATGTTCAGTTTGTTGCATGAATCTCTACTTCTTTTTTGAACAGTTTTATAATTCTTGCATGCTTTGATTAGTTTTCACGCACTAATGTCACTAATTGCACTGCTTGTTTCTCTAACTCGTAAGTTATTTAGAAGTACTGAAATTTCATGCTTTAAATATATTACCTTGCCCTTTTTGCAAATTCCATGTAGTATATCATTATAATTTTTGTTTTTAACTTAAAATTTTCCATTATTTTTATTTTGTTGCTCTTGGAAGCTGTAGAATGGGTTAATTTCATTCATGACTTTTTTTATTTTTTATTTTTATTTTTTTTACGAAATAAGGATATCATGTTGGCCATCGGAATTTCACATTTCGGCACCGAAATCATCAGAATTCTAAATGAAAACTTAATTTTTCCATTCTTTTAAAATTGATTCATTGATTTTCGATAATCTTTCTCTTATCAAGAACTTTTGAATACCAAAAATCCAAAAAAAATATCGGGAAATGAGAAATATATGATTTTTTTTTTGATGAATTTGTCATGGAACTATTGCGAAAGTGAGAAAAAGCAGTTTTGTGTAGGAACTACGATATTCATTTCAAACCAACGATCGACTCTGTTTTGTTATGGAATTTGCGATTGGTGGCGATCTTTATTATCACTTAAATAAGGAGGTACAATTAAAAAAAGCAGGATTCAGTGAATCACGAACTTGCTTCTACGGTGCTGAAATTGTCTCCGCAGTTGGCTATTTGCACGCCAATAACATTATTTATCGGGATTTGAAGGTTTGCTGCTGTTATAGAAGAGGCTGAATTAAATGCACACAGTATATTCCAAAAGCCTGCAAGCGAGATGAGATACTGTATTTGACTGATTACATTAAAGCCTGTGTTTTAAAAAATAAAATTCTGGATATTTCAAATCAGTTTCAGAAATTCATATATTTAAATCTTTCGCTTTGACTTTTTCTTGATTTCTTTGTTCGCATGTAATTACCGCATGTAGCTTAGAAAACGCCAATTTTCATGTTCGGAAACAGGAAATGGTAAAATATTTTAAATGATGAATTCCAGCAATAAGATTTGGATGCTGAATTATTACGTTTTTCCAGTGTCTACGCATTGATTTATGCTGCAAAACCTATGCTGTTAATGCTTTGCTGTCTCAAATTCCTTAGATATCTAAATAATTCTAAATATGACTTTTCAAATTTTAGTTAGAAAATTTGCTTCTGGACAAAGATGGCCACATAAAGATAGCTGATTTTGGATTATGTAAAGAAGACATATCGTTTGGTGATCGAACAAGGACTTTTTGTGGTACACCAGAATATTTGGCTCCTGAGGTAACATTATTATATAAATCTTAATTACTATACTAAAATGCGGTGTGTCTTGGAGAAGTTAATTAACTATTTTATTTCGGATTGTTTTTGTTTCGAAAGGATTTTTTTTTTTTTTCAATTTTTAGGTACTTGAAGATAATGATTACGGGCGTGCAGTAGACTGGTGGGGTGTCGGTGTTGTGATGTACGAAATGATGTGTGGTCGATTGCCGTTTTATTCAAAGGATCATGAAAAATTGTTTGAATTAATTCTTACCGGTACTATACGATTTCCATCCAAATTAACTGTGCCAGCTAGAGCTTTGCTCACTGGATTATTAGTCAAAGATCCGAACCAAAGGTGGGATAAAATTTTCAAATCACTTTTTATTTAATATATCTTGTTTTCGTGAACCAACATATTCAAAACCAGACATCCGCACACAAAACAAATATGTCATACAGCAAAAATAACATAAAGTTAAGAAAATGCCAAAAAATTAAATTTCGAATAAGTTTATCTAGACTTTAGGGAGCACTTTTTTTTTTGGATCATAGAAACAATCAAAAATGAGTTTTTAAATTCAATCTGAAGTTTCATTCTTTAATGCTGATCAGTGTAATGAAATTCGAATAAGTTAATCTAGACTTGGTGGAGGACCGGATGACGCGCAGGAAATTATGCAACACGATTTTTTCAATAATATCGACTGGGAGAAGTTATACCGGAAAGAAATCACTCCTCCATTCAGGCCAAACGTGCAGTCGGATACTGATACCTGTTACTTCGATAAGGTTATTCTTCATCAGTTAAAGTAGTAATATTGGTCAACGAAGCAAAACAAATCACGAAGCTATTCAAAAGACTTTTTAATGTTGAAATAAAACCTCTGCAGAATATTTATATTAAGACAAACAGAATGTATTTATATTTTCCCAATTAATATTAAAATTTCTCCGATCGTTTTAAAAAATTAAATATACCTCAAACTTGATTTCAGTTACTGGAAGTCTTATTTTCAAATATTTATATACGATCCTTCTTCTATCTTTTTCTATATTTTCCTTATATTATTACTATTTGCAGGAGTTTACTCAAGCTCCAGTACAACTTACCCCACCATCAGTTCGTTCAGGACCTTTGGATACGGTTGATGAACTGGATGAAATGCAAAATAATTTTGTGCAGTTTTCTTTTCACAACGTGATGTCATCTCCCTTACGAGATGTCAATGATGCAATGGACGCACTCGAATAATAGCTACCGCATTAAATTTACTGAAGAACTGGATGAAATGCAGAAGGAATTTATTTTCCAAGTAAATTTCTTAGGAGGTTTTTAAATTTACTTGGCACCACACGTTGCAAAATATTTTTCTGCCTTTGTTATATTTTATTTAGTGGCTCGTTAATTGAATGATTTTACTTGCAGGTTCCAAATATATCAAAAATAAGATACATGAAGATAATTTTGAATTTCAAAAGTTTTTTTACTCGTATATGATTGTACAGGAAAAGTATTATGTTGGTGCTGTATTTTTTTTTTTTTTTTTTTTTTTTTTATTTTAGATTTCCTACTTATTTGATTATTGCTATCATTGTCTGTAACATTTTACGAAATTTCGCGCTACACTTCCCTCAAGAATTTATATTTTCTTTTTCACTGTATTTCTGTACTTTATCTGGACAAATTTTTTTATTTCTGATATTTTATGTTTTTTCTCTCAAAAAATTTATTGAAGTATAGGATTTTCAACAGTTCTGATTTCCGTGAAATTTTTTAAGTTTAGTAGTTCTAAAATCTTAGATATTTAATTCTGAGGTGGCCATTGGATATTAAGGTATGTATTTTATGACGATTTCATTTCGTGAATCAACTGTTAATGGTAGAGATTTGTATGTACTTTTTGTGCGATTTTTTGCTAACGTTTCGTATTTTCGTATTCTATTTATCTTTGTTTTTGTTCATGCTTGTGTTCACTTCATTTCTTTTTTTTAGATTTACGCACATATAATGTCGGTTTCCTTGTCTTTTACATTTTGTTGAACTAAATCTGTACTTATTTTATCTGCAAAATGAAATACGGACGTTTGTCGGTGCTGTTTTCTTTTTTTTTTTTCCTTTTTTTTTCTTTGTAAGATCACGCAGATTGAGTGACAACCTTGACTATTTGTTTATCGTTAAGTGTTCCACTCTGTTTATGAAGAAGTTGAATGAGGAGTGATGAATGATACTTCTTGTGGGTTTAGGTTATATTTTGGAATAAATGACATGGGAAAATAGAAATTAGCATTTCTATGATTCTATGATAGCGAACCTCTAATGGGATTAGAGCAATCCTTGTGAAGATTAGGGTTAAAATCAGGAAATAATCATTAAATCTTTCTAATGCCAGATGATTGACTAAATCGAGCAAAATTTACGATATTTCCCCGAGACGATGTAGTTTGTCTTTTTGTCGCAAAATTAAATTTCAGTTGCGTGGCACATCGGCCACATAACATCAGCCTCTGAAGTTTCATTTTAATGTGTCGCTGATTCCATACTTTTGCAAAAATAAGATATTGGACTAAAAGCGCTACTTCGTAATTTTATCACAATAGTGATGTAAAACTGCTGTGGAAATAGTGGAACTTATGAGGCAAGTGTAACGAGCTAATCATTTTCATCGGACTTAATATTCATGATTATAATACATTATTCTTTAATCAAAGTTTCCAAGTCACTACAAACCTATTGACTTTTTTGTTTGGTTTATTTTACGATTTTAATTCGAACTTCATTGCAGCATTCTAAGCTGCATTTATTACTAATATTAATCGTAATATAAATAAAGGGCGGCCCGATGGACTAATTTAAATCAACTTTTAATCTTATTTTTAAATAAATTTGGAATTTAAAATACTGAAGAACATTCTTCTTTTGACAAAATGAGGAGTATTTCATATTAGAGAATGAAAAGAAACTGAATTTTGTCTTTTACTCTGTCTGAATAATTCGAAGTAAGCAGTAAGTACTCCTTCCAGCAGTCTTGATTTATTATGTCTCGACATTTTCAAGCTGCTCTGCGACCATGTCTTTCATATAAAATAATAAAAATCTTTTCAAAAAAAACATTTTTATTTTCTTACAGAAAATGCTGCTTATTTTGTCGAATTTAAAAATGAGATTTAGACTTGCTAGCTTATCCAAAAAATGTGAATTTCCAATTCTTTAAATTTGAAACAAATCTCAAAATTATTATACCAAGATGCTACTAAAATGAGAACAAACTGAATACAACAATCACAAAAGTATCCTAAATATTTCACCTGCATTAATCCAATTGTGAATATACTAACTTATTGATAAAATTATTTTACAAAAGAGAATTGTCTATTATCAATAGCCGTAGACTCTCCGGTGATGATGACAATGATTAATTAATAGATATATGCAGATTTAAAACAACAAAAAGGAATTAAGATGTAAGTGTACAAAATGGCATTGATAAATTGCAACATGTTGATAAAAATTCTTGAGACCAAGCGTTTCTGTTTAGATTTTCCTGTGATTTCTGTGTTTGAAAATGAGCAAGCCATAGCTGTAATTTCTTACAAATTCATTCGAGACGACATCACTAAGAAGTTCTAAACTTTATTCACTAAAAAATCTTCAAATCGGACTTTACTGAAATACTGATTCTATTGCCCTACTTTTTCATTGGGAGCCAATGCTTTTAAAATAAAACACTTTTAGAACAATTGGACCTATATCATGTAAGATATCACCGATTTACAGCCTATAAAGCGAACAGTAGCGCAAATTGATGCCTTTATGATTTAAATAAACTTTAAGCTAAAATTTCTGCAAACTTACGTTATTTAGTGATTAGTTTATTTGCCCGTTTATTAGCTGACTCCACTCTCACTTCATTCGATTGAGTCTGCAATCATTACTTGAGTTTTTCTAATCTATTCATGAAGAAAAATATCTCTTGAGTTACTTTCCATGATGAATCTCAGAATTTCCAGTTAAGCGAAGCTTAGATGTGTTTTACTGTAATATTTTCCATTTTACCATTTGGATACAAAAATTACAATCAACGTACCTTCTCCTGTATACGATCCAACTGTCTGTTTTGATTGCTAACTTCTGTGCTCATATCAATTGCCATATTACGTAAATTACCAACCATTGTTGATACTTGCTGTACATTCTCGTCCATTTCATCTTCACGTGCATCGTTCGTTATTCTGCAATTTTCACTTTCTACTCATAAAGCGAAAAATTTTAGAGTTAAACTATTAATTTATTTAACCATCTATTGATTCTTTCGGATAGACGTTGCACTATCATATTGGATCTTCGTTTGAAGAAGAAAAATTTCTTCGTTCTTATTCAAAAGTATTCAAAATTCGACGTATTGTAGAAGATCTTTAAACTAGCCTGGAAAAAATTTTTAGGAAGTTCTCGAAGAAACAATTCAGAGAAGAAAACGATTATAATTTATTTCAACCGAATAAATCTCACAAATAATGGGAAAGTTTCTTGAAAATCAAGAAAAAAAAAAAGTTTACCATAAACTAAACATAGTGCTAAATGATGAATTAATCAACTACCGTGTAATATATCCACCCTGAGGGCCCATTCCGGAATCGCCAACAGTTATCCGAGGCTGGTCACTAATTACGCCTCCATCATCATCCTTTTTCCACGCTTTTGCATATTCTGAGTTTTTTTCAAAATCTTCTGTCCTGCAATTTTGATTTTGAAATTCTGCGAAATTATGATTTTATGTTTTATAAATGAATAAGTTTTATAGTGTATCACAGAAAATTGAACACGAGAAAATTTTATTAACTATTGATACAATACAAAATATTATAAGTTTTATCCCGCAGTGCAATTTAAGCAAATTCATTCAATTATGAATCAGAGATTTATGCGGGACTTCTTCTACACAAGCGCTCAAATAAACGACTAGTCTTTCATGTTAAATAATATTAATTACAGTCACTTAGATAGCAACAAATATTTGGTGAAAAAAAGATTTGATGGTTATAAAGTTTCGTTGAGTTAATTGGTAGTTCGTTAATCTTGTTTGGATAATTTTCATAGATTTTTAAATTGCGTTTAAATTAGCAAACAAATTCTTATTCATGATATTGGTCGTGAAAGTTTTTCAAAAACAAACTTGAAACATGGAAGCGTACATAAACCACAACACTTTTCCATGCCTTTCAAGTGTTCTTCCGCTTCTCGCATATCCTGATTTATGGTATCTAGACCACCTTCGACACGTTCCAGCTGTTCTGCAATCATATCTTTCACATGAAATAATACAATTGATAATTTGATCTTTGCATAATGTTGTTTCCGATTTATATATATTTGTATCAACTGTAACCATTGATATCTTTCCTTCTTATCTGCTGTGTTTGTATACCCTTATTCTTCATCTCCCAGCTATATTTTAATTTATAACTCAAATGCTAGAATTTAAATTAAAAATAGGAACGACAAATTGAAACATGGCGAAAACCGACTTCTTTAAAAAAAAGAGTACATAAAAGAGTACCTCCTTGATCATCCAGCATCACAAGTGTTTTAATACCTGCTTCCTTGCTCTGAAACCATTAGTTTTATGAAGCGTATATCTCATTTTTAACGAAATTAAAATTCTTTCTCTAGATTTACTAATTTTTGCTTCACTGCTTTTAGTTTAGAACTCTTTTTGCAAAATTAAACTCTTCAGAAAAAGTTTTTTAACTGGGAAGTATTAATTTTAGCTCTCTTAATTAGAAGTCTAGAATTAGAACCAACAACTAATGGAAATGAATAAAATATCATTCGCTTACAAAAAAAAAAAAAAAAAAAAAAGAACGGAATAGATATTCAAATTAATTTAATCAGAATAACAATTATTGATAATTTTTTATGCAACATGATTCGTTCACCGAACATAATAGCATACCTCTTCACATAATTGTAACATACGCCTCGTTGCTTCCAAAGACTGAAATATTTCAAAAATTTTTTTTTTGTTTTTAGGAATCTAAGATGTGAAGCAACCAAATATAAAAATAAAACTATGAAATGGAAAATTTACAAAACTTACAACTTACAACTGATAAAGTAACTTTCAGTTTTGTTTAAAAGCTTTAAATATATTATAATCACATTCATATTGTAATCATAATGATCTTATCGTGTTGACTTCTTATCAACACTTTACTAAAATTTCAACTTCTTCATATATCCATCATTCTCTTCTTCCACCCCTTGCTGATTGAAATGTCAAAACATACAATTTTCCATGTTCAAAAGATCCATATTTTCAAATCATAAATGAGATTGAGCGTTGTTATCGTGCACTACTGGCAACAAAATTTTATTAGATTCTTAGCAACATCAGCACTCGATGGATAAAATGTCAACAAGAAATTGGAAAAAAGGTTCTTTCTCCCAGTCGTATAAATAATCAGACAGAACCACTTATGACAATAATTAGAAGTTAGCCAGGCTAAATCGAACTATACTTAGAAAGGCACAATTTTCACAAAGAGATACTTATCTATCTCATCTCTTACTAAATTGCATATAATCTGGTGAAGAAACGACTGGATCAGTCTGTATGACGTGCACATCTATATAAATAAAAATGTAAATGTTTGCTGCGGCTTTTGACACAACTTTGCAAGTTCTTCACTAATTGCTTTGAAATTCCGAAACAATGTTGCATTCGAATAAGCGCGTATTTAAGAACTTTCGGAAATTTAAGATTTTGAACAAACGAACATTTACATTTTTTTTATATAGATCAGCTGGAGCTTCACGTGATCGGTCCAACTAGTCTATATTAAAAAATGTAAATTGTAATTAGGATTGCAGTGGTTGTACTGCCACAAAGTTCAATTTTTCTAAAATCCTGGCAAATAAGATATAACGAAATAGTCTAATCAACAGAAAATTAGATTTAAAAGAATTATGAAAGGAATGCGATAGAATGCTTTGCATAAACTTCCAACGCAATTATTTCCGATTTTTTATTCGTAATTTCAAAGAGATTTTTTTTAACTCTCTTCGCAACAGTCCAAACTTTCAAAAATTTCTTTGTTAACCGCTTTTATTAATTTTTTGAAAAATTCATTGAATTTTAGAAGATTTCTGATGATGACGAGAAATTTCGGGAAGGGCATCAACGAAATCCTAGATACTTTGTTGAAATATCTCGGTTCATCCTACTGCAAAAAATACTGTGTTCCTGTAATAAGCTTAAAATTTTAAAAAGTTCGCGCTTCAGTGAAAATGTGTTGTCTATTTATCTAAAAATTGTTTGGTCCATTTAAGCCTTAGGCATTTCCTACAGCTTGTATAGAGAAAGCTTTGCAGTTTATATAGCGATACAATTGTATACTACTACCATCTAATGTAGAAAAACGAATGTGGAAATTCTGAACGATGAAAAGAGGTGAAAAAAAGAAAATGAACAAAATCTTAAGATATGTATGCCACGATACTGCTTTTAAAATCAAAAACTAACTTTGCATGTTGAAACTCGTATTTAAAAATATGCAGAGATATGAATACATTATAACTCAACACGGCATTAGTTTTTTCAGCATTATGTTTTTTAGCTTTATTAATTTTAAAAGAGAAAAAATTAAACTTCTGAAATGTCAAATTTTTCATTTGTTTTCTCAAGAAATTCTTAGAGCAGTTTTCGCTTAGCAAATAGTGGGATGCATAAAAAATCATTTAGCTTTTCAGAATTATAAAAATTCAAACTTAAAAAATTACCGAAAAATCCATGTTCTAAACTTTGTTGAAATTGAATAGGGTGTAAACAATAAGTTGTATAATCGAATTTTGTAATTACTACCCAGTTAAGTATTTCTTGATAATAAAGCATTTAATGATGGAGTGAATTTATAAAAAGACAGACAAGCATACTTTTTCCTCTCCTTTGCGCATATTCGGTGGATATTAAACTGATTGCCTAATTTGATAACGATTAAATAGAAATAGTAAAAGACTCTATTAAAGGATTTAGATGAGTCTCTACCTTCTGTTCTGAACTACAAACAGTTGCACTTGCTTATTAATGATTAGAAGCAAAAGAATCTTTCTGATAAGACATATTATTCGCTTTCAAGTAAATGAAAAAAAGAATTTTTCTATTATTCTCTTTTGGTAATATTTCCGAAACTCAACCTTACTCAATTCATTTTATATCATCGTTTACTTTATAGTTTCTATCATTCAATTCTTATACATCGTTTTATATTTTGAAATCAGCTAATTTCAAACTTATAATTCGAAATTGACCAGGTACCAGTAGTTGTTCTTATAAATGAGATCTTTTCAGAATAAACGCTGTTAAACAGATTGTTACAGACAGAAGGATAAAAAAAAAACTGATCCTACAGTGATATCGACTTTTTTGAAAGATGAAGAGTTTATTTTATCACTGCTCTCTTTTTGTCATCATCAATAGCACGAAGATCGACTGAACTTCGGCGTGGTGTTTTCCCTCATATCATGTCATTGATGTGCAATTAGGAGGTAAATATAGCTCTACTGGGACCATCTTTATCTTCCCTGAAGTAGCTAATAAACAATTTTATCATAGATATCATAACACAATCTGTTAGCGGCGAACAGTAAAAAGCATCGCCACAAGAATTTTATCATCTTTTTCAATTATGACGAGTGCTCCATATTCATCTGACAGAATGTTCTGTCTTTTATGTCACCTCTTTTTATGGGGAATGAATGCTAACCATGGATATGCGTCAGATATTTTGAATCCTACTGGAAAATCAACAATAAGCAAATGATATAGTCTCAATTTTCACAAGATAATCATCTAATGGCAGAAATGGCTTTTTTTTTTTTTTTTTTTGTTTCCTTTTATCATCTATAAAAGAAAATGTAAAGAGATAATGATGCATTATGCCCATCATACTGAAATGTCCTGTTTTCTGAAAAAGACATTAGAATGTGGGTTAATCTTGAATTTTGTCACTGCATTTTTATGCTTTTTAATTCTCTTGAGATTTATCGATTTTCCAAATTACGAAAAGAAATTCTAGAAAATAATAGGCGATTATTATTTATTATTTATTATTATTATTATTATTATTATTATTATTATTATTATTATTATTATTATTATTATTATTATTATTAAATGTTACATAAATATGATATTATCTTATTTGCGTAGTACATTCATAACTACGATTCAGTAAAATGAAAAATTGTTGTTTAGTCGCTTCTTATCAGCATCATTACGAATTCTGTAATTATTTTAATTAAGCTTACTTCATCCGTTGTTGCATTCATTTTCAAATTAATTTCTTCCAGAGATTCTGGTATATCACCATTCGCAGTCATTTTGTCGTCCCTCCTATGTCTTCACAAAATACTATTTGTCGCTAACACTGAATAATTCTGTAATTTGATTAATTTATAAACATTAACTTTTCACTGCAATATATGGATTAGCATCTAGCAACGTTAGCGGCATTACGGTGTTCGGATATCCATCCAACGGAGAAACTGAATAATAATATTGGATGGTTATATTTGATTCTCAATGTTTGGAATATATTCGAGTACTCTGTCAGCAATATACTGTAACTCAGTGTTTGAAGTATATTCGAATACACTGTCAGTAATATACTTAAAATATACGTCACATGCCATAACACGTCATCATATGCGCATGCAAACATATGGCAGAAAGAATGGAATGATCTTGTTTACTCGATTTGTTTCCTCATGGACTACTTTGCTGAATTCCTTACTTATACTGTGAGTTAAAAGAATCTTTGCTATCAGAAAATTTCAAATGCATTAAAAATAAAATATAAAATGTTGGAATGACTACAGTATATCCAAATCATTTTATTCTTACTCCCAAATGACAGTTTTCAACAATAGTAGACGAAGAGTGAAATAGCTTCGAAATCAAAAGTAGTCAAATAATAGGTTCTCCAAAAAAAAAAAAAATGATGAGAACAAAAGTTATTCACAGATCCAGTTGTAGCTAACAAGCGGTTAAACTTTGCAGATGTATTAATTAGTTGCTTTCTTATTGAAGTATATTCTGAAAATTAGCCATTACTGAAATATTGTGCAGAAAAAAGGACAGTGTGATATGAAGCATTAGATGAATATTGAGAATTATTTCTGAGAGGAGCATTTTTAGCTGAAGAAACATGCTCAGTATTATTTTTATTTGAAAGAAAACTAAGCTGAAAGATTTTTCAAATATTTTCAATTCTCTGACCTGAGAGTATTTACATTTTTCTAACCTACGAGATCCAATTATTATTATCTTTTACTAAATATATATCGCTTAAGTAATTAACAACCGTCGTACATTAAATATGTTTTGCTGTTATATAAGAATTGCTCATTCTTGAATTTCAAAATCTAAGAAATCACTAAAAACATTTTGACTTGTGCATGAGGCTAACAAATGAATATTGCCTTTTGATAAGATTAGTCCCTCAATTTATTCTTTTCAATTTTGCCTTTATGTACATACATTTCTTTTCAATTTTAATACTATCGAAAGAACTGATTTTAAATTATCTTTCGCTGCCCCCGTATTTGTATTTCGGCTATCTATAATATCTACTGGAATGCCAGTAAAATAAAGTATATTCTTTTGCAACATGAAAAAGTATTGAAAAATATGTTTACACACTTTTCTCAAATGAATATGACACTACTTTATCGAAGAACAAGCTAGAACGCAATTAAATGCTTCCTCTCATTTTACATGATCGAAATTCCTACATGACTGAAAGCCGAAGTATGTATTCAGCGAAAACGCAAAAGCAATCTGAAAATAAATGTCTTTTGGAAGATTATTATCAAACATAACAACACATAATCTTTGTATCATTGAAAGGGCTTTATTTCAGATAGCATAAAAGTAAGAGGAAAAGTTAAAGATTTGGAGAGATTGTCAAAAAAAACATGAAATTTGTTTTCTTACATAAATTATTTAGATTTTGAATATTTTTGGAGTCATTACGGAAAATTTTTACAAATTTTAAAATTGCCATAATTACTGATCAAAAAATCAATTCGCTAGATACTTTCTAGTTCTCCTCAAAATAATTCTGAACAATATTTGAATAACTTTTGCGAAAAACTTACTTGTTTCATCCCAACTCTATGAACTGGAAAATAAAAGTCAAAATCTTTCGATCAATTATTGCCATAGTACAATTTATTTCATCAAGAAACAGTTAGTTTAATAAACCACAAAAATTCAGAAAGTAAGGATGAGAAATTTCTAGAATTCTTCTCTTTTTCACTGCGAAGGACTGATTCACTAAGAAGCTAAACGGATAAAAACGAAAACACAACATCTGATTCTATTACAATAATGCCCACTTTAATTCAATTAGAAAATTTTGTTGATGGGATGCATTGAAGAAAATCACTTTTATAATGCTATAACTACTTATAATAATTTGAATGACGCATTTTCAAGCCTTTTCAAACATTCATAACATCTTAAATTTGCATTTCTGGCAATTTAAAATTTGCAACTGCAACTTTTTTGCAAAAGATGGAAAATTAGAAATGGCGCAAAATGTTAAGTCGAATAAATTGATAAATATCCGAATTCTATTTCCAAGAAATAATACTACATTTTTGAAGGAGTGGATTGATTGAAGGAATGTTCTAAGCTTTGTCAAATGACACCATGAATATTGGTATAGTACGAGTATCATTTATCATATCTAAATAAGATAGCATATCCACTGCTTTAAGCGTGACGAAATACGAGACATTTTAAAAAAGAGAAACTCTGCACATTTTAAAAAGAGGAACTCTGTTCTTTTTTATTAGCGCAAAGACAAAATCAGTTAGACCGACATTAAATTGAAGTGGCCCCATAGATTTAAAATGAGACAATTGTAACAAAAAAGAATTCTTTACAAAAGACTGGACAGAATGAATCTCACAATTTGAGGCATATTTGACGAATGAATTTATCCATTATTCTACGATTGCCAAATGCACTTTATTTTGTCGTCAATATGTCGAGATGTAAAAAAACGAGTAGAAAAACTTCGAAATGCTTTCTTAGTCTGACCAATGAGTCTTCTTACGCTTAACTGACCTATTTATTCATATTCCGTTTCATTTGACTCTTTCATTTCATTTGGTTTATACATATTATTATTTCCTTCTGTTTTCAACATTTCATTGTTAATTTGTCTGTCAACTTATTCCATTTTTTATTCACTTTAATAGAAATCACATATTCATTTTACTTCTTGTTAGCAAATTTCTTTTTTAAATCAATTCAGGAAGAAGAAAGTCCAATATGATGTCAATCTGTACTTTGTTTGATGAATGTCATCTTATTGCAATATGAACACAATGCTTTACAAGTCTTTTTGGTAATCAACCCACTAGTGTACAGGATAGCGGGGTGGAATACAACATCAATTGGATGGAAAATACAGAAATAACAGAAAGCAGTAGTACATATTCAATGTTTGACATAGATCATCTCCTATTTCACAGTGAGATACATTTATTTGGATATCAAGCAACTCTTATCAGATCTAGGATGATGTTATATTTGTAAACGAATGATTAGAGGAATTATGGGACGAAACGTCTTCAACCTCTTCTCAAACTTTCAATGAGTATGACGTCCTGCTTGCTTGAATGAAGCATAGACATCGGATGTGTGCTCCAAATGGGCCATTTTTGGCAAACAGAACTGGCGCTGTGGGATAAACCAAACGTTGAATAAAAGTATAAGTCTTCTGCTCAAGCGTCGTCCATTCTCAGCGCTAGTTGATTTGGTCCTACCAAAAATGACCCCTTGCAACAAACATCCAATATCTATGCTTCATTCAAGCAAGCAAAACGTCATACCCATTGAAAGTTTGAGAACAGGCTGAAGACATCTCGTACCTTTCTCTCATCATTTGCTTTACCGAATCTAACAGCTTCATTACGTACTTCGGCTATCCTGAGGAAACTTCAGAAAGAACCAACTACTAAATACTGTTTCGCCCCTATATCGAAGTCAGCATTTAGATGGAAAAGTAACTGATAACAGAAATAAAATCCAGGAATAGGAAACACATAATAATGGCAAAAAAAAAAAACCTTCAAAAGAAAGTAATTTTATTTTATTTCTGTTACCAAAAAAACCAAAGGCAAATTAATAATCATAATAATAATAATAAAAATTTTTTTTTGTTTTTTTTTTCTTTGCTTTTATTTTTAGTTTTGACAATTTGCTTTATTTTAGGTGTTTGTTTATTTTTAGCTGAAGTTTGATTATACTCATGAAAAAACAATAGTATTCAAACGGAAGAGTAGCAAAACTATGCCAAAATTAAGGACCTGAAAATATAAAGGATTACGTCTGATTTCTGTTAGTAGAGTCAAGCGACATATTTTTAGGAAATGATTTTAGGACATTTGTACATCACTGATCTTGGTGGAACAATGGAAACAAAATAATGAAAAGTATGGAGGAAGCAAATAAAGTTATTGAATTTTTAAGCTGTAACAGACTGAGATCATTTCGGAATGTAAGCCTAGGCATTTGAAATGGACAATTAGTTGAAATATTTTTAAAGTAATCTCAAGCTGATGTTGAGAAATCTCTCGAAAGTTGATATTGAGAAAATTCGAAAATGAAGTGGCAATATAAGGCGACACTAGTTGGTATATTTTTTAAATCTGTTGCAATCATTAAAAGAAAGGAAAACACTTCTATTATCAGTCCACAATCCATGGAGAAAAATGAGTCATCATTGTTTAAAAAGATGCGTGGATACATTAGATGGTTAGTCCCTAAAATATTAAGTTCCATGGCATAAAATAACAAAAATCATAATTGTGCAAGATATCTAAAAGCATCAAAAATCAATGTTTGAGAAGGAACGGCAAATCTACTGGTAGTGTGCAACAGATGAAGTCTTCAAACATTAGTGAGAGGATAATCCAGATCGGCCTTTCTAGCTAGCTGACAGGAATGTGGAGGCTGGCTAGCTAGCTAGCTAATCCAAATTTGGTAAGCATGTAAGGAAAGAAGAGCAGCAGTTGAGTTTTTCGGCAAAAGATGACGAAAAAAAGGAACGTGTGCGATTTCCCATACTTTCTCTTTCGACAAGTCGTTCGTTGTCGTTCTTTTTAGTATATTTAACGACGAGTCTCTCTCGCCTAGCACTACGCTCTCTTCGACGGCTGTTTGTTGTTGAATAGTAGGACGATGACGACTATGGATGGAAAGCACATAACCAGAAGCCATAGATTCATTCGAGAGCCTATTAGTCCAGGCCTTCTCTCCAGCACACACTCAAACAGACCTAGCACTCCTTGCATTGCTTTGTCTGACGCACGCACACATTATCACTCCATGAATCGATATTATACTTAACTGAAATCTTGGAGAAGCACACGCAATTGCACAAAATCAACCAATCAATTAGATATTAAACGTATTTTGAATAAACATATATATGTATATATCGTATTTGGTCTTTTAAGCTTTTTTTTCCTCGTTTGCTTCTCCATTTCTACCATTGTCCAACAGGATATAGAACAAGCAATGTAATTTCCTTTTCCACTTTTACATATCTTCACAACATATTTCAATGATAGTAAATTTTGAATGTATGAATACTGCAAGCAAAAGAGGAAAATCGGTATAATAATGTAATGCCCAACGCATGATCAAGTTAATGATAAGTTAAATGTTGCTTCAATAATCAATTTAGTTCTAGTTCTACAAAATGCCGTTAATTACAGCTTTATCACAGAGAACATGAAGAACTTCGCTGAATATCTAATTAACACTTTACAATTACTAACTAAAGAATATTAGCTGTTTAAAACATAAACTATAGAAATTAAAAGGAAAATAATTCCCATAAAATTACAGTGCCCGATATAAATCAGTATTCCTAATGTTTTTAATGAACTTACAAAAAATCTTCGTTGCAAATGAGAACAGTGCTCCTCATTCGGGAAATCTGATTGAATAAATTATTGTTCCCATAAAGAATAAATAACATAATTAATAAATGAACTAAAAAATGAAGAAGAAATGTTAACAAACAGAACGGAAAGTTCAACAAATACAAGTTTCAATTAAGTAAAACCAAACCACCAACAAAATGCGAAAATCTGATGATGGGAAAAAAGAAAACAACCTAAAAACGAAAATATGAAAACATAAAAAGTGTTAAATACAAAGAACGTAATAGCATTATGAAAGTTCACGATGAGGGAAGCGATTCAATTCCTGTAATAAATTTGAAATCTTCCGGAAATAATTCTGCAGCACGAGGATAAAGAAGTTTATATGTCTGCTTAACCGTCACTTCAGCTGCACCCGCAATTTCGCCAATTTCTAAAAATTTAAATACAAGCCGTCTTATACACTACAGATTAACTATATGATTGCACTTTGCCAATAAAATAATCATTAAGTCGCTTTGTTCTCTAGTAAAACTTCTCATGTAAGCCATAATGGAAATGAAATTGTTGGTTGGTAAAAAGAATGCAGCTACAAGCTTTTCTTACTAAAAAAATCAGCCTTATTTTCCAAACATATCTTTTTTAAGAAATGTAACACTCTACTTCAAAACTCTATAAATAACATCAATATTTCAACTGGAATTTTTTTTAATGTGAAATATAAAATAAATGTAAAAAAAAAAAAGAAAAAAATGTCACAAATAAAACCTCTAGCAGTTTTTTTGTTGCTGGACGCTTGGCTTGCCATATATATCGCTGCTGCAGCTATAGATATCGGACTACGACTAAAACCAACCAATAGGAGTACTGTGATAGATTAGATCATTAAAGTTAATTCACAATAATACAGAAACATTTCTAAGAAACGAAATTGCCTTACCCAGCAACTAAATCCAGTTCGACAGCTTTTTTTGCTATTCGTGTTGCTGCAGCCTGAATACTATGTGGTAAACCCAAATTACCGCAGAATCGCGACTGAAAAGTTAGATAAATCGCTAATAAAACGGAATAGTTAAATACGGCTATTAATAGTATCAATTATGGTTTAACAAAAAGAGATAAATTTCGTAATGTAAGTCTTATTCTGCAATTTCTGTGTCATAAATATGTTTTAGTTCCTTCCTTACACATATGGGTTCATTGAACCCATATAGTCAATGCTTTGTAGAGAAAACAAGATTCTGCATAAATTAGTTAAAATGCTAATAATTGAAAACAACACATAGTAAGAGAGCGGAAAATTATTCATCATTAAACTGGCTTACATACAATTACGCCTTAGTATCTAAGAAAGGAAACCAAGAAAGAAATCCAACAAACTGACCATGAAATCTGCACTTGTTATCTGTTCCAAACTAGTTTCCAGTGATTTTATGATCAGTTTGAAGCACCTTCCTATTTCTTTTTTAGAAACACGAGAAGCGGCACAGATTTCTGAAAATCTCTCAACGATTATATTTAATTATTTAAGAATAATATACATAAAATATGAAATAAATGTATACTCTTATACGACAGTAACAAAATTAGTAATTTAATAACCTTTGAATGTACGTGGAACACCTTCTTTTCTACAGGCTATATATAAACATGCTGCTGCCTGAGCTTCGTTATTTTTACCTCGTAATGCTTTACTATCCAGAACATCTTTGAAAATTTTCGCGGCAGCATCCTGAATTCAACTGCATATAAATTATTTAAACATTTAGAACATATTTATATGATAAAAAAAAACATAAGTGCCTCTAGAACATATTTAACTGATAAAAAGAGAACATGAACACTACATAATCACAACTTAGAAACCTCAATAGATTTTGGGAGATGGATGCGTGCACTCATCTCACGAATTACACTTAAACCTTGCGACATCTGCCGATCCATGTTGTTCATATTCTTGCGTTGTGCATTTGCTAAGCTGTAAATAATAGAATTTATATGATAAAAATATAAATCAATCAGAAACAGAAATACTCAATAAAACTGTTAGATAAACGAAAATATTTCTTTCTGAGATGCACAAAATAATGACAGAAACCTTCAACTAGAAAAGTGATAAAATTCAGACCACTTTAATATTTCAATAATAAACGAAGATATGCAAATTGCCTGTGATCGCTTTCAGAACCACCGAAACCGACAGCAATAGACGTTGACAAATCAGCGCTTCCAAGAAGTGGATTTTCCGGTGCACCAACACGTGAAGGATCTGCACCAGACTTCTCATTACTGAATGATCGCCATTCTGTGCCCACATCCACCAGTCTTGAATATAATTTTCAAATCGAAATTTAATTACCAAATTAATAGTATTTTTCCTAACTTTAAATTTAGACGCTAATTAAAAAGTAAAATAACTAATTAAAACACAATGAATAGTTGATACCTGTCCCCTACAACTAAACCACATTCGGGGCAGATCAAGTCTCCAGCTCGATGGTCCTCCACCAAATGAGCACCGGGATGTATAGGACATTCCACCGACATCTTCCTGCAAATTGTTTTTTCTTCCTTTTTTTAAGTGACAATTTCGTTTACAACATTACTCATTTTTATTTTCAAATCTGTCAACAGTTAACTATCCTCTCTTCTTTCGCCCAAAAAAGCATAACAAGGATCTATCAAAAAAAAGCAGAACGATACTTTCCAATCTACTTTACGAATCTGGCACCTGAAATATGAATGGCAAGAGATGGTAAGGGATAAATAGCCGCTGCAGATCCCTATTCAAGTAAATCTCACAGACAAAAACAGTGAATCAATCAATTTCTCTTCATATCTTTACTACAAACATATAGCTGAACCCTACCACATGAACGGGTATATCTCGTCACAGAAATCAACCAATTCGATTAACAAATTGGTACCCTAGAGTATTAGATAAAAAACCTAGTTTTTTTAAAAGTACTTTTGACCACTTTACCATCAAATCAATCCAATTTCAAGTAAAGTAGGCCCCCCACCTCCTGATTCAACATACATTCAACGTATTTTTTTGCAAAACAGCTACATCGATAGAAAACTATGCTGATTTAGTAAGAATAACAATTTCGCCCGACCGTCCGATCGAAACATCACACATTCTTGGTCATACGGAGATAATGCAAGCATAATGATTTGAAAGGTGACTAATTTTTATGTTTCAGCAATCTTCAATCTTAATCCACTCTTGAAACTCTTCCAAGTTGAAATAGTGTTCATTCAACGTTATGCACCGACGTGCCAAGACATCATAATACATAATATATGTTACAAGAAAGATATCCTTTTCCTTATAAAATTGGATATTGTATAATTTAGAAAAACTGTTTGTTTTAACATTTTTATAAATAGAATTATGGTTTAGAAAATACTTTTTAGACCTGGAATAAATCTCTCTCATGATATATACTGATAAAATAATTACAGATATTCAAAACAAATCAAGAAATTTTCGAAAAAATCTTTATGCATCAATATTACCACAACCAGAATCCAACACGAAACAATAAACAAATGCTCATGAATGCAGTCTCTTTTTACTCTTAAACAAAGCAGTCAAGGATATATTGGCCACTTTGACACTCTTGAAACGTACAACTGGAATATCACCCACTGCATGACCTTTTCGACTAAGACCAGCTACTAGAATCTCATTATTCTCCTACAATAAAAATTTCTATACAAGAGCTGCATATTTATATGAGAAAGAAGGAGGAATGAAGGATACTTTCGTAAGTCTACACATTTAAAGCAGTAATGATATAGGCTGAGAAAAATTTTACCTATATCAACGTAAATCCAGATCAATGAAGATCCTACATTAACAGAACGTAGTGTATAACATGAAAATAAAATATTAAACATGCTAGATAACCTACCAATTACAGACAAACAAGATCATCGAATGTGGAAAAAAGTGAAGCAAAGTAACACTTCAATGAAGTTAAAGTAACATTATTCGAAATTGAGCTAAAATTTCAGTATTTCCATCCCTGATTAACTGAACACCTACGCACTTGCAACTAGATGAGTCCGGTTGTTCAGCTTCAACATCACTGGAAAAGAAAAATATATTTTTTTTTACCACATTTTTATTTTAAATATCATACCATGGAAAACATGAATGAAAGAAATACCGAAATTTTAGCTCAATATCCCAATGATCTCGTTGACAAGAAAGAACAGTCTCTTATCTCCCTATCCTTTTGAAGAGCACTTAGAATTTCATGCAATCCCTTTCGTTAAAAAAATTCGCAAAAAATCATGAAATCCGACTGTTAACTACTCCTTCTGCTTCAGGACTTTTCTTCAGTGATGTAAAAATATCTTGCGTGATTGTATATCAAGCATCGTGCGTTGAGAAGATAGGAGAAAAGAGATGGCATCTATTACTGAAGTGAAGATTAAAACATATGTAGACTTTTTCGAAGACGATGCCTTTGGCATGTGATGCTCGAAGTGGCCCTAAATTACGTCCCTAAATGAGCTTCTTTGTACCCTTTATCGTTAAGCCTGTCGATGTGTCCTCAATTTTTGAGCTGTACGTATGCTTCTCGATTTTCCCATCCCAACTAAACAATTATTACAAATAGTCCTCTGTAACTTCTTCGCTCCTTCATCTAATAGCACTAACATAAATCACTTCAAGAAATCTACCCCTGAAATAAAATTATGACATCCTCTCCACATGTCCTTGATTTGATACGAAGAGGTGTAGTAATATTTTCACACAGTTCGATTGTGAAAACCAGTATCCAATACATGTTTTCATTAGTGAAAACGAAAGTGAACATTGAAGCAGCATAGTGGCTAACTGTGAACTACTTTGATCGTATCATTTCACTCGTCATTCTCCAATTTGTATTATGATATGTCGAGTATTGAGTTAAATAATCATGTTCTTGAACTTCTCTGCATTTTTCGCTTGATGGTAGGCGATTGATCGATTAGTTTGTTACAGAAGAAAGAGAGAGAAAAGCCTGCAATGAAGGATTCTGCGAGAGATGGTTTCTGAAGGTTCTTATCCATATGGCTATTTTTGAATCCTTCTGGACTAAGCTGAATGCAGTTTCGTCCAAAATGATCTTCAATGAAGCCGTTTCATTACAGTGCAAAAGTATTCTCTCGCGTGTTCACAAATTCCTTCATGTACTGAATGCTTCCGAAATAAGCGCTACGTAAAAAAACGACTTGACTTACGCTTTAATCGCCTCAAATCCAACATCAATCCTTATTCCCATTTCAATTTGAATAGGAAACGACTTCTCAAAAAGAATCAACATCAAATTGTCTGATGCTATCGAGATAATCTTTGATTCACTTAGTTATTGATTTGCTATTTTAATAATTTGCTATTTGTGGGACAATCCTTCGCGACAGTTTTTTGGAACAATCCTTTACATAACTTATAATGGTATTTTATTATGTATCAAAAAGATTTATTACTGTTCATCAATGAAATTTATTGATCTTGATGTCATTGCACACAACATTTCTTTGAAATCTGAATGTTTCAGTATTTTAATGTCTAATCAATATTAAATATCAATCATTAGCTTGCAACTCTGACTATATAAATCAAATAAATTTGGCCAACAATTCCTGTTAAAGTGGCCATTGGAAACTGTAGACCTATAGATAAGTTTTTTTTATTCAGGTATCGAAGTTTGATGGCCTCATCCGCGAAAGTTTCTTCCCATAATTTCGGAGAGAATCCGAGACTAAGCGGTCTTTATCAATCTGCAATCATAAATAAATTATATACATGTGCTATATAGATTTATGACACACTTTAAAGAACATAGTATTCAATCAATAGGAAAACAATATAGGTTATAATAGCTGTAAATAAAAATTTAACAGAATAAAAATTGATTGACAATCCGTTTTTCCTCACGATTGAGTTCTTTTTCATCTTTGTTTTAAATCAAGCAGTGGAAGTTAATTCAAATTAAATATTCGTTTTTAATTTTTAATTAAAAAAGAAAGCAGAAAGAGGATCAATTAGCACAAACCGGAAGAATTAATGAAAACTTATCTTAAAATTTGTTTGCGAATTAACTGGTTGAAGATTGAAGAAGAATTCGTAGAACTTACATTATCCTTATTATGTTATATTAATATATTTGGTTTTAAAATTTCCAGCAATTTAAAAGTAAACATGATCCAGATGGCATTTCTGTCCATTCAAATTTGAAATACTTTTTAGAAAAAATACTAAATTTTTTTTTTTGATAATGTTTTTATTTGGAATTGAATTGATATATGCGAAAACCTGAAATGGCAATCCGTTTTTCGTTAGTTGAACCTTGAGTGTTAAAGACTTAGTGTCAAAGACTGATTGACGATATCAGGCGGTGAAGTCGCCGCAATTGAAAAAATTATCACTCATTCATCTTGCTTGAAAATTGAGAAGCATTTGGATAGAAATACTTGCTTTAAATCTATAACACGTTATACTAACAAAATTGCATTCTTATGCTTTTGTTCTTTGGTAGGCCTTTTTTATTAACACAGAAAAATAAAAAGTAAATTGTTAGCTATTTGGACACAGAAACAAAACTATCAACAGATCTAAAACTGCTGAGAGTACTTTATTCATTTCTTATCAAGAAAAAGGTATAAATGAGATAAAGAATTGGACTTAAGAATTAAATTGTAAATCATAAATGACCTTATTTTAAATAATGTTCTTTGCTATCAGCATTATCATTGAGAATGCGAAAAGTATGACATTTCACTCAAGGAGAGAAAGCATGCAGAAGTGGATCGTATTAAAATTTCCTGAATCATTCGAAATTTCTGAGGAAAAGTGTAAAACCGATGAAGCAAAATCTAAAACTTAAAATTTTGAGCCCTCAAAGGCTATCTACAATTGAAAAGTTTCTCATCACTTTTTTCTTTTGCATTAAGACGAGGGCAATAATAAGTAAGACTTAATGTTTTTTTGATTATAATTGTTATGGCTTTGAAATGGATGAATTATACGAGCACAGGTTCTTCACTTATATTCAGATTTTCAGATATAAATCAGTTGGGAAATCCTAATAAATCATTAGATTCAAAATTTGAAATTTAATGAAAATATTATTTCACACTGAATAAAACAGTTTAAAAAATAAGCTCATAGCAATTAGAGATAATGAATTCAAGGTGGGTGCCGAATCATTATTTTTAGCATTAACTTCTTTTGCTAGCTGTTCAGCTTTAATAATGGGCACTAAATCAAAGGATTCAAAGTCAGAATGGTTAGTGTATGCTAACGGATTCTGCATACCAGAATTACAGTATTCAGTCGAGCAAATACAAATGATATAGTCCAAAGGTGCGAGCGTAGGATAAATTCGTTTCGAACGAACTATATAACATCTGAAAACCCATTAGTTTTGTTGGCTTAAACTTCGAAGATTCAACTTTGTATTTCTCCTCAATCGATACTGCCACAAGTGTTAATAAATGCTGTTCTCGCTGTTTTAGAAACATGCTTTTTGTCTAACCTGATAAAGCTTTGTTTGGATTTGAACACTGAGATGATCAACGAAAATTTGTAAGAGGAATAATGTGAATTTTTAAAAGCACTGACCCTTGCTTTTGGAATTTTTCATCGATCCTTAGTTTAGCAACTAGTATTTGCTCCATACATCCACGAACGACAAAATTTACATCTTGAAAAAAAAAAATAGATATTATGTTTAGATATGATTTCGATTAGTCTTTATTGATTTTTGAAGTGAACTTTATCAAGTTTCTTTAAAGATATGCATATCAATACTGTTCCATGGAAGACGTCAACGACATTCTGGTATTAAATAGTTTCTTTCCGGTATTCAGAAATGATCAAAGCGTTACTTGGAATATTAGGCGATAATGTAATGCAAAGTGGAAATTTGGTGCATGTTTGGGCGTGAAGTTGGGGACAATTAGTTGTCAATGATGGGTTAGAGCAACTTGGCGAAGATGCATCTGCGGGCCAATGGAAAATATCTGTTTGAGCGCCAAGTTGGTATCGTAAATTGGGTGTCAGTAAATGAGCATATGAAATGCAATAATAACAACCGTGAGCTGTAAATATAAATAAGCTGACAATTTTTCTTCGTCTATTTTTCTAAATTGTTTGCTCTCAGTAGATGCTAATATTGCAAGATTAATTCTTTTGAGTAGAATTAATTTAAATACTCAAGAGCCAGTAATTCTGAGAGACATTTCTGTACACTTGGTTAATGTAGATTTTTCAGGATTTTAATAACAATATTGAAATGAAAAAACAACAAACGAAGGCAAATTAAAATTTTATTACAAATATTAGCTCTTCTTTGGCCATTTAATCTGAGCTTATGATCCTCCTGAGAACGTTCTCTCAGTTAACTTTTTTTCTTTTTTTTTGACCAATTGCATCATTTCAGTTTTCTAGAACACTTATCAATTGAATGAGAAGAATCAACCCAGCTAAATTCTTTTTCTTTAATGTATGATGAAATGAAATTCAGAATAGTGAAAAAGTCGTGGGATCATATATAAATAGAATTTAAAAAAAAGTTAATATACCGGAAATGAAATTAGAAATGAAGCAACTGGAAAGCAGCATTATTAGTTGAAAAAGCATTTGAAAAAGAATAGAGTTTGTTTGATCTTACTCCAAATGCAGGCTCGGCTTATTTATAGAATTTCGTTGTGTAGCAGCTGCTCCACACTGCAATGGAATAAAACGATAAATAATAAGCAATTGTGAATAATGATTGTTTCTTATTTTCTTAAGGGTTGAACAACATCTTGGGGGCAACTAGGTTCTTTCAACAGTCCTACTTTATCTTCTTTTCAATTTAATTTCTGAATTTTGAAGCCTGAGTCCCTGTCGTTATTCTGTCTCAATTGCTTGATACTGAAATGTTTATGTTTTAAGATTTCATGGAATGAATTATTCTTCAATAATTCATCACATTATTACTAAAATCACATTTGTTATTCCGATCATCTGTTTTTCTAATTTGGAAGAAAAAAATCAGACAACTAGAACTGAAGAACAATCTGTTCCAAACTCATTCAAAAATTTTAGAACAGTTTAGGACAGAAGCACGTAAATATCATGAATGAAAGAACACAGGCCTGACATAAATGATTTGATTATTCCGAATTTCATCAACCGTTGTTGCCTTTACTACTATAACGAGATGAGTGACCTTCTAGCCCGCACAATTACGACGAACAATACAATTGAATGATACCATGTGATTCCATATTTTGAAACTTAAATGGTAATTATTCAGTCACTTATTAAATTCTTATTGTTATGTGAAACAGCAAAAAAATGTTTTAAAAAAGATTTTTCAAATTCTTTGAAAAATCTTTTTTAATGTAAGGTTCGAAAAGCGGAGGATAACAAATCAAATAGTTTTCAGAAAACATTCGGTTATATCTTCATTTTGCTTTCCTTTTCCATAAGGAATTAAACACTGAAAGAGAGTCTTTTTTCAGGTTTTCTTTCTTTGTTACTCAACCTTCCTTCTCGTTTCACTTATTTATTGCGAATTATAAGTACTGTTGAGCTTATGAAGAGGATTTAAGGAATACCGAATACTTTGATAAACAATTAAAACTAAATCATTTATGTGTTCAACAATCATATTTTACACTTAAGAAGTTTACTTTGATAATATTTGATCGAGAATTTTTGTCTTTTTGGTTTGAATGAAAGTTTGCAAACTCATATTTTAGGATAAATGTGGCGTAAGAAGACTTTTAATGAATGTCACGCCTCACGCCACTCATTTTCATCACTTTTCATTTCAATTCTGCTCTTCTAGCTTATGAAATAAGTAGATTAGGAAAACGAATTGTTGAAATCTATAAGAAACAAGTATTTAGTATGTCACTCAAAATCAAGATGGTGCAGTTGCATATGTATAATAGACACAAATTCAGAAAATCCTTCACGGTGAAGATAAAAATTCGATTTATAGGCTGGGAAATGTACCAAAAAAAGAACAGAAAAAGGATAAAAAGGTTGGAACGAAAAAATATGGTACTGCAGTGCGACTTTGATTTTTTGATGTATAATATAATACAGTAACAGGTGTCTAGTAAGGCTTATATATCAGTTACCTTCATATGATCAATTACCGAGATCAAATTATCCAGTTTGCCATAAAATGGACAAGTTTTTTCGCCTGACTTGTTGATTTTGAAGAGAGATTTTCCGAATAACCAATTATAATTAAGAAGATAAATTATTCACTTACTATTGAGAACAATGGGGGAAAAATATAAATACTACTTTGGGACGAGAAATGCATCACAAAAGAGGAAGAGAAGTGAATGAATTTCTAACAGAGGAATGAATACATCCGAGTTAAAGCCTGCAACAGCTAAAGACATTCAGTGTGAAAGGTAATTTGGGGCAAATACATTAATATTCCCATCACACACATTTCAAACTTATTTTTTTCAGTGGTTCAGAAATCCGGGAATTATAATTTGCAGATAACACTACTCAGCATATCTTTAAAAACTATTGGATATTTTTGTACAATACTTTTTAAAAAGAGAAGTCAGAAAAAAACTGGTTGCTGCGGCTCCAAAATTCAATTAATCGAAGGTTCGAACTTTCTTAAAATCTCCAAGGAAGTGAAAGGATACTATAGCAGAGTATTTCAGTTACCTTCTGCTCTTTTTTTCATTTGACCACAAAAGATTTCATTGGTAGTTGTTTGTCCTAGGACTGGAATATTCTTGTCCTAAAAGTTCATAAATCAAAACCAGCGCAAACATGTTCTGAAGAAATTGATTAGCTTATCTTTCTTTCCTTCTCCAATTTTCAACCGCATTTATAATAATCACATCGTAACAGTCAACCCTTACATTCTATTTATGATTTTTTGCGGCTTTACACGTGCTCCATTAATAAAGCGTTAAAATTAATAAAGCGTTTTATTCACTGTGATGTTCAACCAATGCATAAATTTGAAAGCGAAGAAATTACTTCGAGATAGAGAAAATAATTATTCCTTGAGTTTAAATTTCGAAATATTTTTTCACACATAAAAAAAAAAAAAAAAAAAAATCGTTAGTGATTTTTGAGAATTCGAATGACGATGCTCAATATCAACAATAATTTTTTTTTTAATAAACACATTTCATTCGTACTTATGATTTTAAATTTTATCGCCATGACTCATTACAATTTCCACCTTTGCTGATTGCATAAAGATGTAAAAATTAAATGTTAATTTTCGTGAAAGGAAAGACAATAGAAACAAGTAAAACTTGCCGCAAAGTCTTATTATCTTGTATGATTCGAGATTGGAAATTTTTGGAACTTTATATTAAAGAACAGTAAGTTGCAAGCAAAATATTTAAACAAAGCGAAATTCGGAAAAAATACGAAAAAAAGTGAACTAAACTACGAGTGGGCTAGATGATTCAAAAATTTCAAAGTTCACTGCGATGTGCTAAGAAAATTTTTTCCTAGACTTTTTCGAAAAAAATTATGTAACTAAATGAAAAAACAAATCAGTTCTCAACTGCTTCGATGAAATTTTTTCTCGTTTTCGATAAAATATTTTTCTGTGGCTACTAAACATTCTATAAGATCTAGTTCCATAACTAAAAGAAGTAAACGCTATTAACCAACTTCAACCTATTAATATGATTTCATAATAGACTAAATAGAAATCAATTGATTTAGAAAACAAACTGAGACATAATAATTTGCTACGCATAACAATTTTTCATTAAAAGTATTGTTTTCCATACAAAACAACGAAAGCAGTAAAAAATCCAGATTATCCACCACTTATAACAGATATTTCAAGTTTTGGAAGTTTGAGCCAAGTTGTTCCAGTGCTAAAATAAACAATTATTCCTCTCCACGATTTGATACAAAGTTTTTATTCCTGAAAAACTTACAGAGACATGGGAAGGTCAAAATCTCACCTGTTTTTCTGCAGTTTTTAGATGTCTAAACTGTTTGATAGCATATTCTAAGAAGTCGTCACCTCCATCATAATCTTTCCTTAATTTACTTTCCACAGATTTTAACCACAATTCAAATCCTGTTTTCACTTCATTCGATTCTCTAAACATATTGATTGTTTCAATAAAAGCAACATAAGTAAAAGATTCAACTGAAAAAAAAAAAAAAAAAAACAAGTGTGATTAGTCAGAAAAATAACAAAAAAAATCTCCCGCAATCTACGGTTTACAATATCTGTCCATTTACAAATCAAAAATGCGCATTCATATGTGTATTTTTAAATTATGAATATGAAATCTTGAGTTATGTGCATTCAAAAGTATGTTATATGTACACCTAAAAGTGAAAAACATAGTTTACTTTTCTTCAGCAAGTTTCATAGAAAGTGTAGTTTGTCGAGTTTTTGATGGCTGCAATACAGAGTTGTAACAAACATAATACGAACGAAATTGACTCCACAGCATGGAAAAACCAGTCTATGTATAATAAAATTCACTCACTTTAACTCTACGTCGTTTCAGTTGCTGAGAAATATCAATTTAAACTTTAGTAACTACAACATTAATTTTTTTACATTCTTAACAACCTCTGTTTTTAGTTTTTTCCAATCGCTAATATCATCATCCTTTTTTCGCGGAGTCGTAGAGGCCGAAGCTAATGAATCGAAAAAATTGTCTTCATTTGAACCAAATATAGTTTGATATTTCCGCTGTAAAATAGCAGTATGAATGGAAGGAAAAAATGTCAATCTTTGAGAACTGCATAAATGGACTATAATCTGTAAAAATTTTAGCTTCCAGATTTTTCTCTAATTAGTCAACTAGAAGATAGATAATCAGCTAATATGAAAAAACTCATTATATGGAATATCTATTTTAAGTAACAAAATAACATCCTACTTTGAAGGGATTAGAAGGTAGCCTTGGCCGAACTGGAAGTAAGAATGCTGAGGATGATTCATTACTCAGACTAGATTCTAATTCATGCATATGTTCATTTTCTTGTTCTGGCTCTTGCCGTACCACTTTAACAATATTTTCATCCGAGATACGTTCCTGCAATTGATGACATTCGCTTTGAAAAAATTGCAAACTTCGAAGAACTTGGAAAATGAATAATATAAAATGATTTACAAATAAATAACTAACAGATTGATTGCTCACTTTTTTCGATCGTTTAGGCGCCAAAAAATCATCGTTTTTCTTATCTTCTAACAGAATATTTCTCTTTCGTTTATGCTCATCTAGCATTACATTTTTCTGTGCAGTATTTATTCTTCCGATTTCAGCAACCTATAAGCAAGTAAATTAATTAAGGCCAAAAATTTTGTCGCACTAAGGAAAATCTCAAAAAATACTATGGAGATACTGATTTATCTAATTTTAGCAACTTCCCAAAAAAAAAGATTCAGATAACAAATACTAAACCTATATGAACAAATCATTTTCAGTTATTACAAGGAATTCTGCAGAATAATCTCCGTAATCTTGCTTCAAAATAATCATCACAATTTCAGCTTTAAAATATATAATTTTTGACGATGAATGTAATATCAATTTAATCACAAGTAAAAAATAACTAAACGAACCTTTTCAGCAAGTAAAGAATGTCGCGTTTTAGAGGCAAAATTGCACATAGATTGCACAACTTGTCCAGAATGTGTGTATGCAGCGAATTCGGCTGCACGGCACTGACGATCAGCTTTACATGCAAGTGCAAATAATCGAACAACATCTTTTGTGTATGCTGTCGAAATATCCTATAAATTTTTACGGAGATATCAGCAGAAATTTTTTGCTAATAAGAAGAAAAAAATTTTGGAACTTCAGTAAATTTTTTCTAAAAAAAATCTAATCATCATTCTCTTGAAAATAATTAAAAAAAGACATGTGAAAAGCGAACTGAAAGTTCGGATTCCTTTTCGCCTTCATCATCGCTATTCAACGCGCATTTTCGAATTTCAGCTAACAAAAGCTTCTCTTCAAGTTTCGATTTTTCGGAATCCTGAATATAAGACTTTCAATAATTAATCATTAATTGGAAAACAGAGAAATTAAACTTAATTCCCAAGCATTATAGTGAAGTTCATGGAAATTTTGTATAACTGCATGTTTTCACAGTGAACGAAAATACAGTAAAAATATTGACTAGGTGTATACCTGATTGCATAACGGAAGTTGCCATTTAACAATGGCTGGAACTGAACGACTTTCAACCAAAGGATATTCCATTCCTTGACAATATATATAACGAACTTCACTTTGCGGATAATCCATAAAGCTTATCAGAAATATATGGTCTGATTTATTTCTAAGATTACTAGTAAAGTCATAAACTGGAATCCAAATACCATTAGAAGAAAAAATTCGACAGCAATCTGAAACCAGAATTAGAAATGATAACAAATGTAATCTGATTTTGATTAATCACTAAAAAACTCGAGAAGATCAGAAATGGACAGTAGAAAAAGCACTTCCTAACATTAAAGTTGATAGAAATTCCGAACATGTTCAACTAAATCTGACTGAAATCTATTCATTCGCTGCAGAAAATCAGCAGACGAGTTTGGAAGCTAAAAGTTTATAAAAAGCCTTTAATTAATCACAAAATAAATATGACAGAAAAGGCAACAAAACGCACATTTGCTATCCATTGCACATAATGTTCCACGATTTGTGTAACCAATCCAATTCAATCTGGCATTACGACCCACACTAATAGGAACAGTTTGTACCAAGGATTGACATTTGTGCCAGCCTTCAGTCTTCATTTTGTAAATAGTTGCTACAAACTAAATTAAAAAATGGATAATTTTTAAGTGTAAGATTCCTTTCAGAAATAATCTTGAGCAAATAAAAAAACTCAAGAAAATTTGAAAAAATATACATTAAACTCTGGCTCACTGTCCTCATAATAAGCGCCACCCTTCAACACCACAGCAGTAAACATATCGTTGAATGCACAGATAGTAAGTAGTGGCCCTAAATAATTTGAGACAAATATACATTGAAGAAATATTCGCATCGTCTTTTTCCATTTTATTTGTCTTATTTCATACTAATTCTTCATAAGAACCGTCTAAAAAAGAAAAAAAAACTATTAATTTAAAACGAATTACCTGAATAACAAAAAACCATTTTCTGAGTCCCAGCATGTGAGAAAGTTCGGAAATATCGTTGCGATGTGGCCAAAACAAGAAATGTTTTTCCTATTACTATATTTTCGACAGATTCACCATCTGGCAACATTATGTTCCACTGTCTTGAACTATAATCCCAAGCTTTGATACATTGTACCTGCAGTTCACTACAAAGCCACTTTTATTCATTTCTCTGATATTATCCACATTTTTTCAAAGATCATATTTGTTATTCGTTAGGATTTTCAATTTTATTGTTCTCGACAACAGCATGATTTTGCAAATTAAGAGTATAAAAGCAAAGAGACCTCAAACTCTCTCCTTCAGCTTTCGATGCCAATGCAACAATTTCATCAGTCATATCACCAACGGAAAAATTTGATGTATTGTCGATAATAATCTCGGGATGTATTGAAGTATCGTGCCAATTTATCTGCATTATTAATTACTCTCAAAAATAAAAACTTCGAAACTCTGCAGACAAAAGGCAATGCTCAATGTTGACCAGTTTCATTGATAACTGGATTATAGCATATTAATATCTAATTTATAACGATAATAAAATTCATTAACAACTAACTAATTATTTATATCAATTTTGCAAGGGTGTAAAATTAGCAGTAGAGGCATAGTCTAAAATATCAAGAAGTTATTAAGTCCACCGCCACTCTGAAGTCAAGGATTCGAAATTTGGTGTTCATGACTCTGCCATTCCTTTATGCAGCGTTTTAGTTTTTATTTATAAGAAAGAGGGGAAAAAATTCAGTCAGTGACTTAAAAAAAAAAAAAAAAAAAAAAAAGAGAACGCAAAATAATGCTTGAAAACAGTAATTTCTGAAGTTTTTGTTCGAATCGTCTTAAAAATCAGAAATACCTCGATTCTTGCGTCATCTCCGTTATATGAACTGATTATTGTACCATACTGATTCCATTTCTGTGAAATAGTATCTTTCAAGAATAATATTGAATAGAGAAATCTTAATAAATGCATAGCAGAAAATTTTGAGAATAGATTTACCAAATATCTCTGTCGCTGATATTCTGGAGTAGAGCCAGTCACGAAAGCTTTCGGGACAACCAGTGGTTTGTATGAGATAAGAGGTTCTGTAGGTGTGAAAATATGAGGACTTTTCTTGTTTTCATCAATGATTCCGTGGAAATGTCCTTCTTCATCAAATCCGTAAGACTTTTTAATTGAACCCAGATCTGCGGATACTAAACAAAATGCAGTAAGATTTCGAATCGCGATGGAGGACCGGAAAAACTTGAAATGAGAAACAAGCTGATGAACTAAATAAATAAATATTACATACATTGCGAATTTTCATCATTGTCAAATTTTACAGCAATTCCGTTTTTTTCTGATTGTAACTCCAAATCTATATTGTTACAATCATTCGAAGTAGTCTTTCTCGTGCATTTACTCAAAGAACATATGTGTTCCTACAAGTAAAAATTTCGAAAAACCACTTTAACAAACACATGAATTAATATTATAATAGATACTGCTATTTTTTATTGCAAGACTGTATAATGCGAAATGTTAAATCACACTTCACATTGCATTAAGTAATTGCAGAACAAATCATCTCATACATCGGTCAAATTGGCCAGTTAAGGATGAGAAAAACTCAAATATAAAAAAACAAGTTGTAGTATACCTCAGTATCTGCGAAAAACAATGTATCTTGTAATAAGTGATGCCAAAACATAGAGCAAATTACTTTTGGTTGTCCATTTATCTGATACTTACTACATGTTAACAGGTCTCCAGTTTCAATTTGCCAAACACAAATTGAGCCATTCATGGTGGATGAAGCCAAATATGTTCCACAAGACGACACACAGCATGTACTGAACATTTCCTTAAAAATTCTACTGCACCAGTTAACTGTTTTCTGATAAATCATCAATCTTCTGGAAAAATCGCCAATTTCCTGTCAGTTAAATGCTTTGTGTGATAAAAATTGCTTGTCAAATTGACATCTTTCAAGATGTTCTTACACAACTGCAATTGAAATAATGATGAGAAAGTAAATGAATTACATATGAATTCGATGTAAGAAAAAATTTGATTGTTTCTTTAAACGAATGTTTGCTGAATTTTTTAACACATCCAAGTGCTGGAACAAAGAGACTATTGCCGGATGGGTCCCAACATAGCTGCAGCCTAGAGTTGGATGGCCTGCAATAAAAATTTCAAACAAGTATTTAAATTAAAAATTTATTCTTAAGTAAAAACATAAAATACCACTTACTCGATATCAATAATACGTGAACAAATCCGAACAGTAACTGGTTCTGGAATCTCATTCGTCTTCAGTAAAGATATATCAAAAACACGTAACATTCCATCAGTTGCTGTAACAGCCAAATATTCATCTTTTGAGTTGAACGAAACACACATAATCTGTCCGTCTGCCTCAACATGAACTACATCTCCTGTTTCGAGATTTATGATTTTCAAAACATGATCGCTGAAAAAAAAAAAGAAAAAGGAAATATAAAGATTTTATTCGAAAAAGAATAAAATTTATCAATTGCAGTTCAAAATGGGAAAATTCAGTTAACTATTTTAAGGACTGGAAATAAGAACTTTTTCATGTAATTTAATATATTTAAGAAAAAAAAAAAAACATACACAGCTCCAGCGGCCAGAAATTTTCCTAATTTTGATATATCGATGCTAGATACATCCAATGAAAACGTGGTTATTGGTGCAATCATCCGCAGGGAATCTTTCTCGAAACGAGAAACTGTTGACTTTTGGATACCTGTTTGATCATCTATACTTGTATGCCCGATATAAATGTTATTTCCCTTCAAAATCATTTTTTTGATAAAAAGTGGCAATAATGATAATAAACGTCAATGATAATAACAGCAATAAGAGAATCGCAGCATTGTTAAGCATTCCGTATTTTCTCCCAAAAAGAAATACATATTGGTACAGAACTTCAAGAAAACCACTGCACTGATATAGTATTTCATATTTTCTCCCAAAACCATTCTCCAGTCTTAAGCTTCTAGTCAATTTCAAAAATTCTAACTTAATAAATCCAAACTCTTATCTATGCTTTTCTACATACTTTGTACGAAATATATTAAAAGGATTTTACATGCCAAGCTATTGCACAATGCGTTCTTCCCTTGATGTTTTTAGGATAGTATTCTGCTTCATCCAGTTCTTCGCCTGTCCACATCCATACGTCACCATCTGTGCCAACTGACAGGAATGACTAAAAATTATATGCAACGTTTTACATAGCACGGACTATGAACTATCACTAATTAATGAATTTAGTTTTAGCTAACTTAGTTGAAATATCAATATTGTTTTATTAAAATATAACAGTGTTATAATATAAACGGAAATTTCCAGCTCAAGAAAACTTTTCTGCTCTTTCCACAAATCTTCAATGTTTTTTAAGGAATCTGTCACAAAGCAATTCTTACTGCAGATATAACGGAGAAAAAAAATAATGAATTATATTGAACTGTTTAGATTCAACTGCTACGAAACCGCTCCAAACATCTCAACTCTGTGAATTGATGGTATAGCAAAGCTATGAGATAAAAATGCAGGAAGTTTAAAAAACCAAGAAAACAATAGGCACGATTAGGAGGATCGTTGGATACCTAACCATTCGGCAAATTAATTAAAAGAAATACCTAGTGATTACTATCTCAGGCTCTATTAGGACAGACGCGTTTAGGATGGAGTTACAGAAGATAATTTATAAGGAATAACTGAATATTTCTGATAACTACAAACTTCTATTTACTTAAATTAAAACAAGTATTAGAAAGAACACATACTCCGGTATTATCGGTAGCACTTTGATCAACGCATAATTGTATGAATCCTTTGGAATGTAGCAGACGTGGCTCTGCGAATTCACCCGAATACATCAGTAAAGATATTTCGAAATAACAGCTAATAATTGGAATTCGAATTTAATATTCAAAAATCCATTCCAGTGATCTAAACAGTTTATATAGTATCTATTTGCATTGTCTCTATTAATAGTTCATTTAGGCATTTGATTATCACAAGATTATATTCTCAACAAACTTATCTGCCTTCTCCGTAAGGCAGCGTCAAATCAGAAACCAACCGTAATTCGAGACATAAAATTCGTTTCAGAACAGTTTCTTCATGATTAATCTGGACTTTAGGAGAAAAGAAGATGCGGATTATGTTGGCTACTTCCTTGAAAGACAAACTGCACAGAACATGAGGAAGATGGTATCGTCATTGCACATTTTATAACAGAAGAAACGCCAAGGCTCGACCCTATGTCATTTCGATCATAAGTTGGAGGAATTTTGCTTTCGTCTCTTCTTAAGCTACTGTGTCCTTATTTTGTCCTTTACAGTACTAACGCAGATGTATATCAGAATTCACTTCATGTCTTCGCTATCTTTTGCACTCAGAAAATGAGAATATTTTACAGTCCCACTAGTTCTACTAATTATTATCGCTGACAAACACTCATCTGCGAGCTATGAAATTGAATGTTTCATAGCGTGCGTGTCAGAGTGGCAGAAAACGCAACATTGTTGCCTACCGACCACATAGGGTGGATTTATTAGGGGGAGGGATCACTAGATGAGTATGATATTACCTGTGGTTGGGATGCTTGTCTTCGTTGGTGGTCTGTGAGGTGCGTTAGAGGGGATGTTTGTTCTTTAAAGGTGGAATCCATCTGAATTGAGATTACATCTAATATTAGTAACGCAGTTTGTAAATTAACTAAATTTTATTGACGGTCAAATCACGATCTTCATATCCATTTTCATTAGACATGTTATTAAGCCTGAGCAAAAATTCCAGTTGGAGTCCGTTTAAAATTGTTCAATGACTTAATTTTATCAAAAAGTCGTCAGACATAACAAGCTAAAACTAAGCTTACTTAAGCAAAAGCTTATGCAAAAATATAGAGAAAAGTTGAGTAGAACTGCTCGTGAATCTCATACTGACCCCGTTCTTCCATTTCTGTCTGATGCCTTTTTTACTTGTTCATCGAAGGTGGCTGCTGATACATCACCAAACATAATTTTATGTGAAAGGTGGTCTCAGATAATAAATGTGATTGCTGTTAAATTTTCAGTCGTTTTCATATGATAACATTATCCAGTTGTGTGTGTTTTCAAAGCGGTAGGAAGATTAAGTACTAAAGCGATTTACCGATATTTACCCGAATGAAACTGGCAAGTAACTTTCATTCATGGAAGAGGAAATAAGCATGCATATTGATGACATTCAAATTATATACGTAATTCATCATCCTTAGATAACAGAAAGTACAGACTGTGTTTGTACCATTCCGTGCTGATGTAAAAAAACAAAAAAAAGAGAAAAAAATATTATGTATTGATGGATCATTTCAGGACTTGTGTTCAGCTCGTGGATTTCATCACTCAGAAATGCCTTGTGTAAGTTCAGTGTTATTCATTCCATTTATGCATTTCTGATTAGCTCATTGATAATAGGAGTGGTGTATGAATATTAATCTTGTTCTTTTTTCAGAAAGTTTATGGGTCTCCAAAAAGTTTTCGAGTACAGAAAATTCTGGTTGCTGCCAAAATCGGAAATAAAGATGTTATTGTGCAGGATCAAAAACCTCCACATGATAAATTTCCTCTCGGAATGGTTGGTATATGGATATATTTTTCGAATTTGGCCATGTTTTACTGATAAGCAGAAGTACTGCATTCTCCTTATATTCTTTTTTTGCACTTTCTTCATGGGGAAAAGATATTTTGCTCAACGAAATCTCGTTTTTTCCATTTAATTTTTTTTTTTTTGTTAGATATAAAGATGTTTTTTAGACTCCAGCAATGGAAGACAACAATTTCATATTATTTGGTGCTGACGCAATTATGCTTCATTTGGCAAGTGAATCGATGAAGAACGCAAATGTTAGGCTAAGAAATGATTTTTATTTTCCAATTCAATGGACGTTTTCATTTCCATATTCAAGCTTGTTATATGTTTGTTATTCCTGTTTGTTATTTCGTATTTAATTGTATATTATATTGGTAGACGATGTAATGGCTATTTTATTGCAGTGTTCCGAAGTATTGCAGTGGATGCAGTGGTCTGAGGGACATCTAATACCAAATGTTTTAAGTTACGTTCTACCGAGTGTTTCAGCTGCTCGTATTGACAATGAGGTATGTATCGCTAATAGATAATTTTATTTTACCGTTTGCTCTAGTAAATAAATGAGTATAGGTGCCGATGCACTTATCTTTTTATTGATTTCTTGGGCAGCATAAAATGAAGTTTTCTATCGGTAGGAAAGCAATACAGTGGTGCAGATTGGCTATAAGATTTCGAAAGTAATGATATTTAGTGTAATCAGGCGCTTTGTAGCTTTTTTGTTGCAGGCCAATAAGTTCCGAGAAAATCAGGAGGGCTTTAAATATAACAGCTATCAGTTAATAGTCGAATATTTGATGATAGTAAATGTTTATAAGTCTCTTAAGTTTGAAATTGTTTTTTTTTTTCTTGTTTATGAATTGTTTTCATTACTTAACCGTTCTAGATATTGGAAGCATCAAGGATAGAATTGCTTACGCAGCTCAAGTGTTTCAATGAACTGCTCCTAACAAAAACTTTCCTAGTCGGTGAAAGAATGTCCCTTGCTGATATTTCTGTAGCGTTGGATTTACTTCCTGCTTATCAGGTGATCTTATTTGTTTTATGGTTCAAAGTAAAAACAGCTGTTGAAGTTTCAGCTATGGAATATTTCTAACATTTACTACTGAAATATTCTACCTTATGTTTTAGTATGTTTTGGATGAGGCGGCACGTGCGTCGTTGAATAACGTCAACCGTTGGTTTAAAACCATAATTAACCAAAAACCTGTTAAAGATATCATTGGAGAAGTTCAGTTTGCGATAAAAGTCTCCAAGTTTGATAGTAAGTGCAAAACATTGTCACCAGAACTGTTTCGTTATTTAAAACTAATCCTGGTATTCTGTTTATTTAAAGAGAATCGAGAAATTATTTTCTCTTTTCCACTCAGAGAAATTTCCCAAGTATTCATCGCCATGATTTGTGTTGTTTTATCTAGCAAAACAGATTTTCTATGCAGTAAAAAATTTCCAGAATACTTGACTATGCTTTAGATTTTCACAGTAAGAAGTTATTTTCCAGATGCAAAGTTCAAGGAATTATCTGCAAAAGTGCCTAGAGAACATGCTGATCATAAAGGTTGAAAATCTTGTGATAATTTCAAAGCTTTTCTAAGATTTTTACACTTGAATTTTTAAATAATCCTAGTTTTGTTAAGAAATGCCCCCTAATGATACATGTTTCAGAAGGAAAAAACAAGGAGCAGCATGGAAAAGGAAACAAAGAGCAGCAGAAAGGTGAATTTTATTTTTTCAAATGCATTTTCAAGTATTTTATTACTGCTGTATAATTAGATTTACGCGAAAAATTCAGATAAGAAGACTAAACAAACAAAAAAAGAGAATGATGACGAACCAGATGCTACTGATGAAGTGTTAGCTCAGGAACCAAAATCAGTTGATCCTTTCGCTGCTATGCCTAAAGGGTAAAAATTTTCATGAAAGTGCTGCTTGCTTTGGTTTCTACTTTTCTAGAATGTTTAGCTGGTTTGTTTTCATTTCAATTTCTTTTTTACTGATGGGTTATGTTTTATAGAAGTTTTGTGATGGATTCCTTCAAAAGGGTTTATTCCAACGAGGATACAGCCACGAAAGCAATACCTTACTTCTGGGAAAACTTTGATTCGGAGAATTATTCGATTTGGTTTGCTGAATATAAATATCCCGAAGATTTGACCCTGACATTTATGAGTTGTAACCTTATAAGTGGTCAGTAATTTTTTTTTAAAGATAAGATGAATATGATTTTTTTATTTAAAATCGCATATTTTCACCTTCAAGCGGTATTAGCTGTCAATTGATAAACAAATTAATTCAGGGAATTTGGTTAGTACTTATGACTGTAGATGTGAAATTCCTCAGAGGCGCTACGCCTAAAAGAATGAGACTCATAAGTCAATTAAGGAAAGTTAACGTCATATTGCTTCACTTCCATTATTTTTATTCTAGAAAATTACATTTGGAAAGTTTGGAGTTTTAGGAATGTTCCAAAGGTTAGAGAAATTGAAGAAAAATGCTTTTGCATCAGTTTGTTTGTTTGGGACAGATAACAATTCAACAATATCAGGGATTTGGATTTGGAGAGGACATGAATTGGCTTTTAAGCTCTCTCCAGATTGGCAGGTATGTTGAATGAATTTCTCAAAATGATTTGATTGATTGGAATTGACTCATAAGAAATAAAACGGATGTTTCGGAAGTGAAATTAGTGGAAAGTTTCAAATTTATTGTAGTTATCATTATGTTGTTGCTTTAAGGTAGATTATGAAAGTTACGACTGGAAGAAGCTAGATCCAGTTGATGAGAAGACGAAGAAAATTGTTAATGAATATCTGATGTGGGAAGGTGATTTCGATGGAAAAATATTCAATCAGGGAAAAATATTCAAATGACTTTTTGAATCCGCATAATATATTGCATTGTTGTTGGTGTTGTTAAAGGGGTTAAAGAAGTTCACTTCATGGTCTTTGTCTTTAATTCTCCAAAATTAAACTAGTGAATCAGACTTTTATGGCCCAAGATAAGCTGCTTTCTTCTGGGCAATCTTTGAGCTTTGTTAGTGTATTCCGGTAATCATTTATGATCTGGTACCGAAGAATATTTATATTAACGAGATACTGGTGTCGAGTGATTAGAAATCGCCCTGAGAATACAGTAATATAACTAATGTGCAAATGTATCTTATAGGCTGGTTGAGTTTGTACATTAGGATGATTTGTCGGAAAATTTGTCCGTAATTTGTTGATTGGAGATTGATTCTTCTCTCTGTTATGACTCCGCTAGGTCAGTAAAAGCCTTTATTAGGTTTATATGATATTATATCACAAATCGCCCCTTATACAATGGTAGGGATTAAATGCCACATTACACAGTAAGAAATCAAAAAGTACGAACAGTTGTCTAAATACTACGATGTCATTTTTCCCATTTGTAACTGGTGTTCTTTCATTTCACTAGCTGCTGTGTCACAGTCGATTCACTTTAAACTTTCGTTCCTGATGAATTATCGTTCAAGTTGTTGAACTTTCGAATTACCGCTTTTGTTGTCATCGAATTATTCCCGGAATTGAATTACAATTGAATTCACCTTCGAAGTCTTTTCCTTTTAAATCCTCCGGAATTCATTGATCACTTCGAAACTATCTACCCGCTACGTGATCCCTTCAGCTCTTTGATTCATTTGGAACTAATGTTTGGTCCTTTTGACATTCCTACATATAATTAATTAGTTTGACATGCAGTTAATTACACTTTTTTTGGCTTCGCCGACATGGTTCTTTGAATTTATTCTCCTTTTTTAGGTTCTTGTATTTGTCAGTGGTTAAAAGTCGACTAAGTCTGAGAAGAAGAGAGAGAAGGCTTTTTATTACTCGCATTCTTGAATAATCCACAATTTGCTAATTGAAAATTAGGCATTAAAACAAGATTAATGTAGCAGTATTAAAGAGTAAAAATTATATCTATATCTAGCAAGGACTGGATGAAGTTCCAAACTTCACTGTGTAAACGCTAAAAAACGATTATTTGCTCAACAGTAATATTTAGATGGAGAGTATGGACCTTATCCTATTTTTTGTAGGAACCATGAATTATAGGCTTGTCATTTTTTGCACATATTATGAATGAGGCTATTGGTTCAAGTCTTCTTTACGGAGAGTTAATGCAATATTTCAGATTTCCGGATTACGATACTATTATGTTGCCAGTAATAAGAGAGAGATAGAAATGTGTGGGAATTAGGCATTTATTTTTAGTGTGCTCAAAACTAAACTATTTTCAAAGCTTATGATTCTAAGTGCTTTCGAAGAAATTTCCAATCTGATATTTAACGGTGTGAGGAGATCAACTGTGCTTATATTTAAAACAAGGTGAAAGGAGACGATAAAAAGGCGTATGTTACTTTCGTGGATGCATTCTAAATATTCCTAAAGTTTATGCAAGTTAGGTTACCAAGTTAGAAGTTCTATGGTTACCAACATTTCAATTTCATGCCGGCAATTCATACTTTGAACAGGACTTGAAGTTTTATTCAAATCTAATTTGGAACAGTTGTAAAAGAAGTCTGAAAATATATCTTCTTGGATGGATAGAAAAACAGAACTATCAGCTTTATCAACACAGCAGTTCACATAATCCCACGGAGAATTGAATAACACTGGAAAAAATTGCATAGAAGCTCGAGACATAGCAGAGATTCTCATTTTTCTGGATTGGAAAGGATTTTCATCACTTTTGTCATCGTATATATTAGGATTTAAATTACTCATAGTAATGGATGCAAGCGCGCACAAATTACTATTTCCTTCCAAAATTTCAAGGAAGCAATATGTGAATGTTATCGCTGATCGAACGATGTTTCGAGCTATTAAACGTCGAGATTCATTTTAATTTGTTCTGGTATTTTATTCTGATAATAGGATAACTTGCTGATCTATGCTAGTTGTTAATAATGCCATATGTGACTTCCTCTATCCCTACGAGATTCTTAAAGTGGGATTTGAAGTTTCAAAATCCAAAATCTATAACTAGTTGGGACTAGTAAGTAATAGTACTTATCCGTATTCTTAATTCAAATCTACAGTTTTCTGTTCCTCAGTGTTCTAGTCATTTGTCCATTGATCATCGGAAAATTCTTTCACGAGTATCATTTGTTGCGAGAAAGTAGTGCAAACTGATTCAGAATTTGAATTTGTTTTCTTTGATGATGACTGTTTGGTAAACCTTCCAATCGTCATTTGTTCTGTTTAAAAGACTATTCAAAATTTTCAGTGATAGAATTTAAGCGAGGGAATTTTTAATAACACCGTAATTTAGTCAATATGCTATTTTAACGATGTCCAAGAATAAGGTCAATATAAAGCTGCTAAAGTTTCACTTCCTACTCTCAGCAAAGTTTAAATTTTCATCCAGACTAGCCGCTAATATCTGTACTTCTGCATATTACTTTAGTTTAATTTCTATTCATTTTTCTTTTTTGATCAATTTGTACCTTTTTTTCCAAAAATTTTGAAATGATTAAAATTTAGTCTTCATTTTTGATAATAAATTTTGAAGAAAAACACGGGATCGTGAGATATTTCTTATTTGAGCATCTTAGAATAAGTTGTTGATAGAGCAGTAAGTTTACAGGCAAAACGACACTGATTTAAGCCTGTTCGCCATAAATATAAATAAGCCGAGCGAGGTGAATATCCGGCATAATAATGACATGTTTGGCGTGATTGCATACAGATTTGTATCTTCGAAAAGACCTACTAAATAGACTTCAATGGTTTCTTGCAAGGCTCGGTTTTGAAATCTGGCGCGATTTCACGCAGTAAACGCTGGGACGGAAGTTTATGGATAAACAACTTGGTAGACTTCTGGTAGTGACGAATTTCACAAAACGTAATGGTAATAGGACGATAACGATGCGGCTTTTTTACTCCGTCATTAGCAGGGTGCCGCGCAAGCAGTTGTAGCTAGCTGCTTCCATGGCGCTTTTTCTACTTTCGAGCGGTCTGTTTAGTTCGTTTGGTATCAGTTTGCTTGGATATTCTCTAATAATTGTTTGTAAAATAAATGAAGATTTGAAGGGTTGTTGTCAGCAGCATTGAAGTTATTATTTGAAACCAATCAAGATGAATCCTTTCGATTTCTTGGCTTTCCCACTCATTATTCCCTCCTATCTTAGTTATAGAAACATTCTTTCATGAAGAAATTATGGAAGATAGTATTTGAAAACAAAAATTACAGACAGTAAACCAATGTTTCATTCAATTTCGCCTACTTAAGGTCGTAGGACAAATTTAAACCTTGAAAGCTTGAAGTGGAACAGAAGTTACTGAACTTTGGGTCCATTTGAAACAAGCTTAAATGCTTGAAAGGATTAAGTAATTATGAAAACGAACAGAAGTCGTTATGAGGCGAACTGTCAAAAATCTCTACATTGGTACCACTTCAAGATTCCATTTCTAAGAACAAAAATTATTTTTGGAATCCACTCAAATCCATAGAGCTTTTGGTTTTATCTGATAGTATTGGTGATTTTTTAACAAGGATACGTAATGCTCAATTAGCAATGCATAGGAAAACGAGAGTTTTGTTCTCTAGAGTAAGTTCTTCTATACTGAAGATTTTGAAGGATGAAGGATATATTCTTGATTATCAGAAGGAGGTTACAGGCTTTAATGACAATCTTTCTGCAGCTTCTAAGTATGCTTCTTTTAAGTCTCCTAAGCTTAAACGGAAAACATCTTTGTCTAATTTTTTGTGTGTATTTTTATCCCAAAATCTACAATTATCAGGGCTGATCTCGTCAGCTAAGACGATTTTTGTATTGTTAAAAATGAAAAAATATAAATTGAGCACTTGAAATTAGACATGTATCTGACTGCCAATGCTACTGATATCTCCTAAATAGCATCCATTACTGATCAACATGTATGTTAACAACGATTATTATAAAATATACTAAAACTTTCACCCTCACTAATTTCCGCTATAACTTCTGGACTTCCGAATTCAAAACTTGGCTTATTTGCTCTGGACGGAAGACGTATAGTTCATAAATTTTACATAAGAACAATTCAAAAATGATTTCTTTTAAGAAGGTTCTTTTCCCATTCTTTTAAAAATTAACTTCCTTATTCTTTTAATTACCAGATATTTTCTAGAAAATTTAGATGAGACCAAGTCACGAAATGAAAATCTTACTAGCGCAGTAAATGATGTCAACTAAAAAATAGTTTAAACCCGGCTAACTCGTGCTGGCCTAATATATATTGATGGAATGTCACTATCATCGGATGATGCAGTTCTGGGAGAGGAGTCAGGACTTGCCGATGATGATGATACAGGCGAACATTTTGATGGTTCAGATGTTCGCTGCTTTGGTCGATTTATCTCCGATTTTCTGGGATGTAGCTTTTTCGGCATTTCTAAAATTTGCAAAAATTATTTCGAAATTTCGTTGAAACTATGAAACTATAAAACCATAAAACAAGCGAAAGATCTTATCATTAAATACAAATTCTTTGAGAAATATCTCACCGTAACAATCACTTGATATGAAATCGCTATTGTCAAATCCTTTGTCGCAATCTTAAATAAATTTCAGTTAGCTTATGGACGATAATCACTCATTTATCATAAATTAATTCATAAACAGCTAGAAATCATATAATAAGTTCGCTTAATAAATAGTTCAATCTATCTGACTGTGACATGAACCATAGTGAAAAATGACTTGACCCCATTTGAATGAATTGATATCACTCGTAACACTATTCACTGACCTCGACCTTCGATTATTGATTTCCAAATCACCGAGACGAGGCTGCAGTATGAGGAATTTCAAGCATAAAACGGTGTATTTGAGTTCTGAATATTTCGGAAAAAAGAAAACTTCTAAATGTATAATTCCAGACTAAATGCTAACAAAAAATTAAAAAATATAAATTTCTCTCCAATAAATACGAACTTTCAGTGGAAAGCTTGCTTGCTACAAAGATTGACAGAAAATTATAAATATGAAATTAGCATACAGACGGTCTCGGACGCTCTCTGCGAAGCGAGCGTAAAATTGATGGGCGTCCCTGCTTTTTCGTTGAAGGATTATCTGAAAAGAAAGATTAGGAACATTTCATTTCTTACAATTTTGAACATTTCATTTCTTACAGTAATAAATAAAACGACTGTTCAGAAAATCAAGAGTTATCAAGAAGCAATCTTTCTTGATATTACTCGTCCTTAATTTTCATTAATCTGAAAAAATTTGCAGGAAAAAACCAAAAAATGAGTAACTCTGACCCATTATACAGACCAATATTCAAATTATTACGAACTAACCACTCTTATCGAATCTTATACTTCCACTACGTCCACTTTCTCCACGACTTATATTAGAATTGAAGGATAGTTCGAAGTTTGAATCAGCTCTTAATGATGAATAGTTGGGCGGATACGGAGTATCTTCCTATATTAGATATTTTGCTTGAATAGAATTGAATTTTCATAGGGATATAAAATATTTAAATCTACCGCAAAAGTCGGCATAAGCCTTACAAAAAAGAAAGCAGTAATTAAGAAATAATCCAATAATGCTGAAAACCTGATACAGTGGACAACCACGCAAAGCTTCCAATTCTGGCAAAAGATCAGCAAATCGTGGACGTTCTTCCGGATCGTAAATCCAAGCACGTTCCACAATAGCAAAACTGTAACCAATAAATAAACACGATAAAATAATAGTCGAGAAATGAATACAAATGAGCTTACATTTCATTTGGGCAGAACTGCGGTTTCTCCGGCTTTCCACCATTTTTAACGAAGGACATTACCTGTAGCAGACAACTATTTTGATGAAACTAATTTTTTGAAAATAGAATCTATTGACTTTTCGTCTAATTTCTTTTGAAATTTCTTAAAAGCAAAGAAATTTCAGAATAAAGCTTTATGCTTTTGATTCTTTTTAAGCAAAATAAATTTTCCTGTTGTGTTGACAATTGAATAAAAGAAAAAGAACTGAAAATTTTTTTCAAAATATTTTTTTTTTTGATGGACTGATCAACTGAAAAGAACTTTCTTGAAAGCTAACTTCTTTTCATATTGAATTAAATCAAATTTTGATCATTTTCATCAGAAATCTCACTTGCACATTATTTTTTCCCGAGAAAGGTTGTTGTCCGAGAGTTAGAATTTCCCACAATAGTATACCGAATGACCATACATCGCTTTTTGATGTGAAAATACGGTCGTTAATTGATTCTGGTGATAACCATCGTAATGGCAGGAAATCATCCCCATGTACACGGTAGTAATCATTGGTATATATATCACGAGCATGACCAAAATCAGCTACAATAAGGAATCAGCGTCTGGGGAAAAAATCGATAAGTAAAGTTTGATCATCTTCCGTCACCTTATTTCCATTTTCTTCAAAATACCACTCAGTATTTTCTGGGACATTTTAAAAATTTTCCAAGTTCAATTTATTTCAAACATTTTATATGAAAAATCGGGAAGCTCAAACAAATATTTCATCTTAGATTAAGAAGTGAGTTATTACCTATTTTTGTAATTCGTGTATTAGAATTTCTTGAAGAAATGAGGCAATTTCTTGCCGCGAGATCTCGATGTACACGTTTCTTAACTTCTAGATATGCAGCACCACGTCCTACATCAACCATCATTCCTATTAGTTCGTACAACGAAAGCTGAGACGGAAGACAGTCAGACGGACGGCTAAAGGATCATTAAGCGTAGGAAAAAAAATTGGCAAATATTACCCATTTCATAAATGACTAAACAGATTACAGAGGAGTACGAGAGATAACCTGGAACGAAGAAATCCAAGAAGGTCGCCGCCTTCCATGAGTTCAATAATCAGAAAATATGGCTCCGTTTCGAGTGATACACCCAATAATTTTACAATATTGGGATGATCAAAACTGCTTAAAAAATAACGAAATTCAATTTAGAAAATTATAATTATAATTCTAGTTTTAATATATATCGCAAAAAAAAAAAAAATTACAAAACTTGCTTCATCAAAACTGCTTCTTGGAGGAATTTCATCCGATCTGATTTGGAGAATCCGCTTCTTAGAGTCTAAAATTTTGAATTGCTTTTTCCAAATTTCAATGATAATAGAATGAAATAATTCGTATTATTTAAGAAAAGGTTAATCATATCTAATTATACATAATAAATCATATCAAAAGAGCTAACTTTATTACTGATTTGAGCTAAAGTCACAACAGAAATCCAAAATCTAAAACTAACTTTGACAGCAACTCGAATTGCTTTCGCAGGTGATTGAGGTAATCCATCTGCAACTCCTTCGTAAACTTCTCCAAAACCTCCTTTTCCAATTATGCGCAAAAGACTGATGCTATTTTTCGGTACCCGAGGAATGGCTGAAAATAAAATTCATTTAATTTAAAAAATCAGAAAGGAAATCACTAAAAGTACTGCTTATCATAATATACTATCATAATATACTTAATCACAATTTACTTTTTAGATCATTAGTAATTTGTGGAGGCAAGATATTTCTCCTGATTGAATTCGTATAACCAAGCAAGCTTATATCTTGCAATCGAATCTTATTGCATCTCCTATCATTTCGTTGATAATATACTAAAAAAGAAATCCAGCATATTTTATAAGCCATTGCATTTAATACTATTATTGTTATTGACCAATTTCTCCCGAAAAATATTTGAGGAAAAATGAATTTCAAAAACTTAGAAATTTACCTTCAAATTTAACTATTAATGAAATTATATTTTTAAAAGCAGCACATACTAAATAATACAGCAATGACAGCAGTTAGTAAAAGAATAGCAATCAGAAGTGTGATGATGATAATCCATAACGATTGAGTATGCGATTCTCCTAAATGATCTGAAAGTTAAGTGCAGGAAATTTTTTACAAAAATTTAGAATGATAATGGAAAACTGGGATAATAAGGTTCGTCTAAACACAAATTAGTCATAAATTAGCAAATGGTTTCGTGCTCCCAATAATTTTGAAAGTTCAGGTGAAGAATATATCTCGAAATCAATACCACTGTGATACTTCGAATATGCGTATGCACCAAAACCTTCCGAATTTGCGGCTCGAATGCGAAATTCAGCACATTCAGGTAAGAAGTTTATTCTCAACGGTTTCCACCATAAGCAGCCACCTTCTAATCCTCGTTCGGCTATTTCCCACTCAGCATCTTCATTTGGTCTTCAAAAAAAGAAACTTGAAGAGCTGATGAAAGAATTCTTCCATATATATTTGGCTTTGGCGGAAATTTTATGCAAAGATTTTCTGGACCTGAATTCCAGGGCGTATGAAGTGATTGGCGAACCACCATCATTTAATGGCTTCTCCCAACGCACTATCCACTCGTCGTACTCCTGAACAAGACGTACGCTTGCTGGAGCTGATGGAGTCCCAGCTGAAAGATACAGAATTTTGGGTGATAAGAAACTTTTTATTTGAATTTAAATCTAATTGATTTGTTTTTTTCTTTTTCAGTATTTATAGCTGTCAATTGATAAAATTAGAAAACATTACGTTTTGTTCGAAATTGTTGTGAAACTTGTAAAAATGTTTCATTGTAGAAATAATCATAATTCGCATAACGATAACTATCCGCATATTCAGCTGCAAAACGGTAATCGTATGTAGTAGCTGAATGCAATGCTCGCACAATTACAGCCACGGATTTTTCATAGCCTTCGAAAGATGCATTATATGGTGATTTCCAAATAGCGTTCATTGCGACCTTAAGCATTGAAGCAACGATGAATCAAGAATCTTCCGGATTAGTTTTTTGATCTTGTAATGAACTTCATCTTGATTGATATACCTTTGATCATAAAAAAACTGCAAAGTTTTATATGGTCTAGAAATTATAATTGGCATCCCTCCCAGCAAAAGTCTAAAAAGCGAAATTAACATACGATCCGGTACTGGATGAATATACGCTTTGGGTGGGATTCAGGATCCAGCGAATTCCATCGAAGCACAACAGTACTGCCAGTGATGTTGTCAAGGCGCAGTGTTCCAGCTATATCTTTCGTACGAACTGATGCTTCTATGGAATTTCCTTCTGCATTATCCACAAACTGCTTGTTTAAATGACTTTCGTGGATCGCACGCACCTGAATTCATCGACTGACCTTTGATCAACAGTTTATTAGAAAAGAAAACCATGAAGAAGTATGAATCTCTCTTTTCCATCTTGCAATGGTTCAACTCGATAACAACTAATACTAAACAGAAAACAGCAACAAAGCAAAAGCAAGAAAATTAAATAATTAAAAATTCGAAAAATAAATCATTCAATTATTTCATTCTGGACAAAGACATAATACTTTAAAAAAGCAGAAAACTATTATATATCTATATCAATGGAAGTACATAAGCATGCTTTTTTCTACTAAAAATCACCCAGAATTTATAATCGGTAGAAGGTCGAAGATTGGAAATCTTTGCAGAACAAGGATCACTCAGACAGGAAACAACATCTGTTGCCGCAGTAGCATAATACGCTCCGTCAAACTGTTGCGCACCAATTGCTGATGGTGAAAGTTGAGTTGCAGTAAGTTGACTTATCTGGAACAGTACTTGAGAAATTGATTTCAATATCACCCATTTAATTAGTGATTTTTAAAAATTTTCTAATAATAGTAATACTATTATATCTGGTCCTTAATGACTGAATAAAAAAGATGAAGTCACATTTATAAGCAGTATCACCTCTTCGATCATGAATGACAGAATCATCAGTGGTAATATTCAAGCTTACAAAGACAAGGATAAGGAAAGCATCAGCATACCATATATTTAATTTCAGAAATCGGTGCATTCGGTTTCGCAGGTAATTTCCAGTAAAGTAGTACAACATCTGGAGTCAAAGCGAAAGCGACTGGATCTTGCGGCGATGATGGGAAACCGTAACCTGTGCGAAGCATTTGCACTGCACTAGCTTCTGATACTGGTATATATCGATTAAACCATGAAACCGATATATCATAACTAAAATGGCAATAACAAATAATGATGCCATCCAAGAAAAAAGTAAATATTCATATAAAAATCAGTAGTTATCACTTTAATACAGCGGAAATATTTCACTTAACGCATTTTGTCATACTTCCCATTAGATTCATTTCGGTCTCAAATATCAAATCAAATTTTTCTTAACTTTTTTTCGACTTATCAGTGAAGTGTTTTTTCTAACTTGTACTTTGATTTATAACGCCTTACTCAGCATCTTTATCTAAAATACCATTCTCGACATGAAGGACATTGCTAATACTGTGAATGTTGCGAATTTTATCAGATCCTCTTCGCTGGAAATGAATCTCGTACTGCGTCGGAGGCAATGAAATACCCTGCAATAAATTAATGTTTAAAAGAGACTGATAAGCCATAATAATAAAAGAGCATTAAAATGAAATGTAAAGAAAAAACAACTTATAGGAAGAATTGAATAGCCAAAACATACAGGACAAACATTGGGCAACTGAGGTTCGCTGACTGAAATTAATGCTCCACTTCGTTCTTCATTCTGCACAGTGAACTTAATTTCAGATGCTGGCGGTAAGACGAAACATGACCGCTCTGAAATAGATTCACTTTAGATAATTTTCGATTGAAAACGAACGATTCGTAGATTCTTCATAATATCAGATCATCGGTACACTACAACTTTTGATGACACGTGATCGCATATATGTATCGAGCCTACGTATGCAGATCTTCTGAATACGATTCCTAGTGTCAACGATTAGTCATATATGATCTCTATAATAAAGAGCATTGCTTTGATAAAAAATAAATTTAGAACTGAAAAATGACAACACATCGATCTTCTCTCCGAATTTACCAGTCTTTGAACATTAGTGCTGCCCTAATCTAATTGTATTATCTAATAAACAATTGGAGCTTCCAAGAGACACCGGGAAATGGTTGAGTAGATTGTGTGGCAACGAGGATTTGTTTGAGAGGCGACCCGTTGACAGCTATTGGTGTCGCCGTAGAGGAGCCCAATTCATAGACAACCAGCAACGAAGAAGTGACAAAAATGTACAATTTATCGGCGATTGCGAAGGACAGTATTGATTTGAGTCCTTTTTCTGAAAAGTCCAATTTTTTGAATTTTAAAAATTTTCCAAATAAGTGAATATTATCAATTTGTAACATAGTCAATTTGCAACATATGTTTGCATCTCTTAAAAATTTTAAAGAGGAAAAAGAGAAGACATACCTCCAAACTTTTCCCATTCAAATTTTATTTCTTCGCATTTTGAAGATGTCAAATCGACGCGCACCATGCCATTCCAAGTGAGCACATATATCGCCGGTAATGAAGCCAGATTCCAGGCGAAATCAGTCATCATCCACGATACTGTTTCTGATTTCAGGCATTCTAGTCTAATAAGTAATTCTAATCAACATATTTCAATGCTTCACTTGGCTTTTTATTTTGCACAATGAAAGTACAAATATAGCTTACATCTTTATCGAAAAAGGAAAGCAAACCTAAGAGCCATATTTTCTTCGATACCCTTACTGAAATCCAATGTAAAAAGTGAGCCATTTTTCGTGAGTAGAAAACCTGTGCTGAAATTTGTTAAAAGAAATATTTATGGAGTTAAGAATATCACTAAAAACTGATTTCTGCAAAAAAAATTTGGCTAAAAAAAATCGAAAATCAAAATAAACTTAGAGAATGGGTCGAAAAGAAGTTGCTTCGCGTCACCGGCACCTGATGAAAGATTCATTATACGACGTGGTGTAATCACGGAAAGACTCTGAAATATAGGATATATGATAATACTAAATGCACCATGCTTACGATTCTTTGGCACAGCAATCCGAATAATACATTATGATAACGAATAATACATTTTTGAAATCGAAGGACGATTGCTCATACAGGCACTAATTTTGCAAACTTTATAAACTGTTAAATAAATACTAAATAGTATGAGTAAATTGAAGTACTTGAACGGCATCAAGAGGTAATTGCATGATATATGCTGTTGAAACGAATAACAAACGATTAGCTACCCAATCAGACGTCAATGCATCCACTTTACCAATTTCACCGCCTATTGAAACCTGAAATTTCACACAAATTTTTTTGTCTTGAATTTTCGATCAAAATGATAACCTACCTTGTGCAGGATATTTTCCACATTATTGGGATCAAGGCGTAATAAAAAAGATTGTACGGAGTCTGAATCTTTTCTTATCGAATACAAATCGTTGCCAATATATGCTATTGATTGTTCAACGATCTGGAAACAAAATTTCATATTCAAACTTTAAAGCTGTTTTCTTGCTTATGTTGTAATATGCTCAAAATCTTTACTGTTGGTAATGGTGGAGTCTGTCTTTTCATACGAGCTAATACTTGAGACGAAGAAGGGGACCAATTTGATATAGAGAATACATTGTTGTTGGAATCGATTGCAAACAAACGAACCAACGGTCGCAATTCTAGAAATATATATCTGTTTAGAGTGATTTAAAATAAAATTAATTAGATGTATAATCCAACAAACTAAGAAAACCATGGAAAGGATTTCAACGTTCTAAATTACAATATGCACATTTCATAAATAGAAGCCAATAATTATGAATGAAATAAAATTTTCACTTTTTTTTAGAAATATGTCAGAAATATACTGACCACTGCTATCAATAGTAACAGCTTCGGAAAATGTTTCAAGTTTTGGTTCATTATGAGCAGCCACAGCACAACTAATACTACCCGATTTGACACTAAAAGAGTAGAAACGTGTTGTAGCAGGTACTTCTGCGATCACTTCATTGATACCATCTACTGTACAATTAATCAAATAACCCAACGCTTCTCCGTTCCATTCCATTGGTTCATCCCAGAATAAATCCATTAATGCCCGAGCACCATCTACGGTTTTCTATAACATATCGATAAATTGAACGGAAATTTTATTTTTTTACTGAAGTGAGATTTATTTTTTCAGACCATTGAATAATTATAAAAAGACTGAGAAAGTTAATTTTTCTAAGTAATTAGAAATATAAATAAAGAGGAAAGCTAAGATATAGAAAATTGACGAGATGGAAAAAATGGACGGGAATTTTGAATTACATATTTCACAGAATATATACAAATTAAAAATCAATGAAGTGTAAAATTACTAGATTTATTATGCGAAAAAATAACTTGTTGTGTAGCATAGATGGTGAGATTTGTTGGAGGAGTTGTTGGTTTGGTTGGTGCTATAAAGCCTGTTTGATTTATTGATATCAAATCCCAAGCAGTCAATGCCTCAACTTCAGCATCATATTTTTGTTTTGAAGACCACTGATCAAGGAGCGAATCACTTATCGTATAGTTATGTGACAACGAATAATCCACAAAACGTTCTTTACCCCAATGTTCTTTGTACAATGTAATCTAAAACTTCGAATTTTCCATAGCAATTTACTGAATGAAACGCAAAAGGAAGATGGGAAAGTTGTTTGTATCACTTTAAAAATGATGTATTTCTAAACAACATTCTACAAAGCCAGGGATGATATAGTGCGTGTAACTTATCAAGCAGTGATTCTCAAGCGATACTAATCTATAATTTCTTACACATATTTTAGAAATCTGCAAAATTTTTTCGCAGAATTAGAATTCGCAAAAATAAAAAACTCATAGAATTATTTGCCGTTTATATCTTTGCAAGTTCACAAAATTAAAAGAGAAAACAAACTTTAAAAATGATTTTTCCCTTTTTGAACATCGGTTCAATGCCCCACATAAGCGTGTTCCTAGTATCATCCGTTGTTAAAGCTCTTGTAAAGTTGATTAGTTTTACAGGTTCTAAATTAAGTATCGGTGCAAGTGCTATATTCTTGAGAGCCATATTGATGTTCAATGAACCGAGCTTCTTGTTACAGACACCTATTTCACCCGTTTCAGTAATAAATACCAGCTTCTCTTTAGCAACAATTAACTGTCGCAACCTACAAGAGCTCTTGTTCATTCTATTTCTCCAACACAATCTAATTTAATTGAAAAATCGTTTGAAGGAATAAAGTTCTTCAAATCACCAGAATCATCCTGCTATTTTGACATGGCATATATATTCCCGATGTAAACGGTTGCATATCAAACATGAAAATTCGAACCTGGTGACATTAGCCAGCCAAAATAAAAAAAAAAAATTCTGCGAAATACGATATAATCATTTTAAGAAAGCAAAGTTCGAATAATTCAATAAAATATATCTTTGCTTCACATTCTTTTTTCGCAGAAATTTTCAGAATTATGATTCACTGAATTTATGTTGCATTAAATATCCCACTTAACGGTTAAATTAAATACGAATATCTAACATGGGGAAATCTTGCGAGGAAGCGATGAAATACGATGTGCGAATATCTTGGTTAAGAGCATACAAACTTGTTGTCCCGTTTGAAAAACGTATCAAATAGAAAATCTCGCCTGTTTCATCATCACCAGCCAAACCACCCACTTCACCACATCTGCTAAAAGATCCGCAAGAATAGATCCTAAAAATGCTTTCATTAGAATGAAAATAGCTTCATCATACTAAAAAAAAATATGTTGAAATTTATTATCTTTAAGGTAAGTAAGTCAGTAATCAACATTTAATTCCTTCTTTTTTTTTTTTTTTTTTTTTTTTTTTTTTTTTTTTTTAAAAAAATTTGGTTTTTTTTTTTTTTTTTTTTTTTTTTTTTTTGTAAACAGTATAGGTCTTTTCGATCTTGTATAATATGAGATAGGTAAACGTCAGTTAGAATTTCAAGGAAACATTACGCAATTTATTCTAAGTGAAAGGATCCTCAATATGTTCCGAAATGATTAAAAACTCACTCTTGATCGAATGTAGAAGTTAAGCGGTATGTTATTATTAAATAATCAGATGCTAAGACAATCAATGCGTTACGGGATATCACTGTCATGAATTTCACAGTTACTGAATCCAAAAAATGTTGTTTGGAACCATCACTGCGTATTCGAATTATTGTGCTCTGCAATTCAAATTATTCCATTTAGTTTAATTTTCAAAATAAATTCAAAAGAAACTAAGCATCAGTTAAGAAAAGTTAATCAAAGTAAATTCGATAACCTTGTCCGTTTCAGCAATATACAACGACTTCATTAATGTATCGTAAGTAAATACCGTTATTCCATTTGCTGCTATTGGAGCAGCTGAAATGAAAGCAAAAAGTTCTTCAGATCTTATTCCAGTCAGTTTCAATTTAGTTTTTCTCAAAAGCGAAAATGTATTTTAATTATTTATTCGCATTTCTGGTACTACTTCTTTATTCAGATAATGTATGATTGATCCTTCTGTACTGTTTGTTTTATTTGTTGTTGAAAAAGAAATTTACGCAGTGTGTAGTTTTCAAATGGATCGCCGAGCATTCCATAATAACTGATACTATTGTTGCTTGTTTGACGGAACGCAACAAACAAAGGTTCTGAAAAGCAGGACAAACAAAATTTTACCATAAAAAAGTTCGAAAAATTTGCAATCCTCGTGATAAGGAAGAATATTTTCAACAGTTTAAAAAATCGAATAATTAATCAACACATTCAAAAATTAATCGCCTTTGTTGAAATGCTTAATGAAAGTTATATGAAATAAAATATGGTACCAGTGAGTGGGGCAAATGCGGTATTGATAGCATTAACATAAGAGGAGCATATGGTATTGATGCAAGCTCGAACAGATGCATGATACTGTAGTCCGGGAGATATCGGTATCACCAGACTAGTCTCATACAGCCGTGTTAATTTTGCCTCTGTATTGTCTTTTTCTTCGTCATTAGTTATGCGACATTCGTAGACCAAGTGACGCCATGCACCTTGCGCTTAAATTTCATTCCTTTCTCAAATTTTATTCGAATACACTTTGAAAATCATATTTTATTTGTGAATTTTCGGCAATATTTCAGTGGAATAAAAGTTAAACTGATGTTCAAATTCCCAACAATAAATAGACCCTTCATTGTAACAGCGAATTTTGATGCTTTCCACCAAACAAGAAGGATTATTTGGTTCTGAAAAAGACAGATTGTCAGATTTGAAAAAATCACCTTGAAATGGCAGTAATATTGGAGATTCCCATGTGATTCGTGCAATATTATCAGTTGTTATAAGGCCTATCTTGCTCGGCGAAGGTATTGTTATTGGCATCGGGCTGTCACGTAAGAATACAAAATCAACAACTCGACCGGCGTACAAATAACGATTCAAATGTACTTTCTAAATGTGAAAAATTCTGATTTCAGAGAATAGAAGAGATTTGAAATGTGAAAACAACGAAAGCAATATTTGTAAATCCAATAACTCATTAACAAGTGTCATATTTAAAGAACATATGTTAACCTTTTTCTCGACATCGTATTCTTCGCTATATAAACAGCTGTCCCAGGAATGTGTGTCACCACAACTAGTTGATGTCCAGAACAACCGTTCCCCGAGAAGATGAGCCTTCTTGATGCTGTTGTATGAATCACTCACTTCAATATTCAGGCGAAGATCCGTAACTGATTGATTTACGATATTTATTGCCAGAATGGAGCCAGTTTGTGTGAGGGAAACCAGTCTTGATTTCTCAGGCTCCGCTTCAATTGCAAATGCAAGAATAGGAAATTTTTCTGTTGCCGAAAATGGAAGAATATGGGGAGCATCAAGAGGAAACAGTGGTATCGAGAATACTTCGCCACCATTCAGTATGCAATATACATGCCTATGATAAAATTCTTTTTTAATTTTTCGGGTAAAACAATTTTAATTATTAAAACCATATTTGTCCAATCTAGGCAATTTACAATACTTTTCCATAGATTAATAAAAAAGTTTTTTCTCATTCTAGTTCAATTTCCATGTAATTAATGAAAAAGCTTTTTACCCATTCCATGAATCAACCGAAATATATTCAATATAATTAATTGTATTTGTTGTTAAAATTGTCGAGTTTTGACAGTTATCCAAACCACATCTGATTACAACAAATTTTAAAATAAAGAATTAAAAACATTCTTCCTAATTCAACTTTGAAATTCAAAAAATCTGTTTTCAGATAACAATAATAGACCTTCGGAATCTTTTCTTGAATAAAATTGGATCTAAATGAAATCTAAGATTCTTTTTTTTTTTTTTTAACCATTCATGTCTATAGAATTGTTGTTCTACTATAAAACAGATGAGCAAAGAATAAACAACCTCAAGATTCCTCTTTTGAAAAGAACGGCATATATAGCGCCTTGCATCCGGTCAACATCCATGTGAACAATTGCTGTACCGTCCGGAGAACGTAGCATTCCGCTTCGCACCTGATCATCATCAATTGTTAACCAGTAGATACTGCCGTCATCCAACGCAATCAGTAATCGTTTAGCTGATACAGAGCATAATGCTACAAAATACATTTGAATATATTGACTTTTTTTTTTCATTGTAATTTTTGTCAAATTGCTGCACGTGCTACAAACAAAGTTAAAAAAGGATTTCAGGATCTAACTCGAATTATTAAATCAAATCCCTGAGATAATATTTTAGTGATGATATGATTGCAGTCAAGCATAGCATTGTGAAGCATTGCATACATAGTACTATTTTATCAAAAAGTAACGATAATCACCTGTCATATGTAAATTATCAATATGATTTTTAACAAAATATTCCATATGGAACTTGTAATTAATTTGATGCAAATTAATTACCAGTAATGGATCTACCAGGTTTTAACTCGAACGGAATTAATTTTGGATCACTAAGTACAGCGTAATCATCAATATCGTAAAGTTTCATCACCGATGTGCCATTCGTAAAAATTAGTTGAGCTGCTGATTCTGACTTTTCTTCTGCAATAAGTCGGCTATAAAATGAAATGTAATTAACTTTCATGTTTTTTGTTAATTCCAACCAATTTTCGCTTGATTCTTGGATTTAATATTACTGATACTTTTGGTCACCTGAATGAATAAGATCAATTCGTAGGGAAACAGTAGTTGAAGCAGTTTCACTGTTTGCATAGCCAATTTCAACACGGCAACAATTATCGGTAGGAACTTCTTGGAACAAATAATATGTACTTTTCACCAACGCTGTTGAGATTTCCTTTTCATCAAGTGAGTACAGCGAGATCTGTAAAATACAATATCAGCTATTTTAAACTTTATCATATCAAAAAATTTCAGAATATACCGAGTTCATTCTGGTATTAATACCAAATATAAAACGAAAGCATACTTTGTACAAACGTTTCAGTGCACTTTTCCAATAAACTACAAAACTGTTCGCTGATATTTGCAACTGAGAAATAACTGTTGGAGGCGAAGGTTTGGCGTTATCAGTATCGTTGATAGGAAGACGATGTATAGGAGAGACGATGGTATAAGTCCGCCAAGATATACACAATCGAAGCTATAGAAGGAAAATATAATTCATTAAATAAATGAAACACTGATTTTTATCATATTGATGGCTGCAGTGCCTACCGGTAGCCAAGTGAATTAACCATGGCAAATAACTCGAAATCAATAATTAGTAACACTGAAAAAAATGACCTCAATTTCTTTAGCGAAAACCAAAGGTATAGTTATAATTGTTTCCAGAGTTTCGATCTTGAATATCTGAAATGAAATGTTTTTGAGATTTGGAGATTCAGAAATAGAAATAAAGGAAGCTTAATTTTAGGAACTAATTCATAGGATTAAAATGCAGATACAGACACGACTTGCTAGAATTAGAGCATGACATGCGCCGTGCATTTAGTAAGCATGATGACTACTTTTATGCGAAGTGTTTCTTCAACTTGTATGAAGTTTGCTATGAGGAACGGACGATCACTTAATTGATCCTATTGGATATTACGCTGAACTACAGCGAAACCGACGCATCAACTTGAAAAAGATGCACTCTACATAATTTTCATGAAATTCAATACCTTTTCAAAAATAGTAGTATCCCATGAGACAGAAACATCAGCCGGACGACTCTGAACAGCCCATTGTATGTCATTCACTGATATGTCACTGATAACTGAACTATAATTTTTACTTAAACTCCAAACTGTATTGATACTCATCGATGAATCTCCTTCGATTGTAACTTGCGCGTGATTCAGCAAACCTTCAATTGATAACACTATTCGGTTTAACATATCATTTTCTTTGTCACTGAACAATAATGCTCGACGAGTAATCCAAGGAACCTCTTAACCAATTCATCCAAGAATTCGGGATTTTCGATTAAAAAGCATGTAATCTGCGCAAGAATATTGCTATCAAAAGAAAACTAACCTCACTGACCTTGTAAATAATGAAGGAAAATATCGGTAACAGCCCGGCATCCTTGTATACAGCTGTCTGTTGGCATCAGTTTAGCACAACGCTCTGAGCAAGTTGAATTTGCTGATTCCAAATCTTGACAACCACTATGACACTATAGCAATTCATTATTGTCGTTACTTGAAGGCAGCAGTGAAACTTTGCTTCAAGTTCTTTTTCTTTTCGTAAAATTTGATTTGGTTCAACTGATGAAATGAAATGCCTATATGAACAAAGATAACTTTTCACTTCACATAACAAGAGTATGTATATTTTAATGAAACTTACCGCACTAATTGATTGAGTTAGACCGTTCTCAAGTACTGAAGTGTCCCAATCAACTGCTCCACGAGCGAGTGCTACCACCTGCAAATTCTATTGCTGGTTACATGATGCTCGTAACACGTACGTGAGATCTTGTGATTTGTTTGCTTCATTATTATTTGTAACCTTTCATAAGAAGAAGATGTAGAATTCTTACCAAATTTCGATCAACACACTGAGCTTGGCATTGATCTAGTGAATCAGAGAATATAGTTGCCGTTGTGATGCTAATCAGCGTCAGGTAAGAAGAGATAATCACGAGCAGATAAAGAATGAAGCAATGATGAAAATGAGAAAACATGAATGACGTGAAAAGCAGGTACCATTCATAACGTTACCCACAATAAATATTTATTTTTTGTACTCTATCAACGTCGTACAGGTGAGTGAGGTGGTATCAGCGTGCACAGTTCAAGAAAATGTAAGATCTGAAATAATCTCAAATTAAGCAATGCTTTTGATCACATCTCATACTTGATTCTGCTGAAATGATATGCAGAAGGAAGAGGGTCACTCTCTTTCCTTTCGAAGGGAAAATGCGCTAAAATTTGATCGATTAATGTAGTAAGCACTTATCATCGCCTCCTTAGAAACAGCGCAATCTTATATGTTACATTTCCGATAATTTTGGACGTTGGCATCTTTCAGCTAGCAATATTAATCATAATAATTAACTTCTATTGATGCACATTATATGAATTCTAATGGCACATCTGATTGCTAAATACCATCGGAGGATGACTTAAAATCTTCGCTTAACGTTCTCATCCTTTCGAGTAGTGTAGCTAACGGAAAAACAATTAGTTCTTTGTTGCAGTTGTAAATCGGAGCAGTTTGAGAATTCATGAATTTTATTACAGCGAGTCAGCAAGAATTATCAAATCTACAGCGAGTATTACATAATCATTATTCTTATAAAAGTTACTCTTGTAATTTTTGATTCTTTTATCCTTCATTTCCAAAAATGGCAAGTTTCAAATTGGAAGCATGACGTTGCGCCTGTAAAGTTTTTAGTACATACAACGCACTTTTTCATTGTGGCCGAAATCGACAACTTCCATATCTTTTTTTCAATTATAGTACAGTAAGGCAAAATTATTAAAACAAACAGTTATCTCAAAATTGAGTGATCGAAAAGATTCTCTACATGCAAGATTTGTGGCAAAAATGCTGCATTTATCATTAGCGATGAAATTTAAAAATTTTAAATTGAAGTCCTTATATCATCAGGAAACAAACTTGAGCAAATAAAATGATGCAATAAGTATTAGAGAAGCAACAATTAGAAGTAGATGCACCAGCATGTAACACGTCGAGAGAAGAGCAAGCAAGCATCGTACACTGGAGTGAAATTTCGTTGTTGTTAACAGGTTTCCGTCATCATCGCCATTCTTGATGGACGACGTTACTGCAAGTGTCGTACCCTTTGAGAGAACATTCCATCGTCACATTGTCATTGTCGTATCATCGCTGTCACTATCCAATGAAACTGCTATGTTTATGTGTGAAGTCTAAACTGGTGAGTAAGTTTTCTTTAATACTTGTCTTTGCAATTAGTAACAATTGCGTCACACTATTTGAGAAGCATCGCTAGAAACGACTTTTCTTCCGATCAAGTCTTTCAACTTCTTTTCTTATTGCCCTAATCTGGATGTTAAAAGTGAAGTTCGAATTAATTTCTAGCCAAAATCATGCAGATTACAGGTGATTTCAGAATTATGACGAAGTAATCCTGAAGCTTCACCATGCAAACCACTTAGCTCAATCCCGCGAATGCGATATCATGATATTACAGTAAAGTCAATTTCATCTTGAATCTTCATAACCCAAAGATACATAATTAATTTTCGATGTTTGGAGAACTGAACATTTAACAATTTGTTTATTTAAACTTGACAAACAAACAATGAAAACTGTAATCGAAATAAGTAAAGAGATCGCATAACAAGCTTTTATAACTAGTTAAATATGCAAAAAATGCGATACATTTGTCATTTGCGTCCTAATAAATTTCGTGAACTAGAAAAATCAATACAATGGGGTAACGAGAAGCACAATTTTCAGAAATCTCGTCGCAACAGCCGGGTTTTTTTTTTTTTTTTTTTAAATGCATGTTTCATATTTAATCCATCACATTTCAATTTCATACAAGCATACAAGTGTAAAATTTAACATTCAAAAATATTCCATAGTTTTAAAAACTTACAATCCATAGTTGCTGAAAACAAGATATATAACTATACTTTCACTTGTTATTTATATCAAGAATAAACTCCATCTTTTCATAGCAGATGCTCTTCAAGAGGAAGTAACCATAGTATATATCATAGAGTACAAATAATAAAAAAAAGATATGAGATAGAATCCAAGCTTTATCCAGCCTTCTCTAAGTGCTTTTTGAAGTTCATCCTTGTTTAGAATCGTGGTCGGATCATATATTCCTGGTCCAGTCATGATGGGACGTTGAATATATCTAAGAAAAAAATATGTTTGAAAAGTCTATATTGATAGAATTAAGATTAATCTGAAAAAACATGATTTTTTTTTCTCTTTATAATTCATGCATACAAGTCAGCATAAAAAAACAGAAAACTAATAGTAGAATAGAAGAATTAAATACCTATGAATATGATATGCAATAAGGGGTATGTTCCAACAAAGTCCGCCAAGTTGAAACGATAAGACGAAAAGAAATGTAAGGATAAAGTGAAGCAAATACTCTGGTAAAACCAACTAAAAAAAATTCATTAAGGACTGAAGTAGATACACTTCAAAAAAACAGAATAGAAATAATACATTGCATATGAATAGCACAGAAAATTTTTTTAAAGTTGACATTAACAATTTGAATGATAATCCTTAATGGATTTAGCTAAACAATCCCAAGAACTCATCAACAGTACCGTTCAACTTAATTCAGCTTTCCAATAGCATTAGTGCTACTAATAACTCTTTAAACACAAAAAAATAAAGCAGACCTGATTCAAACTATTGCACTGTTCTATTGGATTTTTGTAGTCTGTCTTTAACTCATCAATACAGATAACCTGAAATAAGAACAAAATGCAATGCCCTTAACTCGAAAAAACACTCTTATTCCCTTTGTTGCATTGCATTCATCTTGATATCTTGATACTCTATTACATATTTGTTTCTAGATGGTCACAAATAATGTTGAGGCAGTTGTTAAAATTTGATTCTTCTATTGAAGCCAAGAATGAAAAGGGATAAAATGTAGGAAATGCGGGAAACATGCTTTATCAAATTTGTTTTTACAAGTTTTCGTTTGTGTTAAAAACTTCTACGAAATTCAAAAAACAGTTTTGATGTACTCCTGTTAAAATATTCCTGTAATAATTATAACACATGATGATTCAGAAAAGTAAGAGAGACGAAACAGGCATAGATATTTATAATTTTTTTTTTGTACCATTTATGATTAGTGATATTTACAAGATTATGTACTAAAATTATGTGTAAATTCTATCAGTCTCGAAAATATTATAATTAAACTTACTGTGAATATGGCAAAAAAAATGCAAAATGCCACCGCGAATAGGGAAAAAAGATAACAAAATGCAGCAAATGTAAAAGCCATAATGAGCAACTGGTCGCCAACTTTCAAATTCCGAAAATCTGAAACAGTAATTTTCAAAAAATAGTAAAATGAGAAAAGTATGGAGATGATAATGCACATTTGAAATAAAAAAAATTATTGGTCTAATATTTATATGTACTTCAGAAACTACTAATTCCATATCCAAGGGGATACGAGAACTGCAGTAGCTCCAAATTGGAAAAATGAAATAGAACGGGCATGTTCATCAGGAACAAACGATTTGAGTATATTGAGGAAAACCAATGTAGGTTACATCTGATAAATTCTGCCACACTAAATAACTAAACATTTTCAAGATCTGATAAAAAAAAAAAAAAAAAAAAAAAAAAAAAAAAAAAAAAAAATTTTCAAAAAAAAAAAAAAAAAAAAAAAAAAAAAAAAAAAAAAAAAAAAAAAAAAAACAGACTTGTCAGTACAATCAAACAACCCATATAAATTAGCTGCAAGAACTCCTACTTACAGTTTCGACTTCTCCACTCTGTTAATAGCCTTTTTTTTCTTTCTACTTATAAATTCTCATCACATCTTTTTAGAAATATCCTAATTCTTCCTTGCTCGCTAAAATAAACAGAAATCCCTCATATTAACGTTATCCAGAATTTTAATACTAATGGAAATTTGTAAATCATTAGTTTTATTATTTCCTTAACCAATACAGAGATAAAACAAGAAGCACTAATGATTGCGCACACAGCAGCTTTGGGATTTTCGTATATTATCTGTCAAATTACATTCCTGAAATAATTTAAAACAAAAAATTTGAGTGATGGAATTCAGTTCTGTCTGATTCAAAAATGTTGTTAACAATAACGATATTCCACGTGTAATTAATACACATGTAATACTAAGATACTCATCTTTTCATACAATAAAATTATTTACCAGAAAAATTCAAATAAAATAACAACAGCACGGCATAACAATACTGCAAATTTGAGAATATCAGACAATAATGAAAGAAGATCATCTAAATTGAAATCAAGTTGGACTGATGCCTTAGTTTAATATATCTTTGAAAATATATAACAATAGAAATATCCAGCCAAATTGCCACTACATATTCTGTACATCTAACAACACGAAATTCAGTCATCGTAAAAATTCAAAAAATAAATAAAAATAAAATAAACAAATAAATAAATATTAAAAATTGGATGAATCGACAATGTCTCTCAAAAGAAGCAATACATTATATGATTTCAGCGCATTATAAAAGTGAGTGATTCGTAGTTTGTTATCATAACAGTGCAACACCAGTAATGAATATTACAAAAGTAAAAATCACACTGTTAAAAGTTTCTAACCTGAAGTTTTTTTTTTCTCAAAAAATAAAAATTACAAACAATAAATCGTTCCAAATACGTGTTCTTAAATGTGAGAGAACTTGAATTTGCCTGAAATTTAAAATATTTATGCAAAAAATCAGTTCTTTATTGATAATAATATCACAGTTACATTAATTCATTGGGAAACTATGGAACAGATGGAAAAAAGCATACATAAATTCTATAAAAAATTCATCAGAATAATACAGGGTGAATATTTCTTTTATCAACTTATCTAAATGTGCTTTTAACTACCGGTTTTCTATTGAATATAATCTTAAATTCATTGCTTCCAGCTTTTTAAAAAAACATAAATCGAGATAAGAAAAAGGAAACTAAAGAATTCGGGGAGTTGCAATTCTGTAGCGTTCTACGGCCTTCTAAATTCAAGCACTGCAAAAGAAAAAGAAAAAAAAAAAAAACGATAACTAATCTCAAAAAACATTCGTAGTCTTTCACTAAGAGATCTCTGATTGAAAATTAAAAACAGACATTTACCCAAGAATGACCAAATCTTGCGGCGCGTTTATGCAACTATATAGAAAATTCCTCAGCTTTGTACTCCTGCAAGAAAAAAATCTGAAGTGCTTTAATTCCGCTAGACAATTCATCACAAATAATATCATCCTACAGAGGATATAATAGATGACAAGATGGTACTTCCGTTTACAGTAATGTTGCAAAGTAAAAGAAGGAGATGTATTTATAAGTTTCAAGAAGCTTAAAAAGTAGCGCTGAATATCGTTTGCCAAGAAGTTTTTGAAGAATCAATCAAGACTATGGCAAAGTGCAGTAATCCAAAAACAACAAAAGATGTACATAAAAAAAGTCCCCACTAAATAGGAAGACAATCGTGATTTTCTTCAGTAAAAATCTAAAGATAAAAATATGATAAAGATTGAAACAAAGAACTAAACTGGAAAACCTTTTACAAGCTGTCGTTCCCATAAAAGATACTGGAGCTCAAAGTTAACTTCTTGAAGATATTTATTTCATGAATGGAAACAAACCTTTTGAACGTATAAAATTTCAACGTTGTATAATATCTTAATGTCATCATTATAAATTTGACCATTTCATTGGATAACATGAATATTTCTGAAAAAAAAATTCATTCTCGTCGAGAAATAAATTTTTGTAAGATATAAAAAAGTATTAAAAACAAAAAAGCAAATTAGATCGTGATGTGTTTCTTGTTTACAAAACTTTTTTGAAATTTAAATCAAACTGCACCTCAACCAATGGGCATATGCCCTGGAATTCAGCACAAAAATACTGGATGTTATAAAAAACTAAGCAAATGGCCGAAGAAACTAACTGAATCGAGAGATACTAAAATATTCAAAAAATGTTTCATAACTAACTTCATTTTAATTCCTGAAAGAAACGCTCTCACAAACACATATTTTGAGAAAATATCGGGAACAAACAAAGCCACAAGTGCAGTCATTTATATGAATAAAAATTTAAATGTTCCTTTGCTCAAGATCTTAAATCTTCGAAAGTTCTTCACCGATTGCTGTGAAATTTTGACACAACGTTGCAAGGCGCTAATTTTTATATACATGCATTGTTGTGGATCAGTCTAGTTAACTGGAAAAGATCCAGTTGGGATGATAAACAACAGGAAGAGTTGTATATCGTCCCAAGTTGGATTGCATGTGAATGTAATGAACAAGCCCACACAGAACATGATGGCGAACATACGAAACTGCATCTTGAGCGTGCTCATGCATATGACATGGACTGCTGTACATGAAGAGGGCTAAATCGTTAGTCTTCCAACGTTATTGCATTGATGTCATGTACAACTGCATCTCGCAACTGAATGTGTTCTTTAGAGCGAAGCTTGGTCTGATTCAAACGTTCTGTTTCAATTTTTGCATGCATTCTACGATATTGCTGTGGTAACGCGTGGCTGGGACAATTATTTATAAATATACTTTCCAGTCTAACAATATGTATCTGAATTGCATGTTTCACATCAAATCATTCAGATTTCAGGGCAACAAAATCCATAACATTATTTATATTAAAGTGGAAGGTGATTATATTTTCTAACCAAATCTGAAACAAATTTGGAACAATAACATAAACTAGCTTGTACTGCACAACAGAATTATACAAATTTGCTTCCATTTCGTTTCAATTTCAGTTTTCAAAACATGCAGCTATTTAATCAGAATAACACAAATTCTGGATCTAATAATACCTTGACGCAATGGATGGGTCCATCGAACTTTGGAAGGAATTCATTTTATTCATTCTCATTTTGTAGATTATTGTGCAAATATGTCGTTCAGTTGAGTCGGGAATTCTATAATTTGATGTTTGCTATTAATGGTGGTTTCAAATCTAAAAGACAGCGACAGTATTAATAATATTCACTCTCATGTGAACTTAGTAATCCAAAAAATAGTAGGTTATCCAGCCATTGAATATACCTCTCTCGTGATAGAGTGATAACCGTAAGGTACACAAGATTGGAAGCAGCATTGAAAAAAATGCTTACAATATGATCATTAGACCTATTTACGGATTATAGATAACGAAAGCCCTAACTGTATCACATTTGCAATAGTGTCATCTCGGCTTGCTTATGCATCAGTATCTATCTTGACGTACCGCCACTAATAAGGAAAAATTTAGACAGAATTTTACAGCATGTGGATGCATTCTCAGAACATAATATTCGCTGTATCATACTGTCTAAGATCAGGAAAAAGGATTCAGATGAATAACGACCAGTCCACTCACTCCCACGCTATTCACCTCTTCATCCTTTCAACACATAGCTAGATCCAAACGCTGCAACATTGCAATATAACACTGCAACGATTGCTTCTTATGCAAATATAAGGCTCATCGATTGCTGTGAAAATGAATTATCGGGAAGAGGAGATTTTTGTTGTGCTTTATGGTTTCTGCTTCGATGGTAGCTCTTGGAGGTAAGATTGTGGAACTGGTGCTTGTCATTCTAGGAGTTCCCTCTCAGCTTGGGGTTTTGTTGTTTGAGGTGTTTGTGAAGATCACTAGTTTGCTCGAAACATTAATTCTTTGGTATTACCTGGAATGAAATGTTATCAGAGAAAACTAAGATTATTTATCACCCAAAGCTTTAGAATTATTTTTGTCCCCTCAGATAATGCTAAAGACATGAGTAGGAAAGTGCTGTACGGAGCAGTAAGCAACAAGAAAATGAGACCTTCAGAAAGTTTGTGGATTATATTTATGTATACTTTACTTGCTTGCTCACAAATAGTGGCTAAAACAGGCTATCAGATATGGTATTAAACAAATGAAGCGAAGCAGTCAATATAAGTACCGTCCATATGGACTTTTTCATGATAATCGTTTAGCATCTTAACATCAAGCTTTTCATTCTCCGTTTTTTACACCAAATCTTAAAGTGACTGGAAAGATTAGTGAATGATACTTTTTCATGAAAAAGTCGAAGATTTTTTTAAATTATGTTGTAGGATAAATTCGTGCAAATTAGTATTCGGTTTTAGTTCATTGTGGTTCTATGTGTATTTGTTTAGGTATGATCATCAATTGAGAAGTTTGGGAAAGCACATTTACAAGTGATCGAATAATTTATTAATATGTAAGCAAGTATGTTTTCTGTTAATCGTTGATAGTGTTACGAAGAAGATAAATAATTGTTCGAACAAGATATGTGAATTAAGACACTGAAACTTGCTTGTGGATCAAAGGACCAATAATTTTGCAAACATAAGATGTCATAGTAACTTTGGATAGAGTTATTTCACTACAATATTATTTTCTAGACTGAATGATGGAAGGCTCAACATCTTGTACTTCCGACAGTGATGTTGCGAATATTTCACGAGAATCAGAAACTGTATGTTTTTTTCTTTTTCTCAGGTGCTAGCTTCTGATTTGTATTGTGTAGTAAATCTCGAATGATTTAACTCCATTAATTTACAAAGAGTTTCGTCTTACTGAGACGATTATGTGCATATAAGAACAAAACCACCACCGTTGCAGAAATAAAACTTATACTCCATTAGAATTTTAAAAAGCTCAGTATTTAAATGCAGATGATCGAAATGCGCAATGCAGCAACACCAGCTTCGGGTAGCAACAATTCGTCATTTATAAATGAAGCTCCAAGTCCTTTGGGACATCTTGATCCGCACAGGTCTTTTCTTTTTTGATTAATTTGTTTTTAATTTATATGTAAGCATATTATTTATGATAGGCATTTTGATTGTTCTTACAGACATTTGCTTGCTTTCTTTTCGGAGATGAGTTTGAATGTTAAAAAAGCGTTTGGATGTTGAATGCTCTTTATTGCTTTTATAATATTTCACAGTTTCGTAATTCCATAGTATTTGAGTTTCACTGCAGTCAAGGCAATCAGTATTTTTAGATTGAGGGACATGGTGGTTGATAAGCAAACAGCATGTCAGACACAGGTCGAATCTCCCTACAAACAACCTGTAAGTTTTATTTATAAGCTAGTGTTAAATGGATAGAGCCAGATTCCGTTGAGAATAATTAAAGATTTGTAAAAAGCTCTTTCATCATATAATTTGCCATAATTTAAACTCTTATAATCTTCAGTTCCTGCTTCTTTTCATTCATTCTTTTCAAAATGATTCAATTCGTTTCAAAACAGATGAATTTTTTACATTAATCTTGAATATTGTAGTACTGGACGTCTTCCCCTGCTGATCCTTCCCAGTCACCGTCAAATATTCGTTCAGCATCCACTAATTCAAGTTCTCCATTAACACCAATCATGCAGCCGCCCAGATTACCGAGTAAAATTCGGAAGAATTTAGATAATATTAGATATACATTTTGAAACATGTTTCAGGCAGTGAAATTAGAATCTGCTGTTTCACCAATTATCAGAAATATTCTTTGCTAAGAAATAACTGAAATCAAACGTTTATATTAAAATTATTAACCAATCAGTTTAGTGTTTCATCCTTCTTTCATCTTTTTAGGTACAGTGCGTGATTCGGCTTTGTTATCTCCGAATGCTACACGCACTCCCGCACAACAGCAGTCGCTAGGGATGTGTTTGCCAGGTTATTTTTAAAAAATTTTTGTTATTTCAGCGCTACAAATTTCTCGTCGTATAACAATTATAAATTTCAATTTAATGAGTTATATAGATAGGAAATATAAATCTGTTGCAGTGCATCATAGTCCAATGGGAAGTCCAAGTGGTATGCATCCACCACCTTCGCCATTTATAAGTCATCCTTCTTCAAATGCTTCTCCTTCTCCATATATGCAACCACCGCAAACTCCTATTCATTATCAAGCAAATTTGCAAAGTCCAGCAGGTTGGTATTTTTTTTATCTTTTATGTTGTGATTCACCTGAATTCACATCCTTCTTAGTATTAACTGTTAATATTTTTTCTTGATAATAAGTAAAAATAGAAAATACAAAGGGAATTTTAACTAGGAAATTATTGTATTGGGTCCCAATTTTTTTTAGTGGTAGTTCTATGTTAAATAATCTTGTCTTTTCCATAGCTATAAAAAAGAAAAAAAAAAAAGGTTTTCCAATGTTGTGATGGCATTTATCATAGATTTCAAGCAAAACACATATTGTTATGAATTCTTGTTGTATTTTATTCCTAAATAGAGTAGTAAGTTCTAGGAGTTTTAAAAAAATTAATATTGATCAAAACAGGTGTGGGACCGTCAAATCACGTTCCCCCCTCACCTCCTTGTGCTCCATATCTTTCACGAATTCCAGCAGTGGGTCCATCCCAACAACAATATTCATGCCATGCACAAATGCAACAGCCTCAATGGACAAATCAGCAAGCTCAGCAAGTAATGTATTATCTAAATTGCTAAATTATTAAGATCGATTTTTAAGATTTCTTTGTTTTTATTTTCTTAACTCTATAGAACTGACCTATATTCTCGTCTTCATATAATTTTCGTTACTCTTTATAGCATTTTGGTTCTGGACCAGTGCATCGTGTTATGGTACAACGAGTTCCTTATTCAGGTTAGTGATTCGTTAAAATTTTTCAAAAGGCAGCGGTTGTCAAATGTTTTTTGTTTTACCTTATACATCCCTTTCTTTGTTTTTACGCTGTTGTTTTCTGTTCTTTTTATCCTAGTAATAATTAGATAAAGCGGAGTTTTAATATGTATTCGATTTTTTATTTTCATACTTCCAGTAAAGTTTTTAGATGATCAAAATTATGCAGCAGAAGTTGTAGATATTTTTATTTTGTTTGAAACTGAATAATTTCAATTGCACTTAAGTATTTCATTAAATACATACGCGGGCTGGGATTAATTTTGTTGTTAGTAACCCGTAATTTCAAATTGCAAATTAAGAACTAGCGAGAAAGTTTAGTTGAAGAGTAGTTTCGTAAATAACTTCAACAGTCTTCATGTTCATTTGATTGACGCAAGACATTAAACTTTCCAATTTCTGTTTTAATCGGTTCCGATAAGTCCTAATTTATTTTAAAAAAAGTTCGACCAAAATTTGATGTTAACTAGTTTCAATTTTTTTCAAATTCCTTTTTTTTTTCGATTTCTTTTTTTCTCAAATCTTACAATTAATGTATTATTTGAACACTAACTTTGCAATTCATTCATTTATTCAAATACTTTTTTTTTTTTTTTAACTTCTGTTTTTCTGCTGATATAACATTTAATTCTCAAAAAAGATACGTTATGCAAAAACAAGGTATCGGAGATACATTATGCATTTTTAATACACAGTATATTTTCTGATGTTTTATTTTTTTCATTGGTTACATAGAACCAAATTATCCTTGTTGATTTTCTGCTGTATTGTTCGAGAGAATTTCAAAAATAAGTATTGGAAATTTTTCTTCATCTTTGCTTTTCATATCACTAAAAAATTGAATGAAGTCTTTGTGTATAGGTAAAATCCTGTCCGATCATATGAGTTCGAATCTAGGAGATAATGTGAACTTGAATCCTAATCGTCGTTCCATGCTCTCGTTCTTTCAAAGAAAATGTAAAATATTAATATTTAGTCTGTCATCAAGTTCTATATCTTTCAAAAATTGGATTCGTCATTGCGAAAAGAAAAGTTATTTATTTTGTGGTATCTGCTATAAAATCTATTAATAATTTAATGTTTGGAACTTATTCTACCAATGTTCAGGGATTTTCTTTGACTATTTTATGCAAAAACATTTCTCGAAAAAAAGAATTTCATTTTGCGATCATGCTGTTGAACATAAGATTTACTGCAGACATTGAACATAAAAGAAATACCTAGTTTTGGATAAAAAAAGTTTTGAAAGATAAAGTGTGAACTCGTGTAAATGAGTGCATCAAATTTGGTAAATAGATGAAATTGTTATGCATTTTCCATTGCAACTATTGCACGCTTCGCCATTCATGAATGTTTGCGATCTTTGTGATCAATGAAAACGCGTAATTGTTCGTTTCTTCTTTGAGCATATGTTTTTTCGTCATTCTCAGAACTGCGAACAACAATCTCTTTTGGTTGTCCGCTGACCTTTCTAAAGATATAAACCTGCCTTTTTCATTGCCAATGTTGGGCGTTCTACAAGTGAAGCTTTTCGAACGGGCAGCTGACTTTTCTACATAATTCTATATTTACAAACTGTTCCCGAAATTAGTTGGTAGTTTTACAAGAAATTTTTGAAGGCAGTGATGCTGCCAAGGTTGATAATGAAATCCTGTGATTGCGAGGTACAGTACACCCGCCGTAGTGTTATAAATGATTCATAATAATTAACTTGTTTCAGGAATTTCTTTTTTTTTGATGGCTTTTACACGTTGCTGTTGTGAAATACTCGAGACTTCCGGAAATTTGTTTGATTGTTTTACTAAGATATAGTTGTTGTGATATCCGTTTTCTTTCTCTTCAGTAGTCCCATTCAGTTTATTCGAATTTTATATTGACTATGGTGACTTTGATACTAAAGAAATAAGAAAAAGTGTAAAACAAATACATAACTGTCTATAAATAAGCTTGAATTCACTGAAGTTGAGGAATGGCTGCTTTCGTTTGTGAGAGGACATTTACATATAACTTTTACGAGAATATTTACAGATGATTCAATAGTGACAACCTAATTTAACATCTTTTCTGACTAAGGGAATTACAGAAGGAGCTTTTTATGATAGTTTCTGTTGTTTCCATTTTGGATGAGTAAAAAGAGAGAAATGAAACTTGTTGTGATTAAAAGAATGCTCCAAAAACTTTCATATATCTAGTTTTTCTTTTCGAGTTCTGGTAAAAAATTCCATTTTTGTCCTATTCATTTTATAAGCGATCATATTCTTGTTTGCAGTGTTATTCGAAATGATTTAATTTTTGATTTTTTCGAATAATTTAATTTTTGATCGCGCAGATTGATTATCAATTGAAGCGTGATTTCAAGATGTATTCGAATTCCTCTCGTAAAAACGTTTTTTCATTGTGGCTTATGCATTTTAGCAGTAGCTTATAAGTTTAATAATTTTTATTCGAGAAATTTAAGTCAGGAAGTCGTATTTTGATTTTTCGTATCTTTTGAAAGTTTTTTAATTTCGTTTTTTGTAGTTTGCAATTTCTTGATATGGATAGGAAGATTTTATTTCTAGAATGCTCATTCTGATAGTTATGATTCTTACTCTTTATCACATTCACGCAGAAATCTGATTCACAGAGAGATAAAATTGGTGCGATTGTATCACTCAGTTGTCAACAAATCCATATTATGTACATATATTTTTATAAATTTTTTCGCTGAGTCGTCTTTTCATTTTCCTCCTAGTTGCCATTTATTTCATCAGCGGCTTGTTTTTTTATATTACATCTTTTTTTTTCTTTATGCATACCTTTAATGATTAAAGGATTTGAAATTTAATTATAATTACAGTTCCAGATTTATTTGGAATTGTTGAAGAAGACTAAGCGAAGCGTTATTCTCGTATAAAATTTGTGTGCTTATTCCATTATTTTTATTAACTTTTTACTTGGATAGGATATTTTTTAAGATTACCTACTTGATAGTCGAGCACTATTTCTATAAATGGACTGTATTGGTTGGAACAGTACCTGAAACGTAAAAAATGCTTCTTTGAATTAATTCTATCTCATTTATTTGATATTTCCATAGTAAATAATACAAATTGTGCTTCGTTTTGTAAGCTTTTTTTTTTCCTTTTAAAGTTTTCCTGTCATTTTGTTTTTAATTTTAAACTGTAAGCATGTTATGATTAATTTATTCATAGTGACAGATGAGAGATGGTTTCTGAACGAGATCGCCTTTAATGACTAATAGTAGTCATATTCTTTTTCTGTCAGAATCTAGCAGTGTAATAGCATTCTCTCTTATATGACTAAATCATAGATTTATCCATTTGGGTCTATGCATAAGTTTCTGTCAGGACTGGGAACTGTCTATAGAAAACACTTAATTCTAAATCTTTTGGAGCCTTTCTTTGTATGCATTTTTTTCCTGTCGATTTATATCGCCAGATTTAGTAACTTGAATTTTTTGACATTTCATATTTCTTAATAGTATTTGTCTTCTTGTAATTCCACATAAGACTACCAATTCTGTATCACATGCACTGTTGTGAATAATATCACGTCTCCTTCTCGTATGTCGTATTACCATCTTTTGAAATGCCTCGCTTTTATGACAGATTATTTGTCTATTCAGATACTTGAAGTTTTACTTTTCTTTCAGGATATCCACCGGGTATGTCACATTTACAGTCACAAAACAACCAGCATCCTTCATCTTCCACTGTTTTTCCAGCTAGTGCTTCGGGAGCACCAGTTACGCCAGTATCACGAGGAACCATGTATCCACTGTCATCGTTAGTCGCTTCTCAACAGTCTTCCGGATCACAGTCTGCTCAATATCCGCCACAATCTTGTTATCAAACTAAAGGGCAGCGGCAGCCAAAATATCCTGTTCAGTCTTCAGTTTATCGTCAGCAGGTTTGCTTGTATCATTTTTTATCAGTTACTGTTCATTTTGTATATGCTAGACATCAGTTTTTGAACTTTAAGCTTTTTGGTTAAACTTGTATTGCGACACTGAAAAAGTATCTGATGCATTGTAAAAAAGACAGATCCTTTCAAGAAAAATTAGTCCACCGTTTTGATGGGTGAAGGTGCGGAATAGAGAAAGAGAGGACATGATAGCGTGAGAGATAATGGATTAATACACTCGACTTTTATTGTCTTACATCCAAAAAACTATTATTGATAGGACGGAATGATATCAAAACATATTTGGTGTAGAATATAATTATCAGAATTGCAAACCATCAAATAAACAATTAGTATGAGTAGTCTATTATAGATTCATATTGCTCATGTTCTTTATTTGCAGACCAAATGCAAATTAATGCTTCTGAATTATCCATTTTTAGGATTTTAAATAAAAAGATTTGAAAGAAAAAGGGAGAAAGAGATAAAAGGTGTGGTCCTTATTCTTTTGATGATTTGATGAATATTTGTTTCAGCCAAATTTTTTTAGGTTTCTTTGTATTGGTATAGTTGCTTAATTTTTACTGTCAATAACAGCGTCTTTCATTTTTGTATTACTGTGAATGATTGCAGCAACCACAGTCGGTGTCGGTGAGAACTTACCTTGGCAACCAACCATCATCATTGTCTGCCTCGCCTACTTATCAATGTTAGTTCCTTTATTCCTATTTCTTCTTTAGCAATTTTTCTTTTAGCTATATTTCAACTTTTCAATTGACTTTTCGTCCTTTCAATACTTTTTGCTGCATCATAATTTAAGATAAATGCAGTTATTTTCTTAACAAGCTTGGACTTTTCGGTTGGTCTTGCCACATGAGCAGAACTGACTATTAAACAAATAAAGATAAAATTTAATAGGGGATTTAAGCTGCATCAGAATTGCATAGCGTAAGATAATTTTCTTAGATCATTTAGTGTAAGATCATTTTCATAGCGTCGGTAGTAATAACATCTCTTTTATTAGAAGATCTAATGATTTTATTACGAGTTGATAAAGATATCTCCAAAAGCATTGCATCTGTTCTATTTTGAATAAACTAGTGGATTAAAAAGCTTTTGATGGGTCAAAATCTATCATCAATTCAACTTAGAATTTTTGACAATAAGTCTGAAAACTTGACGTGTTGATGGTTTCATGAGCTGGATTAATAGGATGCAGGATTTTAAGGAGATAACTAGCTAAAATTGATTATCTGAAAACGGTTTATAGAACATCTCATGGAAAACTACTCATTTTTTAACTTTGCCAGTTGGTTTTTCTTAAAGAATACTTTGAGGCTTTGAGAATTCATTGTAGCGAAACGTATGACGTTAGAAACAGTTGTGTGGAACAGTTGCATCATTTCTTTGTCTTTCAGATAGTTCAGTGCGAAGTTTTTTCTCAGCTAATAAAATTGCCGTTGAGGTGTAGAATTTCAATTAAAAAAAAAAAAAAAAATTATGTTGAAAATAGTGAATCCTCTGTTTTTTTGGGAAAGTTATGGAGTTTTTGTGTTTCTCTTACGATTAGTTGCATATACATACAGTTGTTTATGTGATTTTCAGATGTTTGAATATTTCATTATTTTAAAAATTTAAGATTTAAACACTATGTAAGATTTCCGGAAGAAGTTAAGAAGATTTTCAAGAAGTTATCTTGTTTGTTGCGCAGTGTTTTGGCAGGATTAGATTCCTTCATTTGGTCCTCCATTTGTCATTTCTGTCTGTGTTATCTTATTATTTAGGATCTAATCTTTTTTCTTCGCCAAAAGAGTCAAACGATAAAAAGATAATTCATTTTCAATCCATAAAAAAGTGGGACAAATGATTATTTCTGTTTCACGAATAAGTATACATTTAGCATTTTTTTCAGGCTTAGGAATCAAGCTTCAAGATATTGCAAAGCTTGTTCCACTTAACGTTTTAATGATGGATCAAAACATATCGTTTAAAATGCTGAGCTATGTAGTTACTACTATGTGTTTATGCTTTCAAGTTTTTCAATCAAAAAGAATGCATGATATGAAAGCAAGATAAGCGTGATGTTAATATGGCGGTTAAAATTGAAAATTAATCTCAATTTTAAAAGATAAGGCTCCGAAAGTTCCTACAGTTGATCCTTTTTCAATAGCAAAATTTTCTCAAAAATATAGTACACAGCTTGCGAGAGCAAGTATTATGCCGACCTGCAAAAACTTCTCGATTGATATGTCATGAATGTGTTTTTAGTAACTATTTATTGGCTTTTCGTAGAGACGAAAACTGTCTATTTTCATCTCTTGTTTGGCTCCAATACTTGGGCTCATCATTTATTGTAACCATAGACTATGATGTTTTATTGCTTTATTGAGGATTAAATTCATTTTTCAGATTGGGATAAAATCTCCGGATAGTAGTGCTCTTACTCATCCATAAATTTGTGGGTTCTGTTTGTTAAGGTAGTTTTTCATATTAGGATAGGTGAGTCAGTAAATAGTAGTCTTAACGCAAGTAAATTTCTTCTTTTTTTTTTTTTTAGTTTGAAAACCGTAAATGGTTCGAAAAATTAGATGCATGGAAAGTGAGAACTGGGGAGAACGGTCATTTCAAGAACGAGAAAATGTGTGTGATAAATGAGAATTTGAACCTATTATAAATTATGTATGAATATTAAGTTAGTTAATTCTTGCACTTTTCTTAATCCATATGTCACTACTTTTGTTTTTTCTTTAACCAGAATTTTGTTAAACTAAGGAAAGCATTTTATTTCTTTACTTTCATATTACTTTTGTCTCATTTCATTCTACAAATGTTGTTAATTTGCAAGTGCCTCAGGAGCAGTAGCAGCACCGTCAGCAGCAAATAGTTGGCAGTTAACAACTCTAAATGCATTTTCTGAAAGCTCATTAACGTATTCATAATTGAATTCATAAGGTATGAACCTCCTTTGCTGCCCTGCTCTCTATACAACCGAGAAAATACGCATGCATGACACGGGCTCACATTTATTATCTCCTTTCGGAGTGATTAGCTATTTGAAATGAATCACAGTGTCAGAGTTTGCAGTTAACGAGAGTTGGTTAAGATATCTGAAAGCTAGTCCATTTGTACAGGTTTTGGCTCGCATATCCGTCAGCCAACGAACTGTGCCTTTTTTTTGAAATAGAAGATTGAGATTATTTCATTCTTCTTTGACATCAAAAAAACGATACTTCAAAAATACGAAATTTGATGTTTTTATGTGAACAGATAAATCGAACTAATCTTTTAGCGCGCAGTATCGTTCATTTCTCTGCAATTTCTTATTTATCATCGTAATTTGAGTAGATTTCTTTCTGTAAAAAAATTAATTGTATTTTTCATGCCTTTGTAAAAAAGCGTATATCGTCAATGATACGTAAATGTTTTCAGTATTATGCAAGGAAGCAAATATCCTTGGCACCAGCAAGGAAAGCTATTTGATTTTAAATGATACTTCATTATACTTAGAGTAACAAGTTATAGTAACAGTTTAATTGTCTTCAGTCTTCAAATGTGAAGTCAAAGCGTTAAATTTGCTCTCTATTTATATTCACTTTGAAACATATTTATATGCTCTTTAGTTGATTGGTCAAGGAATTTATAAATATCCTTCCTTTCTAAGTCTCTTTTTACTATCCGTCATATTTATTTTTGAAAAAGAATCCTCTTCTTTTACTTGATCTGATGAGTGTTTGCTAGCTAAGGATTGGATTTTCATACAGAATTTATTTTTTATAATATAAATAAGAACTATTTGCATATCTTATTTGATGTATTTTCTACGGCAAGCAGTGTGTTTCGATGAATTCGATTCGATTGGGTTATTGTGCTGCACAAATTTTTTTTTTGTATTTACAGCTTAAATTTAAAATTTTATCGGTTCAATTTTTCCCACATGCTCTTTTTTCTTGTATTAACAGTATCTTCGCTTTCTCCGAAAATTTGTTTACTCATAAAAACGACATTTGAATGTGTGATTCTTTCACCTTACATCTTCGTCCATTATATTAATTTTAAAATGGAGGATTCAAAAAATTAACACTGCTTTTATTATAATTGCGATTTTCTTATCCAGTTCAGACAAAATTTTAATAGCTTTTCTACACGCGTTGTGCTAACATACAAACGTTGAAGAACTGATGACATTTAGATTGGAAAGGCTTTTCGAATAATTTCTCTTCTTCAGAACAGGTAGCTGAACTCGTCAGCTCTTCATAATGGCTTATTTAAAGACGTGAGATAAACTTTATATCCTGTCTTTGTTAACAGATTCACTAGATTCAGGGCATAATATAATCTCTTTATATATATATTTCTAATTTTCCAAACTTGTTACAAGTTTTGAAATTGGTGTTGAAACATCAGTAAGTGTCGCAGTGTTATTGAATGCATTTGTGAAATCAATATAATGGCAGACAGCTTATTTACAGCGACTACTTTCCTAGAAGTTACTTCATTATTCAAACTATTGCAACATATAATGAAATGGAAATATCGCAGAAGTTTTCGTACATTTTGACTCTAATATTGTTTGTAAGTTAATAAGGATGATGAAGAATTGTTTTCTGCTAGTCACAGATTGCTAGTCACTTCCTTAATATCTCTATTTCAAGTTTTAAATCAAAATATAAACAGAATAATAAAAGGAAATCTAATAATAAAAAAAAAAATACTACATAAAAATTAGAACTAAATCAATTTAACATCAAATACTCAGAAAAAAAGAAATAGAAGTAGGAAAACTCAAATTAGAAACCATTGTTAAACAAAACATCAAACAAATAACAAACTAACATTAAAATATTCCTGCAGATGATGAATCGATTACCTATTAGCAATATGATAAAATTCAACATTAAAATAAAATATCAAAACCGAAGTATACCCATGAGTTATTGTTTCTCTGGAAATTTTTTTTGGAAATATCCAAACTCATGAAATAACGGATGCTGCAGTTATTATTTATTAATTATTTATATTTTCATTTCGAAGACTTGAAGTTCAAAAAATGAATTCCTTATTAAAATACAAACTATTTCGCTTGAAAATAAATTCCTGAGAAAGTAAAGAGGGACGAGTAATCAAGATGAAGTCTAAAAATTTTGAAAGGAAACTATGTCACAATAAATAGTTTCTTTTCAAAATTATCAAAATATTCAACAGAGATATAATGAAGCGAGCTATAATTGATATGTTAGTGTATTAATTATATTGGGTAGTGATAAATGCATAAATACTGCTCCATGATTTTTGCTGATTTTAATCAAGTTTATATCTGAGTTGGAAGATTTCACATTCTTCATTAATATTAGTTGTCAATTCGTTTTTTTTTTTGCACCGGACTTCCTGGACATCATATCATGTCTGAGTTATTATTTTTTTTATAATTTTTATTCTCACAAACAAGTATTTTTGTTTTTCAAAGTACGGGTGTTCTTGCCAATTTTTCCTCATATAAATCAAATACTCAAAATTTATCTTATCTCGCTCCCTTAATATTTCATTTGCTGGTTAAAAAGAATAACTTGTAAAAGGCGATTGGTTCTGTCATTAGTGCTTTTCTTTGATCACAAGTCATATATATCCCGTCTTCCTTATCCAACAGTGTTTATGCGTGAACGGATTATTAAGCACCTGCATTGGATGCGACAAGTCTCCAAGATAGGCACAGAATTTAGCTTGGTGTTGTAATATTAAAATGGTGCTTTGTCGAAAAGCTGTTAAATAGATTATAAGTTATTCATTTATCTATTTTAATTCATCTTTTTTCGATATTCGGTAGCTGATGGATCATTCTCAGTCTTGCTGCATTCCATCTTTCTTGCTCTGAGTGCTAATTTTCTTTAATTTCTTGTTCATCTTCTTTATGCTTCTTTTGACATTTTTTCCTGATTCACCTGATATTGCGTTCATTCCACAGTGTACTTCTCTTCTTTTTTAAATTCGCATATTGTTAGTATAACGTTGGAATTATTGGCTCACTCCCTTTTTATTCCATATAGTATTTTTGCGAACTTCGCCACAGATAATTTTTGGTCCATTTCTCATTATTTTGAAAAGAATGAATCCAATTTCTTTTTTGTTCATTTTCCACACGCAATGGAAGCCCGTCTTTGCAATAGCATTGCTTGTACCTCATTCAATCATAAATTTCAATCAGACTGAAAAGAGAGGTTTATTTAAAAAGAAGCTTTCAGTGCGGAAGATATTATGATGTTCAAATCCTTCGTGTTTAGGCTTCAAAGCGTTATGTTGGAGCTTCTCTTATTCAAAAAAAGCAATAATTTGTCTTTTCTTTACATATGAAAATAATGCTTTACTTCATCTGCTCCTATTCACCCCTCTCCCCTTCCTCTTTTTTCCAAAAGGCCAACCATATTCATTCCTAAGTGCTTCTGATAGGATCGTGCCATGTTAATATTCGTTGTAGATGATTAAAATTTTTTTCGTTCAGTTCTTGTAAGTTTCTCCTATTTTCTCACATCTTTGAGCTGTATTCTGAACAAAATGAACCAGCAGAGTGGTAGCAATAACCATTCAGATTGAGGCCTAGAAATTATTTTCCATTGGAAAACTGCCACACTTCTCTTCCGGATCGTCCAATATCAATATGTCCCATTAGCAGTTTAGCAATGACTTTCGATTCACCATTCACCAATAGTAATATCATTTATAAGATTTGCATCCTTGCCGAGCTCCTGCTTCCTTTATCGCTACAAATACTGATAGATACAGTTCGAACAGAAAACGATCAACAAGACAGTATGAATGTTGCACCAGCTGTGACAGTTTGTATCGGATACCAATTGCAGCTTGCAGTCAAGGATAAGGTGCATATATGATTGGTTTGAGTCAACCAAACAGAGAAATTGGTATTAATTTAGAATTAGGCGCAGCTGTTTCAACGGAAACCAAAGTTGTCCATAATTCTAATAGTTCGGAAATCCCACAATCAAGTGAGGTAGAAGTGAAGTCAAACGTCTCATTAATGTTGAAAGAAGAGGAGCAAGGCGAAGAAATTTTGGCGCTACCAAGTCCGCGAACATTGAATGATATGATGTCAAAAATTCAAAGTAAGTTGAAATTCTAAGCTTCCGAACCTTTTTAATTTTGATTAATTAATATTTTGTAAAATTGCGCTTAGTTTAAAATGCTTACCTTTATTGTTAAAAATCAGTATTTGTTGGAAGACTGCTGATACCAACGGCTAAACTACACTGTTTTTTGCTTATAACGCTTAAATGTTTATTTTTCATAGCCTTTGTTGTTTCACTATAGTAGTGAAAAGTTATATTGGTAATTCGTGACGATTCTAGGAGGGAAATGTTAGATGTCTGTCAGTAGCATATTTTTCTTTGAACATTGTTTCACTCGCGTTAATTTGGATATTTAAAGCGATTTTAGCACACTATCTCACGATTCTTTTGTTACTTTCATTTATATTTCGTCTAAAAGTTGGACTTAATACTTATCCGTCAAATAAAATCGGTTCATTGACGACAGATGAAATATTTTACCAGTGCTAAATGAAACTGAAATACTTTATGCTTTTTATCTAGAATCGGGCACAATTTTTTATTGCTCTTTTTTTGGCAATATAGTTGAAAAACGGACAGTATTAATTGGGAGAATGGTTTTTGTAAAAGAAAAAGAACAGAATGATTGAGCAAGCTGAAATCAGTGCTTTTCATTTATCGAAATGATCGTTTTCCATAACTGCCTATCTTTGGACCTTTCATACATAGCGTTATTAGAATAAGTAGTGTTGCAGTAGCTACACTTTAAAATGTCTTTGCACAATTCTTTTGAATGTTGTTCAGTTTGTCTGTTATCAGTGTATCTGTTGCTTCAAAGTTTGTTTTTTAAAAATGTTCTTGGTGTTATTTTTTCATCAGCGATTTATTAAACATTATTCAGTTAATCGAAAAATAAAAGGAAGAAATACAAACTAATTTCTTTCCGCATTAAGTGTTGTCTCGTCGTTATCCGTGCGATGCTAATAACCGCCGTTTGTGAAGATGCTGGTGACATAGGCTTGTCATGTGGCACTACTGGTAGTAGTGATATGTCTCTTCCCGTCCTTACTATTATTTATTTCCTTTAAACAATTCTTCTCTCACTTGTCTACTTTTATTTCACCTTCATATATGATACCAGATATTTTCCCACAATTATTTCTCACATTTTTTAAAATTATCATGATTTCAATTAATTTCTTCCTCCTTGTAATTAAGATTTTATAAAGCTCAAATACTGAGATGAAGATGTCGAAATATCTGTTGAGATATTTGAGGAATGGCATATGCTATTTAAATGCATGGGTACCATTTGCCGAAGTGTTAGGAAGAAAGGAGGATCAGTAGATGGAAAATAATTGTCAGATTTGTTAGGCAAACAAGCAGCACTTACTCGTGATATGCAGTATTGCAGTACTTGAGGGAGGATGTGTGTTTGTGTGGAATGGAGAAAGGTCAGTATGTCGATGTCCTCTTTTATAATGAAAGAGTGAATATGATACCGAGTCACATCTGTTCCTTAAAACGATTAGCATCCATCCTTCTCTTACTCTCATCTGTTTTTCTTCACTTATCCCTAAATATACAGATATTGAAAATAAGTTACGCTGCTGCTAGATGTATGAAATGACATCTTAGTATTATATCGTTTTCTTCTAATCTTATTGGTACTTTTTTCATGTTTTCTCATCCTCTTAGATATTTACTTTGAAAAGTAACAAACAACAGAAAAATCTAAGTTTGAATCATGAAATAAAATATCTCGCTGAAATAGTTTTATTTTTTAAAATAACAGTTTTGATTATATTTTGATTAGTCAAAGGATTGTATTTAGAGAGGTGTCATCTAGCCAGATTGTTTCATCGAAAATTTCGAAGTGCTGATAATTTTATGATAGGTCATATTTGAATCTATATGAGAAACAGCAAAATGAGAATGAATTGAGGCTAAATTGAAGAATAATGACACATTTATGATTCGAAACTTGTCATCTAAAGGCAGTTACAGATGTGTTGCTGTTTTTCCACTGATATAGAGGAACATTGGGGAGGAAGGAAGAGGGTGAGAGAAAAAACTAAATTTCGTTTTAATCTCAGAAATTCATTTTTCATCAATTTTTCAATGCTGCTGCTTCAAATATTAATTTATGCTTGTATTTCTAATCGATTAGTTATGTTAATGATGTTGAGATTTTTCTTATAAACTGTGAAATATTCCATGAAGCGGAAAAAAGTTAAGATATATGAAAAAAGGAAATCTTAGTTTTTATTCACTCATTGCAGTATGACCATTGCTTGTTTGCTTCCTAAACAATCTGAATTACTTGCAGTAGCATGCACATATTAAATGAATCTGAAGTAGTTGCCTCAATTTTCCATTTATGCTGGAAAATAGAAAATTTCAAGTGGAACTCGAAAGAAAAAAAAAGAAAAAGAAGGAATGGTTGGGGTGACCTAGAAGGAAATATGACAGAATGTTGAAATGGAGCAAGTACATACATGGTTTCTTTTTGCAACAGTGAATTAAGCAATGAGTAAATGACTAAATATCGGAATCGTTTTTCCAATTAAACAAATAAAGGAATGAATAAGGGATTGAATTACTTCCAGCCTTTTGCTCTTGAAGCATATGGAAGTCATTTGAGCAAATAATTAACCAGAGCACTGTATATATAACCTTTCTGTGATAAAGTAACTAGTTTTGGATAATGAATCAGACACACAGTTCTGCGACCGATATCATTTGATAAGTATATATGATCAGGCAGGAAAGTGATCTAAATCAAACGAGGAGAGCGACCTGGACAATATCTAATTGGAAGAGACACAGTGTTTGCTTTAAGAAATTTGCACTTCAGTCAAAGAGATGAAAGAGTGAAATGAAGAATGAAGAAATGGAAAAGTGGTGAAACAGTAGCTGTGATTATATGTCAAATCGAAGAGATTGCATTTCAGGATGCGCCGATATGATAAATGGCTTGTTGTCAAGCTGATTTGCACACTCTGTCACTGATCGGAAATATGCTTTTTTCATTTCATCCTTCCTTTCCGCCAACACTTTTCATTTGACAACTCGACAGTTGTCTTCATGTTGACTGTCTTTTCAACTTGTTCAGTTTTTGAATATATTATCAAGATTTCCTCTAGTTTCATTATTCGCATCTTTTTAACTTCTGTGTTTTCAACTTCATTTAAACATCTTAACAATTATTGCACCATAATTGGTATTGCACAGATAAATATATATTATTGGTAGACGAAAGCGATCATTTATTTTGCGAACTATTGAACATATTCGTGTCATTTTTTAATATCTTTGATTTTACTGCCTTTCTGTAAGCTATTTGTACATCTACTATTCTGAAAATTTGGTAATTTTTCTTATTCCCGTCAATCTCTAATTTTTTTTTTTCAGTTACCCCTAATGTGTCTTGTTGATGTAAATGATATATGAGGAAATGAAAGGGAATATGAAATGGTGAAATAGAAGAACGAACAGAAAAGAGAATTATGCCATTAAAGATAGAAGTAGTAATTAGCAGTTAATTATGCTTTATGATCATATATAGCCGTTAACTTTATCAGTTGCAGTCTGCCATTAACTTTCTTATAATATTAATGGATTATAGTTGCTACATGATTACTGAAATTTTTGAAATTATAGATTTTCCAATTACATGATGTTAGAAATTAATAATGGAAATTAATAATGCTAATTAGCAGTTAGTTAAATTTTACGATTATGTCTATCAGTCATTTGAAAAAAAAAAAGTTTCATTAATGAAAAAAAAAAAAAAAAATTCAGAGAGTGAAAAGGGAAAGCATCATCGTGGATACGTGTAATCGCAACAATTGCATGCTATGTTATGACTTGCTGATGCGATTTTCATCAAGTTTGATACTTTGACGAGATTGAAAGCTTTCTACCGAATACTTTCGTTTGATCCGGAAGTTTTTCATTTATCCACGTCGTATAGAAAGGGTTGTGAACATTTTGTCGTAATGAAAAGAAACCTGTTTAATGACGATATTAAACGGCCCAAATTAATTGCTTATTGTTTGTTAAGAATATCTTATCATTTAATTCCATTTCCTGATTCAGAAATTGAGCTACAAGATTTATCAGAAATCTAGCAAAGTTATTAATGATTTCAAAAAAATCAGATATTTGAACAAAGGATATTTCACATTTTGTGGAGAAGAAATTGCTATTAGTAATAATCATATTTTCTCCTTAAAAAAATATTACCATTGGTTATTTGAAAAGTTAAAATGAGTTAAAACTATATTTTCGGAAAATGCATAATGCTTGCAAATAAGAATCTTTCATACATCAAGACATAGTGAGTAATTCGATTTGAAAAATTAATGTGGATGAATAAATTTCTGAATATTTTTTTCCAAAATGAGCACAGCAAAGAGTAAATGAGAATTAACAAGTTGTTGCTTGACTGTGTGATTGTGTAGTTGAGCGAGGAGTATTTATATATTTAAAGAAAAGATTGGCATTCGTTCAATAACTAACTTCCCGTTCTCCTCCTTTACCTCCTCCGTGCTTTTTATTTCAAACTCTGACATTGATGCCAACTAAAAAGCTCGTTTACCATAGAGCTATGTGTGTTTTAGGGCAATAAAATTGTCCCTTCAAATGCCTTCAAGCTATAACTTCTCTTTGTTGCTTCATTCCGCCAATGAGTGCCGCCACTGCTTCCCTTTTCTCAATTGCAAATCTAGTCTAGTCTAGACTCATTTTTCCTTTTCAAGCCTCAATTATCCTATTTCAATTCACTCATTTTATTCGCCCTCTATGAATAAATTTGATTTCCCTGCTGGTTTCTTGTGGGTTGTTTGTTTTATTGTCAAAATGTCATAAAATTGAAGCGCGGTGCAAGCGAATGATATTCAAGTGGAATATCTTTAAAATTTTAAGTGGTGCATTAGAATCTGTAAGAATCAGCACTTGTCACTATAAGGCAGAGATTCAATGAGCCTTTAAACATTATATCCATGGCTTTCTGACTTTTTTTCATGATTCCGATAAACCCCCTTTTCCTTACGGCGATACAATCCTATGCACTCACTGCATAACAAAGTTTTTATTAATAACTTGCTTGAAGGTCTCATTTTACGAAGTTTTCAAATATAGAGTATTTTTATTGATGATGTTGATGATGACATAATGAGGATTCTGATAGAATTGCGCAGCTTTTTTGTCTAGGAAATAATGATTGCAATGTTGTTGACTTGTAAAAACGGAAACAAAGGTAAATTTTTGCTTAGAGTGAGCAGGAAACATATGTTACAGTGTAACTTCCACATGGCGATAGCAGTTTTATAAGAGGGCTTCGTACTTTTTGCTGAGATAATGTGGTCTTTCTCCGCTTTGTTATTTTAAATTTCTAAATTCGTTTTGATTAATTTAACTATTTAAAAGTGCTATTTTATTGTTCGTTAATGGTAACTGTACGATGAGTGAGCAAGCACATTTAATTTTCTTGCAGTGTCAATTCTCCAACTTTCTACTTTCTTCTCTCACCTTCATTTCATTTTCCTTCCCGTTCACAGCAGTACATTTTAGCACTGAAAACCTGATGTTTTCTATTTTCCACATAAATTCGCATCCTTTGATTAGTCATATACTTCCCTAATCCTGTTTGCATGTTTGTCATCCCAGAATAACTCTACTGATTTTTCATTTAAGAAGTCTTCCTTGCTTACTATGGCTCAAGATTTTTGCTGGAATTTTCATTTCATCTGATTTCTCCCGGTTATTAGGTCAATATGAGCAACCAATTTTCCTGGAAATTTATTTAACTTTTGATTTTCTGAAACTTATATTTTTTTAACGAAGCCTTTTATGTCCAAAAATCATCCGAAATGAAATAGCAAATTCCATATGTATGTAATCATACTGCTGATGATAACAAATAATAATTTAAGGATCGATCGGGAGCATTACTAGATTGAGAGTGATTTACGAATAACATCCTTCCTCTTCATCAAGTTTTCACGGCCATCTGTCATTATGTAAACGACCTCTTCCTCTTTCTTCCCTCATCTCCACAATAGGGATTTATATTCTTTCGTAATTATTGAGTTCATATTTTTATATCCTGCTCTAATCTATAACTTATTTCTTCTTCATATCATTACAATTCTTGTTTTTTTCATTTCTTTCTCTTCCTCTTTTCTTGGATATTCTCATAATACTTATTTTCCTTTAATCGTTCGGCTTTTTTTTCTGGAATTTTTTAAAACTCTTATAAAAGAACAGACAAATAATGCTATAAAATAGGAGAAAGATAAACAGAGCGTGGAGTATTTAGCTTGTCCTCAGTATTAAACAACAAGACGATTTTTTGCTTATTATAATCTGTTTATTCGGATGCTTTTAGAATGACTTCACGGTGCTTTAGGGGAACTTACAATGCTTAAAATAGCATTAAGTACATAGTGTGTGGGGTGAATGTAAGATATAGGCGACTTTTGAAAACTGAGCTCTTGAAATGGCACGCTTTAAACAATCAGTTCAGGCGAATATATTGTATACGCAGTGTATTTTTTACCACAAATTCTATCAAATGACTTACTTAACGGTAGTGTAATCTGGATATCTTAAATCCAAATCTTTCTTCTTGAGTCAAGAGCGAGTCCTTTAGCTCAATCCAGTTTGAAGAGAAAATTTGACTGAATGATCATTCACTTTTAGACCATTAGCTGGATTATTTGAATATATAAGATAACACTTGTCAGTTATTTGATTTTTTAGCATCCGGTGGTTACATTCCTTTTATCCCTTTACGACGATTTCTATATGGTGAACGGAATATTCACTGATTTCTTTAGGACTCCATCAATTTCATGCTTTACAATAAGCACTGAATTTACTATATCTTTAGAGTATTTAGATCTTCATTTATACCCATATAATACACTAGAAATGACTACGCGTGAATTAAATCGGTAGACCAATTATTACAGAGGGAATGGAAGGGTAGGATGCGTTATTTGAATGCTTCAAACAAATGCTTTATTATTAATTTATTGTGTCCGTTTTCCTCGCCTTATACATTCCTGATAGCCTTTGGCAACTTTTCTCTCGCTGTCGATTTATTTAACCTAACTTTCACCTGCATTATTCTGTTTTCTCATTTCAGTTCGTAATGAAGCTCCCAGTAATTTGAATATTTCATGCAAACAAATTATTATTTCATATTTGAGCTCTGTGTGATAGATTCTTTTCGTTTTCTTTTGAAACTTTATAAAAGAAGCATATAGCTCTTCTTTTGTCTTTTGTAAATATGTTAATGGTATCATATTGGCTAATTTGTTGATTATGTTCGAAATTTAAAAATTTTTTGATCTAGTTCGGCAAAGCAATTTCTATAATAATGCTTTGTAAATCTTAAGTAATTCATTATTTTTGTTTGTTCAAAGAAATGTTGTCTAATAATCAGATGTTATTAGCAAGATTAGTCAGGTACAAATCCATCATATAGGGTTTGCTAATATAAATTACTAATTCTATTGATAAAAGTTTTAAGCTAAGTCGACGGGAATTGTTGATGTAGAAGTAATGCCTTGATGAGTTTGATGAAATAAGGAATTGTTGTGAAAAGTTACTCTTATTTTTTAATTTAACAGTTCTTCTGTTGTAGTGTATCCGGCTCCAAATCCAACATCAGCTAATCAGCAATCAAATCTGCAAGCTCAACAGTATTCACCCGTTGGTACGCAATTCGTTTTTTTAATCATTAAATTTTGAGTATAATTTCGGATTTTGCGAAAAGTACTCTACTAATGATATTTTATGTTTTATAATTAAGAAAGCGAGTTTGTCGATAGAGATTGAATGAGTAAGCAATATGCATCTTTACTTTCATGGAAAGTAGATAAACCAGCCACTGATTGACTGTAGAAGTAGATGCAGTTATAAAATGCATTTATTTCTCGAATGCATTTATTTTTCGAACTTTCTGTCGGAATCTATGACTTTTAATTTGATTACCTCTTTTGTATACTTTCCTTGTGCACAATTCTACAACATTTGTTACGATGAGGAATTTCATTGTCAACAGTGAAAAAGTACTTTCAGACACATTTTTTTTGCAATCGATAATGAGATCTGAAATTATTTATCCTGCTGTCTATAGACAGTAGGAAAAGAATCCTTTTCATTATTGTTATTGAATATCTTATATTTATGAAACGAAAAATAAAATGCAGTTGATATATCTTTGAATAAAAGCTTGTTGCAAAATATTATGGAGCGATTTTATTATTCTTTCCGCTTCCATAGAGAAAAATTAGAACTACCGAAATTGGCAAGTATGTTTAATGCAAAAATAAAAAGATCAACATTAATTATTAGAATTGTTCTTGGAATGAAAATTAAATTTATTTTCATCAGTATGAGAAAATTTCGAATTTTATTAGTAAATGAAATCATAAAAATAATTTTTCATTCTTCAAGAAAAGTTTATTTGGATATGTTCAAGAAGTAATCTTGTGATCAACTGAAGACTTATGTTATAGATCAAGAGGCTTATTTTACAGCAAGATATTCAGCACCAGGAGCAGTACAAAGCCAAGCACCTGCTGCTCCGATAAATTCATGTTATCAGACACCATCTGGTCACGATATGCGCTCACCCCAGCTAATGTCTCCAACTCAAGCTTCAGTTCCAGGTGCTGTTTCGCAAGCTGCTAGCAGTGGTTTAACATCTCCTGTAGTTAATAACACTGCATTGCAACGAAGTATTTCAAATAGTAAGTTAATTTTCGACGAATTTTGTCTTCCATTTCCTGTATTGCACTTCCTCTGAACTTTATGTGAATTTTTGAGGAAATGTGGAGTTTTTTTTTTTTTCATTTAGTTCAAATTTTTTCGAAACCAACTTGTTCGCCTTGGAAATCTCGGGGTACTTGATTTCAGGAAATATTCGATTTTGGGAAATATTTGAATACATGGTACATAATCTTACTGTTCCGAAATAAAAAATTAGGGATTTATTCATTTATTTATTTTTTGGAATTTCACACTTTTTTGTAAATATATTTATCTAATTTTTAATGTAAGTTAATGTATGTTCCTTTTTCAGTAGATATGCAGTCAAGTGGTAGTCCTACGGTGAGTTCTCCTCATATCCGCATGGTGCAGCAGACGACACCTTTTTATGGACATGATCCAAATGTTGCTGGAAGTGGTATTATTTATAATGTGATTTGATAAATTTTGGATGCGAATTATAAACTTCAGTTTTTGAAATTCTTTTTCTGAAATTAGACATGTGAATATAATTACTTATTTCAATGATGAAAAATTACAGTGCAGTCCGATATGTGTCTTGTCGGTTGTTTCTTCGTGGTTATTGAGCATGAAAAAGTATTGGTGGATCGTTTAGATGTACAGGAAATAGGTGCTGTTGTTCGGTTACATGGTGGTGAAATTGAGTTCGGTGTGCGAGCTTACAATAATGTGAACAGCGATCGAGTAACCCATGTCATCTGCGAATCGATGCGACATCCTTTAGTTCAACAGGTGATGGAAATTTGTTTCAATTCATTTTGATCAACTTATTTTTAGCTTCACATTTCAGTTTTGTGCTTCGATATAACCTAATTCTCATAAAACAATTTGTTGGTTCTTCCACTGTGCACATCAATTTAAAACTGTTTTATATAGAAGCTCTGAAATTCATCTGACATGATATGAAATCATTTTAAATTCAAGTCCTTAATGAACTTGAACTCATAAAATTTCTCTCAGGTATATTAATGAATGTACATAGCCTTTCTTACCTATTTTACCTATTTTTTTTTTTTTTTTTTTTTTTTGTTTTCCAAATTGAGGGGAACAGCTTATGTTGCATGACGTCAATTTGAATTTTACAGGCATTAAAGAGGGGTAAGCGATGCGTAACACTGCATTGGTTAAATGATGTTCTCACGAAAAAACATCTTGAGGCACCATGGCGTGTTTTTCATCTTCCAACTTTTTGGACTGATAATCATAGACCAGCTGTTGGCAAGGTATGAATTAAAATAAATTTGTTGAATTTTTATAGTGAGATTTCCAAAGTCAAGAAAGATTGTAAATTTTGATTGAAAGTATGAGAATAATTCGAAAAATCAAGGAGATTTTGAGAAAATCGCAGAACATGATAGCATGCGGGAGGGGAGGATGGGAGAGGAAGAGGTCCTTAATAATCAATGTTCAGAACATGCTATCGTGCTCTGCGATTTTAAACAACTTTACTAAATTTGGATTAATTCTTTGTTCTGGTTTAAGTCTTTTCGTATATTTAACATGTTCCTGTATAGTAAACACCATTTTCTAGATAATAGCAATAAATGGTTTCAATGAAAATGAACGATGTGGTGTGCGAATGATGATTACCGCTATAGGAGCTCGTTATACTCCCCATCTTACTAGTCATAATCATTATTTGGTCACAAAAACGTATGAAAATTTCTATTTTGCTTGTTCTTATTATAATTCAAAGATTTCCTTTTTTTTTTTTTGAGGACTGAACTGACTGTTGTGTTGTGTAACGCAAGCAGTTCTTTCAGACACTGAAAAGTAAGTAAATCAGTTATTGTTTTAGGTCTGAAGGTGAAAAAGTAGAACGATGTCATGAAATGGGCATCTCGGTTGTAACATATCAGTGGCTAGTTGAGATTTATTTGGGTATCAAGAATGCGGTGAATGAAAATGAAAATTGCAGTCCCATTCCGGGAATGGTTTCAGATACAAATGCGACACCTTATAATATAGAACATTATTCGGAAGCATGCAAGCAATTTCTATGTTTGTGCTTTGCTTAAAGTTTCCAATGAATCAATATCTTATTATTTTAGGCTTCTCCTTCCAATTTTGAGTTTTGTGTGAATTTGGTGGACGAGAGATTTTTCAATAAGTTTCATAAGTTTTATCATAGACATAAATTTCAGGTCGTTTTATTTTATTATCAGTAAAACAAATTTTTCCAATAAGTATTTGCGAAAAATTTAAACATGTCTGGAAATTAAGTGTAAAACAAGTAAACATAAATTTTGATTCAGGAAGGGATTGATTTAGCGAATTAATATTCCAATTAAAGATTAGATCAATAACAAAATTGAATTCTTCAGTGTGTCCCTCACAAATATAATATGAATGGTGCCTAATAGTATCTCAAGTTCACTAAGTATTTATTCGATAACTCTGGATATAAAATGCAATTTCTTTTCTTTGTCAGTATTGCCATTCGTCATACAATAATTGTTATTTCAGTTCCATGGAAAATACCGGTTTTATTTGCAAATGAACAGTGGCAGCGAGCTCTAGAAGTTAAAAGAAATGTGGAAAATGATAAAAATATTTTTCCAAATAAACGTTTCCAGTAAACATTTATCAAGATTTTAAATTTATGATTTTGAAAGTTTCATAAATTTGGAAGTTTCAAGGTACATAAAAATTTCCTGAATTTACTCATTTCATTATAGCATGACAACTCCACCCCCTACCGATGAAGAAATTGAAACCAGAAGGTCTGAAATGGGTACCCTCAAAGAAGTTCCTATAGTGTGTTTCAGCGGTTTCACTCCCGAAGAAAAGGATGCGCTGGGGAGAGTATGTTCTCATTTTCTTTAGTTAAATTAGACTTTTTCTGACTTCTGATTTCTGACTTCAAATGGAAGTCCTGGTCAGAATTAAACAGTTCCAACACTGTTTAACTATTTTCTGGAATTAATTCAAGAATTATTGCAGAATTAGTGTTTGTGATCAGGAAATTATAAATTTATAAGAAAATAAATAAAAAAAATAATGCTTGTTCCACATTTTCTCAAAAATTTTGCAAATTGGCAAGTAGAATTAAAATGGAACAACAGAATTTTTCTTCAGAAAGTACGTTTTCTTGGTGGTGCGACTACTGAAAAAGTACAGGAATGCACTCATCTAGTAGTGCTTAATTTGTGGCGCACGCTTAAGCTTCTGGAAGCAATAGCACTGGGCAAGAATGTTGTTGGACCGAACTGGGTTACTGACGGCTATCGGTGCCGCGATATACCAGGTGAATTTTAAATATTTCCGAGAAACCAATAAAACTATGATTAATTTGCTCAAGAAAAAAAAAATCAGATCGAAAGAAATACTGATATAAAAATACAAGCCTTCATAGTTAGTCTGAAATCCACTTCACAAATAAAACACAGATTCGCTGGATTACTTCGCTCGTGATGATGAAAATGAAAAAGTATTTGGTTATAATCTGAAATATAGTGTTTTGAAAGCACGATATCGGAAACTTTTTCAGGTATGTCTTATGATTATAGCTTTGTGATTTTAAAATATTTCTCTTATTTAATTTTAAATTTTTATTTCAGTTTTTGGTCTTGTAAATTTTATGTTGAATTTTACTTTATACATTTATATTGATTAGACAGCATCCTATATTTAGGATGTAACGTTTTACCTGACTCCGAGTGTTGAGCCCTCTTATGAAGAATTATTGGCTTTGATTGAACTTGCCGGGGGTACTATTTTAAGGGAAAGGCCCCAACCGCAGTATGTAATACACTGCATTGAGGTAATGCTATTCATTCATTTTTAATGTTTTAATCGTAATGTTGAACACATTATTACCCGATTTTACTTAATTATCTAAATGATTATTAAATTTTAATCCCTCCTGTTTTTGCTCGTAATTCATAAGTTTTATAGACCGAATCACTGCTGTTGTTAATTAGCAATGACAGCGATGTACATCTGTTGCAGTATTTAACAGATTGTGGAATGCGTATGTTTCATTTATTTTTATATTAGAGTTTTGTAAATCATTTCATTGAAATTTCAATTTTTCTGAATTCGGCGAAAATTTTTAAGCGAATTTTGTTCTTTTTACAGCCGTTTATAATGTGGAAATAATTTTAACGGGTATTTTGCGCCAGAAACTGGAAAATTCACCTCTTTACCGTGTCGCACCAATTCGACCACCTTTGCAGCTAGTCCCAACGCAACCTCCGTCAACTAAAAATGCTCAGCAGAATGTCTCGCAGCGGGTTACTGCATAAAATTTATTGTTCATAGCCTCCATTTTCTCAATTTTTTGCTGTTTATAGATTTCCATGCTGGATGTTTTGATCCCTGAAATCACTTTTAAAATCGATTTGTTTTTTCTACAAGTTCTATTTTGGATTATTTCAACATTTACTATAGTTTTTTATTGATCTTTTAATACTATGTTGTATGAAATCATTTTGTTGGCAAATTTAGTTTCGAAGTTTTTGCACAGTTGGTAATGTTGAAACAAGCCTTTCTTGTAAACATTTTTATTTTTGCATTACTTCTCATTAGTTGTGTTCCAGAAATATTGTTTTTATTGCAAGCAACAAATAAACTTACGAAGAATTAAGAACATTGTTTCAGAAAGTTGATTTATTGCATATTCGAAAAACATTTGTGCAGCTTGCTTTGGTACTATTCTTTAATAAAGTTTAGTTGAGTTCAGGTAATACGAATTTGAGGTAGAAAAAGTGGCGAACAAATGTTTTTTTCGAATATGTATTAACAAAAAACTACTGGTGTAAAAAGAAAGAGAAATTTCCTAGGAAAAATATGAGAAGTCAAGATCCTACTTGAGCGTTTTTTTTTTTTTGATAAAAAGGATATCGATAAAATAAGAATGATATCATAAATTTTTCAGTATTTTTTTTTGGAGTTTGAATATGTCACACTTATGCTGCCGGGAAGTAATATTTGTGATATAAATAGACGATATTGCAATGTCTTGCTTTATTGCCCAGTATTCATCTGCATTCATTTCAATTAGTTTCTCTATATTTTATGAAAAAAGCTATTCTTTAACATAGAGCTAGTAGTAAGTTTGCAAAAAATATTGAAGTTTTTCGAATTAGTAACAAATTTTTTTTTCGTGTTGGTGTTTTTGGATTGGTTTTGCACTTTTTCTTTTTTTCTTTTTTTTTTTTTTTTTTGACTTTTTACATGAATGATAATGAACCTTCATGTCATTTTTTCTGAAGTTTTTCGATAGTTGCATTACATGTAACTGTGGCAGCCATAAGCATCTTCATTTTTGCTGATGATAATAATATGTTATCCATCTATATAAAGAAAAATGTAAATGCTCCTTGTGGCTGTTTACAAAACGGTTGCAAGTTCTTCACTGATTGCTTTCAAATTTTGTACAATCTTGCATTCGAATAGGCGCGTGTTTTTACATAGACATCTTTATTTTTTTTCGCGTTTCACGTCCGTGATAACTAAAAGTAATTGAGCGGACTGTTTTTTGACTTCGCCTTACGCCACGCCCTTTTGAGCGAACTGAATTTTTCGGCTCCGCTCTGCACCATGTAATGAGCGGACAGAATTTATTCACCATGCCTACTTTCTGCATTGACTGCGACTACTTCCTGCAACGTCTCAAGTTCTTCATCGATTGATTTGAAATTTTGATACAATGTTACATTCGAATTGGCGCGTGTTTTTAAGTAAATAAGGCACGTAATTTAAGCCTTTTCGTTTGTTTTTTGCTTTGTGAGGAATATAGTTTATTTATTTCTTGATTTGTGGGGTAGGTAGTTGCGTCATGGAAATGTCGAGATTATGATATTGTATAATGAAATATTTCGTTTAAACAGTTTATGGATTGTCTTTCGGACTTCTAACATTAGGCCGTGTCTTGGATTGCCTCTTCGTCGTAAATGTTTGTTGTTCATTTTTACTCAACGTTTCAAATTTTTACCCATTGATTTGAAATTTGATATAACGTTGCATTCAAATAGGCGCATGATTTTATACAGATAAATCTATATTTTTTTTTACTTGTAACACCTGTGACAGGTAAGTATGTGAGTGAACTGAATCTATTAATCACGCTTATTTTCTGGAAATTGGACGTGGCCTTCAGTATGCAACGCTCAGTAGCTCGGCAAAAGCATGCGCATATTCCAATGCAACGTTCTGTCAAAATTTCAAAGCAGTAAACAAAAACTTTCGAAGACTTAAGATTTTAAACAAACGAACATTTACGACTGTTAGTATCTTTTAATACCATATATAATTTTTCGCAGTAGCAACAGTTCAACATTTCAATTGAGAAGGGTCGAATTCAATTTCTATTAAAATTTCAAAGAAATAACTTCCGGAGGTTCAAGATTTTGAGCCGACGAATATTTAAGACTGTTAATATCATATATAATTTTTTACATTAACAATTCAATTAAGCAGTTTCGAATTCAACTTCAAGTTCAGTCAGAAGTCAGTTTCGAGAGCTGTTGGAGTGTTTAGTTTATCCAAAAAATGCCTTACAGAAGATCAAGCTTAGATTGCCGTACTCACAAGCGACGGTTCATTGCAAATCAAAAGGAAGAATGGTCATCAGGAAACGATCGAACGAGACAAAGAATGACTCAAATGCGAGTAGAGCGACGAGCAGCTAGACTTGAGGATGCACGGTTGAGAGCACGTCGATCGTGTTCTGCAACTTCGTGATCTGCTTCGTTCTGAACAGAATGAACGCGACAGGTTGAGGGTGGCTGAAAAATGTTAATAAGAAACAGGAGATCAGCGTCAAACACGATTCCATGTTCAGCGATTATACGATTACAGTCGTCTTGCATTCCATTCCAAACCAGTTGATAATTATAATTTGAGCCCGCATGTTTCATCTGCATTATGATTGAAGTTTGTCCTTACTGTAAGGCTCTTAAATTTGATGGAGAAACGAAAGAAATGTGTTTTGCCGCTGGAAAAATTAAACTTCCTTAACTTGAACTGCCAGAACCATTAAAAACTCTGCTTGCCGGATATACCGCCAACTCAAAGCGTTCCCTATCTGAAATCAGGAAACACAACTCGTGCTTTCAAATGACGTCATTCGGCGCAGAAATCGTGACAACACAATTCATGCCGACTTTCAAAGTGAAAAGACAAATTTATTGTAAAGCTTGCTCCCTACTTCCCTTGCCAGATGGTCAACATAAATTCCTACAATGTATTTTATCGGTGAGATAGTAATGATAAATTGAATGCATGCTGCGGAATTCATACTGACATAGAAAGATCCGTCGTTTCCAATTGCAGCAGCTTCTTCACAAAAAAAAAAAAAAAAACAGTTTAGTGCTTTTGTTCAAACAGCAATTGACATGATGCCATCTGATATACTCAAGATTGTTATTCATGCTGACAAAATGTTGATGGAGAACACGTGCGAAGATTCAATATTCTAATTGTAGACGAAGTGGAAATTGTTATATTCGAAGTTCAATCTCAACCTAGAGATATTATTCATCGGAGACGATCATTGACAAAAATTGCAGAAACTCACCGATGCTACGATGCTCTGCAATATCTAATCATTTTTTTGGGATGGTTCAAATGGATTCATTTCAACGTTAAGATGATAAATCCAATCATGGCGAAAAAAAAAATAAGAAATGTAGCGCAAAAAAACTATTATTCATACCGACCAATGATTCGAGAGAATGAAGATGATCACATTTTGAAATACCGTCAGTTGTTTAATCATTATATCGTAGATGTGTACGCAAAAATCGCAACAGAACATTTGATATTCATCCGTTTGTGTCAGATCAAGCTTTCGCTCTTAAGAATACACTCTGTTGCGAGATGCTGTTGTAAATGACTTTAATACAACTGAAGTTGGAAAACTAACAATTTTGCTATTTTCATAACAGGCAGTCCACGTCATATGCATGAATACACTGAAGATGCAATTGCATATTATTCCTTACTGCAGGCATCCAGACCTATTCATCACATTCAAATGCAATTCAGCTCGGGACGATATACGTCGATAGACAGACGACATCACAGCACGTGTTTTCAAACAGAAGTGAAGTCGTTGATGGATTTCATGGTAAAACATGAAGGATTTGGATCTGTGCGCTGCTGGATGTGCTCAGTGGAATGGCAAAAGAAAGGATTGCCACACATACTAATCTGGCTTTATGACGAAATTACTTCAAACGAAATCGGCGATGTAATATGCGCTGAAATACCCGGTGCCGACATCAATAAGGATTTGTACGAAGTTGTGGCGGAAAATATGGTACATGGACTTGCGGTACACTAAATCCAATTTCTCCATGCATGATAAACAGAAAATGTTTCAAGTCGAGCATTAGCATCCAACGGAGTTACAGGAAACGACGGATATCCTTTATACAGAAGACGATCAGTAGAAGACATCATGTGGAAGCAATCGGATGACTTTTGTCTGACATCAGAAATCTGATATTTATTCAGTATCAGTGGTATGGTCGATTTATGTGATTGTTTTAATTCTGCTATGCGATCAAGTTCTGAAAGTTCAAGACTGCAGCGACCCCTGCTGTGCAATTCTGATCATTTATGCAAGTATTTCGATACAATAATTATTTGAGTTTAATCTGACAACAGATGCTTATCTTTTTTTTTTCTCAACAGGTAGAAAGAACTTTTTGCCAGTGGCAAAATAACACATGAAAATTACATGAAAGTTAAAATACTTAAATTTGTGACATTTTAATCAAGTTTTGAGCAGAACAGAACTTGTTTATGCTCTATGACAAGATGCATCGGAACAATTTTCTGCAAGGAATTCGTTGGTGATAATGGTGATGGCGTTCGTTTCTAAAATTCAGGTCAAAGTAAATTAAGTAAAAGCTCCGGCAATTTCAAAAATAAACCTTACACTGTTGACTTTCTTGAAATTTGATGACTTCCAACTCAAACTTCAAATATTGCGGCATGTTTTCGGGCAGTTAGTTGGGGAAAAAAATTAAATTTATTCTAGATTTATATAAAAATATGTTTTATAAAAATTCGATGTAAAAAACTGATCGCAATTTGTAGATAGTAATGATCAAGCATGTACTACCTAAAGGAATTCATGGCCAGTCTAATCGAAATGTCACCATAAAATGATATTGCCCCGAGGAATGCATGATGATTGTAATCAGGAAATCATAAATCAATTAAATTTCCTTGTTCATAATTTATTTCTAATGACGATCAGTTACTTTTAGTTGTTAATTAACAAATCAGTTTATTAATTCATTGTCATCGTTAATTTGTTAATACATTGTCTACACAACGGTCATGATAAGTTGGATGCAGCAAATAGATTACAATTAGATTAAAGTAAATTTTTTCATTGATAAGAAGTGATCAATGTTTCCTACAAATCTCAAATCATTAATGAATGAAAATTCATTAAAATTAGAAAATCTTTAATAGTCGTGTAAACCGAAAGATTCCAAAATTTTTGAATAATAGAAAGACAACAGCAACTCTTTCATTTTCATTATTTGATTGAATGAAAAAGAGAGTAAAGAAGAAAATGGTGGAACATACCGAAATGCTTTTGAAGGTCGCAGACATGTCTAACATCTTTCCATTGCTAAAAAAGAAGAGAAAGTGGATTGGTAGGTTTTAAAATATCCAAAAAAAATTTTATGCCAAAAAAATCATCAATAAAAACATAATGATTCTTGATATGATCCGTTCGTTGAATTACCGCACTGCAAAAATTGAACAATTACTGAATAATTATCATTTTATTTTGTCCATTCTGCAGCCGATATGCTCAATGATGCAACTATGCTATCTATGCTTCTACTGTATTTATTTATTGGTAATCGGAGAACTATAAAAACTAGAAAGTGGAATGTCAAGGCAAGAAAAAAAAGTTTTTAAAATTTTTGAAATCTAAAAATTGTTCTCACAACCAAATCCTATATTCTCGAACTTCTAATCTTCACAATATTATTTGTCTGATCAGCCACTTATCTTCTAATAAATCATTTTAAAACAGTAAACAGCCTTTTTTCCTTCAATGCCTAGATGATGAACAAAGAATCAGTCAGCAAAATATGTCATACTTTTATGAACCGCAATTACCGACCCTTTCTACAATAGAGTAAAATTGACATCGCCATGAAAGTCTAATAATCTTTGCATCTACTCCATGCAATAATGATACGATTCTTTCCAAATACAGAAGTCATCTAACAGTTCAGGTTACAAGAATGATTCAGGAAAATATCCTAAGAAAGTCGTCAATTGAAAATATTCTTTATCAATCTTTTAATTCTTTTCATTGTCCTTTCAAATATTTCTGCTGTTATTGGCATGTTCTGTTTTAAGAAACTTTGACCAAACTAAAAGCGGAATAGACTTTTCTGAAACCAAAGTTAGGCTAACTATCATATCAATTCAAGGCTGTAATTATTTGCAATCCAAAAATCCATTTAAAATCACGAATCTGCTTTAGTCGATTGAAAATAGTGATTGAATAGGATAATTTGGATCAGTTTAAATCCAAGTTGATACATGATATTAGGGTGTTTTCAAATCCTGAAATCACTATACATGAAACGATCATGAATTATTGGCAATATGTGCCTTACACAACCTCAACTTCATATTTTATTACTCAATCAACGATATGGAGATAAACTAATAAATCCCATTTTAAGCTTTTCTTCCCCTGAAATATAATGAAAGCATCTTAATTTCCATAGAATTAAATGATTAAGAACCATAGCAATAAATATGTGAGACAAAATTTTAATAAAAACTTTTGTGATTTTACTTACAGCAATTCTAAAAAAACTATAATGAATTGAAAAGATTAGTGTTTCAATCTTATTGCAAAGTGTAATTTGGATAACTTAATTGATACGTTTAGTTTTGGACTACAGAAAATTATATTGGTCAGAAAACAATGTGCATTCAAGACTGAAAAAATTATCTACGAAAAATTAATTTCGTCAATAATGATTTGAACTGGAAATTAAATTATTAAAGCTTTAAAGGAATTAGTACATGCAACAACAACATTTCCTGCCAAGATGAAAAAAGTGGTATTCTTTTGGCTAACTTCTTAACTCGCAAGCAGATCGATGCATAAAATAGCAAATAACATATTGTTTATCGACATAAGTGAGGACAAACTTTGGCAATAAAAAGATCCATTTTCCCGCAAAAATCAATTATGGTGACAGTATCACTAACAATTGCATAACAGTAGTTCAAAACATGCCAATTTTCTTCAGATTTTTTTCAATGATCGGAATGATGGCATTATCCAAAATTATTTGGATCCGACCGGTATCAGTGGCACATGTTTGCTGCACATAAATTGTTTTATCCGGATTAGTATTTAATGCTTCAAAGCGTCTTCTTATGAAAGCTACCGAATCTTTGTATGTTTCAAGCCTTGAAACATATTTTAAGCTTAATTAATTCACCTAAGAAATACCAGAGTCAAATATTGAAACTTCCAAAAAACAATAGATATGCCTTGCAGAAATACTGTCTTCAAATGATTTTGAATTTTCGCATATTTTCAATTGTTCATAAAAACATTTTAGAATTTTTAATTTTCTTCGAGATTTAAAAGCATCAAATAAAGACATAATTTTAATTTATTAAGAAAATTTCTAGAAATTATAAGAATGCGGTAAATTTTAGTGATATTTTGTCACAGGAATAATGCCATGCTATTCATATTATTAGTATTTTGTATTATTTGTGATAATTATTTTGATAATGATAATGATTTTTTTTGGTGAAAAGCTATTATTATTTGTGATAAGTAGGATTTTCGTATATTCAATAACTTGTGCAACTGACCGTTGTACTGAGATAAGACAATCTTGATTGATTTTGTCATAATTTTTCCCATAAACAAATCATTTTTATTCAAAAATAAAATAATGGAGGTATTAATAAACCATCGACTATTGTATATCGATTCAAATAAACGCATACTTTCCAATATACGATTCTGAAGCGAGGAAGAATATAAAATTTATGTGTTGATACTGTAACTTATCCTGTTACAGTCAGATGAAGCAATTTGAATCTCTTAAGAGCGAAGTTTCAATTAATTCGATAAGAACTAGCAGTACTATGATCTTCAAATAAAACTTCGGCATATTCGCTACTAGCTGCAACTTATATAACAGCATTGACATCCTCAAAGCAATGAATCCATTTCCTTCGCTCTGATCGTTGTCCATCCACATCAAATATCCTGAATTAGATTCCAACAAAGTCGTTTTGAAAGAAATATGTAGTAAATTTTTTCTTTATTAACGGATCAATCCTTTAAGATGTCAGTAGCTATAAGAGAATTTTGAGTCCTATCAATTGGTTGATATGCCAAGTTAAATTGTTTACATTAATTTCACACTTGAATTCAACAGAAAAGTAAAAACTTATGCTATGATGCTGAAATCTGCAAAACTTTTTACTTATGAATACAAACCTGAATCGGATATTTCTAAGAATAAAGTTAACTTCTACAATTCCAGCTATTAATATTTAATTTAAAAAAAGCCTGAAATACTTCTCAATCTATTTATCGATGATCTAAAATCACTGTTTTATTCCGCGGTATAAATTATACTCATGCTTCATTGTTGTTTGGCAGAAATTTAAATCATCAAATAGCTGAGGCCTTTCTTCCACCACATTTCCCTATCTCTAGGCTCCATCCAACAGCAGACTAGTCCATCGGTACCCATTTTGTAGATTAATCGAAAAATAGAGTTCTGTGCAGCAGTCTAATGCTTGTGTTATGATATAGATATAAAATGAAGTCAAACTAGAAAAGTGTGGAAAGAACAGAGTTTCAGCAGTTTATTCATAATAGCTATCTATAAATGTATTAACTTATTTGGCCTCAAATCATTACCAGAATGAGATTTTTTTGAAATATCTTTTATTCATAAACATGAAAAAGGACATTATATGATTTCAACCTTCCTTTTGGGATAAAAAATTTCACTAGTAATTTTCAAAAGAATCTAGGAATGCATACTAAAGTTTCTGTAGCAAACTGAATTAGTTGCCAATACTGATTATTGTGAACTTCAATGGGTATCGAAGTGTATGATGTGTACAGCTTAATAAGGAACTTTGCCATTAATTTATATACAGATGAATATCTCTCTCTATCAGTGCCACTTATCTATAATCAATAAGTACGACTAAATAATACATAGGTCATTAGTGGTGTTATAAAGATCACAGAATAGTAGTAAGGACGATTGATTTCCTCACTTGAATCCATTGGTTAAAATTCTTATCATGTGCTAAACCAAAACTGGAAACTTTTGCTTCTCTAATAATACAAAATATTAACATTAACAAATATTTTTGTATCTTGCTGCAGCTTATATTCTGTTGAAGTTGTACGGACTAGGTGAAGAAATAATTCAGTGAAAAAGATTATCCATAAACTTAGCTATTAGTTACTAATAGAGAAACTTTTAAAAATCAAAAAATGAAGAATAAAATAAATGTAAATGCATTCAGACTAATTTCACCTTTCAAGGAAAAATTGGAGCTATAAGAAAATTCAAGCAATATTGAAATACGCCAAAGAAAGCAAGTAATAGATTAAAGCACTACTGTTGAAGAAAGGAATGAATTAGTTGCATAGTTATCAATCAATCCGAAGAATGACGCTGTCACTGGTGGGGAGTGAAATTCAACTTTGCTGATTTCCTCACATTGAACTGAGTCAGATGAGATCGAAGTTGTTATAAATTGTAATTTCATAGGATAACTTCTCTAACTTTACTCTTCCTAATGATAATTTGGATAATGTTAAATACGACATAACAATTTCCCCTTACGGCTTCTTTAAAATTGAACGACGAATATTTCTATTAATGTTCATTCATCCAGTGAAACACCGAATTTTCATATCTGGTGCAAATTATAGTTTGTATTATTCGGTAGTTTGTTGATCAGGGGGTATATCACGGGGAGGAAGCGGTAAATATTGTGATGGTGTTGGTTGCTCTGTAAATTTATTGTTCAGTAACTGGAGCGGGCTACGTTGGCGTTGTCGGCTCCAGCTAGCCAATTTTTAAACGTTTTGAAACATGCGCCTATTCGAATGCAACGTTGTATCAAAATTTCAAATCAATTGGTGAAAAACTTGAAAGTTATATGACAAGTAACAAGAAACATCTGCATTTTTATTTATATAGATCAGTAATTTGTTTGTTTATTTTTGACTTCATTGAAACCAGCACATTGTTGTATAATAATATCACTATGCATCACTGACGCACTCTGACTGAAGGGTGAATCGTTTCCATGGCAATCTCTACTCCAGTATTATTCATACTGTTTCTTAAGATCAATCTTAACTTATGTAATTGAGCAGTGTTGCAAAATTTTTTGAGGAAGAATATAAAAATTTATATAATTTGCAGGATTACCATGGAAGTAACAATGCTACTGTTTTAAGTGAATTAATCTCGGATGAAGAAAATATTCCCTTTATTTCAAACACTATGCAGATTTAGTGCTGGACAGCGAACCTCATTGGGACTTACAAGAAGTGTGGATGATGGGAGAGCGGATGTTATTTCGATGAATGTTGAAACGAGTTCAAAAAGTATTATACAGTTGAAGGATGTTGGTGGTAAGAGGATAATTTGTTTTCCTTGTTTTCTTTTGACAAATTCTAACTGTTGTATGATAAATAGCTTCTTTTATATGATATGAATTGTTCCGTTACTTAATTTTTCATATCTTTTAATTATTGTTTCAATCAGATAATGCGATGAGACTTATTTGATGACCGTAAGATTAGAAAATGATGCTGGTTTCATAAGAATTTTTTGAGAGTTGAATTATTTTTGAAAAAATAATCTTCTTTCATCAGTTCTAGTCTAACATTTCATCGAGACAGAGGCATTTAAGAATAATGATTCATATAAATTTCAACCGCAGAGCCTTTTTTAATTATTGTTATATTTATCAACTGGTTAATTGTATGATTTGAGTCAATTTTTTTACTGTCGTTCGAAAAATATGAAAATATCACAAAGGAATTTAAAGACTAACGATAATTTATTGATAACGTTCCCTGAGTTTCAACAGAGTAATATAAAATTTTATTTCTTTACTGTATTAAATTTTTTCTATAAAAAGAACATTTCGCGGCAGGAAACATCAGCATTTTTGAGAAAAACAAGAAGTACAGTGTTTATTAAAGGAACTTTCAGCGAAAAAAGTACGATTGAAATACAGCGGAGTTTTACCCCAAAAAGCAGTTGTTGGCTTATGGAATGCACTTACATCATGTTCCAGAAACCCAAAAATTCTTCAATCTGAAGCTGATCAGGTGCGGATCATTTTTCCTTTGATTTTTAAAATACCCGACTTTATTTTTATCAGTTATTTGTGAACTCAGTCATTTTATCTATATAAAGTTTTATGTATTTTTAAAGTCATTTTAAATATTTACTTTTGATGTTCGATAAAATATTTTATACAAAAGAAAGAGCTAAGAAATAATGATCCATCGGTAGTGACCTTTTCACCTATTTGAATGATGAAATTCATATATGATTAAGTATCATTATTCAACAACTGCAAATTTCATTTTCTTCAATCAATAATACTGCATATAACTAAAGGCATTAGTTCATGTAGGATTCTTTTTGCTTTATCATTGATCATCTTTTTTTACTTCTATATTCCAAAATAATAAATATTTGTTTTACCCTAAGATATGCAAAATATTGGGTAGTTTTGTTAATTGCAAATGTTCTCATGAGATCATCTTTTAGATTGCAATCGTTGTTGTCGTTGCGCTTTTGATTTTGATAAAATGAAAAAATTTCATAGATATTATGTTAATGCTATTAAATTGCGATCATTTAAAATTTCTAGTTAAAAAAAAAACTGGATCAGCGTCAGTTTCCAGCATCACCAGAAGAAGTACAAGATGCACGTCATGAAATTAAGAAAATATTGGAAGCTGAAGATGGATTTCCGGATCGTAATTCTGTCAGTCAGAAAGTTGTTAGTTTCAATTTTATGGTTTTTTTTTTTTCTACAATTTATCTTAACTTTCATGTGTTTCAAAAACAAATTGAATTCATAAACCAGTTAAATCTTTAAATTTTTTTCGGCCACAAATTTTAGAAATTTGGACTCAGTATAATGCATTATATCAACAATAAGTGTTTGTAGTTTAAAATCCAGACAAGATTGGAAGATTCGATTATTTCATGAAATTTAATTTAGCTGGAAGCATTCGATTTGGAAGTAAAAAAAAAAGCGAGTAAATTATTGCGCCGTACGAGGTATAATTGGAAGCCACTGGACTTTAAAACGCGTGAACATGCTGCAGTTTATGCATTAGCGAGGTTCATTTTTCATTTTTTTGGAAGCAGCATTTCAATCAAATCACTGTTTATCGTTCACATAGACGCAGGTGCTGCTTACTTTATCTGTCAACAATTAGCTTTTCTTTTCTAATTTTTCTGATTGGATATCATTTTTGCTCTCAAGGATATTCTAAATGCATAGGATAGTATCGTCAGTGCAATTATTATTAATGTTTTTCAATTCATCTTGAAGTGTTTGCTTTATTATCTCGCTTAATTAATGCTCTGATGCTAAACAATATAATATAATATGGTTTGAATTACTAAGATTTGTTTCAGTGTACTGATTTTTCACAATTATAATTTCTTATTTTCATAAAGCATCATTTGATCAATTTTTTTAAAGTGCTTAACAGAGGAATAATGAAAAAACAGCCATTATATGTTTAAGTATTCCCTTATTTCATAATTTTCAGAATTGTGCCTAATTATGCTGAAGTTCATTTTGTATTGCAAGAATTTAAGAATAATGGATACATCCCAGAAACAGTTTTGGATTACGGAAGTGGTTCCGGTGCAGCATTTTGGGCCGCATTCGAACAGTGGGGGGAACGAGTCAAAAATTATCAGTTAATCGATTCAAATGAAGAAATAAGTCAGTTTTGCATGGATGTTTTAAGGGTATGTTTGTCCATTTTTTATCAGTTTTTGTAATTTCACAATTTTTTAATGATATTATTTAAGAAATAGTTTTTCTTTATCTCATTAGAGGTAAGATGAATTGTTAATAACTTAAAATTCACTATGTTCTATTGCAAGATTTCCTATATTAAATTCGAAAAATCTGTGGAAATTATATATATATATATATATATATATATAGATAGATGTGGGGATGTTTGGTAGACTCCTTACTTTTAGGGTAATGGCGAAAACAATGGACATCCTTTTGTGCATCCAAATATTAGTTTCCGGAAATTTTTAGCTCCATCGTTAAATAATACTTTTGATGTGATAATCGTGCATCGTCTTCTTGCTGAATTGGCTTCCGAAGAATCACGTACTGAATTGCTAACAAATTTATGGAAGCGAACGAATAAGTGAGTCGATGTAATCCTTGAATCGTTTGTCTTTTTTGAATGAATAGTTTTAAAAGTATTAGAAATAGAAAAATTTAGAAATTTTTAAAAAGAATTTTGTGGAAATAATGAAAATTCGAAAATTTTTAAAAACTATAGAATAGCTGTTATCAAGGTATTTGGTATTGATCGATGGAAGTTGTAAAGGTGGCTATAATGCTTTAATGGAAGCCAGAGATTACATCCTTATGGGTGGCTGTGAACTTCATCGAGAACAAACTCGGCAAATACTGATGGAAGCAAACGTATTGGATGAAGAAGCAGAATGTATCTTGACTGATCAGCAATTGTCGAACTATATGCGTTATAATCTTATTAAAAATATGGTACGCTTAGAGTATTTGAGATCTAAGGAATGGTGTAGTGCTTCAGTGATTCAAGACTATGGTAGCCTATGTACAACTTTTATTTTCTAGTACAACCGGCAGCTATTTTGGATTGTATCGATTTAAGTAAAGAATCGATTATAATATAATTTTATTTTCTTTACTTATCGAATTGTTATCTTCGCACAGTCATGCAAGAAGCGATTTCTTTCAAATTAATTGATTCTAGCTTCCACCAAACACAGTTTTGCCAACCAGATTAGAACCTGGATATGTGTTTGCTCCATGTCCACATGATCAAGGTTGTCCGAAAAATGTGGAAAAAGTAAAGTTAGTCCTATACTGTTGAAAATTTGGTGGCCTTGTTCACTTCAGTTTAATTAATTTTTTATTTATTTTTTGTTTCCACATAATTTAAGAAACCTGGAATTATTTTCAATAAATACATTTATTAAGTGAAATTCCTCTGTTCCAGAGATGTATGCAGTTTTTCAACTCAGTGGAATGGATTAAGAGCTGATGGACGGAAACAGATTTTTAATACCGAAACGGGGTCATTCTCATATGTTATTATGGCTAAAGGAGCAAGACCTCATCAGATCCCTGAAAGCAGACTTCTGACGGTTCGTTTATTTCAAATTAAAACAGAAAGGATATAAAGTGAATCATTTATCTGTTCTAGCAAATAGTTTGAAAGCTGCCAAAGTAAACAAGATCATAAATACAATTTTTTAAAAATATTTAATGTTGCTTATGAGAACATTAAAACTAGTAAATATGAAGTCTGTTTATTGATAGACCACTTCTTTTCAACTCTGAACTTTATCTTTCTTGACTTCAGTTGAAGCGTGGCGGAGGACATGTTTGCTGCACAGTTTGCACACCATTTTGTGGTATACAGCGTTTCACAATATCCAAAAGTATGGGCAAAATTTACAAATTGGTCAAAAATGTTAAAATAGGTCGAGTGCTGCCATTTGAGGTTACTTTTTACGCAATATTTTTCCCCGATCCTGCTTAACGAAATATACGGCTTGCAATTAACAAAGATAAATGTTTATTTTTTCATATCTATGATTGATGAAATTCCTAAGATTTAAGAAAGTAATAAAAATGATTCGTTCATAAATTTATTAGAGATAAGAATGATTTGCAAATTTATAAAACATAGGTGAAACTTCTCGCTTCTAATAGACTTATCGAAGAAAACTAACAAAATAAGTTTTCTTTCTTTAGGTGAAAGTTATGGGATCCGATTCGGAGTTCGATGTGTATGAAGAAGCAGTAAAGGAATGTAGAGAGGAAAAGGCAAAAAACGCGCCAAGAATGTAATGGAGAAAAATCCTCCCGTAGCTAACTTTGCGTCATTTTTATTAGTATTTCTTTTTTATTGTTATTGTTGAAGTTCCCTTGTGTCATTATGCTTTTTAATATTCGCAGCAAAATACAATAGTGAATTAATCTTAATATGAATTATGTCTATAATTTATTTTGTATTTTGGCCTTTTACAGTGAAATACGGGAGAAATTTCAGTTTGTATTGTAAAACAATTGTATAATATACCAATGTCTTATTAATAAATGATAAAAATAAAGAAATCAAATCTTCATATCTATTTTATCTTTAGATGCAAGTATTTTCCGTTTCTGCTATATTTTTAGTGATGCTCGCTCTATATATATATATATATATATATATATATATATATATCCCATCTAAGAATAGGTTTAAAAAAAGTAGTATTTCTATATGAAAACATGCACCTATTCGAATGTAATTTTGTATCAAAATTTCAAAGCAATCGGTGAACTTACAACATTGAGCCAAAAGCAACAACGAACATTGACATTTTTATTTATGTAGGTTAGCCGTGACTGTCTGTTTTTAGGATAATTTTCTGAAAGAAAATTAAATAAGAACGACTGCGTTAGATATACAATTGATCACATTAAAAACTACACAGTCAGTAACAAGTTGTGGCAAAGATATGGTGTGACTCGGATGTCTATGTAAAATTCAGAGCTAATGCAGTAAGTTTTTAAATTATCGCGGGAATGAGATTAACACTTTCGATAATATGTTTTTCATATCAGCTTCCCTATTAATGCGATCCTAATGCTAGTTAAATGAAGTCAACTATAAGTGGAGATCGATCACGGTGACACTCGCTTGCTCATTATGCAAGTAACATACACAAAAAAAGTGCTTGCAGAAGTACAGTACATGAAAATAGTTTAAGAACATCAGGTTTATAAGCTACTTTCTGAAAAGTAATGGACACACATAAATAATAATCGTTCAAAGAAAACAAGCAAATAAAAATTCAGGGAACGAGAACGGTTGGTATGCTTACAGTGAAAAATGGAACACTAAATAGTGAATAAAAAAGACTGTCGTCATCTTCATGCCCATATCTGAAAAAAAAAAAGAAAAAGAAACGAAGTATGGCTGTATACCGTACAATGGAGTTGGTATTACAGGTATTGACAATGGTGTCAACCAACTGACTTCACGGTGGAGTTAATAAAGTTTAAGTTCATTGTATTAATATATTGAATAGCTTCCTCATATAATATAAGACTTTAGAAGAAAAAACTTACGCGAATAGTACAGTCCCAGCTAGCAGTACATATTGCAGTCCCATCTGGACTTGTTCGCAGACACGAAATCCTATTTTCATGACCATATAGAACTGAATGACGTACACACTTTAATGAATCCCATACACCAACACGGTAATCACCATAACCAGCAAAAAGTATACGACCTAAAAACTTTATTTTTTAGAATTATCACGATTTAGAAATCATGAGCATGTTCAGCTTCAGTCTCACTATAATCAGAAAAAACTCAATAACTGAATTTTAAGGGTTTTGGTGGACACATTTTTGAATTGTGGTTTCTCTATCAGTCCATTTTTAAGAAAACAACTACTAAGATAATTTACTCACCGCTCAAACTAAAGTCAACACCGTTCACTGGAAACAAAACAGATTCTTTTTCGTAAATACACACCTGTCGATCAGCGCGTAAATCAAACAACCGGCACTAAAACAATAGCCGTAAAAAAGTCCAATAACGTAAATTAATTACAAGATTTTGAGGCGCAGAGTTCAACAAATTTCTTATATTAAGGAAAGAATCGATACTAAATGAAAAAGAAAATGAGAAACCAACCGAAGCATCATCTGAGCCGGTAGCAAAAGCATCACCGTTTGGATGAAATCGTACTGTGTTAATGTCTGCTTCATGTCCTTCGAAACTCTGTACACACTGTCCGGTTCTTATGTCCCAAACTAATGCATGCTTATCTGCTCCCTTAAAAATAATAATTTGAAAATTCCTGAAAATATGCAATATCAGCAATGAGAGAGGAATGACTTTAGTACACAGATGGCGAACGAATTTAATGATTTATTCTGAAAAGTTGGTTTCTATCTCGCAAATCACCAATTTTTTTTTCAGAACTTTTTGTAAAAATAATCGGAATGAATAATACAACAAAAACGAAATCTTACTCCAGAAATAAAAATGTTGCCAGTATCGCTTTTTGGTACATCAACCGCAAAAACATCACCAATGTGGCCATGAAAATTTTGGATCATCTGGCCGCTCTCTACACCCCATATGGGGTTTTTTCCCATTTTCTTAGAAAGTTCAAATTAATACTAGAAAAAAGATCACATTGGAATGCTCAATAATCAGTATGGAATTGAGGGACGATTTTTTTTTTTTCTTTTTTTTCAAAATTGGCGGTGTAGTCATTGTGTGCTACTTGGTTCGAGACAATAATGAGGGTTTCTTGTTGTGGCCTAGACAGAAGGGATATGGCTTGGCTTAGCTGTTTGCACTGCAGAGTCTTTCTGGCCACTTTTATTGATTTCAGATATAACGTTAGTGTGATGATTTATGAGAAAATATTGAATAACATGTTTATTTGCGTGAATTTCTTTATTTTATTTTTCAGGAAGAGAAAGTACTGAACATGTTATTATACCTTGGCATTCAATCTGTTCTGTTGAGATGAGTGTTGAACAGAGCATTCCAGGTTCTATTTTAATTTTGTTAAAAAATATTTCGCTTAAACTTATGAAGAAATATTGGACAATATCTATGAAATGGTCGAAAAAAAGAAGATAAAATTTTTACTTGGAAAAAATACAATATGAGATTGCTTTTTGGCACGAGAAAATCTGATTTATTCATTTCGAAAAGAGTTGGCGTATCCGTCCCTTAATAAGAGGATTATAAGAAATGATAATCTTTTAAATGAATGGTGTCACTATTGGTTTTCTTTCCAGTGGAAGCAGAAAAAAAGTCAGTTGTAGATGAACCATCTACTGCAAAGATCATTGCATCTGTGCAAGCCATTGCTGTAGAGACAGGAACGAGGTTGAAATATTTATAACGTTACTCTTTGCCTGTTTTTTTACAGTGAACTTTTCGTTGATGTATTCATTAGTTAATAGAGCATTTTTACTTTATTGCAAATGTATATGGATATAGATTTTCTGTTAGTTTAGAAGTTCAGACATCGTTGATGTACTCGCCCGTGAGGCGGAAGATCTTCGGAAAAAACTCGAAGCAGAAAGAAAGAAACTAAACGATGTTTCGAGTGAGTCTTAAGAACATTGTTCACTTCTAGTCAATTTCTTCCCATTATTGTTGACTTAATTTTCCTACGATACCAGAAGCATTTGGTATAACAAAGAATTCAGTTCTCATTTCATTTCTTTACATCTCCATTAAAAGCAATCATGTAATGTCCAGTAGCACTAGTCATTGTATTGATTTATGTTGTATTATCAGCAATTCATGACTAAAATTTCCCAAATATATTTATTTCAGTTGAACAAGCAGCCGAAAGTCTAGAACCATTATCACAGCTAAGCATAAAACAACGCCGTATATTAAAAGGACATGCCGGGAAAGTACTCTGCATGGATTGGTCCTTAGATAAACGACATATCGTTTCTTCTTCGCAGGTCCTTGTTTTCAGAATAATTTATATATTTATTAATGGAAACATTTTGCACGTCCAGTTTGATTTTCCTAATTTGAAACTTCAAATTCTTAGCTCTAATCGTCTCGCTGCTCATAAATTTCCGACAATTTTTTGTATATATTTTCTGGGTTTTTTTTTTTTTTTTTTGAATATATAGACCATCAATTATAGATTGAAGGGAATTTTTTGTGCTGTCTCTTTTCCTCATTTTTCCTCTCAATTGATAATTCAGACAAAGATGTTAAGGAATAATTTATTGTTGTCTTTATTCAGCGTATTAAAGAAAAATATTCCTTCCAAGGTACGAACATATAATTTCACATCAAAACTTCCTTCTAAAAACTATCACTAGGCAAAAGGTTTATTGGCACACTGAAGCTATTAATATTCAAATTGAGTTGTTAAGGATGGGAAAGTAATCGTCTGGGATGGCTTTACGACAAACAAGGAACATGCGTTAACTATGCCAACAACATGGGTAATGGCCTGTGCTTACTCCCCTAGTGCGCAGATGATTGCTTGCGGGTATTTCAAGAATTTTGGATATTTCATTTTAAATTCCTTTGTTTCTGTATGTCATCAAAACTATTTTACTGTAGAGAAACCAAATGGGAAGTTTAATAAAGATGCCACCGTTTTAAAGAATTTGAAATGATAACTTTTCTAGAGGTTTGGATAATAAGTGTTCAGTGGTGCCACTTAGCTTTGAAGATGACATTTTACAAAAAAAGCGATCTGTTGCGACGCACACGAGCTACATGTCATGCTGTATCTTCCTGAGATCTGATAATTTGGTAAGTTTTTCTTATTTTGTAAGTTCAAAATTAAAAACTCATTCTTTTGTGCTATGCAAAATATCCATTTATCTCTTGTTTTCTAAAATAAAGAAAGAATATTAAGATTACTTATTTACAGCTTCTGACTGGTAGCGGTGATTCAACATGCGCCATATGGGATGTAGAGAGCGGCCAGATGATCCAAAATTTTCATGGCCACATTGGTGATGTTTTTGCGGTTGATGTACCAAAAAGCGATACTGGCAACATTTTTATTTCTGGAGTAAGATTTCGTTTTTGTTGTATTATTCATTCCGATTATTTTTACAAAAAGTTCTGAAAAAAAAATTGGTGATTTGCGAGATAGAAACCAACTTTTCAGAATAAATCATTAAATTCGTTCGCCATCTGTGTACTAAAGTCATTCCTCTCTCATTGCTGATATTGCATATTTTCAGGAATTTTCAAATTATTATTTTTAAGGGAGCAGATAAGCATGCATTAGTTTGGGACATAAGAACCGGACAGTGTGTACAGAGTTTCGAAGGACATGAAGCAGACATTAACACAGTACGATTTCATCCAAACGGTGATGCTTTTGCTACCGGCTCAGATGATGCTTCGGTTGGTTTCTCATTTTCTTTTTCATTTAGTATCGATTCTTTCCTTAATATAAGAAATTTGTTGAACTCTGCGCCTCAAAATCTTGTAATTAATTTACGTTATTGGACTTTTTTACGGCTATTGTTTTAGTGCCGGTTGTTTGATTTACGCGCTGATCGACAGGTGTGTATTTACGAAAAAGAATCTGTTTTGTTTCCAGTGAACGGTGTTGACTTTAGTTTGAGCGGTGAGTAAATTATCTTAGTAGTTGTTTTCTTGAAAATGGACTGATAGAGAAACCACAATTCAAAAATGTGTCCACCAAAACCCTTAAAATTCAGTTATTGAGTTTTTTCTGATTATAGTGAGACTGAAGCTGAACATGCTCATGATTTCTAAATCGTGATAATTCTAAAAAATAAAGTTTTTAGGTCGTATACTTTTTGCTGGTTATGGTGATTACCGTGTTGGTGTATGGGATTCATTAAAGTGTGTACGTCATTCAGTTCTATATGGTCATGAAAATAGGATTTCGTGTCTGCGAACAAGTCCAGATGGGACTGCAATATGTACTGCTAGCTGGGACTGTACTATTCGCGTAAGTTTTTTCTTCTAAAGTCTTATATTATATGAGGAAGCTATTCAATATATTAATACAATGAACTTAAACTTTATTAACTCCACCGTGAAGTCAGTTGGTTGACACCATTGTCAATACCTGTAATACCAACTCCATTGTACGGTATACAGCCATACTTCGTTTCTTTTTCTTTTTTTTTTTCAGATATGGGCATGAAGATGACGACAGTCTTTTTTATTCACTATTTAGTGTTCCATTTTTCACTGTAAGCATACCAACCGTTCTCGTTCCCTGAATTTTTATTTGCTTGTTTTCTTTGAACGATTATTATTTATGTGTGTCCATTACTTTTCAGAAAGTAGCTTATAAACCTGATGTTCTTAAACTATTTTCATGTACTGTACTTCTGCAAGCACTTTTTTTGTGTATGTTACTTGCATAATGAGCAAGCGAGTGTCACCGTGATCGATCTCCACTTATAGTTGACTTCATTTAACTAGCATTAGGATCGCATTAATAGGGAAGCTGATATGAAAAACATATTATCGAAAGTGTTAATCTCATTCCCGCGATAATTTAAAAACTTACTGCATTAGCTCTGAATTTTACATAGACATCCGAGTCACACCATATCTTTGCCACAACTTGTTACTGACTGTGTAGTTTTTAATGTGATCAATTGTATATCTAACGCAGTCGTTCTTATTTAATTTTCTTTCAGAAAATTATCCTAAAAACAGACAGTCACGGCTAACCTACATAAATAAAAATGTCAATGTTCGTTGTTGCTTTTGGCTCAATGTTGTAAGTTCACCGATTGCTTTGAAATTTTGATACAAAATTACATTCGAATAGGTGCATGTTTTCATATAGAAATACTACTTTTTTTAAACCTATTCTTNATTTTTATCATTTATTAATAAGACATTGGTATATTATACAATTGTTTTACAATACAAACTGAAATTTCTCCCGTATTTCACTGTAAAAGGCCAAAATACAAAATAAATTATAGACATAATTCATATTAAGATTAATTCACTATTGTATTTTGCTGCGAATATTAAAAAGCATAATGACACAAGGGAACTTCAACAATAACAATAAAAAAGAAATACTAATAAAAATGACGCAAAGTTAGCTACGGGAGGATTTTTCTCCATTACATTCTTGGCGCGTTTTTTGCCTTTTCCTCTCTACATTCCTTTACTGCTTCTTCATACACATCGAACTCCGAATCGGATCCCATAACTTTCACCTAAAGAAAGAAAACTTATTTTGTTAGTTTTCTTCGATAAGTCTATTAGAAGCGAGAAGTTTCACCTATGTTTTATAAATTTGCAAATCATTCTTATCTCTAATAAATTTATGAACGAATCATTTTTATTACTTTCTTAAATCTTAGGAATTTCATCAATCATAGATATGAAAAAATAAACATTTATCTTTGTTAATTGCAAGCCGTATATTTCGTTAAGCAGGATCGGGGAAAAATATTGCGTAAAAAGTAACCTCAAATGGCAGCACTCGACCTATTTTAACATTTTTGACCAATTTGTAAATTTTGCCCATACTTTTGGATATTGTGAAACGCTGTATACCACAAAATGGTGTGCAAACTGTGCAGCAAACATGTCCTCCGCCACGCTTCAACTGAAGTCAAGAAAGATAAAGTTCAGAGTTGAAAAGAAGTGGTCTATCAATAAACAGACTTCATATTTACTAGTTTTAATGTTCTCATAAGCAACATTAAATATTTTTAAAAAATTGTATTTATGATCTTGTTTACTTTGGCAGCTTTCAAACTATTTGCTAGAACAGATAAATGATTCACTTTATATCCTTTCTGTTTTAATTTGAAATAAACGAACCGTCAGAAGTCTGCTTTCAGGGATCTGATGAGGTCTTGCTCCTTTAGCCATAATAACATATGAGAATGACCCCGTTTCGGTATTAAAAATCTGTTTCCGTCCATCAGCTCTTAATCCATTCCACTGAGTTGAAAAACTGCATACATCTCTGGAACAGAGGAATTTCACTTAATAAATGTATTTATTGAAAATAATTCCAGGTTTCTTAAATTATGTGGAAACAAAAAATAAATAAAAAATTAATTAAACTGAAGTGAACAAGGCCACCAAATTTTCAACAGTATAGGACTAACTTTACTTTTTCCACATTTTTCGGACAACCTTGATCATGTGGACATGGAGCAAACACATATCCAGGTTCTAATCTGGTTGGCAAAACTGTGTTTGGTGGAAGCTAGAATCAATTAATTTGAAAGAAATCGCTTCTTGCATGACTGTGCGAAGATAACAATTCGATAAGTAAAGAAAATAAAATTATATTATAATCGATTCTTTACTTAAATCGATACAATCCAAAATAGCTGCCGGTTGTACTAGAAAATAAAAGTTGTACATAGGCTACCATAGTCTTGAATCACTGAAGCACTACACCATTCCTTAGATCTCAAATACTCTAAGCGTACCATATTTTTAATAAGATTATAACGCATATAGTTCGACAATTGCTGATCAGTCAAGATACATTCTGCTTCTTCATCCAATACGTTTGCTTCCATCAGTATTTGCCGAGTTTGTTCTCGATGAAGTTCACAGCCACCCATAAGGATGTAATCTCTGGCTTCCATTAAAGCATTATAGCCACCTTTACAACTTCCATCGATCAATACCAAATACCTTGATAACAGCTATTCTATAGTTTTTAAAAATTTTCGAATTTTCATTATTTCCACAAAATTCTTTTTAAAAATTTCTAAATTTTTCTATTTCTAATACTTTTAAAACTATTCATTCAAAAAAGACAAACGATTCAAGGATTACATCGACTCACTTATTCGTTCGCTTCCATAAATTTGTTAGCAATTCAGTACGTGATTCTTCGGAAGCCAATTCAGCAAGAAGACGATGCACGATTATCACATCAAAAGTATTATTTAACGATGGAGCTAAAAATTTCCGGAAACTAATATTTGGATGCACAAAAGGATGTCCATTGTTTTCGCCATTACCCTAAAAGTAAGGAGTCTACCAAACATCCCCACATCTATCTATATATATATATATATATATATATATAATTTCCACAGATTTTTCGAATTTAATATAGGAAATCTTGCAATAGAACATAGTGAATTTTAAGTTATTAACAATTCATCTTACCTCTAATGAGATAAAGAAAAACTATTTCTTAAATAATATCATTAAAAAATTGTGAAATTACAAAAACTGATAAAAAATGGACAAACATACCCTTAAAACATCCATGCAAAACTGACTTATTTCTTCATTTGAATCGATTAACTGATAATTTTTGACTCGTTCCCCCCACTGTTCGAATGCGGCCCAAAATGCTGCACCGGAACCACTTCCGTAATCCAAAACTGTTTCTGGGATGTATCCATTATTCTTAAATTCTTGCAATACAAAATGAACTTCAGCATAATTAGGCACAATTCTGAAAATTATGAAATAAGGGAATACTTAAACATATAATGGCTGTTTTTTCATTATTCCTCTGTTAAGCACTTTAAAAAAATTGATCAAATGATGCTTTATGAAAATAAGAAATTATAATTGTGAAAAATCAGTACACTGAAACAAATCTTAGTAATTCAAACCATATTATATTATATTGTTTAGCATCAGAGCATTAATTAAGCGAGATAATAAAGCAAACACTTCAAGATGAATTGAAAAACATTAATAATAATTGCACTGACGATACTATCCTATGCATTTAGAATATCCTTGAGAGCAAAAATGATATCCAATCAGAAAAATTAGAAAAGAAAAGCTAATTGTTGACAGATAAAGTAAGCAGCACCTGCGTCTATGTGAACGATAAACAGTGATTTGATTGAAATGCTGCTTCCAAAAAAATGAAAAATGAACCTCGCTAATGCATAAACTGCAGCATGTTCACGCGTTTTAAAGTCCAGTGGCTTCCAATTATACCTCGTACGGCGCAATAATTTACTCGCTTTTTTTTTTACTTCCAAATCGAATGCTTCCAGCTAAATTAAATTTCATGAAATAATCGAATCTTCCAATCTTGTCTGGATTTTAAACTACAAACACTTATTGTTGATATAATGCATTATACTGAGTCCAAATTTCTAAAATTTGTGGCCGAAAAAAATTTAAAGATTTAACTGGTTTATGAATTCAATTTGTTTTTGAAACACATGAAAGTTAAGATAAATTGTAGAAAAAAAAAAAACCATAAAATTGAAACTAACAACTTTCTGACTGACAGAATTACGATCCGGAAATCCATCTTCAGCTTCCAATATTTTCTTAATTTCATGACGTGCATCTTGTACTTCTTCTGGTGATGCTGGAAACTGACGCTGATCCAGTTTTTTTTTTAACTAGAAATTTTAAATGATCGCAATTTAATAGCATTAACATAATATCTATGAAATTTTTTCATTTTATCAAAATCAAAAGCGCAACGACAACAACGATTGCAATCTAAAAGATGATCTCATGAGAACATTTGCAATTAACAAAACTACCCAATATTTTGCATATCTTAGGGTAAAACAAATATTTATTATTTTGGAATATAGAAGTAAAAAAAGATGATCAATGATAAAGCAAAAAGAATCCTACATGAACTAATGCCTTTAGTTATATGCAGTATTATTGATTGAAGAAAATGAAATTTGCAGTTGTTGAATAATGATACTTAATCATATATGAATTTCATCATTCAAATAGGTGAAAAGGTCACTACCGATGGATCATTATTTCTTAGCTCTTTCTTTTGTATAAAATATTTTATCGAACATCAAAAGTAAATATTTAAAATGACTTTAAAAATACATAAAACTTTATATAGATAAAATGACTGAGTTCACAAATAACTGATAAAAATAAAGTCGGGTATTTTAAAAATCAAAGGAAAAATGATCCGCACCTGATCAGCTTCAGATTGAAGAATTTTTGGGTTTCTGGAACATGATGTAAGTGCATTCCATAAGCCAACAACTGCTTTTTGGGGTAAAACTCCGCTGTATTTCAATCGTACTTTTTTCGCTGAAAGTTCCTTTAATAAACACTGTACTTCTTGTTTTTCTCAAAAATGCTGATGTTTCCTGCCGCGAAATGTTCTTTTTATAGAAAAAATTTAATACAGTAAAGAAATAAAATTTTATATTACTCTGTTGAAACTCAGGGAACGTTATCAATAAATTATCGTTAGTCTTTAAATTCCTTTGTGATATTTTCATATTTTTCGAACGACAGTAAAAAAATTGACTCAAATCATACAATTAACCAGTTGATAAATATAACAATAATTAAAAAAGGCTCTGCGGTTGAAATTTATATGAATCATTATTCTTAAATGCCTCTGTCTCGATGAAATGTTAGACTAGAACTGATGAAAGAAGATTATTTTTTCAAAAATAATTCAACTCTCAAAAAATTCTTATGAAACCAGCATCATTTTCTAATCTTACGGTCATCAAATAAGTCTCATCGCATTATCTGATTGAAACAATAATTAAAAGATATGAAAAATTAAGTAACGGAACAATTCATATCATATAAAAGAAGCTATTTATCATACAACAGTTAGAATTTGTCAAAAGAAAACAAGGAAAACAAATTATCCTCTTACCACCAACATCCTTCAACTGTATAATACTTTTTGAACTCGTTTCAACATTCATCGAAATAACATCCGCTCTCCCATCATCCACACTTCTTGTAAGTCCCAATGAGGTTCGCTGTCCAGCACTAAATCTGCATAGTGTTTGAAATAAAGGGAATATTTTCTTCATCCGAGATTAATTCACTTAAAACAGTAGCATTGTTACTTCCATGGTAATCCTGCAAATTATATAAATTTTTATATTCTTCCTCAAAAAATTTTGCAACACTGCTCAATTACATAAGTTAAGATTGATCTTAAGAAACAGTATGAATAATACTGGAGTAGAGATTGCCATGGAAACGATTCACCCTTCAGTCAGAGTGCGTCAGTGATGCATAGTGATATTATTATACAACAATGTGCTGGTTTCAATGAAGTCAAAAATAAACAAACAAATTACTGATCTATATAAATAAAAATGCAGATGTTTCTTGTTACTTGTCATATAACTTTCAAGTTTTTCACCAATTGATTTGAAATTTTGATACAACGTTGCATTCGAATAGGCGCATGTTTCAAAACGTTTAAAAATTGGCTAGCTGGAGCCGACAACGCCAACGTAGCCCGCTCCAGTTACTGAACAATAAATTTACAGAGCAACCAACACCATCACAATATTTACCGCTTCCTCCCCGTGATATACCCCCTGATCAACAAACTACCGAATAATACAAACTATAATTTGCACCAGATATGAAAATTCGGTGTTTCACTGGATGAATGAACATTAATAGAAATATTCGTCGTTCAATTTTAAAGAAGCCGTAAGGGGAAATTGTTATGTCGTATTTAACATTATCCAAATTATCATTAGGAAGAGTAAAGTTAGAGAAGTTATCCTATGAAATTACAATTTATAACAACTTCGATCTCATCTGACTCAGTTCAATGTGAGGAAATCAGCAAAGTTGAATTTCACTCCCCACCAGTGACAGCGTCATTCTTCGGATTGATTGATAACTATGCAACTAATTCATTCCTTTCTTCAACAGTAGTGCTTTAATCTATTACTTGCTTTCTTTGGCGTATTTCAATATTGCTTGAATTTTCTTATAGCTCCAATTTTTCCTTGAAAGGTGAAATTAGTCTGAATGCATTTACATTTATTTTATTCTTCATTTTTTGATTTTTAAAAGTTTCTCTATTAGTAACTAATAGCTAAGTTTATGGATAATCTTTTTCACTGAATTATTTCTTCACCTAGTCCGTACAACTTCAACAGAATATAAGCTGCAGCAAGATACAAAAATATTTGTTAATGTTAATATTTTGTATTATTAGAGAAGCAAAAGTTTCCAGTTTTGGTTTAGCACATGATAAGAATTTTAACCAATGGATTCAAGTGAGGAAATCAATCGTCCTTACTACTATTCTGTGATCTTTATAACACCACTAATGACCTATGTATTATTTAGTCGTACTTATTGATTATAGATAAGTGGCACTGATAGAGAGAGATATTCATCTGTATATAAATTAATGGCAAAGTTCCTTATTAAGCTGTACACATCATACACTTCGATACCCATTGAAGTTCACAATAATCAGTATTGGCAACTAATTCAGTTTGCTACAGAAACTTTAGTATGCATTCCTAGATTCTTTTGAAAATTACTAGTGAAATTTTTTATCCCAAAAGGAAGGTTGAAATCATATAATGTCCTTTTTCATGTTTATGAATAAAAGATATTTCAAAAAAATCTCATTCTGGTAATGATTTGAGGCCAAATAAGTTAATACATTTATAGATAGCTATTATGAATAAACTGCTGAAACTCTGTTCTTTCCACACTTTTCTAGTTTGACTTCATTTTATATCTATATCATAACACAAGCATTAGACTGCTGCACAGAACTCTATTTTTCGATTAATCTACAAAATGGGTACCGATGGACTAGTCTGCTGTTGGATGGAGCCTAGAGATAGGGAAATGTGGTGGAAGAAAGGCCTCAGCTATTTGATGATTTAAATTTCTGCCAAACAACAATGAAGCATGAGTATAATTTATACCGCGGAATAAAACAGTGATTTTAGATCATCGATAAATAGATTGAGAAGTATTTCAGGCTTTTTTTAAATTAAATATTAATAGCTGGAATTGTAGAAGTTAACTTTATTCTTAGAAATATCCGATTCAGGTTTGTATTCATAAGTAAAAAGTTTTGCAGATTTCAGCATCATAGCATAAGTTTTTACTTTTCTGTTGAATTCAAGTGTGAAATTAATGTAAACAATTTAACTTGGCATATCAACCAATTGATAGGACTCAAAATTCTCTTATAGCTACTGACATCTTAAATGATTGATCCGTTAATAAAGAAAAAATTTACTACATATTTCTTTCAAAACGACTTTGTTGGAATCTAATTCAGGATATTTGATGTGGATGGACAACGATCAGAGCGAAGGAAATGGATTCATTGCTTTGAGGATGTCAATGCTGTTATATAAGTTGCAGCTAGTAGCGAATATGCCGAAGTTTTATTTGAAGATCATAGTACTGCTAGTTCTTATCGAATTAATTGAAACTTCGCTCTTAAGAGATTCAAATTGCTTCATCTGACTGTAACAGGATAAGTTACAGTATCAACACATAAATTTTATATTCTTCCTCGCTTCAGAATCGTATATTGGAAAGTATGCGTTTATTTGAATCGATATACAATAGTCGATGGTTTATTAATACCTCCATTATTTTATTTTTGAATAAAAATGATTTGTTTATGGGAAAAATTATGACAAAATCAATCAAGATTGTCTTATCTCAGTACAACGGTCAGTTGCACAAGTTATTGAATATACGAAAATCCTACTTATCACAAATAATAATAGCTTTTCACCGAAAAAAATCATTATCATTATCAAAATAATTATCACAAATAATACAAAATACTAATAATATGAATAGCATGGCATTATTCCTGTGACAAAATATCACTAAAATTTACCGCATTCTTATAATTTCTAGAAATTTTCTTAATAAATTAAAATTATGTCTTTATTTGATGCTTTTAAATCTCGAAGAAAATTAAAAATTCTAAAATGTTTTTATGAACAATTGAAAATATGCGAAAATTCAAAATCATTTGAAGACAGTATTTCTGCAAGGCATATCTATTGTTTTTTGGAAGTTTCAATATTTGACTCTGGTATTTCTTAGGTGAATTAATTAAGCTTAAAATATGTTTCAAGACTTGAAACATACAAAGATTCGGTAGCTTTCATAAGAAGACGCTTTGAAGCATTAAATACTAATCCGGATAAAACAATTTATGTGCAGCAAACATGTGCCACTGATACCGGTCGGATCCAAATAATTTTGGATAATGCCATCATTCCGATCATTGAAAAAAATCTGAAGAAAATTGGCATGTTTTGAACTACTGTTATGCAATTGTTAGTGATACTGTCACCATAATTGATTTTTGCGGGAAAATGGATCTTTTTATTGCCAAAGTTTGTCCTCACTTATGTCGATAAACAATATGTTATTTGCTATTTTATGCATCGATCTGCTTGCGAGTTAAGAAGTTAGCCAAAAGAATACCACTTTTTTCATCTTGGCAGGAAATGTTGTTGTTGCATGTACTAATTCCTTTAAAGCTTTAATAATTTAATTTCCAGTTCAAATCATTATTGACGAAATTAATTTTTCGTAGATAATTTTTTCAGTCTTGAATGCACATTGTTTTCTGACCAATATAATTTTCTGTAGTCCAAAACTAAACGTATCAATTAAGTTATCCAAATTACACTTTGCAATAAGATTGAAACACTAATCTTTTCAATTCATTATAGTTTTTTTAGAATTGCTGTAAGTAAAATCACAAAAGTTTTTATTAAAATTTTGTCTCACATATTTATTGCTATGGTTCTTAATCATTTAATTCTATGGAAATTAAGATGCTTTCATTATATTTCAGGGGAAGAAAAGCTTAAAATGGGATTTATTAGTTTATCTCCATATCGTTGATTGAGTAATAAAATATGAAGTTGAGGTTGTGTAAGGCACATATTGCCAATAATTCATGATCGTTTCATGTATAGTGATTTCAGGATTTGAAAACACCCTAATATCATGTATCAACTTGGATTTAAACTGATCCAAATTATCCTATTCAATCACTATTTTCAATCGACTAAAGCAGATTCGTGATTTTAAATGGATTTTTGGATTGCAAATAATTACAGCCTTGAATTGATATGATAGTTAGCCTAACTTTGGTTTCAGAAAAGTCTATTCCGCTTTTAGTTTGGTCAAAGTTTCTTAAAACAGAACATGCCAATAACAGCAGAAATATTTGAAAGGACAATGAAAAGAATTAAAAGATTGATAAAGAATATTTTCAATTGACGACTTTCTTAGGATATTTTCCTGAATCATTCTTGTAACCTGAACTGTTAGATGACTTCTGTATTTGGAAAGAATCGTATCATTATTGCATGGAGTAGATGCAAAGATTATTAGACTTTCATGGCGATGTCAATTTTACTCTATTGTAGAAAGGGTCGGTAATTGCGGTTCATAAAAGTATGACATATTTTGCTGACTGATTCTTTGTTCATCATCTAGGCATTGAAGGAAAAAAGGCTGTTTACTGTTTTAAAATGATTTATTAGAAGATAAGTGGCTGATCAGACAAATAATATTGTGAAGATTAGAAGTTCGAGAATATAGGATTTGGTTGTGAGAACAATTTTTAGATTTCAAAAATTTTAAAAACTTTTTTTTCTTGCCTTGACATTCCACTTTCTAGTTTTTATAGTTCTCCGATTACCAATAAATAAATACAGTAGAAGCATAGATAGCATAGTTGCATCATTGAGCATATCGGCTGCAGAATGGACAAAATAAAATGATAATTATTCAGTAATTGTTCAATTTTTGCAGTGCGGTAATTCAACGAACGGATCATATCAAGAATCATTATGTTTTTATTGATGATTTTTTTGGCATAAAATTTTTTTTGGATATTTTAAAACCTACCAATCCACTTTCTCTTCTTTTTTAGCAATGGAAAGATGTTAGACATGTCTGCGACCTTCAAAAGCATTTCGGTATGTTCCACCATTTTCTTCTTTACTCTCTTTTTCATTCAATCAAATAATGAAAATGAAAGAGTTGCTGTTGTCTTTCCATTATTCAAAAATTTTGGAATCTTTCGGTTTACACGACTATTAAAGATTTTCTAATTTTAATGAATTTTCATTCATTAATGATTTGAGATTTGTAGGAAACATTGATCACTTCTTATCAATGAAAAAATTTACTTTAATCTAATTGTAATCTATTTGCTGCATCCAACTTATCATGACCGTTGTGTAGACAATGTATTAACAAATTAACGATGACAATGAATTAATAAACTGATTTGTTAATTAACAACTAAAAGTAACTGATCGTCATTAGAAATAAATTATGAACAAGGAAATTTAATTGATTTATGATTTCCTGATTACAATCATCATGCATTCCTCGGGGCAATATCATTTTATGGTGACATTTCGATTAGACTGGCCATGAATTCCTTTAGGTAGTACATGCTTGATCATTACTATCTACAAATTGCGATCAGTTTTTTACATCGAATTTTTATAAAACATATTTTTATATAAATCTAGAATAAATTTAATTTTTTTCCCCAACTAACTGCCCGAAAACATGCCGCAATTTTCCATCAATTGTAATCACAACATCTGCGCATTCAACTATATCCTTCTTTCTTGTCAAATTTAATTCATCCATTAATTTTTTCCTTTTCTTCTGCTCCCGTCTCTTTTCATTATTTATTATCAATGAACAAAATCCCTTTAAGGAGTCTTTAAATATTTTGAACTTAATTCTCACTTCACCTATTAACTAATATAGTTCCAGTATTTGTTCCAAATGCAGGAAGTTTGCTCAGTTTCATGTATAAAACAAATTTATTATCGTGCTGAAACGCTTAAGCTTGATTTTTCTCAGCAGGCAGGGAAATGAAATGAATCGTGGTGGACATTTTTCACTTTTATCACATTATCTTTGTTTTCTTTTTCTCCCCGATATCTCTTAAGCATACAAAGTTGGATCACTCGGAAATGGGCAGTTCTATCTTTAGTTTTCAGTTTAAAACCTCAAATTTCGGTACCGATCGAATTTTACGCTTTGTCTTAGTTGCTGCTACTGCATCTTTCCGAAAAGAATTGTTTAAAAATTACAAACTGATAAAATCATGTCACGAATCAGAGATCAAAAGCCTTTCAGTAATTTAAATATATAAAGCTTTTACTAATTATAATAACCTTTTCGAATATTCTCCATTGCAAAATAAACAAACCTTATGAATATTTGCTTTGTCAAGAAAAGATGATAGACATATTATGTATGAAAAAGGAAAAGGAATTTCGGATTGAAAGTAAAATGAATTATTAAGACTTTGAAGTATAATGTTTTTATAGCTAATAATTAAGCCATTTACTTTACGAAATCACCAAAATCTTGCTCAACATCTTTAATGAATCCTTCAACTTTAACATTCCATTTCTTCATTTCAATAAAATACTAAACAAAATTCTTCACATAAATATTAAAATTGAATTTTTTGCTGAAAATGTGGGGCGATACAAGAAATAAATTTACAGTTTCTCGTTTGAAGAATGATTTTAATTGATGCACTAGTTAATCGAAAGTGTTGATAGTAAATATCACATATCAGCGTTTTCGAGATTTGCCGTCTGTTTGTTTGATGAAAATCGTCAGTTTCAAAAAAGCTTTCCTATGGGAGAAAAGGAAATCGTAATTCTTTTTACTTTTCAGAATCAAATGATTATTTCCATTTGGTTTTACTCTTTAATTGGATTATTTCATGGTTTTTTGTAAATATTACACAAAAGCTATAGCAACAGTATCAAGCATAGAAATAAGAGCAGTGGTGAAAGAAAATGCCGGTGGATAATCGATGGTTTGCCAAGCCTGAAATATTCCATAGTACTCGAAATGGATTGTCCAATCAAAATAATTATAACAATGATATCCCAGAATCGCAGAAGGATTATGAGGATCCCGAATATTATTATTCGAACCCGCCTGATCTTCCTCAGGTTTCTATTTCTCATATTTTTGAAATCTTTATATCCCAAATTTAATTGAACTTGTCTCAGACATTGAGTTTAATGCAATTTTGAAAATACGATATTCGCATGTAAAAATAATGCCAAAGAATTATTTTTTATCATTAAGTGGAATATGAATATTTGTTGGAATTTCCTTTATCCGAAAATTTGCCTGAAACTTGGCTAATAAAACCATAGGAAAATTGGAAGTTTGAGCTGGAAGTCATCAAATTTCAAAAAAGTCAACGATGTAAAGTTCATTCTTGAAATTGCCGAAGTTTTTATTTTACTTTGACCTAAATTTTAGAAACGAACGCCACCACCATTACCACCAATGAATTCGTTGCAGAAAATTGTTCCGACGCATCTTGTCATAGAGCATAAACAGGTTCCGCTTTACTCAAAACTTGATTAAAAGTTCACAAATTTAAGTATTTTAACTTTCATGTAATTTTCATTTGTTATTTTGCCACCGGCAAAAGGCTCTTTCTACGTATTGGAAAAAAAAAAGATAAGCATCTGTTGTCAGATTAAACTCAAATAATTATTGTATCGAAATACTTGCATAAATGATTAGAATTGCACAGCGAGGGTCGCTGCAGTCTTGAACTTTCAGAACTTGATCGCATCGCAGGATTAATACAATCACATAAATCGACCATACTACTGATACTGAATAAATATCAGATCTCTGATGTCAGACCAAAAGTCATCCAATTTACGCTTGAAAGGCAACAATGAAGTGAGAAAATAATTCAAGAATTTTAGAGAAATGGTTGTAATTCGAAGTCGATGTCATTAGGATGCTTGTTGGCAACAGTAACTGTACTATTCATCCTATCACTCGCTTATATTCTGGCTTGGAACCTAAAAAAAGATGATAATTTCAAAAACATATCGCAGTCCATAATTTCTAATGTATGTCATTTGAAAGCGAATGAAAAGATATAGCGAAAATTAATATGATCTTAAAAATTGGCTATCTCTGGGAGATCAAGGAAGCGTCCATTTAATCCTGTAAAATCACGTTTATTTGATAAATTTTTTTTCAAATTCATGAAATTTTTATTTCAAGTGAAATTTTAAGAACCTTTATGAGATAAATTTAAGTTTACAGGATTAAAAGATAGCTTCCTTGATTTTTCAAAGATTACAAATGATTTTCTGGAAATTAATGTTGCTTTTTTCATTTCATTTCATCTCATATTTTTAATTCCATGAAAATTATATAAATGAAATAGTCATGATTTGCGATATTTCTGTGACCTAGTGCTTTCCAGTTAATCTTGATCTCCTCATATTTCCTAGGTTTAAATGAAAAATTAAGTTAGTTTTCTCGATTACTTTGAACTTTAGAAGACAAAAATTCTTGCAGGTTCCAGATAAGCATCCCACTAGAAGTGTGTACAGCATTTCCGATACAAATGTAATAAAGTCGAAGGTGGACATTGATGTTGCGGCAACCTACCTGCTTACGTTGCTAATCACAAAGCGGAAACTATGTTTATTCGAAGCGGGTACTGATCGAAGTGAGGAATCGAAGTTGGTTTCTCTTCTCGATTAATGTAAATTTATGTAAATTCTTCCATATTTTGTATTCATTTTCGATCTTAAATCCCATAGCATAGTGAACATATGAATCTTTGTACTTCAGAAGACAATATCGCGAGGAGCATATTGAATCAGCACGTCTGCTACAATTTGCAAATCTGAGCGTAAACGGTACACCTGTTCATCCACTTCAATTTCAACGATACGTTCGAAGTTTAGGCGTAGATGAAGATTGCTATGTGATTATCTATGATCGTGGAGAAGTCGTCTGGGCTACGCATGCTTTGTGGATCTTTGCGGTAATAAAATTCTATGATCCAAATAATGTTTGATTTAAATTAGAAAAGCTAAAAATAATAGACATAAAAATAATGGTCAGCAATTTGCTAAGATCTGCTAATATAAGTTCATCATGTAATAGAAGTTATCACTCTAATTCTTATGCATTAATATTGACCTTTGACTTCAGCTCTTTGGACATCAGAAAGTTTCATTGTATTCTGGTGGCATTAACGAATGGAAAAAGTTGAAGAAAAATTCAGCACAATACAGGACAGAAAGCGGCGATGGGACATACCCCCGACGTAATGGTCATTTTCGGGCTGAATGGGATGCTGCTGTAAGTATTACGGATCATGTCAAAAATCACGTGAGACTATTAACAGGTGGCAGTTTGCACAGTTATAAAATAAATTCGTGCTAGATTGGCCTAGATTAAAGATCAAAATGTCTCATATATTTAAAAAAAATTATATTCATACAGCGGCTCCTTATTAACTAATTGTTTGTTATAGGTAATTTCTACATTTGATGACGTTATCACGAACACAGAGCTGAAGACACATGACTTGGTGGATGGCCAGAATCGTAAAGTAAGTATTCAGTTCATAATTTTTTGAATGAAAATATTAGAATATCCTAACTCACATTTCGTTAATAGTACTTCTATCCGTCCTCTTACTATTTCAACAATTCTCCTTCAGCAGTATGAAGGCATTTCATCGGATGCAGTATATGGTCATATTCGATCAGCGATCAATGTGCCAGCAGAAGATGTTTATGATTGGCATGATCAGAAGTGGCACGATGAATTGGATCTCAAAGCTCAGCTTCGCTCGAGAAAGCTCAGCGAGAATCGACCCGTGATTGTCTACTCGTCATCAGCTATTCACTCCAGCTTAACATGGTTTACACTGAGGAAGTGTGGCTATAATTCAAGTATTTATTTTGGCTCCTGGCCAGAATGGCTTATACGTGCACCCGAATTCCTCAAAGTTATACCAAAGAAAAAGTTTTAGCTGCTAATTTTAATTTGTATTTGTATCACTCATCATTTTTTGATTTAAAAAAATATGGTCGAAATGTAGAAGAAATGCCATATGCGTGTGGATTAATGAAATAGTTGTTAAAATGAAATATAATTTCATTTTTTGAATCTTTTATAGTTGTGCCCACTATCCTTTCTAACACAGAGTTTATATCTTAACTTTTTGACAGAATTCTAACTTTACATGTTGGCTTTCCAGATTCAACATGACTCGTTAAATGTCTCAAATCATCATATTTATAGATATCAAATTATTCAGAATTAACTCCATCAAGAATGAATTCAACTATTAAAAAAGGCTGGAAGGCAGACGACCAGATTTTTGATGAGCCAGCATATGAGAAAAATTTAGCAAAATTTTTTCGTTTCGTTCTTTTTTCTACTTTATCAGTTTAAGTTACAGTTAACATCCCGTTTTACATTCTTTTATCTTTACTAAAACAATTAAAATTGTTAGTGCTAAGTAATCTTCAATATGATTAAGACAGAACTAGTTTTACAAATGAAATGTGTTCCAGATAGTTACAAAAGCTATCAAAAACTTTCAACCAATCATTTTCTTCATCCAAAATATGCAAGTTTCGAAAAAAAAGAAAAATTATTCAAGATAAGAAGAAAATGATTTGTTACATTTATAAGAATCTTATCTAAAAAAAAAAAAAAAAAAAACTTGGCATAAATAACAAATTTTTTGTTTGAAATTAAGATTTAACTTCTCATTTCAAAAAAAAGATTTTTGACTTGTTACTCTCTGTACGAACAATCTGATCGTTTTATGTTCCTAGCAATATTAATCTCAAAGACACGTCATTTGGCCAAGACAACTGCCGCTGCTAAGAATTCCAATTGAAATGATTTATTCATGGATATGCGATCAGTTTTCTGGAATTTCAAGATTTATTATACAGATTCTCATGCAGTATTTCAATTTTGCATTTTTGCCATTTTTTTATCTGCTTTTTCTATTTCATCTCTTTAAAAATGAAAACTAATTTAAATTAGATTCAGATTCACAAACAAATATTCTGATGGGGCTTTTAAACTAAATGTAGTGGCTGTATCAGAGAAGAAATTCTGATCGATTTGTAATTTGGATTGTAGACTGATTGGATTGGAAATTGCTATTTGATATTGCGACTCTGCTAGGTCATCAATAGACTTCATTCGATATTCGATATTATACACAATATTGTTTAATAAAGTAGTTAAGCAATAAACGAATAATACACGGTAAATATAAAAGATACTAACAGTGGTCTTCTGAATTGTCGCTTGTTCTGCCGTTGAAATCGCTTTAATATTGAATTGGATTTGCCACTGATACTGAAGTTGAAAGGACTAATCTCGTCTAAGACGCGGATGTAGCAGGAACTGACTTCAGAGGACTGCTTGTACATCCTCATGTAGAAAAAACCATTCGCTCCGATCCCCCTAATGTTTCTGCTGATACTGATATTGGTGCCCCAAAAGCTCTCTTTTTATATATGGATCATTCTTGGGTTGGATAGTGGGCCGAGGTTCACACATTAGTCATACAAAAGATTGGTCATGAGGACTAAGGTTCAGATGGACAGTTCTCACAAGGCTCAGTCCTTTAACTATCTTGACAATTGACATCTCAAATTTTACACGATGTCCATAAGCTCTCTTACCAAATGAGATGATTTGAGAATAAAGGCCTTTGTATCCATATATAAATAAGTGACTCATTTGCTGAGATTAGCAAATTCTTCTGTAAAGATTATTTGGGTTATTTCATTTTATTTACATTATAAATATTTCGGTTTTATCAACACCCTCTATGCTTACTCTTCTGAACTTAAATACTTTTCAAGGGAATCTTCAAACGATAAATGGTACAAAGACTTCTTAATGTTGACGTGAGATGAAGCAAAAGTTTCCTGGAAAAAAGAGTAGTAAACAAAAGTTGGTAGTGATCAGCCATTTCTTGAGTGTAGTATTTTTAGTTGATTACATATAATTTCCGCAACAAAAACGTTCCAAAATTTACTGAGAAATAATTTCCTCCTAGCCAATTTTTCAATTCAGTTGTATTTGTTGAATATCAATTGCCTAATATCTTTTAGAATTGTATTTCATCGATTGCATACCCGAATATAATCACTTCAGATGTCGGCTCCAAAACTGAAATTCTAACCAATCAGGCATCCTAAGCAAACTATATCAGCACTAATCTAAAAACTAACACTGATTTTAATTGCCAAATAAACTGATGATGTTTTCAAACCGAATTAATGTTGTCGATTTTGACAGTTGATATTATCCAGTGAGATTGAATTGTCTTTCGTCGACCAACTTGTATAGCATAATGACTTGAACAGTTTCATTTAGTTGGATGATATCACTACTATCAGAATTTTAGTACGTACTTTGTTTACAAGATGCCTGTAGTTTGCAAGTGGTACTAGTTATTACCAGACGATTGTTAAGAACTTTTTCATAAACAGTATAATTCATTGAGCAACTTGCATTATCTTTGATGAGCTAACAAATCATTCATTAGCATTTCTTTAGATTATCTGATTCATTTCAGTATGATTCATAGTTTGACTAATTTATCTGCTACTAAGTAAATCTAGTAGATAGTCCATAATGAATTTAAGTACAATACAAATGTCAAAGTGTGAGTTATTTATTAATAAATTGTTGAACCGATTATGTTAATAAGAAATAGTCATTATATGCTAATTTAATTTAATCTCTTGAGAAAAGCTAAAATTTGAGAAAAAATTTCCATAATGAATAGCAGGAAAAATAAAATCCAAAATATTTGAGACATATTTGAGCCCTTTATTTTTTAACAATGAATCAAACTTGAATATATGTCAGGAGGGATTTCTATAAACGTCATATTTTGTTGTTCTTGCGCATCCTCTTGACACAAACGATTATTATTCCATAACTAGTCTCTTCCTGCCTTCCGGAAGAAGAAAAAATTTAGACTCGGGGAGGATTTGGATATATCTAATTATAGAAAGTTCTGTCTGAAATGTCTGACAAATATGCATGTGCTTTGCTGACATCAGGCAGCTTGTTTCCATAAATTTATAGCTAATTTACTATAGTGTACTTCATTATTCTTTAAATTTAACCAAATTCAAAATACATTCACGGATAAAAGTTCACTTTCAAATTAAACTCGAAACTATTGAATTTAGATTTAAGAAAACAACAATTACTACTTCAAAAACTTGCAGTCATTTTTATTACATTTTGATGACTACTATTTTGAGATATTTGAATTTTTTTTTCTCGAATAAAATGAATTTAATATATCATTCATGCTGTCGGTTAGCGTATGTTAGGTATTTCCAGCCATTTTTTGTCTTTTTGACAAAATAATTGAAAAATTTTTCGCATCTTTGCATTTATTCCTTTCTGAAAATTTATTCCTTATTGAAAAAAATATTGCTTTTTCATTCAATTAGATAAAATTCTGGTAAACATTCCGTTTATGTCGCTGATTAAATTGGTTTGGTGTGGTGTAGTGTGGCATAGTGCAGTGCGGTGTGGTGGTGTGGTTGGAGCGGTATGGTGTGGTACATGATGTGGTTACTGATTTCAATCGATTTATAATTAAAATATGAGGCATATATTGAATATTACATATTGAATATTGAATATATTGAATATTAAGGCATCAGAAAATATTACGAATAATACAACTTATTGTGATAGGCAAATAAATCAAAATTATCTCCCAGTAAAAAGAGGTCATTAAATTGAGGAAATTATGCATCATCAAAAAATATCAGAATTAAAAGCCAGTCAAAGGAATGCAAGATGGTCTTTCTAGCTTGATCCAAATGCTTCCAGATGCTTTTGGTCACTTTTTCGATTTCCTGTTCTTTTGCATCAGGAATACAGCAGCAGCAATTATTTCCTCCCTTTTCCACGATTGACGTCAAATCTTTTTGTTCTTTCACTTCTCGATGCGAATATCCGTCGAATACATAAATCTACGGTATTGAGCATTATATTATCTCGACCGAATAAATGCCTGATCTGTTCTTGTCAGATATTGTCACACTGGTTGAGGTCAAGTTGGATGCGGTAACTTGAATTACAACTGATTTTGAAATTACTCTGTGCGTGATATACTGAGTGCTAAGTCGACAATGTAATGTAATCAGTTAGAGCTCCATTTCACGAATTAGAACCCGTATTCATTGAACTACATCCAGATCTTCATTTCTCGAGTCCTTTACAATTTGTTATTCAGTATTTAGAATTCTAATCATCATTGATTTTCCGAAATATCATTATTGTTGAGTTTAATTAGTTTAAATTTGATTTAAATGTTTGTATCAATTTCATAAATTACCAACATTTGTCTTAATATCTCATGTTGTATTTTATTAGTTAATCTTTTTTAATCTTAACAATTAATATAATCCTTCAAATGATATTTTGCATTTTTCATAATGTGTTCTGTGTTAAGACTCGATGACTGATTTAAGCTTTTATTGCCGAATAGATTATTTCTTTCGTTGTTTGCATTTTTATTTAAATAAATTTGAATAATTTTTGAACTATTTTGCTATGATATTTATAAAAATTTTTTTAATACAAAGGTTTTATTGATATTTGTTTTCTAATTATTAATACATTGACTGTGGCATTGTTGGATGAATATGAAAAAAGATTTCATTGTACCTCTTTAACTTTGCTGCGTTACTGGATTTTTTTAATTCCCAAAATGCCTGTGATTTTACTATTGCTCAACATCTTTTTATGTTGAAGTGAAATATTTTATCACTTTAAAAAACTATTTTTTGACCATTTTTTTCTTTGTTGTGTGGTATGGTGCAGTATGTTGTGGTGTGATGTGATGTGGTGTGGTGTAGTGTAGTGTGGTGTGGTGTGGTGTGGTGTGTGGTATACTGTGGTGTGGTGAATAACATAGAACTACTCTCCACTCACTCTAGTTACTCTGCAAATAAATGTTCATTTGTGAAATTTTTCTAAGGATAAAGTTATCGTTATTTGAGATTATAAATCATTGCAAAGTTATCACAGTGCATTTCTGTAGCCGGAAATGTCATAATTTTCTGTAGCCGGAAATGTCATAATTACAGTGTGCAATTCCTTAATTATTTCATTTCAATTATTTCAAACAATGAACTCGAAATTTCTCGAAATATTCTGGTTTCATCTGACAGCTTCTCATTGTGCGATTTTTTCCACTGCAACTCATATTGATCATATTAGCCTGAATCAGTCTTTAAGCTTGTGCTAGTGATATGAGCTTGGCGTCAGTTACATGGTTAATTGAAAATAAGAAAAAAAATTCACTCGCAAGCAGTATAATTCCGTTGAAAGAGTTCGAAATAGTGTCTGTTTCAAGTAACAGCTTACAGTGACAGTTGCTTGTCTTTTATTTTTTATAGGGAATGTTTGAGAATAATGTTTTTGAAATATTGAAATTGCTTGTTAAACTTCCTAAAGGCTATACAGCATTTATTTCCCTATTTAAAGCAATGGCTCCAGTTCCGTCTCAATCAGTTTTATCTAAAAACAATAATTCGCTATCACACTCTCTACCTTCTCATATCCGTTTTCTTTAAATCTTAATAATCCCTATGGGATTATCATTCTATAGCTCGGCATTCAACTTTCATGTTGAATATAAAACTTATCCGGGCATTTTCTACCAAATCCATAATTTACAAATACTCTCCATTCATTCACTCACTGCCTATATGGTAATAGTAAAGTTAACATATTATCACATTTATCAGTTTTTCCTATCAGAAAGTTTTTAAAATGCTTTAAAATAGAAGTGATAATGCTATCATGCACTTGAGGCTCACTCTTCAACGTGAACATAAAAGGAAGTGAAATTTAGAACGCAGTTCATCACTTTAAATTAAATTATTTTTCATCAAACATAACAATTCATAGAATTTCATCAAACATTACAATTCATAGAATCCTAGAATATATGTTTCATTCCTTTTTTTTTTTTTCGTTCTAAAAGTGAGCTGAAATGGGTGAAGTAATTTTTTAAATTATGACTAATGAAAACAGAATATTTGAATGCTGCAGCTGAGTAACATATAGAAATGTCAATTTGAAATTTATTTTATCAGAGAGTAATCGATCTTTTTAGTTGACAATCGTTCCATTCCTGAATTCCTCACTTTTATTGAAAGACATTTTATCAAGTTACGAGCCGTTTATATATTTCTGAATTATGTTGGCTTATAACAATTTGATAGCTGCAGTGAGGCAAACTTTGACATCATTCAGGTTGTAAGAATATGCCTGTTTTATGCTGGCAATTTTCCATAAATTATGCATTTAGTGGATGAGTTTTCGGCATTTTTAGTTAAACTACGTGTCCAAGGATTCACATAAAAAACAACAATTTCACTCAGAATTTACGATTATATTTAATTTACTTCATTTTAAAATTTTATGACAATATTTCCTTGCGAAATTTTGCTGTGTATATAAAGCCAATCAGAATAAAATTTTTGGTTAACTTTCAATTGTATAAAGATTTTGAGAAAGTGTTACCTAAAATATTGTTTTCAGGCTCATTGTATACTAAATTTAGTACACACAAAATTTATGAGAACTTTTTACATTAAGTTTGTTAGAAAAAATTCCTGCAAAGATAAAGAATGATCATGTCCTTTTGAATTTCAGAATGACTTCAATATATAACCGTTGTTTCTCACACAATGCAACTTTAAAAATTGCAGTCTTGGTTTTGCTTTTGCTTCTTCTTAGTTCAGCAGTTTCAAATTTCCCCATCAATTTTAGTTTCTTAAATTCTCGTTTTATTTCTTGCTGAAATTCAAATTCATTTTGCAATGAAATTTATAGCATCATCCATGAAATTTCACTGCTATTCATGATGTCATAATACTTCAATATTTGAAGTCGTGCAAATTCATCGCACGTATTGAATTCATTTTATTTAAAATCAAATGATGAACAAGGATGAATCTTCCAAAAAAATGCTATGAAACTTTTTATAAAATATAAGCTGTGTTTCGACAAGGTATTATGGGAAGGCGGCTTGTTCGGCGTAAAATTTCATTCAGAATTATTTGTATATTATATGTCATATTATAATATTTCATAAAACGTTGGCCAATTTACATTTCAAAAATTACTGAATATATATCATTTTCATCCATCAGAACATGAATTTCGTCAATTCATTCAATGAAATTTCGGTTTTCCCTTAAAACTGATTCTCAAATTCCAGTAGCATTTGTTTATATCACATTTACTAACAAAGTTTTCAGTCATTCATTGCTACTGATGCCGCAGAAATCGCAGATGATGATGCTAAGAGAAATAAATAGGTTCAAACTCATCTACTGCTATTATTTGTACAGACTTCTGAGAGAAAAGAATTTTCGGCATTATGATGAATTTTGGGTGTAATATTTTAATATTACACCTTTATCTATTTGAAATAAAATATTTCTATTTTTGTTTTAGTGTTGAAGTTAAAATAAGTAAATCTTCTCATTAATTTTTTCTCTTGCATAAAGCAGGTATGACGAAAATGAATAAATGATCTCACTGTATTAGAAATGTCTGTAATAACAAGAATAAAATTTAAATTTACAAAAAATTGACTTTTATGTCGCAGAATTTTTCTCTGACAAGCATAATATTGTACAGCGGCTGTTCATCAATACTTCCTTCGTATCGAGCATGCTTATATTCGTGCTTTATAGCACACTGCTCCTAATTTTCCGGAAGTCTTTAAAAATTTCGATGTAAATTTCAGATATAATAGTTGACAATGATGGACTAATTTTGTGTTGGCAATAGTGACATCCAGCATGGCATTATATCTACCGTTGACACGGATTATCATGGTAACGAATCAAATTACTGCAAACATTTCCCTACTAAAAGAAGATCTACAATTTGTAACCAGGAACGGCAAGAATGGTCAATTTCTAAATATATTTACAAATACAGTAAAATATGCTAACAGATATTAGTATTCTAAATATAAACAGATATTATAAAATGTCAAATTATAGTTTTTTGATGTCTTGGTTTACCGAAAAATATCACAGTCAAGTATTATTATGAGACATTATTCTTATGATGGAGTGGCTCGTTAATTAGCTTGTCAAACTCTGTTTCAGATTTGAACAGAAACTTCAGAAAATAATCTGAAATGAAAAATACACCTCACTATATCAAATCCCTCATGTTTCTGTTTTCAAATATCTGCAATATAATTTTCACGCATCATTTCGTCTCAATATACATACCGGTGATAGAACTGAGCACCTATTTTCAGACCATATTATTATGATTGACAGAAATGTTTCTTTTGAGCTTTACATATAAATTGCTCATATATTTCAAAAGTTTAAATCCGCTTATTTATACTGAAATTATTTACTGAATTTAAAAGCTCTTACCTCCGCACTATTCATTTCTTCAGCGCCATTGCAGATAGCCGATGACAAACTTGTCATAGATCTAAAAAATGCACTCAGACTATCTTTTTCAGAAAATCCAAAATTATTGGGACTTATTTTTCGTGATCTATTTTCGCCAGTTGGAGTCTTTAATGAATTTCACGTTAATAACATCTGATTCATAAATTCTTCTTGTCACTTTTGTTGAAACAAAAAACTATAGAATTGAAATTATCGTATAGCTTTGGATTTCACTAGAAAGTTAGGTGAAGAAAACAGTGTCATAATTTCTACTTCATTATTGTTTGCTTATAAGGATCAATTTATCAGAGTAACGAGAACAGTCATGATAACATGTATATATATATATATATATATATATATATATGTATCGGAAATCGCTTCTATAAGTGTGCAAAATTCGAAGCACTTGAAGAAATTAGTTAAATTTCAGTTCGCTTCCTGACAACATATTCTAATATTCAATTTGTCTTCGTCTCATTTCGTATGTTTTAAACGGAAGTCGCTGAAGTAGTGAAACAGAATTTGCTACTAATCTAATTTATTCCTTCCTTTTCTACAAACTTTTCGAATCTTTAATTTCAGTGCTTTCATGAAATATCAATGATAAGCAAATAAAAATGCACAGTCTAAAAAAAGTTTCGTTCATCAATAATAGACATAAGCAGACTTTTGTTGAACAGTTTCTTCAGCATGAATTTTTTATTCTTCCCTCTATAAACATAGTATATATAAATAAAAGCATTCCAACTTTTTTTTTTTCATTCCAATTTGCAGTTTGATTTATTATTAATATACTATTAGTACTAGACCTTAGCCTTTTAAAGCGAAAAATCACCTGTCGAAAGCTTTAGGTATTCATAAACACTGAAAAGTTTTAAGGAGATTTTCAGACTTAAAAAAAAGCTATTATTTATTTTCAATCTCTTGAAACCTTAGGCCTTTTATAGCTCTTTTCAGCTATGCCTTGTAACTTTTTTCTTGATTGGAAAACAATTTTCAAGTTCTTTTCAGTCAGCGTGGATTAAATGATGAACTATGTCGAAGTATTCTTTAAAAATGAACTTATTCGGATAATGGAACCAAAAAAGTTCTTTTATTCAAAGCCAATCGAAATTTTTGTTCCAAAAATTTTCGAAGTAAATTAGAAGATTAAAGTAAAAGAAAAACATTAATCAAATATTCTTTAGAAAAAACGATATAAGTGCGATGACTCATAACTGTACTGCTTTTTCGATGACAAAAACAATCAAGCTGTTGATAATATGACTTTGAATTTTTTACATTCTAAACATGACTACCAGCTCGCATAATTCACTTCTCGAATTTTTTCAATTTTTCGAGAAGTTCTGCTGTGTTCAAAAAGACATCTAACTATTCTAGCTGAATACGACGTATTCAATTCGACTGCTATTTGAGGAACAAATGCTATCCCATTTTAGTTTAACTGAAGTTGATGAATGTCTAATTTGAGCAGTTCAGTAAGTTTCACTTCATCTTTTTATGACTACACATTTATTTTAGTTAGATTGAGCTAATGATTACTCAATTCTCGTTCGTCATATTGTGTGGCATAAAAGATTGATGATTGATAAGCTTATTTTTGAAAATCGAAGTGCAATAGGGCTGAAATGGGAGGCTGAATCTAAAACTCCTTTGTTGACTCCTTTTTCAGTTGGATTCCCTGAAATGCGGCGTCATTGATCAATTCTTTCTCGGATCTTCGATCTTTTCTTTCATAAACGATAAACTGCAGCATCTTTACGATATGTTATCTGAAGCTTCTTTTTTCAATTAATTCCGAGCCATTTTTTCAATTAACTTTCTTTAATTAATGAGTTACAGAAATCTTTTTCTACGTTTTTGCAACTTTCACGATATGAATTATTGGAAATGACAAGATACTGTAATCTTTGGAAAACAATTCTAATAATATTCAATGCATACCTTTTCTGAAGTTCTATTAACATAGAAGTTAGTCAATTTCATCTTCATTCCATCCAATTTATCCTTATAATTACTTCAAGCTAGCTGTTCAAATTAACAGCAATATTATCTAAAGTGATTGCGATCATTACTGTGGAAATTCTGGCGTAGCATAAAAATAGATGAAGTAGAAAAGTGCTGAGAGGACTTCTAATATTGAATTATTGCTTGAAAGTGATAAAAAGGTAGAAGTGAATTCAGAGTGAGAAGAAAACGCTTTTTTAAGTTTAAGATTTAAAAGGAGAGGAAGCAAACAGCGACCTTAATAACTGCAATTTTTTTTTTTTTTTTTCTGTAGCAAAAATTACCGGAAATACTTATCATTTAATCGAATTTTGAAAATTTTTCAGAAAAATGGGAATTCTTACTTCATCTACAATCTAAAATAATATGACTAAATGGAACTTTAAATGATCAAAAAAATAATGAAGAACTAAATAAACTGCCATGTATGAGCTCATCAACATGTTATTGTTTACCTGAGCGTGTCAGTATTATTTGGAGATGAACTAAATTTAGACAGAGCATCAGATGGAAGATATTTTTGGTGAAAAACTTGTAAGAGGAGAAATAAGAAAATGGAGATAGGAGAAGTGAGATGGAAAAGGATAGTTTAATTAGAGTGCATAATTTGCATATTAATCACAAGAATTTTTTTGCTAAAATATACTCTTTTTGAATCAAGACCTATTCTTTGTGAAATTCAAATGAATGATGGCGATTTATTTCCCTTGTCAAATTTGAATAGCGAATTCAAAACGATTTCCAAGGAGCTGTTGAAGAATTTCATAATTTTATTTTTTCCATGCATCACTGAATTTCTACAAAGCGAATGAAAGTTTATTAGCATTTTCCATTTAACTGCTAGGGAGCATTTCTTCCGGACAAAGTTCACTCTGGAATTCAGCTCCCATAAAATGGCTCTATTGTTTGCTCTCCAGAATTTTCAAAAACAACCAGCAAATAAAAACTGCTTGTTAACGGAGCGAAAGCTCTTTTGATTTCACTTATTCGTGAAAATATAATTCAATGAATTATTTTAGTCTTTATCAAAGTAAGAAAAAAAATTTTTTCAACCGTTTCAAAAATTAAGAATTTTAACAAGGAGATCTGCAAATTTCGTTACAAATTTAATGAATAAAAATGTTTTCAAAACTTGGATTGAAAATTTTGAATTATTATCCCATCTGCAAACTGCAAAAATCAAGTGTGTTATTTCTTGCTAATGTTTCAATACTTCGTAACTAGGAATAGGTCGAAGTAGTTGCTTATCTTATCTGCAGACCTTTCGCGAGCAGATATTATTGCCCTCTTCGATTGTTGCAAGAATTTTTAATTACTTGAAAGCTAATTGCTGAATTTGTAGCCGAAATCTTTTGCCTTACCTGAACAACTGTCATTAACATGAAACTATGTTAAATCTTCTTGCAAATGAATTCGGTAAATTGTAATGTAAAAATGTGGCTGTCTTCAATCAAAATATGGATTATAGAAATGTGCAATCAAGTTCTTATTCACGACGAACGAGTGTAGCCCCATGAAGACTAGAAATCACGCAAAAATGTTGGTCGCATGTGTTCTTTTTTAGTTTAAACTTATATGATAACTAACTTCATGCTTACAACCAAAATTTTCATTTTTTAAGTTGTGATGTAAAGAGATTATTGTCTTTGACCACAATGAAGCCTTCCTCCCCAAGACTCTTTATTTTAAATCTTTCTAGGAAAGCCTAAATATAACTACTATAGGTATTAGCTTGGATAAAATGCTCTGATGAAGTTGATACTGTAGATGTATACCATAATTTTTCTATTAGACACTAATTAGAACAATATTAATTTATCATTGGCAGCGATAAAGAATATATTAAATTTTTATTTGCAAAATGACCTGTAACATACCGTGACCTTAATAGACTAACTAAAATGTAACGGTGCCATTAAGTTTAAAAATGTTTCAGCTTATTGAAAATCAAAAGGTTTGATTTCTCTAATTGTAAATTTTAAATTATGAAATAAATTCGTACAAATTTTAAATTGCTCAATTGAATCGTTCCTATCATCTTGGAATTTGTTTCTAATCACATGGCGATTTTTCTGGATGCATTTTGGTCGAGAAAATATTGAAGAATGAAGTATGTGAGTATATTTGCAACCACAATAACCAGTTAAGCAATTAATTTACCTGTCTTACGAATACGTGCATTACTATTGGTAAAATATGTACCAATTATGCAGCATGTCTATAGGTCATCTCTCATCATGTATTATCGATATTTACATTGCAATTTTATAATGAAAGCAATTTTGACATTCGCTTAATAGATGGTAGCTTTACGCTCATATGAAACTATTACTGCAGTTATCTTTATTTTCAATTGCAAATTTAATAAATTGAGAATGGGATTATTGCAACTTCACTTTTTTAATCTGAACTAAATGTAATCCAATGCAGGTCCCATCACTTTTTGAAGTTTCTTCATATTCCTTTCTGCTTCACAAATTCAAGTTTTGGCATAAAAATGTGCTTCTTATTTATAATAACCAACTCAAATTTTAATATTTTATCTACACTTGGCAATTTGATTTGCGTCATTGAAAAAGTTCACGTCAGAACTGTTATTGAATTTTGGCTCATTTTTAAAATTTGTAAAAAACTATTAAATAATTATTTTGGAACTAAAACTTATCTGAAATATTCTTTCAGAAAGTGAATTTCAACCAAGTGCCAGTTGAATTAATTTCTTAGATATGAACTCATAAGCCATGATGAAATAATATTTTTGTTTTGATTGTTCTTCCTCAAGTACAAGTCCTGATAATCGATGCTAATTACTCCTAGTGGTCTCATTAATCATTTGAATATTTCCATGAGAAAGCAATCAAGTTAGTTTGTTAATTTCTGATCTTCTTAATTTTTCTTCACAGTCTATTTTTAGATTCTCCGAATTACTATTTATTCTAAGAATGCAAAAAATTCAATCATTCATTTTTTATTTTTGACAATACTTTTGGTTGCTGCACTAATTAGAGAGTGTAGAAGAGCGATTCCAAATAGCATTTATAAAAATGCCTGAAATTTTCATTGCGTAATGATTTTTCACTATTGTCACATTTTTCAAAATAATTCAACAAATTTTTGTCAAAAATTTATTCCAACTTTGGAAAATCTTTTTTTGTTTTTGTTGGATTTTATTTCTTTATCATTTAAATTTTCTCATGACAGATTGGTAGAACAAAGTATTATCAGTTACTTTCAGTATTTTGAGTATTTTCAAAAAAAATTGCATCTATTAAATTAATGGAATGTAGTTGTCTGCTGACGATTTCGTATTTTATACTGAATATGGCTTCTCTTTTCCCAAAAATATATTTGTAATAAGCAAGAGTCAGGATTCCAAATATTTTAATCTGATGCATATATAGCAAGTGGAGAATGAAAAATTCATTAAGTATAAATTTTAAATCAATTTTATATGAAAAATAATTTTATGAATATAAGATTTGATGGCCGTAAATGTTTTCTGATGTGCCTTAATATTAATTTTATCTTTAGTATGTTATTTGAAATTAAGCATTCATCAAATTAGCAGTTGAATAATCTTATTATTCCAAGGATCTTCGAATCACTCAATTTTTTGATAAAGAATAAGTACACGAAGTGAAGAGTAGTCAAATTTTTCGTTGTTAAAATTTGGAAATGTTTAAATTATTTGTTTATTGTTATATTAAGATTTTCAAATCTTTTCTCTTTCTTTCATTTCCAATTTTTTTTTTTTTTTTTTAGAAAACACGCTGCAATTACAACATTATTGCGAAGATTTAAAACAATACCGTTCATCATAGTTAAGAGCACCAAAATGAAGTAATCCGAAAGATTTGGAATCTAAACCGATTTGAAAATTGATTCTAAAAACATGCGAATTAGTAGATAGTACTAAGCAATAGAAAAAAGCGATCACAATAACGTTGGTATTAATTTCAATAAAGTTGACTTAGATTCTATACAAAATGGCTCACGAGAAACACTGGGGACTGTGCCAGAGAACTTGAATCTAGACTTTAATAAGGAAGCTTCAAACATTCAATAATGCTTCTTTTATTATATGAACCAGAAGATAACACTCATATGCTTTTAAACTAAAATTGTAACTTTTTTAAATAAATTAATGTGCTTTAGATCAGAATTTACGAATGCAGAAAAACAGATTTTTAGTCTCTGGCATAATTGAGTTTAAATACTGTTCATTTTGTTTCTTCCAACTTTTTGCAGACAGATTCTATTTAACATCCTTTCTGCAACAATGTTCCATTTGTTTGGTATTTCTATCTTTATTTGATTAGAATATTAATTAACTTTTCATAATGACTGCTATAACTGTTCCTACCAGGCATCTTTTCTTTTCATAGCAAATTTATTGCAACAATCGATCTTTATTTTCAGATGTTATTCTCAAATGTGGTAGATTCGCGCTTGTCTCTAAAAATATCGAAGATTTTTTAAGTTAGGGCAGCCATAGCTTTCAATCCTTGTTAAGAGCAAAGCAGTTATGATAAAAAATCATTTCCAATGTGCTGTCATTCTCTTCTGCGCTTATTCTCTCAAAATGATCGAAAACAGAAGTTTTTCTTTGTTTCTTAGTTATCATTTCCCCTACTATCTTTTGACTTCCCATCAAATTACAAATAGATATCATGAAATGAAAGTTAGCTCCTACCAACTGAATTCATCATTAACCAAATGGCTGACTAAATGTCCACTTCCAAAAAATGATGCTTTACTACCTTTATATGGATAAAGTTATTATAATAGACATTTAATCTTTCCATGATTTTATTTTCCTTCATCATTCTATTTTAATCGATCATTCAATGCCACAATCTTTATCAGTTATCAGAGAGCAGTATAGATTATTCTGAAATCCAAATAATTTGATTACAAGCAATGAGAATCAAATCATTTAGTAGATATGAAAGTTGGGTTTTTTGTATGATAATATTTCGTTTTTATGCATTTATCTATTGATCACTCCAGCAGATTTTAACAATATTTAGCAATATTTTCAACTATGGCAATATTCAGTTCATGAAAGTCAGTTTCATGTACTTAAAAAGTGGGAATCGATGAATGTGTCTAATATTCTAAAGTTGAATTTGTAGTTGTATAAACTAAAATGGCAAAAGGGAAAATTTTAACTTCATTCGAGAAGTATAATATACCAGCAAATGACGATAAACAAATTTTAATGTCTGTTACTACCTGCAATTTGGCATGTATTACTTACATTTTAATCAATTATTTCATAATTTCATTTTAAATGCTTCATTGTTTAGATGAGTTTTCATGATTGAGCAGAAAAGTCAAATTTTGCATTTTATTCGCCCATTATTTCATTATTTTCTGCGCTTTGTTCAAGTTAGTTATTTCTGTGTGTCTACTAAATATATTTATGGTTGAGCCTCACAAATTTAAGCAAATGCATTTTAAAACATTGGTTTTCAAGAATTTGGAATTTTAAATTAATTTTGATATATTTTATTGAGATGAGTTTGGCCTCTTTGTTTATCTTTATTGACAATGTCTAACTGAAATTTAATTGTCGTTTTGTAATGCTTCTCGGATAAAATAGATTATCGTCGATCGAAAACATTTTAGATTAAACTATGTAATTGCTTTATCATCCTTGTTCTTATAGTAAACAAACAAATGTAAACTTTTATTCAAAGTTGAACTTAGATGATCTCACTCCCTTGTTTTTATTAGCTCCATTACTGGCATGGAAGTAATTTTGATCAGACTCAAAACGTAATAGCTGAAACAGTCAAAAAGATAGCCTAATTACTATGAATATTTCGAATAATTTCAAAACAAAAATATTCATTAGCATTTCGTATTTTAAGTAGTATTTAATATCACCGAAAGAACCTTAAAAATGTTACATTAAAAAGGCAGAGAAGAAAAATAAGTAAGTTTCTAGATGAATAGTAAAAAACAACAAAATAGCACTTTTTTTTTTCGAGAAATGTTATCAAGCGAAATAATTGAAAATTTTCAAAAATTATGTATCCAACATTTTGTCCGATATTCTTTATTTCTTTGATTTCTTTATTTTTCCTCGAAAGTACATGAAACACGAATAATCTTTTGTTTCGATCTTATCGGATTTCAGGGTATCCATAAAAATAGCAATTCTATTTTATATAATGGAATCAATCAACAAAAGAAATTCTTTTTAAATTCATTTTTAAAACCCTTAATTTCATTTGAAAGACTGAAAGGCTGCATGGATATGGCTTTTAGCTTGGTATATGATCGATATTTGTGAAAGATTAGAATTTTTCTGTTTTATTCTGGTAAGAGTAAACGGTACAATATATTTTTACTTTTACTTTTTCATCCTCTGATTATCATCTCCATAGACCTCTTTCAGCTTAAAAAAATTTGCCGTTCGGTATGAATTTGAAAAGAACAGACAACAGAAAAATCATTTACAAATGCGTAATTTTTTTATAAAAAATAGTAATGTCCGATATTAATTGGTTTAGCGAAACAAAATGTATTCAGTTGCCCAACTTAATCTAATGTTAATCCTTGCTTATATTAAGTGAAACTAACTTACGATCAGCGATAAGAGTTTTCGGATTTATAATGATCAAATTTGCAACTTTAATTTCTGTTTTATACAAATTACAGTGAAACATCTTGTGCTTACTGGAATGTCGATGTGCATGCATCATATAAGACTTTCATTTTGAATCCATCACGTTGCTTTATTTGAATACTTTAGAATCACTGCGCATTATCAATCACTTATCATTTATCGACAAAAAATATCGCTACAACTGATTCGTCTTGCATATTTGAATAATTCAAAAAATTTCCAAAATTTGAACTGAATTTCACATTTCATGTTTTTATTCATTACTGTTACTCCACAACGACACATTGTTTGTCTGTCTAAACTATCGGACAAAAATGAATAGAAACAAAATAAGTAAAAAACAATGAAATGCGGTTATCGATTATCACGTTATCAGTAATGCTAATGTGGTGTATCTGCCACAAATTGAGCTGTGCAAAACGCGCGCAGCTCTCGAATATACAAATTTCGGATACACTGAGTGAAAACAGCGCTCAAAGGACGGAATTTGTGCGCACAGCATGGAGCGATACAAGTTATTCGAAATTCAGAACTTACAGTAAGTCTTTCTATCTCTTTTAGCATATTGTCTCCTCTTTATTGTGGGTTTTAATGCCAAAGGCTTATCATACAGAAGTAGGGTGTTATCGGATAGGTCATTTTCCTCACCTTTTACTGCACTTTGGGAATAATGACATGCATTTTTCAATTTAAAGTGCTATTTTTTCTTTTTAATTATATGAGATTTCTGGAGTTTTTGAGCGTAACTCTTACAGACCATGTATAGCAATTCAATCTTAACTGTTCTAGTATAACCTTCGATTGTCTTTCTCGATGAAACGAGAGTTTTGAAAATAGTTGTTTCCTGCTGAACCTAATTGAAGCATCCCTTTTTTTATGAGATTTGAAATGTTATTCTAAAATGTCTCAAATGGCATGGATTTATGATGCTTGGTCATCTGCCTGAACATTTTATCTTCCGTAGCTGAAGCAGCTTCTTTGCTTATTCATATTTGAAGAATCAAAGAATTTAAATTTCAGTAGTATTCTTTTTCGCTATCCTTTTCTATTTTTCCCTTTCTATTTCAACAATATATATATCTATATATAAGCGAGAAATCTAATCAAAGCCAGCAATTCTTGATTATTGTCATTTTCTGACATCTGTTTTTGCGAATTCACAGTTATTATTGATTTGATCTTCCGAATTTATCTTTTGTTTATATTTTGACATTATACTCGGTGCAAATCCATTTATTTTAAACGTTTCAACATTTCCACTTTTTCGCTATCCGCACGATAATAATTCGATAAAATATGCTACTGCAAAAATAATATTTTACATAATCACTTCTGATCGAAATTTGGTACAAACAGTTTATAATCGATGAAATTTCATATTTTGCTCTTTTAAATCTCTTTTGGTTGTTTTTTGATTAATACTCAACAATTGTATGTTATAGATGCAAAAAAGAACAGAGCTGAGAAAATATAATTGTGCATATTTTTTGCACTTTCATATGTATACAATTGTTGATAATAAATGAATGTTACATTCATTTATTAGAGCTGTAGAAGTAAAAAGCTAAATAAGGGCATTTCATTTTTTTTCTGGGAAGTTAGATCCGAAAGTTGATTACTTCCCAGAATTCTCCGGATCAAGACTACCTAAAGGCAACAGGTGAGATTCCTAATTTTCCGAATAAGGCGAAGAATTGGTTTTGAGTTGTTTATTTTTTAATGGTATTGTATGGATTAGGTTACTAAAAATATTAATTTATTCTAAATGGGAAATAATGAAAGTGAAATGACATTTGCCTCTTGTCGTGTGATATTTTGGCGAGACAAGCAGCATTGAGAAGTTCGACTGCTTAAAAAACTTTGCTTCATATCTTATCTTTCAAAAAATCATGTTTTCTTTAAAATTTTGCTCAAAATGTTAAACAACAAATTGGCATTGCTTCATTTTCTATATCGTATATCCAGCAAATACTAGTAAATAATCATTAGAAAAAAAATCAATAATTAGAAAAAGTAGATAATTTTAGAAGAGCTTAAATCTATTTGATCTGATGAAAAAGGGTTGCTGCTTCTCATCTTCCATTGATAATAATGGAAAATTTCAAAAAAAAGTTAGGTTGCTTGCGGAATTTGCTCGCATTTTTCCGCATTGTCGCACTCAAATGTCACTGACCAATCAAATAAATTATCGAATAAGTAAAGATTGTAAGGTCCAAAATCACTTTTTCTCTAATAAATTATGTCCTTTCAATTGTGTAATTAATGGCATAGAAGAAATACAACAAACTTATTGTCAAAGATTGTAATTGTCAAAAACTATGATTCAATGCTAAGAGACTTTTTTTTTATAGATTTTTAAAGTCAAATGGATGAATGATTGCAAACAGTAATCAAAACCATTTTTCCATAGTATAATTTTTTAGCAAAAAATTAATTTAAAATAGATGAGCTACATCTTTATTAATTATTAGCAAGTAATGACAAAGTAACTGGCAAGGAAATAGTTTGAAAAATAAAGTCTGAATAGATTGTTGATAGCTAATTCTTTATCAATTATTGCAAAGAAGCATTTCACCTGCTTCTTTCCAACATAACAGAATTTTGAATGACGGTAATATCCAAATTTCTTCTTTGACGTATGCTGCTTTAAACTTGTTGAATTCACATTGCATCGCTTCATAGACTATTCCAAGCACTCACAAGGGTAGTATTCCAACAAATCCAATTCATTGCAATTTTTATTGAACTCTGACATCTAATAGCAAAATCAAGAAAAAAATTTCAGGCGTTGCCTAAATTTTTTATAATTTTTATAGTTCATATGATTCTATTTTGTTGCACATTCTAGTTCTATAAATTGTAATATACAAGGGTGAAGTTGCCTCAGCTTTGCCATAGGTTGAAATACACAAAAACTTGTTTGATTTGAAATGGAAGTTTCTAAGCTTTCCTATGTGTAATTAGCTTCAATTATGGGAAGAATGCAAGTAACTACACTTAACATTGGAAGTCGGTGAAATGGAAAAATGTGTCTTTTTTGCAAAAAGAATGACTATATTACTGAAATTGAGCTGTCTGTTTTGGAATTTTTCTTTTTGAGTGAAACCGAAAATTGATATTGTCGAGAAATGATTATACGCAAATGTTGGAAAAATATTTGAGTCGTTGAAATGGTAGCTCCAATTGTAAATGTAATATACAAAAGCATTTTTTGTAATTCGAACAGATATTGAGCAATGATAATACGGGGTCATCATCATGCTATAAAATTGAAAAAATTGAAGAAGCAGCACTTCTTTTGGGAATTTCTCATTCTCGTATTTTTTAAAATATCTCTTGGAAGAAGAATTACTTCCGTATAAATTTCGATTTTCTAGTTTCACAGGATAAAGTTAACTTGTTTGCATTTTAGTTAGTGATTCATTCATAACAACTTTATGCAGTTGAATAATGGAAGCCATTGTCTAATCTTATTTCATATCATTTTTAAGTGTGATGCAAATCGCTTGTCATTAGAAAAATTAGCACCGCAAAAAGGGCTTGCATTATGCACTTTCAATTATTTGTGTTTGCAGTTCCGAACTTTCTTTTTGTTAGGCTGAGTTCGGATCACTTGGAGTTCTTAATTTTTATTATAATGCCTTATTCTCAAACTTTAAAAATTTTTGTTTTCTTAGAAGAGACGGAAAGTGGAAATAGAGGCGGAGAAGATGATCATATCTGCTAGTCCTATATTCTATCCATTAAGTTTGATTTTAAGCGAAACTCCCCTTGAAAGTTCTGCTTGCAGTGCCCCTTTTTGATTCTCTGTTGATGACAAATTTGACCTTTCCATTGATCTCTATCTTTTCTAAGTTATCAATATGTAGTTAAATAATCAGTGATATCACACAGTTTCTTTTAAAAATAGTTCTTTAAAAAAAGAAAACTTTGAAAAATTGCAGAGCGTTTAAAACTATCACTTTTCTGATCTTCACTATTGATCCACCCCCGCTTTATTATACACCTTTCCTGATCTGTCGAACCAAGGATTTTTAGGATCATCACTGAATTTATTAAAAATCAAAGATTGAATTTACTGGAATTTCATGCTCATTGAGCAAAGGAAAATCGAAGAAGCAATAGGCCATTGCCACAGTAGAATAATTCATCATTTTCACTTGCCTTTTAGACTGACAAGTTTCACTCTCGACAAGCAATAGTTCATTTCCGTCAAGCCTGTGAATCTGATTATTGATATATTGGTTGGTCTAAAACATTCTTCTGACAGCAAGTTTCCTTTGTGGTTTCCAATAATAGTTTCGAATGAATGGCCATTCCATAAAACCTAATTCCGAAGATCAATCATCAAAAGTTGTCACTGGATTATATATTGCCACAGGGAACAGTTGCGTTTTAACAAACATTAAGGACAATTGCATTAAAAAAACATCAAACATTCATACAGCTAATGAAGATTCGTTGTAGTCTCTCTCCAGTAATGAGCTGAATTTGCATAAATAATTTTTTAACTCAAGATTTCCATTCAAGTTTGGTCACTTTATGGTTACACAACTTCCGTTACAAAAATTGCAATGAATTGGATTTGTTGGAATACTACCCTTGTGAGTGCTTGGAATAGTCTATGAAGCGATGCAATGTGAATTCAACAAGTTTAAAGCAGCATACGTCAAAGAAGAAATTTGGATATTACCGTCATTCAAAATTCTGTTATGTTGGAAAGAAGCAGGTGAAATGCTTCTTTGCAATAATTGATAAAGAATTAGCTATCAACAATCTATTCAGACTTTATTTTTCAAACTATTTCCTTGCCAGTTACTTTGTCATTACTTGCTAATAATTAATAAAGATGTAGCTCATCTATTTTAAATTAATTTTTTGCTAAAAAATTATACTATGGAAAAATGGTTTTGATTACTGTTTGCAATCATTCATCCATTTGACTTTAAAAATCTATAAAAAAAAAGTCTCTTAGCATTGAATCATAGTTTTTGACAATTACAATCTTTGACAATAAGTTTGTTGTATTTCTTCTATGCCATTAATTACACAATTGAAAGGACATAATTTATTAGAGAAAAAGTGATTTTGGACCTTACAATCTTTACTTATTCGATAATTTATTTGATTGGTCAGTGACATTTGAGTGCGACAATGCGGAAAAATGCGAGCAAATTCCGCAAGCAACCTAACTTTTTTTTGAAATTTTCCATTATTATCAATGGAAGATGAGAAGCAGCAACCCTTTTTCATCAGATCAAATAGATTTAAGCTCTTCTAAAATTATCTACTTTTTCTAATTATTGATTTTTTTTCTAATGATTATTTACTAGTATTTGCTGGATATACGATATAGAAAATGAAGCAATGCCAATTTGTTGTTTAACATTTTGAGCAAAATTTTAAAGAAAACATGATTTTTTGAAAGATAAGATATGAAGCAAAGTTTTTTAAGCAGTCGAACTTCTCAATGCTGCTTGTCTCGCCAAAATATCACACGACAAGAGGCAAATGTCATTTCACTTTCATTATTTCCCATTTAGAATAAATTAATATTTTTAGTAACCTAATCCATACAATACCATTAAAAAATAAACAACTCAAAACCAATTCTTCGCCTTATTCGGAAAATTAGGAATCTCACCTGTTGTCTTTAGGTAGTCTTGATCCGGAGAATTCTGGGAAGTAATCAACTTTCGGATCTAACTTCCCAGAAAAAAAATGAAATGCCCTTATTTAGCTTTTTACTTCTAAAGCTCTAATAAATGAATATAACATTATCTGTGCAACAATAAATTCAAATTTTCAGAAATTCCCGATCGAGGATTTCCCAAAAAAATATTTTTTCCGCTCTTCATAGCTAAATATGCAGCCTACAAATTTATACCGAAGTAACAGCTCTATCTTTTAAACAACTAGCTTGGCTTTCGACACATACGAAAAATTACATTTCTTCAAACAAACTCTTGACTTTCCTTTCAGTTTCTTTTTATTTCATTATTAGACATATGTTCGATTTTCCTACTGTCTGCCATAATCTAAGTAATTTAGAAATTCAGGTTGTTGCCCAAATTGTTTTCAGGTAACTGAATAAATTTTTGGGTATTTCGTAGATTTCGCAAGAAAATGAGCTGATAAAAGCGGTCTGCTCCGTATGTGTAAATCATATGATGATCAGTTGGAGAAAGTTAACTTAAAATTAGACGCACATGATATTGGGAATAGTAAAAATTTAAAATGAATGACTAAATTCATTACTTTTTATGTTATGCCGTGTAAATGTCAACAAGTGAAGAGCCGAAAGCACATTATATATTCACTGTTGGACACTCAGTCTCTTATCTCCAAATTCAATAGGGAGAATTCTCAAAAAGTGTTCCTTGATGTGTATCCAAAGTGATGACATTTAATGAATAAATTTCGATACTAATCTTGATATTCTTTCAATTTCGATGTTTACTATCAGCAGCTCACATCAGTCGACATGAAACATTCTTTATGGAACAATGTCCATGTCTCAGCTTAACTTTTTACTGTCTCTTACTCAGTTATTCCTTGATAGTGTCAGAAATCTTTTCAAAACGAAATTTCATTTACACCGAAATGTATTCGAAATATTGAAATGCTTTTCTGCGTCTTTCGGAGCGTTATAAACCAAAACAAAGAAGTCACTTTGGAAGACTTAAATCACAATTAATTTTTATCATTCATATCATTCATCTCGTCAAGTCACATACCAGATTTTTATCAATTGCCAACTTATTCCCTTCATTATTTTTTCCAAGAAAGTTCGAATTACAGTTTTTCTGCTTTTTAACTATGAACTTACTATACTTCTTTTCGTCAGTGTTTGTAATTGTAAACGACGAACCGCTTTTCACAGATATAAAATTGTGCTGAAATTCGGAAAATAACTAAGAAAAAGATGTTGAAGTGCACAACAATGTCGGGATGAAAAGTGTAGGTAGTTTGGTAATATTGATAGTGGTCATTTTTATCGATATTCCTCACTTGTGTGCCGTTCAAGAATTTGCCGATTTGATGGAAATTGGTATTTTCATCTTTTTTCATTTCAACCATAATTCATTTACTTTTTATATGCCTCGTCAGTTTGTTGCAAATTCATTAATCTATTTTTAATTTGTATCTAGATTTACATAATACCCAAGTACAGTTTATTTGAATGCTATTAATTTGCAAAGTACCATTAAAATGGGAAATATACGTGAAGACTTCTGTAGTTAAAAAAAAAAAAAAACAATTCATCAGATTAATTTGTTATTTCAATGTTCATCATATACATTGATGTATTTTGAAAGGAAATAGTAGACAGAATTAGTTATTTATCCAGATTTACAAAAGAGACAGTCTCCTTTGATTTTTCATGCATCAAAATATCATTTAAGTGGTGAAATCTTCGTTGCGATTTCATCTGCCGAAATCCAAGAGATTAACATAGAAATTACATTTAAGGATCTTACTGAGTATAGTTTTACAATTTTTTAACATGATCAATATAGAGTTTCAAAATTCAGTTAATTCAATGAGATATTTTGGAAAATCAGTTTCATCTCATCAGTGATATCAGATACGATGTTAGTAATTCTGATTAATTGCTATCATTGACATCAAAAATTTTTATCGAAGTAGTATACTTATTTCAGATACCGTACCTCGCCGGTTCGAATGCTTTTCCTGTATGTCATTGAGTTATCAAGAACGTTGGGAGCATCTGCAACACATTTATACTGCACCTAAGGTTTTCTATTGATAACGTTATACATTATCTCTTGAATTGCTAAATTTTGATAAAAGACAAAACTTTCAAGGGAAATTCGTGTTCTCGAACTTTTCAAAGACTCTCGGTTAAAATGAAGACATTGTTAGACACCTTTGTTAGAGATATTTATGAAGCCCTTATTCTTGAGTAAAAGTTTAAATGGATTTATTGGAATTTTTTTCCATCCATGCAACAAGTGTAGAAAAACAGATGCAGACATAATTTTATACTAGTGAGAGAATGAAGGAGGGTCTATATCTGTAAACAATTCCAAAATTCGTCAGCCATAAAAATCATTGTGCTAAATTTCGTCGAAATTCCTAGAACAAATCGGATATTAAAGTAGTGTAAGGAAAATTAAAGAAGGTACTTAAAGTAATATAGAGAAAGTAAAAGAAAGTTGTAAGTAGATATACCAAATTTCCAAAATGTTGTCACATCAATCTTCCTTTTAGATTTTTAGCTAACAAAGTAATATACATGTAATTATGATATTCAGATATTCACGAACCGATGTAATGATCCACAACTTTCAAGTCACGTTCCTACTGTAATTTGTTCAACAATGTGCGTAAATCTACTCGAACCCGATGTTGAAGCTGGTTTGTTTGCAGTTAATTCTTGATTATTGAATTGATTACAACAAATCAACGATTCAGTTTAGCTTATGTGATTTCCGAACTAATGGAACATGAACATTATGGATTTAACCAGTGGGTAAAATTAAGCGGAATATTTCAGCAATGGGATCCTAGATATATTGAACCTTGTGTATCAAAATAAATTTACATGTCATATTAAGTTTACGCACATATCTAATAACGTGTAATACAAATGTAGACTTCCTTGTTATAGAAATCAGTCAGAAAAATATACATAATCCATTTTTCGAAACTGATCAAAATTGTTGTTAAAAAAAGTATCGACGTCTCCAAATGTCAAACACATGGTTAAATATCAAATAATGCTAGTAGAGATTTGAGAACAAACAATGTTTTATTTTAGTTCTTCCAACGTTCTTTTACTTTGGTTCTTTCATTTCTTTAGTACCAATACTTTTCCAGGCATATTCATCGGTTTTAAATTTATCCGTGGCTGTATGGATCGAGTGCTGAGAAATGGTTTCAATGAAACCGCAATAAAAACACACCGTTTCCAAACAGTAATTTTAGCTTTTTATTCGTCATGAAGTACTTTGTAAAATGCGAAAGCAGAAAAATAACTATATTCTATTTAGGTGAATCAATGTCGAAGCTTGCCCCGAGCTCATTTGTACAATTCGGATCGCAGACAACTTCATCCGGTATTCGGTGATGTACAGTTGTGTACTTGTTATGGAGATAGATGTAATGGTTCATCGGATACTATCAAAAGTTCAAGTTACAGTATAGCATTGTTGTTGACATGTTTCACTATCCTGCTGAGGATATCAAAAAGAGCCAGTAGTTGATCAGCCATGAATTTTCATGGTTGAAATTTTGTCATGCTTAATGTTGGACAAATTTAGTGCAAAATTTAAGATGACGACTCTCTCGAGCAAATTTAAGGTTTATAATTCTGATATGAAAAAATTAGCATCATTATTCCTTGGTTATTAGTTGACATGACTCGCAAGATGCAAGAGTGCCTTGTTGTTATCACGTAAGATTAGATTGTTTAATTGAATTTAACGATAAACATATCGACAGCATTTCAAGCATTATGAAGTAAACTCAAAGCATCTGAAATAAATAGCTTCAATGTTGTCAAGGTCCTACTGACCATATCTCTAACAAGTACCTCACTTAATCCACATAAAATCCAATGAGCAAGCCTTTTGAAATATTCGATGTTCTTTTTTTGTACAACTGAACAATGAATACGCATGAGAGCACTGCATCCGCATAAATATGGCAGACGACGACCAAATAATGTCTCAGCTGGTCAAACAAATAAGAGTTTACCATATGCATACGTTACTCCAATATCACATCATGTGTGACGTAAATTCATATAATATAAGTCGTTTCATATCACTTTGACACTACGGTCGGGTATGTTCGAAGTATGTTATTCTGACAGTATGGTTTAGAGAATGGGATGAGTTTTAAATGTTCTTTATTTGCTGGAAGAGGAGGTTCGTTGTAGATGTGGCATTTTGGGATGAGGTTTTCTGTTTGAAGAGAAGAGTGGTGTTGATGGCTTCGATCACTCAGTATAATATATGTTTGGTAAAGTTGAGGGTATGTAGGGTGTTTCGGGAACAATCCAGCAATAGACGAAAATCTGAGAATATATTTGATGGAAAGTATTCGGCATCGACGACACATTGATTTAAATTCTCAAAGTTGAAAATTCTAAAAAAGAAAATTTCAAAAATCAAAAAGCGCATGTTCACTTCAACCTGATCACAATATTATCAAAGTAATGGTAAATGCCGAAGAGAGCGGAAATCATAAAATGCCTGCTAGGAGGTTCAGAGTGCTAATTCCATTTTAAGCGAAAGCTGGTTACAATGATAAATCATGCTTATTGATAGCATTTTTTGAATTGTTTGGTCAAGGTCAATGTGGATGAAAGAATGCTATTATTGACGTCGAAAAAATGTTCAGCACAAGTACTTATGCATTTCGAGCATTGCACTTAAGCTAGCAGAAGAATCTACGCATACTGGGTAGGACTTGGAGTTTTTTCACTTTTGCGGTTGAAGCTGACCATAATGAATAGCCGGCTTACTGGATATTTCAGAAGAAGCGTTATGTGAATCTTTGTATTCTCTTGAGCCTTAACACAGATTGGTTTCTGATATCTCCAACAATAATGAAACTTTTCTTGAGGTTCAAGATGTAAAACGGAAGGTTTATAAAATAAAGATTCATTCTAAAGTTGTTAAAAATTTGATTCAGAAGGTTTCTGCTTGTGACCGTCTTCGAAATTAGGTTGAAAACATAATTTGTGGAGTATGGTGATAGGAATTAAATCGTTAATTGTATTTGAATCCACTCTGTAGAGAAATAGCATCGCCTGTAAAATAATTATGCAAATAGCTAATATTTAGCTTCGAAATAAAGTTTGACAAGCTGATCTTCAGAGTAAGGACTAAATATTGGTGAGATTTGTCGAAATTGTCAAAGTTAAAGGATGCACATTAGCTACTGCTAGTTTTCTGCACTATTTGGAATTGTCGATCTTCAAATTTGCAGATCTGGGAAGGATGGAATTTAATCGAAACATAGTACTTTTTTGCCTACTTTCTTGCATCGGAATATAATGCTCTAAACTTTTGCATATTATATATATTTCAGGTTTCTAGAAACCTTCCACTAGTTTCTCTTGAAGACAGTGACAATTTTGCAAGATAGTAGATTCAACTGTTTATTATATTGCCAAGTGAACGATCAGTTACTAAATTGAAAACAGGTCTTTTTCAATTTTGCAAGAAAATTATAGGCAATTATTAATGATGAAATTTTATTTTGAGTCTGTTACGGGCTTGAAGATCGCACATCTGAGGTCGAATATTGGGCTTCGAATTTTTCTGTTATGATAAATATGTGATAACATATACTTGGCTAAACGAAGGAAAGAACTTTATGAAATGAAAAAAAAAAAAAAGAACAGAAAAACACGTCGTTAATATGAAGAAAATAATTCAGATCACTTCTTTATTGTGATGCATAACGACACATTTTTTTTTTGCTTTCCTTTAATTAACTCACCGAAATTGAGGTCCTGAACATTTCACTGCTTTGTAAAACTGAAATATCTGGGCAGGTTAGTAATATATGTTCATGCAGTGGACCGTACTAATTAAACCGTTAAATAAATCTGGTGAGTAGAAAGATGTGATGATATCATGATTTGAACGCTGTTGAGAGTGGAAATGGTTTTCTGTGTTATTTTTTCTTATTTGCTTCTTTCTTGCTAAACATTATATTAGGCAGTTATTCAGTAATGTTAATGAAACCTCTGATTTGGTATTTTTATACTTGCAGATGATGAAATGTCCGGAAATAATAACTCTTGATAATAGTGATGACGACGACAGTAATGCGAACAGTTCAGTAAGTCGATATGTAGGGGCGACTGCTTCAGTTATTCGTGCAAAACCTCTGAGTTTCGCAACACTTCAACCGAAAGTTGGTTTTTGACTAGTAATGATTGTTTCTAAAATAGACTAATTGAATTATATTTGAAATAACTGTCTAAAAGACATTTTGCATAACTATTTGTTTTTCAAAAAGCAACACTAAGTACATAATCTTACTAAATGTTTTTGATTTTCAGCTGTACTAATTGCAGAGAGAATTAAATAGTTTATTAGAAACAAGTGCAAAACTAGTTAGATATTAATTGAGTCGCAGAGAACTAATTTGCATAAATTCATTCTGGAACCATTTTTCAGTAAAGTTTTATGTCACTTAATTTGACCAACTCGTATAACAAATAAGATTTTGGTCAAAATGTTGATGATAGAAAACAAAAATGTTCAGGGAGGAATTAAAAAAATAATCAGAAATTATGTTATTACAGCGATCTGCAGTTAGCAAGCTACCACTACGTACTACAGCTTCCCTTTCATCACAGATTTGCTGTGTTGAAGTTTCGGAAACTCCCGCTGCGCAGATATTGCAAACAACTTCCGTTTCGGAAACTCCCGCTACGCAGATATTGCAAAGAACTTCCTTATCGGCTTCACATACCAAGCAGCCACGTTTGGAATTTCAAAATCGAATCATGTCGCATACAGAAACCGATATTACTTATATAACTCTCAAAAATGATCTGTCGTCATCACGTAGAGAAAATAATTTGGATTCATATTGCTATGAAAGTTACGATCCAAAAGCACCACCGTTTGAAGCACAGCAGTTCAGTGCCAAATTCCGAGTAAGTTCACTTTTTTTTTTTTTTTTATTTTCAGTCAAATTCAGCTGTAATGTATTAAAAACGGAAAGAGTAACATTATTAATGTATCTTTGTCTGTTATCTATCGATATATTGAATAGCGAATGGATTTAAATGAACGAATGGATTTGTTTTGATGGCTGTTATCCTCTCTTGATAAATTCATTCATGACTTGTCATCTTACTGCCACAAGTAAATAAGTGCACAGAATGACCAAAACTCCTGAAAGAAATTGTGGAAAAGACCAATGATTATTTGAAAAATATAATCGAAGAAATATAATCACCACTATCTCTTTTGTTAAATCTTCATTATATTCCATGTTTATTCATGAATTTTTAAAGTACATCAATTTTCGCTTTGCCAAATTCTCGATTATGCGAATGTTTTCAGTGTTCCGTTGGAAATTGTCGGATGTTGCTTTCAAATAATATAAGTTTCATGTTCCATCTATGGGCACATTTAACAGAGTTCACTTACGGCAGTGGTCTTAATTGCCCTCGAGAAATGCATCGATTCTGCCGTTGTCCACAATGCCTGCATTTATTTCCAACTGCATATCGCCTGCAGATCCACTATGATAATGTTCACAGTTCGACACCATCCTCTTCCACTTGTAAAATATGTGAAATTACGGTAGATGAGGTATGTTTGTAACCGTCTTTTTGTCATTTCCATACAGTAGAATATGAATATGAAAAAATCATATCTAATTTACCATATCATATTTTTTGTTTGAAAATGTAATATTCGTGGAGAACTGCGACTTTTTTGGTTCAACTTACGAGCATTAGAATTCATACGAAATCCGAATCATATGCTTTACTAAAGTGTGAAAATACTTAGTCATTCCTTTATTGTAGTGGAAGTTAGTCGGAAGTGCTCTTTTCAAGGAGTTGGTAGTTTCATATGATTTAAAGAGTTCATGCTTGAATTGATTATAAAAACAAAACACGCCATTATGTGAAATTTTATGAGATCTCAACGCTAATGTATTTGTTGAGTTTTTTCTTTTCTTCATTTAAATTTATTTTAAAATATCGAAAACTGTAATTACTATGATTTCAGAGCAAGCACAGGCAAATTCATGGCGATTTCGATGCTCCGTTTCATTGTAAGAAGTGTAGATACAGGACCTCAATGAGAACCCATTTTATAGATCATTTTGTTCGATTCCATTCGAATACACGTACTTTATTATGTCCTTTCTGTCTTTGCTGTTATGTCATACCGAAAGAAAACACGTCATCTGTGATAATTGAACGCGAATATGCGAAGCATTTTTTGCAACATCAGAAAGGTGAAATATTTCAAGACTATGATCAAATAATTGTTTTGTTAGGACGTCTTAATTTTACGATTTTTTATTATTTTCATGTCAATTTATTAGTTGTACAATTTGAAATGAAATTTTAATCGTTGAAATAGCGTGATCATCCTTTTCATTCTAGAAAACTATAACTGTGATCAGTGCTCATTGAAATTTATACGACATGCTGATAAAATTGCTCATCGAAGGGAGCATTCCCAGCCAAATTTGAAATGGATCTCAAAAAGTGTTCAAGTGCATACAAGACGAAAGGTAAGGTATTAAATTATATTTATGGGCTCTGTGCATTCAGTTGATTTCATTCCAGTGCTAAGGGGTTAAAAAACTGAAGTAATCAGGAAAGATACCAGAGTCGTTTAATGGGAACCGCAGATTGAAAGAAATTTGAATATTAGAAGAAAATTAGTCTGTTTGAAAAACGTGCGCACAAAGCGAAACAAAATGATCGCAAAATTTGCAATGAATAACTTGGAATTCATATTTTTTTAGACTGTGGTGATCTTAACTTAAACAATTTAAATTTATAAAATTGTTTTATTTTTTTCTGACTTGAATGAAAATAGTCATTTACCTGAATTAAATTCTTGAAATGAAACTTTCGGCTGAGATAGTTTTTCACTTCACAAGTTTTTGCAGATCTCGATAAAATATTGCTGTTTTTTTTTTCTTTTTTAGGGCCGCAAGTTATGGTCAAAAAAAAAAAAGTTGAAGTGCGCAGAATGTAATGAAGGACTAAATAATGTATGCGAACATTTCAAGCGCAAATATTGTTGTTCTCATTGCAGTTATCGTACAAACTGTTACACTGCATCACAGCGGCATAAATTCATCAATTGCAGAAAAGAACGAGGAGGGATAACGAGGCAAATTTAAGCTTTATCACTATTCTAGCAAAGCAACATATTTATAAATAAGGTGTGAAAAATATTTTTATTGCTGTTATTGTTGTTTGAATTGCCACGACACATTACAGCATTTATGTGGTATGTATCGAATAATATATATGTCAAGCGATTCTTTAATGACTTCGAATTTTGCTTGTTATAAGCGTTTCTTGTATAAGGTTTTTCTTGCATTTTTATATTTAATAAATGTTGCTAACTAGACAAAAGAAGAATGCAAAAATAAATATTAGCTCAAATAAAGAATCCTATCAGAAAGAGTAATTTCATTCATATAATCATGAACTTAGAAGGACATGGTGTGAGTTATGACAATTTAGATAATTAATTTTCTATTTCAGAACTCAGTTATTACCATCATTAATTGTCTGTAGTCGTTGTAAACGTGCATCATGCATTGAACGAGACATTTTGGATCATGTGCGTGATTGCAGTGGAGGACATTGTGTTGTTATTGATTTGAAGCAGGAAAAGAGCAATATCTTCAGCCAGTATAATGATGAATTAGAGGTCAGCTATCGTCTCATGTATTTTTCTACTTTATATTACAATGCGTTTATAGTTTTCTCCTGATCAACAGTAGAATGCTTTACTTTTTAGTAATTTAGATTCAAAAGCAATAAGAATATCCTGTTTTAAAAACTAATATTATATGAAAAGCTGATGGCATGAAAATATTATCACTATATTGGTTTGATTTTCACATTTTTAAGGTTATTTAATAAGCTTTGCTTATTGAAAGTTGTTGCATCGTATGCTGGAATGATTGAAGTAATATTTAATTTTCAGACTTTATGCATCGTATATCTCAGTTTCAATAGTTTTTTCTGTTAAGTAGCAAAAAAAGAAAAAACTTTTGGAAAATTGGAAGGTTGATCCGAAGATACTTTGTGATATTTTGAATTATTTTTGTCTTTGTAGATGAAAATTTTTGCTCTTCGTCACCAGGAGGAAGCAACAAGACTTGATAACGGTCATGTCGTGCCAGACTCATATAATTTTTGCCGTTTACGCGATCAGAATTCTTTATCTCCCTCTCTTATCAAGGCAAATATGGAGCTGAACAACGCGCGCCTAAACATTTTGTGAGCCTTATGTAAAATCTCTAGCAATTCTCGTATATCACATATTAGATCATATGGCAGAAATAAGTTTTCAGACATATAAAATGGATGATTTAATTGGCAATGATTAACTCTCTTTATAGAAGCTATATATAAATTGCACAGTTATGTATTGTTACTGTTACAAATTCTAGCTTATTATTTGTTGTTTATTAATTATTAAAATCAAAAATGGATATGCATAAGATTCAGTTGAACAGAACAAGATTTAAATATGAATAGTCGAATTTTTTATAAGCACTAAGTGACATGAACAAATTACGAGTCATATTTCAACGACTCGCTTTTGTAGTCCTGTTCACTCAGGACTTTTCGGGAAGTCCACAAAAATAAAAGTTATAAAAAGTTAGAAATAAAATTTTTGCAGGAAGAGGATTTGTCCGAGGCCGCAGTTTTCTTTTGCCGATATGCTCAAATGTTCTTAATTATCGTTTCACATATTTTTTAAACTTTTGTTATCAGGTATTTATTGCTCATATGTTTATTTCGTATCACTTTGCGGGAACTTCGAATTTCATTAGCATATAAATCCAAATTTCTTTCATTATACTTAATAATAAAGTGGTCAAAAAATTGATTTGTCAAATACCTGATATTTAGACCTTTTGATCTCGATACTTTCATGGGTGATCTTTCTATCTTATTATTCAAGTCTCAAAATATAGCTTCTTGAAAAATATTGTATAGACTATCATGATTTCTTGATAGGAGGAAAATATTTTCGTTTTAATAAACATGATTATTTTTGGAACCTTTGAACAGTACATCTTTCAATCTATGTATTTGGCTTCTGTTTTATGTTGATAAGCAGCTAATGGCATAAAAGATCATCTACCAAATATTCTTCCATAGATCTAAAACATTTTACATAGATTTATTTATGTGCTACAACTATGTAATTATACAGTCTCTATATCCATTTATTTCTAGTTTTCACTCCTTTGCTTAATTTTCACATTCAAAATAAAATTGTGACGGAGTAACCATTACTGCTTCATATATATAGTTCTATGTGAAGAAAATGAAATTAAGCAAATTTTTTGAAATAGAATGCTGACAAATATGTGAGGTTTATTTCATAATGGTGTATTATGTTTAGCCATCTTGGGCTATTCTAATTATTGGTTACAGATATCTATTTCAAATCTGTGATTTGTTCGCTGAACAAACGTTTGTTCGTGTCTATCGCCCTTTAAAATGACCGGAGAGAGAACTTGTCAGGTTTATAGTCTTTTTGTAAAGTAAATTAGTTGAGATCATGAAGAAACATTTTCGGATTTGACTTCTCAGTTCGAAACGGCTGTAAGAGTTAAGGCAGAATTATATATCTCACCCTGATGGCCTATATCCTTGGGATGTAGGCCATCAGGGTGAGGCAAATAATCCTGTCTTCATTATCTCGAGAATATAATTTGTAATTTGTACTCGAGGGTGTAACTTGTGGCATTCGTCATCCTGAGCGTGTAATTTGTAGCAAATTTATTGGGAGAATATTACGAAAGAATTAACTCATCAATAGGAAGTGAAGGAAAGCTTTATGGTTTTCATACGTTTGCGAAATTAGTATTATTTTGTATTCACATTTTAGGGATGGTATCACACTAAGCTGTTGATATGTGTCATTAGTTTACTATGTACATGCCCTCATAAGTAAAACTGCAGTATCTTTCTTTTTAAACATTATTATGAATTCATCCTATAATAGAATATATGCATCTCTTTCTAAATATTAAGTTAAAGTTATGTGAATGAAGATTCCGAAAGACTACTGGAAATGAAGATTGGTCGAATAAATGGAAGTGAGACATCATGAACATATACGGTGGAATCCACTATTTTTTTTTTCGAATAATTTACATATTTCCAGTAAATATTGTCATTTTTAACATTTTTTCCAATTTCAGATCGAGATTTTCAGTTTTTTTTTTTTTTTTATGTCCAAAATTTTCAGTTTTGTAATGAGGGATATTCACGTATGGGAGCAAGAAATTCAGTGCACTAAGCTAATCTTTTGATGTTGTGTAAAAGAGATGTAAAAAGATCTAAGACATTAGAAGAGTCCAGGACACCAGTCATTGTTTCGGATTAGTTTTTCTTTTTTTTTTTTCCTCTGGATTTAGATCCATGCATCTATTTTTTTCTCCTAGTGATAGCGAATTGCAACATATCAGTGTATGTATGAACACCTCAATAATGATATCACAAACTTCTGGTTGTTTCATTAGATCTATTGATATCTAAATATATGTAGTGAAAATTTTAAAATGCTTGCAAGGAATCTCTATCTGAACTTCATAAATATAATCCAGTGGATACTTATTCAGTTCCACGTCGTATGTTTTGGAATTTAGAGTACAATTTTTTTTAATTTAAATAACTTATTGAATCATAGTGATAAATAAATGTAGGGTATTTGAGGATTCGAAAAAATACGATTGGTGGATCAATTGTGAAATAAAAACCGTTTTTCTTCTTTTGATACTTGAAGTTTAGGAAGACTTCCCTAATACCTCTTATGGTATATGCAACAGTCGATTTTTATAAGATCAGAAAATTTTTCAGTTCTCATACTATTAGATTTCTCATTTTCGAAATTATGAACAATTTATTCACGGACAATACGACTACTTGCAGTTAATTGTTGTTAAGCACAGTTTTTCAGTTCCAACTGTGAAATCTTCTTATACATGTTTTTCACTGATGGATGCTTGTCGAGATTTATATTCTTCCCGTGATCCATCAATGAACTGAAGAATATGTAAGTCATCAAGTCAACCCATGTAACCTGAAATATTCTCAAACAATTGGGTTCCATTCCATGCAACAGTGTGTTCCTATCTAACTTCATATCGAACCAAATTATATGGTAAGGGATATTCTATCTCAGTTCTTATTATAATCTCCTGGTCATCGAGATTCATTTACTTCACACATCAATTAATTGCTCAGAAAAGTTGGTTTTTTTACCTGTTCTCCTATCAGATAAGAAGTGTTATTTTTGATCAGTTGTTTCTCGATAATAGATGCAACGCGATCGCAAATTTTTTCAAGATTTATGTCATCGACTATTATAATCTGAATTTCTTGCAAGCATTATGTGATAACAGAAATATTCACGTTGAAGTTTCAGCTTGAACTAAATTAGTCAACAAATAATGGGGGGAAATGGACTGTAAACAATTTGTTCAGCTGTTGAAATTCATTTGGATTATCACTGCATGCATTTATTTTGAATTTTTAGGAAAATTTTGCTAAAAATTGCTGGGAATTTATAGTTTTATCAATTATAATTCTCAGGAAATGTAATTGAAATTTAAAACCAATTAAAAAATCTAAATATATATAAATCTTCTGTCATTAAATGAGCAACTAACATTAGTATTGCTATCGTTGTTATCATCCGTAGGTCCGAAAACTAAAATCTGAGCCTCAAGGAGTAAATCTGCAAACATGTCAAGCAATGCATCCGATGTTGCACTTTGTCCAGATAGTCCTGTTAAAGCAGTCTTCATGATCAAAAAAACAAGATAAGTGAGTTTAGTCAAAGTTACGAACTAGCAGATAAGTTTAGTCAAAGTAACGATAGAGTTTAATGAAAGTTACGAACTAAAGTTATTTCAAACTTCTTTCAGACATAATAAACACAAAGAGGAGTTAGCACGGCATACATCCTATAAAAATGTAAATAAATTCAGCGCAATTTGTCAATTTGCAATTGAAAAACTATCAAAGGAAAAAAAAGTTTCTTTTTTGGATGAAATTGTTTTTTCCGTTTTTATGCATAAATAATAATAATAAAAAAATGATATAATTATAAAAGCTATAATCTGTCATGGACACTTACCGAACCTCCATGCTAAATGACGGCAGATGGCAGTTTGTCCACCTAGCTTGACACCATCCATTTCTAGTATAGGTAATGTCCCAAGTGGAGTCTCTATAAAATTCTTTATTTTAAGCATTTTATTCTTTTCATATTTCCAACAGTTTTTGAATTAAGCTCATTTAAATTTGGAAATTTTCAAATGAATTAAAAGATTTCACGGATAAAATTTCATCGCATCTTATCCATCTTCCCCTTTTCTATCCCATAATATCCTCTTTTATTTCAAACATGCTGAAGTTTTTTTAATTTGAAAGTTAATACCAATCTTTTATACTTGAAGTGAAGTTCTATTCCTGCCTTCAAACTTTCGAATTATTCTCGAAAAAAAAATTTTGTAATAGGACTTTTTAATTTAATTTTGAAATTAAAAATTTTTTTCCTAAATTTTTTAAAGAAATTAGAATTCCCAAAATTTCTAAACCATTTTTAATGGCATTCCATTGTTCTTTCCGACTAATACTGATGTCTTCATACGGGATATTTGCCGTCTTGAATATCAGCTTTACTAATTTACCATTTCGCTGATCGTTGAAATTGTATAATTTAAATTTCGGCAACAGGATATTTATTGTCATCTGTAGATGAAATCTACTTTAGTTTCTAACCGATTAAGGGACATCAAAGAAAACTAATAAATAAATGTAGTAATATTAAAGCATGGTAATTGCAGCAGTAACTTATTGACAATATCACTCGTTTTTTTAAACAAATCTAGAGAAACGCGTATTTAAGTTATAAAAATTCAAAAAGTTAAGAACTATAAAAAATTTAATAACTCTATCAATTTGTCCTCGCTGCCAAAAGTACAATAAAAATGTTACATGTTTGATTAAAAATCATTTATGAAGGATCCATTTTATAATTTGATAATTTAAATGTGAAAATAAATCGAGTTTCAATATCTGAAAATTGTCAGTAGTAGCTTTGAATTTTGGAGAAATCTCTAACAACTCAAAGTTTGATTAAGATCAGATTACAGAAAAATATTTTGATTCCATTAAATAATTTCTTTCAATTCGAGTTTTCACTAATATTAAAATGATTCTTGAAACTCCAAAATCTTTGGTGTAAGCGATAATAAGATTCCGGAAAATGATACTAGTATTTTTGGTTTTATTAACTATATTCAAAACTTCTAACTTCGTGTCATTTCATTCAGTGAATAACCAGATTTTTTAACAACTGAATTTTAAGATTTAGATTTTTGGCAACAATAGATTTTATGGATTTAATGTTTTTTTTTTTTTGTCGAATATAATTTGAAGAGCTGAAATCAACCTCAGCACAGTGTCTATTTTCATTATCCTCTTTTCTCTTAATCAATCCCAACTTTATCATTCTCCCGAATAGTCCACGAATTAAAAAGTTCTAACAACTTGCCATCACTCTTCTCCTGTCGTTTCCTTTAAATGAGCAATATAGACACTTCATAAAGGATCCAAACTAAGTTTGATTGATAAGTAAGTGAGACATTTTGCCATTTAGAAATGACCTTCGTCAAAGATTTGAGGCACTCACATATTTTGACAGTAAAAATTTACGAAAAAAAGTGAAAAAAAAAGGAGTGACTAAAGTTCGCACTAAATATGAGAACTTTGTGCGAGTAATAAAAAAAAAAATTTATTTATACAGATAAGCTAAAGTTAACATCACGAGCATTTTAGTAACACCAAGGATGTTTGTTGCATGGGATCAATCAATTGTGCTTATCCGTGACAGTCCCGTTAACGAACTCCAGGAAAAGATCATCGAAGAGAGAATTGAATTTAAATTTAACAGAATATCTGAGAATGAAAATCGGAACTTATTTATGCTAAGAACCATTTCATATCGTTGTAAAATTGGCAATCGATAAAATTTGCGAACGCGTTGAAAAAACTATTGCAACCAACAAAACAGAACACATGGAAACGACGACAATGAAGAGTGAAAGAAAGATCTGGCAGGGATGGAACAAAAGTGATCACATCTGATGGAACAATTGTTGCAAACCACGAGATGGAGTTGATTTCTGCTTCTGTTGCACTTGCTTTTTGCATTGAAATATGATCGAATGCGTTCGTCATCCGGTCTGATTTGATCTGGAATGTTCCATCGCTAAATCAATCAGGGTTATCTATCTGTTTCATTAGAGAGATAGCCTTGCCTTGATAGCATTGGTTCAGTTTACTGTTGCATGACAGGCGTAACAGGATAGTATGATCACAGTTGTGGAAAAATTTTTATTATCAAACTGTTGATTTCACAAAAGATCAATAAATAATTTACCATAACCTTCAGTCTTTGAAATTATTTCATAATGGCGACAGGATATTTGTTATTAATATCACTTCTGATTCCAGTCAAATCATAAATTACTGTAAAAATCAACTGCTAACAATTATGCCTGTTAACGTTTATTACTGATAATTAAATCAATTACTAGCTGAAATTTCGCAACAAAACTTCTGAGAAAATTAATTCTAACGGACACCAAGTAATGAATAGAAGCTCCCTATAAGTGTAAACTAATGGCTTCCTTTTAAAAAGAGAAAAACCTTCTCTTTTTTTTTTTTTTCGCTTTTAGCACTAGCAATTTTCAGTAGCCAAATCAAACAAACGATTTTGGCCAAGAAGACCTTTTGATACTCTCAAAAAAACGAAGCATTACTTATCGGAATGATAAAATGAGTCAGTCCTATAACAAAATAATTCTCACTACAGATATCATGCTTAGCTATAGATCGAATAACTGAAGCTCCGATTTATCTCGTTGAAAATTACTAATTGTAGAAATATGGAGCGACCCACCAATCAATCGTGGCATGTCGTTGGATGCCAAAAGCCGCTTAAATTTTAATGGGATCTTTTATTTAATTACCGCATAAAGAAGTGTGCATTGCTTAAACAGCTCCATTTTCATTAACTTTTTAAATTCTGATCTTCAATCTAATTAGCAAAATTGTGTAGTAATTGATGAAAAATTTGTTTTATTATAATGCGGAAAAGGCAGAGTGACATAACTGAAAATTTCATACTTATTCTAAGGTTTATTTCTCTTACTGATCTAGTGATCACAGCTCAAGCAAGGTTATATATTGGTCTTATGAAAAGGATAAAAAAGATGAGCTTATCAGTTGATTATCTGGTAAAGTTTGGAATAGAAGAGATCTTCCAGTATAAAATAAGAAGAAAAGACAAAAAATTGTAATGGTGACTTAGAGTTTTAGGCTCTTTGAATTAAAACGAAGATTTGAAGTTATTCAATCTATAGATTTATCTTGTTGAAAAAAAAAAAATATCATAAGCATTAAAAATTTGCGCTTATGGAGCCTGGAATATGCTAACCTGCAGACTGAATTTTTTGTAAATTATATATATTAATCTTTACCATGTCCGCACTTCTGAACATTCTCAAAATATTTGAACATTTCTCGTATCATCTAAAAAATGACTGAATAAAAATCCAATGTTTTTACACAACCTTTAGCTTCTTTTCTACTAAATGTCAACCGAAAATGTCGCGAGGAGCGCTTTCTGAGAACTTAATCCCTGAATGTTATGTGAAAATCTGATATTTTTTTACTTTTTATATAAAACAAGAAAAAACACCACTAATATATATATATATCTTTTATTAGTAAGCTCAGCTTTATCTAGTTTTCTGAATCAAAAGAATCCAACCAGCTATTTCAAATTTATTTTAAAATTATCAACAACTATTAGTTTACCACTTCAAATCTACTATTTACTTAATTTGTCATTAATAGATTGGACCAAATTCCGTTACTCTTGGCTTATCATTTAGCAAGCTTATTTCAGCTTATCTAAACAAATTATGGGACTTGAATTCTTGAATTTATCTTAAGCAAAGTATCATCAATTGCTTTTTCCACATCGTAATATGCTTGAATAATTTATAACAATACATTTGATTCCATTATTAATTTATTAATTAAAAAACGTCCATAAATTGATTCATTTTATCTATTCTTCATCCTACCTTTTTTTGATGGCCTTTTTTTTTTTTTTTTTTCATTCTTTCTTAACGTTTCTTTCCGGCAAATTTCCCCTTTCCTTTGATCATATCTTTCTTCTTTTTCAGCACATATATATATATCTATATACTAGCCGAGCCGGACACGCTTCGCGTGTAGTTAGTCTATCTAAATAAAAACATCAATGTTCGTTTGTTCAAAATCTTAAAAACCTCCGAAAATTCTTGAACACACGCCTTATCTATATTAATTCAAAATCTTAGATATCGAAAAGTTCCTACCTATTGCTTTGAAATTTTGACACAGCTTTGCATTCGAATACCCGCATGTTTTTATACATGTGTTGTTGTAGCTCAGTCTGGTAAAGAAAAGAGAAAGCGCATATTTTTAATGTTGGGAAAAAAACTGGTACTTTGTAATTTGATTTGTAGTTTGGTTCGATTGGAGACTGATTCTTGCTATTGTGATTAGGATAGGTCAGCAATAAGTTTGAAGAGGTTTTTTATGTATTGTGTGACAGAGATGAATGCTGTTGAGAAATGCTTTATTGATTGATGAAGAGTGTTTCTTCGTAACATACAATTATCAGAGAAGATCCAGGCAAATTAATCACTATTCTTTCCTTTATCACTAATAGAGAAGAATACTATTCAAGTGAATTGTCCGGTTATTGCTACTGTTGTGTCGCTTTGAACTGTCGAACTGGAACCCTTGGAACTCCGAACTGTTGCTGTTGCTGCGTCGATCATTGTCATTTATCTGTGAATTGAAGCGTTTTGGTAGCAAACATGTCTGTCGTCTCTTTGAAACCATGTCGCACCACTTGACCTTTAGTATTTCTTGTCTACAATTATTGTCATGGCGTTATTTAACGTCTTTCAGTTTTCGTCCACATCTAATATATTAATTTCACAATACTTGTGGATATTTAATATTTTTTGTTGTTCCATTGTCTGTGTAAATATAGTGATTGTCTGGTTTTTGACTCTAGAACGCAACATATAATTATCCATGTGAGAAGCAATCCGTCTTTAGATCTGAACCGCACAATCCTAAAGATTGACCCTGAGCTTTGTTGATGTGGATAAAAATGTTAATCGAATTGGGAATTACAATCTCTTAAGCTGAAATAGCATATCCATTGGAATCATAGGAATGCGAGGAATAAGGATATCTTCACCCTTAAAAGTCTTGTCAAGATTGTTGCATCTATGACATCGCTCGTTATTTTTTTCACTACAAGCCGCAGTCTGTTGCAAAGTTTTGGCTGGTTGATATTCACAACATGATAATTAACGTGCCAATTTTCCATTGCAGTATGTGCGATGCCATCTCTGGCAGATCGAGTGAATTAAAAATTCTGCTGGATTCGTAACCGCTTCATCTGCTTCCACAATAGTGTCGACATATTCATATGTGACTGTCTCGCTTTGAATGTCAGAATGTTAATATTGTTAAATTTTGTCGACGTCTTTGTTTTTGGCCGCAAGAATAGTTCGTTCACTCAGCGAATCTTGATTCTTATAATTAGTTTGAATATCGGGAAATATTTTTTTAATCAACTTTTGACGTTACTAAATTGTAATTTATGAGGCAGTGAAATTCGTCCAGTGGTCAGATCAACCGGCACTTTTCCGTTTCCAATTTCCAGCAATTGATGTGAGAATATTCCAGCTAATCGATCGTTTTGCCGCTGCACATGCATATTGTAGTTAATTTTAACGTCTTTACGTGTCGCCGCAAAGTAGAATATTTCAGGCAAGCATTTATTTCATCCGCTGGTATCGATCGAAGAATTGCAGGTAATGATCGCCTGAAATCTCCTGCAAGCAATATTAATGCGTTCTCAAATAGTCTGATATTTCCACGCAAATCTTGCAATGATCGATTAAGAGCCTCGTCCCATTGTACATTCATCCCAAACAATAAGTTTGCATTTTTGCAACACTTTTCCCATATCGGATGTTTTAGAAATGTTGCATGTGAGAGTTTCAATGAATTACATGCTCAATAGCAATTTCAAAACGGAATGAGCAGTTCATCCACCTGATAGCAATGTTGCAGCCATTTCGGACGATGCAAGAGCTAAGGCTATATCATTTTGGGATCGAATTGCTGCCAAAATCAATCTAATTAGGAACGTTTTACCAGTTTCTCCTGGCGCATCAAAAAAGAAGATTTCTCCAATTTCTCCAACCCCATTATTGAGAGTTTGCACTTTTTTGATCGCAAATGCCTTTTTGTTCAAACGTTAGCTTAGGAATACTTGATTGCACATATGACAAAAGATCAGCCGTGTTTTGGTTTTGTTTACGACGAAATTCTACATCCAATGAAGCAGCAGCAGACTGATTCGGTGATGGCATTCCTTACTGATATAAAATTTTGTTCGCCAATTATAAGCACAGCTTTATTACTGCTTATATGTCTTCTAGCCTGATACTGTACGATTTCATCGATTTGTAATATCGCATTCCTATCACTTCTTTCTGACTGCACGTCAAAAACTGCCATGTCGCTCCCTTTATTTTCGTACTTACAAATATTTGATCGATTTAATGCAGTTATAGTATTCAACGTTTATAAGCATTTTGTATGCTTTTAATAGCAAAGGCGAATATGGAATAACTCACCGGTTATCTACTTCGATGTCACCATTCCACATTTGCGTGGTTGCTAATTTACCGCCATCTTCTGCTGATTTTCTGTATAAAGGATTCCATCATTTCTTGTAACTGTATTGAATATTAATGCTCGAGGATATCGCTTACAGCATTTTCCGTCTATCATGCATGGTGAATTTGGATTCAGTTTACCGCAAGTTCCATGTATCGTTTTTTTGTCATAACGTTACGATTTCTGCGCCGAACGACGTCATTTGGAAATACGAGTTGTATTTCTTGACGCTTTGATTCGGTGGTATATCCGGCCAGCAAAGTTCTTAATGGCTCTAGCGGTTCTTCAAGTTGAGGCAGTTTAATTTTTCCGGCAGCGCAACACATTCCTTTCGTTTTTTCATTAAATTTCAGAGCCTTGCAATAAAGACATACTTCAGTCATAGTGCGGATGAGAACATGCTCGCTCAAACTATAATCATCAGTTGGGTTGTACTAGAATGCAAAAAAATTTTAATCGCGTGACTGCTGAACAAGAAATACTAAAGGTGAAGTGGCACGACATAGTTTCAAAGGGACGACAAACATGTTTACCACTAAAACGCTCCAATTCACAGATAAACGAACAGCAGCAACAATTCAACAATTCACTTGAATATTCACTTGAATGGTATTCTTTTCTATCAGCGGCAAAGGAAAGAATAACCCAGCGATTAATTTGGCTAGATTTTCTCTGATAATTGTTTGTTATGACGAATCACTCTTCATGAATCAATAAAACCTTTCTTAACATCATTCATCTCTCATACAAGACACAAAATAGCTCCTCGCATCTAATGCTGACCTTGCAGAATCATAATAGCAAGAATCAATCTCCAATCCTACCAAACCACAAATTTTTTCCTCAACATTAAAAACATGTTCTCTCTCATTTCTTTTTTTGCACTTTACCAGACTGAGCTGCAGCAACGCATGTATAAAAATATGCACGTATTCGAATGCAAAGTTCTGTCAAAATTTCAGTGCAATATTACTGCAACCTTTCATTCAGGAATTCTGTGGCTTAATATGTTTAAGTATGTATAAGTTTGAGGCAATAATATAAAATAAACATCATCTGTGGGTAGAGAATGGAATATGATTATATTACATGCAAAATATTCATTAAAAATTAATAATACCGAACCATTTTTAGTTGCGTTTCACTTTTCATTTTTAAAATTTCATTGTTTACAGATTTCCAATAAACTGTTCTGTGATATTTTTATGTCATACCTAAGTTATGCTGTAGTTGATTTATTGCTTTATCAGTGATATTCGGAAAAAAATTAACTGTTTCAAACTATGGCTCCATTTTCATTTCATACATCATAAGCTAAGCTAATTTGCTTATCCTTAATCCTTAATCTCTTCAGTCATATATCAAGGATAACATTGTGCACGAAATTTATCTCAAGCGGAAAATTTTATTGTAATATTTTCTAATTCTCTCCCAAGCAGCTGCTTTTAATTTGTCTCAACTATTTTGGAATAAACTATTTGAACTTTTAAAAACTTAATTCGTTCACTAATAGCATTCAGAAAAATGTTTAATTTAGAAAATCGACCGAATGTCGATAACTCTGCAGCAGCATAAAATATGATCCGGGAAAAATGCGAAATAATGCACTTTCTTTTTCCACATAGACTTGGTTTTTCACTTTTATTTTTTCTTACTTTTTTATTTTCGATCGATGAAATATTAATTTTCCAATAATTTTCACATTGCATATAGCAAATGAATTTGTTTGTCACTTGTTTTTGCCTATCGTTGATACAAGTTGACAATTTGAAGATTTCATCTTTTCTTTAATCATTTTTTGGACTTTCTTTTCTCATACTTGGCGAAAAAAGACGACTATTGCAATTTAACTTGCTGACAATCTTCAATCTGCAAATTCATACTGGAACTTTTTAATAATTTCGCAGTCAATAGTAAGAAAGTGCTTGATGGAAGATTGCTGCAAAATTCTAGGAGATTTATCATAAAAGCCCTGATAATTTTATTTCTGCTGTCATCCTTATGCATCCTTGCATTACTCAAGATGATACTCTTTTATGGAATTCTTGATATCAGCAGTCAGAGTACTTAATACATCTCAATCAGATCAGTAATAGTAAATTTTGCTAGATAATACTCATTAAATGTTTTGCATTGTCTAGAACGCATCTGGATAAGGATATTTAATGTCTTTCATGCTATGACTGTCTTGCAGTTTAGTATCCAAATTAATTTCCACGAATGTTATCAATACCTATCTTAATTAATACTACTATTTTTTAGTAATAGTCAAATCACCTCATCATGAGATTGGGAAAGATCAGTGGATTTAGACATAGCAGTGGAAATATTATGGAAATATTAAGACTGTGCTCTGCAAGATTTTTGAGCATTAAGAAAATAATAATCACTGATAGTTGATTTATTTCTTTTTGCTATCAATATTATAATTTATTTGCTAGTTGTACCAATACAAAACCATAATCTGCATAGATTAATGTCTGTTTACTGATCAGTCATATCATTTAATCTTTATTTGGTAGATTCAGTTGATTTGAATATTTAGCAAGAGGTTCATAGCTCTGATATCCAGCGCTGATATTATTTTGATTCTGGAATTTTTTGCGATTTTGAAAGAATCTGGCAATATAAATAATTTTGGAGTTGATTAACTAAGGCATATGCGATCGGACAAATTTAGAACAGATTGTTTTTAAAATCGGCAGTGACAATCTAAGATAGTCACAGATTTTAGAATGAATTTAATCGTTTAAAGTCATCAAACAATTGCATTTCATTTTTCTACTGAAGCTACAAGAACATTTTATATGATAAATTTTGATTTGGCAATTAATGTACCCATTTTTTTTGTAGAAATGACATTCTTCTCTATAACTTTAAACTGCTCAAAACTGCAACCATGAAATTTTCTTGCAGTAATTATATCTATTCGAAAATCAATGGTAATTAGACAGTTGACGATGAAATCTTCCCGAATCCATCGTGTCAAATGTAGAAGAAGATATAGTATACAGAATCTTCAAGACATTTTGATTCAATTTCTGGATAGCAATTTCTTTGGAAATTGTTTATCGATTGTTTAAAAAAAAAGAATGCAAAATTTCAAATCCTTCATGCTTAATCAAATTTATTTCTGTATGTAGTCGAAGCTGATGGCTTTATATGCAAAAAGTTATTTAAGAAATAACATAAATAATTTAATTCTATTTTCTGAATAATTGCCATTAGTTTATATAGCTTTTTTGAAGCGCCACTGTATATTTTTTGTTGTAACGAAGTTTATTTTCCGTAAATAATGAGGATTGATTACCCAAGTTTCAAATAGTAGCTTGTTTCTTTTCTAGTTATTCAGCGAACTGATCAAACTGTCCATCAGGCATTAAAATTATGCTAAGATAGAATAATTAATTGAACTTATGAATTTTTTGAGAAATTCCATCATAGGAAAACCTGGAAGTAGGAAACAGATGCTGTTAGCATTAACGATTTCATTAAAGTATAAACTCTATCACAGAAATAGATATTCTTAAATTATTTGTCTCTAACTTTAGATTTGTTCAAACTTCTTGAAATGACGAAATTCAGAGATTTTGGAGAATGATTTTCTCTTTCTTTATCAACGTCTGATAAAGGTTAATCTTGACAGATTCGCAGTGTATCAATGTAATACCAAACTACAAACTAAATTGAGGTGAAAAAACAATCATTTGCGGTATGAAACAAATCAATTTTAAAAGCTTTAACTTTGGGTCATCAGAATTAGGAATAAAATATCATTCCGGAATTGTTCATAGTTGTTACCACTCATCATAATTAAAGAATCTATGAAATCTCAAACCCACAAATTCACAAAATTATTTTACTAAATATTAAAGATGTTCATTGTATCAGACGAAGCATAGTATTGATTATGCCAGATATCTCAGATTATAACGAGAATAAAGTTCCTTCTACAGAATTTCAGCTATTCTATCCATAGATATGATAGTTCTGAATATAAAAAATTATTATTACCAACTATTGTTAATTAAACTATTATTACTGACTGCTATTCATTATCACCATAAATAATTAATATTAATAACTGTGATCATAATAACAATTCATTTAGTGGCAGTTATTAAGCGTAACGAAAGGTCAAATTAAGCGTAAAGGTCGAACTTCACTCTCAACTTCGTCTCTGTTTGGCACAGAAATTAGATGTTATGGTCGAGAGACGAATCGATAGCAACCAAAGATATTAAGTTGCAATAGTTGGGCTCAGATTCGGTGGTGAAGAATTGGTCTCTGTGCAATGCAAGTTTTTTACACATTACTCGGGGCATTGTTCGCTTTCTTTTTCCCTCGGAAGGGCGAGGGAATTAAAAGGGAAGAGGGAGGGTGTACTTCATCTATTCGGGAGATGTCGTCAACTAGGAAAACTTCGCGTATTGGAGAATCTGGGAGATCTTGGGAGCAGTTAGAAGAGCAGAGCTGTAAGCTATTAAAATTCCTCCATCATCTCAAAACCTTATAAAAAAAGACAGTAACTGAATTATCTCTGTGATAGTTTACAACAAATCTTAGCTCATTTTAATTTTATTCTCCTTATAAATCAAGGTTCACTGTTTAACTTGGAGATATAAGTCTCGGAGCTTCCGTAAAAAAACTGAGAAACGAAATAGTATATATGACATGATGTTATTGTTGTATTTCTTGTTAATTTTTGATATCCTTTTTACCTGTAATTTGCTGTTTCGGCACAAGTCATTAGACAGCCATGATGCTTTTTCATAAATCAATAATAGCACTAAAGTTGGTCCTGAACATTCAATAATTGATCATTAAGTAATCAAGTAAGAACATATTCTGCAATTTTCGCACTTCGCTTTTGGGATCCCCAATGTACCTGCTGATTTTGTTTATTAATGACATTTTTTATTTCTAATGCGATATCTTGCACATTTCTCAACTTTGTGATATTTATCGAATAATTGCTTCTTTATCGGAAACATTTTCTTTCTTTCTTTCTTTTTTCTTTTTTTTTCGATTTCAGTATCTAATTGAAATGGAATTGTAATGCTAATAGTGCCTCATGATTGGGAATAACTTTAATTACTCGATGACTCATCTTTAGTGAACTTTTTAAGGTAAAAGAGATGACAGATAAAGGTGGAATTGGTGCCCAGCAATATCAAATACCTCCACCGAAAACGCAGGGTGCTGCCACAGGAGGGCAACAACTTTCCGCAACTGCCACGCAGTTTGTGGATAAAATTGATCCGTTTTCTAAAAGGTACGTATTTTTGCGTTACCTTAATTTTCATGGTTATAACTTTTGTTATACATCTTTATGTTGTGAATTATGATGTCTGGTTTGAGTTTTCGAGATAGGGAAGCATAATCATTCAAAGATAAGTTAAGGCTTTGAAATGGAAACATTCTGGAGACAGAATTTTTATTTTCTCGCAAACAGAACGGATTTTGCTAAAAGAATGCTTTGCAGAGGAACGAGCAAACGCCGAAGAAGATTGGTCAATAGTAGTAGATATCACCCGGACAGTGAACCTGAACTCGCTCAACTACCACTGATTAAAGGTATATTTCTTGTTTTTAAATTTTTTTAGAATCAGGTCCATATTGTTTCAGTCTGGACTTTATAACTTATAGCTAATTTTATTTTGGTCTCCTTATTAATTTCCTCTTTCACATATCATATTATTGTTAGTTACTTGTGTAGAATATTGACGAATAGATGACTTTTTTGATGTGAATTTCAAATCATTTATATGTACCCATAAAAAGTATTCGTAATTTATCATGAAATGGAAGTTTAGTCCTACAGATTTTCAAAAATAAAAGACGTAGTTGATTTATCGAAGCAGAATGTATAACAAGACCATAATAAATCAAAGTATTTGTTTATTTGTCAATATGATAGGTAGTCGTGTAAAGTTTATCTCAGTAAGTTCATGAAATCTTCCAAACGCTGTTTGTAGATACTGCAAATATTCGCCGCTTCATTATTTTCCGCATCTTTATGATACTTTTAGATGGTTATGTTGCAACTAATTTCATTTTCTTTAATAAATTCAACAAGAAACATTGTATCACTTTGGCATGTGGCATATTCTTATGTGCCATAAGATTTTGTACAGTACGAATAATTATCATATTAAAGCAGAGCTGATTTTTCGTATAAAATAATCTGTGCTAGAATGGTTTCTAAAATCAACTTTTGACTGTCTTAAGATAGTTTTTGGAGTTATATATTTTAAAATAGTTTTTTCTGCAGTTATGTTTAACTTTAATGGATATATCGGCTTTTAAAAAATTTTTTTTTGAAATCAACTATAGCATATGCCTTCTCCTCACAGTTACACATATTCTGGATTGGGTTTTAGTAGCATTTTTAATGCGTTGTATGCTGCCAACCAACTAAGAAGGCGTGTTTCCGCGCTTGAATATTGTCGTCTACTTTGACACAAAAATGAATTGCTAATGATTCGATTTGGAGCATTTTGTTTTGTAATTCAATTCGGTGTTTAAGAATTTTATCATAGAATAATTTTTTCATACAATAAAAAAAAGTATGAGTGAACAGGGGGTTCATATGCAAAAGTTTTATCAGTTGCTAGCTCATATATGCTTAACCTGTTTTAATGTTTATGTAAGGGCGATAGCCTAAGAAGCTGACCTTCTTTAGTGTCTTTGAACATAAAAGTTTGGCTAGTCTTATGATTGTATGTAAACATTAGGGGGAAAAGATAGAAAAAGGAGGAAGGGAAGGTGGGAATTTTTTTTTTTTTATTTTTATTTATTTATTTATTTATTTTTTTCATGTGAAGTATAGAAAAATGTGCAGCATTCCAAATTTAACATAGAGTAGTAGAAGAAAAGTACGGGAAAACAGATAGAAGTACTGATGAAAACTCACAAATGCTATCAAAGAGCAAATTTCTTTTTTGTTGCTAAATGTTATTTTCACTTTCCGTATTATTCCTCATTTCCTGCTAACAGCCGTATTTTGTCAAGACGAGTTAAAGAGTAGAGAAAGAAAATATGCTTGCAACAAAGCAAATTAAATATTTGGTATAACTTCCATTATTCGATTAGTTGATCAAGAAAGATTAATTTGATAACTTTTAAAATTGAACTTTTAACAGCAGAATGATAAACAAATAGGAGAAACGGAAGTGAAATTGTGTATTTTTAAAAAGAAAGCAAGGTAAATGATTCTGACTTAACGCTTTTTAAAAATCCATTTTTTAAAAATATGGTATCGAAAATTGAAATGAAACAAAAATTACAGGGATAACTGAATGCAGAATTCGGAAGTAATAAATAGCACTATTACAGCGTAATCTTATGATAAAAAGATCAGTCATTGCAGATTCATCATCAGCAGAACAGTCAGCACTTGTTATTCAGAAATTACAGCAATGTCAGAAAATATTTGATTTTTATGATCCGGTAGCTCAGCTTAAAAGTAAAGAGGTGTGCATTTTTCTGACCTTATTACTGATAATCAAAGATCATCATCCTATTTAGTCGTCACGTTTCTTGGAATTATGCAAGTGCAATGAATGCCATGAATGAGTTCGTTGTTCTTTTAATTTTGTGAGGCAGTGAATATTTTAGAATTTGGTAAAGTCCTTTCAAAAACTCTCCTGGATTGCAGTTTGCTATTATTAGAAAATTATGTGGGGTAAATTTTCAGAAATTGTCCCTGTACCATAGATCTTTTCTTTATTAAAGCTATTCCATCTTCAGATAAAGCGCGCAGCTTTGAATGAATTGATAGATCATATCACAACAGTAAAAGGTGCTATAACGGAATCAATATATCCAGAAGTGATAAAAATGGTTTCGAAAAATATATTCCGCGTATTACCACCGTCAGATAATTCGGAATTTGATCCCGAAGAGGACGAACCGACATTGGAAGTTTCTTGGCCTCATTTGCAGGCATGTATTTTTGATTAGTTTGAATCTTACATTTCATTAGTTAAACTCCATTTTAAAGTGCCTGACTGGTAACGATGGCGATAAGCACTTTGTTTTATTGTTTTTTTTTAAAAACAAGGAGCATGAATTGACAAGAATCTGTCATCAAGAATATGAGCATATGAGTTTCTAGAATTTAGTTTTTGTTTTCTTCAAAGCCAAATATTCAAAACATATTTTTTTACTTTTTTTTTTCAAATTTTGTAAGATAATCTTATCTTGGAAATAAAACTTTTTATGATTGAAATGAAGGATTGAGAAGTAAGGCAAAATTTTCATGTCGTTAACTTCTAGGTATGTCACTAATGCTTGATTAAATTAGCTTATGTAGTTCATCATTTCTTGAAAGAGCTTATATTCTGTTTTCATTTCATTGTCACGTTATGGTAAAACTTAATGATTTCAGCTAGTTTATGAACTTTTTTTACGATTCCTTGAATCACCTGATTTTCAAGCCGCAGTCGGAAAAAAATATATTGATCAGCGTTTTGTACTCAATGTGAGTTTTTTTTTTTATTGTTCTTAGAAATCTATTTTTAAACTGAAAAAGAGAATTCAGAAATTACAGAACATTTTTTCATAATTTTTTCCAAGGACAAGTATGCTTTACTGATTTAATTTTTTGGGACAATAAGTAGTTTTTTAAATGGAAACTATAGCGTTTGTGGATTTGAGAGCTAGTAATATGCTTACATCAATATAAACTTGGTAATATAAAGCAGTATTTATAAAAGATAAATCTAATGTTTTGGGACAATGCTTCTTCTGAACGAAAATAGTAGAAATTTCATCTCTTTAAGGAATATTTATGTAAATGAAATTATAGCTGTTAGATCTATTTGATTCGGAGGATCCACGAGAAAGAGACTTTTTGAAAACAGTTTTGCATCGTATTTATGGAAAGTTTCTTGGCTTACGCGCTTTCATAAGGAAGCAAATCAACAATATGTTCTTATCGTAAGTCGTATGCCAGTGTAATTTAAATCTTACCTTGTTTTTGGCAACTACCGAAATGTTGTTACATTCGAAATCTTTAACAAAAGGTATTGAATAGAAAGGATTTTCCATTATTTTGTAACTCCAGTACTTCTTCGGTTTTATGATTTTTCAAATTTTAACTTCATTTCACCATTCGTCATTTTCTGTTCCAGTTTTGTGTTCGAAACCGATTCATTCAATGGTGTTGGTGAATTACTAGAAATTCTAGGAAGGTAAGTTTCATTCTCTTGCATCTTTCACCAAGAATATTAAAATTGCATTTCTTTTCACAATTATTTTTTCTTTTCTCAAAATTTTTTAACTTTAAATTTGACAAATTTGTTGAAAATATAATACATATTTTTGTGAACTATCATTATTGCAGCATTATAAATGGTTTTGCTTTACCATTAAAGCAGGAACATAAAGTATTTCTTGTTAAAGTGCTTCTTCCGCTTCATAAACCACGTTGTTTGAGTCTCTATCATGCTCAGGTTGGTCGTGGTTTCCATTCCTAAGGTTAAAATATTTTTTTTCATGATTATGGTGTGTTTCAATTCTGTCTTATTATACTTGATCGTTTTTGCGCATTTTCAATGTTATAATTATTCAGTATTTATTGATTTTCTGAGAAAAAGTTTTACTATTTCAGTTAGTTGCAAATAATGCAACGAAGTTTTCAGCTCGCTTATTGTGTCGTACAGTTTATTGAAAAAGATTCAACACTGACACCACAGGTCTTCGATGCTCTGCTCAAGTTTTGGCCGAGAACATGTAGTGCAAAGGAAGTACGTTATTGCCTTAAAATAATTCATAGGGTTAACCTAAGAAGTTTTGTCTGTGTGATCATACGAACTGGAATTATTTATGATTAAGAAAAAAGATTTTTTTATGGTTTTAGGTGATGTTTTTGGGTGAAGTCGAAGAAATTCTCGATATTATTGAGCCGGAACAATTTAAAAAAATTATCGAACCGTTGTTCAAACAACTTGCGAAATGTGTTTCTAGTCCTCATTTCCAGGTAATATTTTGTCTTTTTGCGTAATTATGGTTCTTCATCATTTTTATATGCATGTTTTTGAAATAATGATCTTGATCAGAGCTAAAAGTACATTTTTAGGTAGCAGAAAGAGCACTGTATTTTTGGAATAATGAATACATCCTGTCTCTTATCGAAGAAAACAGCGGTCAGGTGAGACTCCTTGTAGCTAATTTTTCATTTTTTCATTCCTGAGTATCTTTTGATATTAGCTATTTCAGTTAATTGCATTCCCCATTTACTGAAGTATACTATTTCATCTCTCTAACTTTCATAGTTACTGTGTTTGGGAGTAATCCAATCATTCTTGATCGAGTGCTTTTTTTTTTTTTAAATGACAAATTAGTCTTATATTTTTAAATGTTAAGAGATTTTGAGAACCATGACCTGTTTGTTATGTCTCACATTTTTGCTCTATCTCTTCAAGGAAAGTTTGAATTAACTATATTCTTTAATCATTTGTTTTTCATAAAAGTGCAGGTGATGCCTATAATGTTCCCTGCGTTATATCGGATAAGCAAGGAACATTGGAACCAAACAATTGTGGCGCTAGTTTATAATGTTCTCAAAACATTCATGGAAATGAATGGAAAGCTTTTTGATGAATTAACTGCAAATTATAAGCTCGAAAGGCAGAAGTGAATTATTTTTTGCAAAAATTTTCTTGTTATATTTGTACCTAAAAAATTTAATATTTCAAAATTCTAGTTTTTCTTGTTTTTGTTTTTAGTTTCTATGCATTATGTAAATGAATTGCAATGTTATGTGTAATGCACACATCGCACACTTGTTTTATCTTTTAGAATAAATGTTATGTAATTAAAGCTACTAGTGCCTTCATTATTTGCAGTTTCAGGGAAAAAAGAAAAGAAAAGGAACGTGAAGATTTATGGAAACGTTTAGCAGCAGTGGAGCTTAATCCTCCTAAAGATAGAGATCCACATATACTGAGCAAGACACCGCTAACAAATTTCACGACGAAACGGGAATTACCTGCTGGATATGGATTGATTGCCCCAACAAATTCTGTTATAGACAAAGCGCCAAATTTTAATAAAAGGTGGATAAATTTTCATGATTGCAGTTGGGATTTAGCCGGTGAAGTATGTAATAGGTATCACACTTTTTAGCACCTCATTCTAATGCCGCACATCATGACTTATATAGCAGACTTTATTTCGATATCATGACTTTATAATAGAGCTTCTATAGTAAAACGTTATGTTTGTAATATTGGTGACACTATTTTCGTTCTCTTAGATGATTTCATCACAGATACAGATATTTTATTCAAATAATTATAATTTTAGTGACAAATAACAGAAAAAAAGCTTAAATTTTTTCTTCTCAGTATGACACATATCATAATAACAATTGTTCAAGAGGAAGAAATCGATCTGAAATGATCATAAAACTTATATTTTATAGACTCATTATTCGAATAATTATTCTTATAATGATTTTCTCTACAGTTTATGAAAATTCAGGTCAAATACTGGAACAAACAGCTCCTCAATCAAAAAGTAATAATCGCCTTATGTGATTGCTATCTTATAACTAATTAAACAAGTCGCTTAATTGCATGCGTAAATCTTTGTTGAATGAATTGTGCTATTTGTCGGATTTCGATAATATATGTTTTTTTAATGAGAGTCTGGGTTGATTATGTATCTCTTTGTGATATTTTAGAGCATCTTTTTTTGAGATTCTTGTCCTTTCTATTTTTAGAAGAAACGGAAATGTTTTGAAACTTTCTTTAGGTATGATCAAATCTTCAGGCTTATTGCTGAAATCTGTGTAGATCCGAACCAAAGATTTTTACATCTCTGTACTACTTATTTTTTTGAACATGCTTATTTATCTGTATTTGTGGGAGTCTTTTTTATAATCTACGATTTTCAGCTTCGCTCCTCTGATTTCATTGCTTACTTCCCAGCATTGTTACAGTTTGATTTTTTACCCAAATATGTTGTCTTTTTGCTTTCAGTAACAAAGACAATAATTATTGAAATGCTTCGTATATGAAAAGAAATTAGGTGAAGTTCGAGTAATCATGCAGGTGTGTAGGACAGTCTTTCCGGTGTTATATTGATGTTTCCAAAATTTTAGTCTTAACTGATCGGCATGGTTAAATGTAATATTTATTACCACGAAAACGGTTTTAAAAAGCTGGTGAAGTACCTGCTTGTTTTTAGTCTCTTATCTGGAAACTTCATGGATTTTATGTATAAAAGTTCGTGAAGATTTTCATGTATCTTTTCCCTAGATAAAATTCAGACTTCGCTCTTTTTCTTTCCATATTTCCCCATCAGTTTTGAAAGCTTATTTGTTTTACTCACTGGCGAGTAATATATTTTTAGAATAACACTTTCCATATCTCTTCTATATTCATAAAACATCCATTTCGTGTTTTGCTAGACTACTTCTTTGTATTTGTTCATTGTGAACTATCTTAGTCTCTTTCTAGTTTCACTTTTGTAAAACATAAACACTTTCCAGCGTTTCATATTTATGTTTGTACATGATAATGACTCTTATGGAACAATGAATGTTTGTTTTTTTTTTTGCCTATTTAAATTGACGTATTCTCCGTCAGGATTTTTTTCGCGGAGAACTTCGATTAGTCTGAATTTGAATAGTCTTGTCGATCACTGTAAGGGAAATTTGTTCATCTTTTTATGGACTTCAACTCATGCAGATTTAGTACGATAGTAAATGAAATCCATTCAGGGAGATTTTAATAATGCACGGGGAATCATATGGGTTGGAGTCTGGGATTTCAGTTATGTATCGGTCAAGTTAGTATTGAGTACTTTTCAAATCTTAACGAACTGGCTCACTTGGTCCTGTATAAGTTTTACCACTGTGATCTTCAATACTTTTTCCATGCCCTTCCGCGATTTGCCTTTCTTTCGAAAAATTTTCTTCCTTGAGCTTACTGGTTAAATATTCCGAACCTAACCACGATCCCAACACAAAATGAAAGTTATTTTGGATTTTTAAAATAGTTTATAGTGGCTTAGAAAAAAGTACGCTTTAGAAAATTCATAAACATCAACAGACGACAATATCATGTCACAACAATTTGAAAATTGGTAATCATACATAAATAAACATAGTAAATGTTGAAAACATTATTAAAACAACAAATGATTCACCGGCTTAAATTCTAAATTTACAAAGGCGAAAATGTGAAAATCTAAATGTAATGAATCAAATAACCCGTATTGTTTGACAAGAGTGAAACAACCAGCGAATAATTTAAATTTACAAAGATAAAAGCAATGGTGAAAACGTAGAATTCTCGGCTAGGAGGAGGAAATATCTATCCAGAGCATCCGAAAAGGATAAACCTAACAGAAGCTGCCGATATCCAAACTGTTCACATCCGAGTCAATCCAAAAATCAATAATATTGTTATCTGCATTACATCCAACAAAATCATTTCTCATGCTTTGGGCCATCAAATGGCTTCAAAATATCTCTTAAATCAACACAAATTCGCATATTCGCCCGACCGTATATATGAATAAAAGGAATACGTTGCATCCCTGATACAAATATTAGCAGTATGAATTCATAAAATCACAAAAGTCATTTACATCAAAAATACTACATGCATGAGGTTCACGTTTCTGTTGTCAACAAAACACGACGCTGTATAAGGTTTTACATACTTCACGTATTTCAGTAAGATATTAATTACATTTTTAAAAAGATTAACTGCTATCAGCCATCTTTAACAGGTCGCGCTTTCAATGAAAAGCGCATAAGGATTTACTGGCACAACATGCCTGTATATTTATCATCATGAAAATCTGCTGATTGCGCTACTAATCTAAACGCCAAGCAACACTTTTAACCAGCATCTGAAGCTTTTTGAAAAACTTATAAGTTGGGCTATGTGTAGTGCGGACAAAAACAAAGTCATGAGAAATTCTTCCAAACTTTGCATTATATTCATTTTGCAACCTTTCTAACACCGAAAAGACTGCTAACTAAAAGTTAAATCCTGAAAATAAACGTAAATTCGTGCTGCTTCCATCAGATACGTAGATTCGAGCACCAAACAATATCAACCAATCTGTTTAGAGATTTTTCTCAGACAAATAATACTTGAAAGAATTCAAAAGATATTTGGAGAGAAAGTGCAAAGAAGGAAACTTACAACATACTTAGTTACGGCGGGCAAAAATTTACATTTCCTCAGAAAAAATGCAAACAAACTGAGAAACATCGAAACATATCTACATAAGATAACAATAACATCAACAAATAACAGCATTAAAATTAGTAGTAGTAGCAGTAGTAATAACAATGAGAAACTAAAATTGACTGCTGTCATCATTATCGATCGTATCATTATCAGCGAGTGAATTGAACGGAGAAGAATGTGTTTTTATAATGAAATCAGCTGAAACAGAAGGACGACCATTTGAAAGGTGGGCATTGGAAGATGGTGCACAACAAACTGGGGGTGCCGACATTGGACGATATATTTCGAGCTTAAGTGCGGAAGATGAAGATGACACTGCTGCACTTTTTGAATGCTTCATTTTGAACGTATTTAGCTCATTCAATGTTAGCTCCAGTTTCTGCTCGTAAAATGCCCGAATGTCTTCTATTGCGTCCTTTATTGTTTCCTGGAACTAATTAGTTTTTCTTCTTAAGACTTAAGACTTAAGACCGATAATAGAAACTCAATCGGTTAAGAGCAAAATTGGACCAGAGTGTTTTCCACCAATTACAGATAATCCCACCATAACCATTCGACTAGACTGAATAAAATTACCAAGCTATTCCATACGTTGTCATTGATTCAACACAGCAATTGATTTTCACAACAATTATAATCGCTTTGCTGATGTTGAAACAAAAGTGAATCCATTACAAATTCTGCTCGCATGCACTACATATATACATCTTTTGACTTTAAACTCATGATATTTTGAGCGATATATTTCTTTCTAAACTAAATGTAATATTTCCAATGCTTTAGTTAGTAATAAAAAAGAAGAGAAACGGTGAACCGTTGTAGAAATTTTCTTAAAAATATCAATAATTTTAGTTTTCATCATTGTTACAAGAAAAAATAAATCTTAGAGATATGTAATGATGCATATGAGCATTTTTTTAAAGAACAAATGAAGCCAACAATGCAAAATTATGAAATAAATTTGTAAGTGTTGAAATGAACACGACATGTCATTTTCACACATAGATTTCATTATTTTTGCAGGATGTACCATGTGAAATAGAACTGAAACTAGGGTCAGCACAAAAATCCATTTTATATCCATCCTTTAAAAAATTCGGAAAGGATGGTAAAGACATATATCTAGTGCTAAACTTTGATATTTGAAAGCAAACAATAACTACACTAATTTTGAAGGAAAAATGACTGAAATTCACATGTGAAAAATTCTCTCCTAAAAATCCTGTCTGAATAAAAATGCTCACGGCATCGAGTGCACGGCGTATTTCGGGTTCAGCAAGTTTTACTTTCCGTTCCAGTTCAGCCTTTTCTGTAAGATGCCGCTTTTTCCACTCGTCATTGTTCTTTCTTTCTGCTGCCGCCATTGCATCCTTAATCTCAATTCGTTTCTCCAAGTCTGCTTTTTCCTACATAGGGATTATAATTAAAAACAAGATATATAAATAAAGTATGGAATAGAATTTTTAGCAGGGAATAATAAAACTAATTAGATCCACCTCAATTCGATATATAATTTCTGACAGCAAGAATAAAACTCGAAAGAAACTGCACATGTTATACCTTCTTCCATATTCGTTCCTTTTCTTCATAACTTCTCAATTGTGCCACCATTTTTCTAAAAAATGAATACTGTTACAAAAGTAACAATTTTTTTACCAAGAAGTTAATGGCAGTCAACTGAATTATTCTTCATCACTTTTTCAAATGCAGTAGTTCCCCATTAAACATTAAACTTAATCAATGGAAATTACCTGCCCTCTTCAACTCTTTGCCTTAGCTCACCCTGCAATCCTTCGAATCTCGGTCGCATTTCAGCCAGTTCTTTTGTCGAATCATCACGCCTGAAAACTCTGACAGTAGCATCAATTTTTGCTATGAACTGTTTATACTTTTCGATTTTCTCACAAAAATGAAATAATGCAAAAGTTCATAACTTCTTTCAATTGTGGATTTGAGAAATGACCTTCTAGATTTCAAATCTTATATTAATATCTATATTCTATTTACAGCCTCACCGAACATTCCTATCATGACAGATACTAATATAATGATAATGCTATTACAAGTCAGTTCCATATAAGCAACATATCTTCTCCTTCTTATCGAAAAAAAACTGAAACTGTGCTCTAATTTTAAAATCTGACAAGGAACATACCTGTTAAGAATAGCCTTATTTTCTTCACAGAGCTCCTCGCATTTCTTCACAAGTTTCATATTTCTTTCATTCAAAAACTTATTCTGCTCCTTGCATGATATGATAGTTTTCTCACCATTTTCTGCATCCCTTCGACGCCGATCGCATTCCACTCTCAAACCACTGCATGTTTTTTGCAAATCTTCCACTGCACGCTCAAGTGTCTTCATGACCTATATATAATAAATTGAATCTATGTCATCAGAATCAGAACTACTTTATCGTTCAATTTGTCAGCGTCCAGTACCGTCATGATGAAAGAATTTCATAACATCAGCTGTTAAATCCATTCTTTGAACTGACGCTAAATAAAGTGCTGAATTTAGATGACCAGATTTTATACTTCAATACATTTTGAAGAAAATATCCATCTTTCTTGAATAATTCCCAATAAGTTTTGACCGCACTCACAACAACAATTTTACGATAGGAAATGAAGCTGAATGAAGCAAACACTACTTTCAAAATGGGGTGATAAGAAACGAGATTCAAACATGTTTCCAGATATGTCATGCATGATTTAGAGAAAGAAATGTGTCTCATTCAAAATTTGAAGGTTAGGACAAATATAAGGAAATGCCATTATTTTTAAAAAACATTTGTTTTACAAAAAAGAAAAAAAAGTCATTTTTACGGGCCACTCCTTAAATCAAGATCTACATTAATTATATTAGTTATTTATATAATTAAAACTAGATGATCCTTTTTTTTTACGGTGCCACTCTTAAATCAATCATTTCAACATATTAACCTGCAAAATTTCAGAATTTTGTGCTTCTAGGCGTAATTTCTCTGCGTTGACATCGAATACAGTTTGTTCGGCCCGTCCACGGGCTAACTGCGCAGCTCTCAGCTCTGATTCCAGTGAGTTTATTCGTTGTTCACTTGCTGATAGTTGACTAATCAAAGTCGTACGCAATTCAAAATCTGACTGTGTCGAGCCTCCCGAACCGCTATATGTAGACCTGTGACACATTATGTCAAGACTTTTTGTTCTAATAATTGAGGCTTTCATCTCCGAATTTATTTATTTTTTTAGTACTCTAAAAGTCTATCTGTCTTTTTAAATTATACTTATGCTTTTGCCTGTCGAAAAAATAACTCACTGAAAAGCAGGATTCATATATACAACTGGGTTCCTCCTTCCAATCGGTGATAGAGAACTTGAGAAAGAGTGGCTGCGTGAGCGCCGACGTCTTTTTTTGTGGGTTTTATGATGGTGATGTTTTGAGCGTCCGTCATCCCGAGACTGAGAATCACGTTTCTGAAATAAAAGCATAGAAAAAGTGAAGAATGCTCGGAAGATCTGGAATTTCATCTTAAAAACATTTGAGTATGTATATGACTGCTCATATTAACGAATAAGTGAAGCTAAAAATCCATCATAATGACTTATCCTGATTTTTATTTTTTAGTTATTTTCAGTGATATATATCTATATACTTTCCCGAAAAATAAGACCTAATGAAACTAAGCTGTCGTAAATTTCTCAGGATCCCTATAATATAGATTTCAGTTAAGATCATCAGAAAGACGGACGCAGTTAATATATTCGTTGTAACATATGATAACATAACATAGTGAATTATAAAATTCATATATATTTAAATATAAATAACACTACTGAAATTACAATTCTTACATGTAAATAAGTATAGCCTTTTTTTTTACATGGAAAATAAGGCATCACCTGAACATGATCTCTTATGCATCGTTTGAAGCAAAAATTAATATAAGATTAGGTTATATTTTCGGGAAAATACGGTATACGTATGCAAATAAAACTGAAATGATTGAAAACATATTTGTTTCAGTTATTTGTTGGCTTCAAGTTGGAGAAGAAAGAGAAATATGTTGTTCGTCTTACAGAATATTCTATTCAATAATCAACAAATATTTAAAAAAATTTGCTGAAACAAACAGAGCTATGGCGATGGCGATCAGAGCTGCGCTTGTGATTAGATGATGAGCTATTTTCCATGATATGAGCCTACTGTTCACTTGCAATTTCCCGTACCATTCAGCGACAAATGCGGGAATCGCTTTTTGGTCAAAGGCGAACAACAATATTTCTAGCCAATTGCGCAATTAGCATCAGCTCGACCCGTTCGCTTCTTATATTTTATAATTTAATCTGAAATAATTAAAAAAATCTCATTTATTCACTTAAATTTAAGCACAAAGAAAATATTAAGGTCAAAAACTTATTTGCAATGTATTTGAAAGTAAGATCCACCATCCAGACATGCAATGAAAGAATCGAAATTTCCTGATATATCATTCAAATTAATTACGGAAACTGCCTCGACAAAAATGCGATTACAATTGAGGACAAAGAACTACGACATAATGCTATCCATTCAAGTTACAAACGTAATCAACTCATTCCATGCTAATTCAATGCTAATAAAAAAATAAAAACCATGAATACTAAACCCTTCAGTCAAATGTTCGCAGTAGTAATCAGACAACTTTTTGCCGTGTCAGAAGGAATGCATAAATCAGCAATCAAAAATATGTCAATTATGCAATTTACTCTCACTGATTAGTGACGCAAATGGAATTATAGCGAAATAACTATAAGCGGTGAATTGATAAATGGAGAATTGCAATATGTATTTAAAATATGCATTGAACTGACAAATAAACAAAAACCTCAGGCCATAAGCCATATCGCATAAAACCAAATACCGTCAAACTCCGAACCAAACGGTTCAAACCAATAGTCCCATACAACTACATATGTCAATTGTGTCGCGAAGTGAAATTTAAAGTTAAGGATATCAAATCAAAGGTATAATTTCAGTACAATAATGTTGATAGGAACGAAATATTCTGATGTAAGGACATATCAATCTATAAAATATTGGTGTGTAGGTAGAAAATTGAATATTAGAATAATTTTCCGCTCTCTTGACTATTTTTCTATCGCTCAACAATACAAGCACAAACTGACCATTAAATGTTGTTACTCATCAATTGTCTTTTTTTTCCATCAACTCTGGTGAAGGCAGTCAGCAAGTAAGCAGTGAAGTTTCAGTTCATTTTATTGTCATACCTCGAAAAATAAATCCGTTAATCCTAAAATTTAATTGCTATCGCTTGCTTTCAGAAAGTACTCATCATCTTTAAAAGAACTGTTTTTAAAAATAAATCAGTTAATCCCAAAATTATTATTGAGCGTTGCTAGTCCAGTTTTTTGCAAGAATATCATTCCTCATCATTTTCCATTTTTTACAATTTCTTTCTTAGAAGAAATAATGTCTAGTACAGTTATTCCTTATTGTATTTTTCAGTGATCATTTTTCACACAAAGCAGGTTACAAAGATTTTCCTTCCGGTCGCAGAGTTTATCAGTTATTTTATGTTTTGATATCAAACAATCTTTTGTACTTGTGCATTACATAATAGTTTCTCATAAGTGTGCTTAAAATTGCTTTTTGGACCCTAAATTCAGAATATTCCTAGCAGACTGAATTAACACTCATTTTGAACATCCTTCTACAATTCTCTAATAAAATTTATCTTCCTCCATGTTCTACTGGAATATATCTCCACGCTTCGATGTAACCTGTTTTCTATTTTTTCTTATTAAATAAGTTGCAAATTTTTTATCAACATTCAAGTTCTCTTGGCTACAGTCCTCATATCACGTTTATATTTCCAATTAACAAACATTCTTGTTTCCTTATCTCGCCGCCCTTCTCATTGTCATCTGGTTGTCATTAGTTACTACTTTCTGTTAATGATCATTTTATTTGCATTTTTGCTGTTAATCAATTCATTTCATCTCCTTCATAATATATATTTCACTAGCTGTACTCGGCACGCTCCGTGTGACCGGTCCAGCTAGTCTATAGGAATAAAAATGTAAATGTTCGTTTGTTCAAATTCTTAAATCTCCGAAATTTCTCAAACACACGCCTTATTTATATTGGTTCAAAATCTAAAATCTCCGAAAGTCCTTACCTCTTGCATTGAAAATTTGACACAATGTTGCATTCGAATGAGCGTATGTTTTCATATACTTTTTATATACACATGTTGCTGTAGTTCAGTTCGGCTAAACTGAAAAAAAGAAAGGAGAAATCGCACGTTTCAAATGTTGGAGAAAATTAATTTCACGATGCATGTGGATATATAATATTTCTTTTTGTTCAATTATCTGTGTAGATATAAAGATTGGTTTGCCGATTCTAGAACACGCAACAAGTCCATCTGAGAACTATTTCAATTTAAGAGATGCCCTGAGCTCTGTTGATGATTTCAAACGACAATCGAACTGGGAATTGCAATCTCTTACATTGAAATGGCATATCCGTTGGAATCATAGCAATGCGAGGAATGAGGATATCTTTACCTTTTGAAAAATCCTGTCAAGACTGTTGCTTCTACGACATTTTTCATTAATTTTTTTGCTACAAGACGCGTGCCATTGCGAAGTTTTGGCTGGTTCGCAACATGATAATTGGCACGCCGATTTTCAATTGCGATACGTGCGGTGGCAACCTTAGCAGATCGAATGAATTCAAATATTCTGTTCGATAATTAACTACTTCATCTGCTTCCATAACAGTGTCGACGAACTTGTATGTGACTGCCTGTACCGCAAGGTTCATGTATCACATTTTTCGTCAGAACTTCATGCGAATATTTATCGACATCGGCATCGGGTATTTCAGCGCATATTACATCGTCAGTTTCGTTTGAAGTGATTTTGCTATAGAACCAGATTAGTCTATGAGCGTGTGGCAATCTTCTCTTTTGCCATTCTGCTGAGAACAATTAGCAGCATGCAGACCCAAATACTCCATATTTTATCATGAAATCCATCAACGGTTTCAGCTTCTGTCTGAAAACACGTACTGTAATGTCATGTCTATCTATCGGCAATTGCCCAGGAAATAAGAGCTTTTGTATATCGTCCCAAGTTGGATTGCACATGATTGTGATGAATAGGTCTGGACGCCCGTAGTGACAAACATACGCAATTGCTTCTTTAATAAATTCATGCATATGACATAGACTGCCTATATATGAAGATGGCAAAATCGTTAAACATTAGTTGCATTACCGTCATTTACAACTGCATCTCGCCAATGAATGTATTCTTATGAATGAAGCTTTGTCTGATTCAAACTGATGAATATCAAACGTTCCGTTTCGATTTTCGCATACATATCTACGATATATTGGTGAAACAACTGACGGCATTCCAAATGTGATTGTCTTAACTCTCTCGAATCATTAATCGGTATGAATAAAAGTTTTTTTTAAATGCTACATTTCTTAATTGTTTCTTCGCTATGATTGGATTTATCATCTTAACGTTTAAGTGATATCATCAGCACCATCTCAAAAAATGATTGGATATTGCAGGGCATCGTAACATTGATAAGTTTTACAATTTTTATCCAGTGATCGTTTCTCCGAAGAAGAACTATATCTTTAGATTGGAATTGATCTCCGACTATAAAAATTGCCATTTCGTCCACAGTTGGAGCATTGAATCTTTGTACATGTTCTCCAAAAGGCGTTTTGTCAGCAAATAACAATCTTGTGTGTATCAAATGGCATCTGTCGATTGTTGTTTTGAACAAACGCACTGAATTATTTTTTTCTCGTGAAGAAGCTGTTGTAGTTGGGAAACGACGGATCTTTTTATGTCGGTATAAATTCCGCAGCGTGCATTCAATTCATTATTGCTATCACCAGTGAAATACATATGTAGGAATTTATGTTGACCATATGGGAACAGAAGCAGAGAGCCAACTTCATGATAAAATTTTCTTTTCAACTTTTTTTTTTTTTTTTTTGAGTCATGATGTTTCTGCGCTGAACGACGTCATTTGGAAACACAAATTGTATTTCCTGATTTCAGATAGGAAATGCTTTGATTCGGCGGTATATCCGGAAAGCAAAGTTTTAGTGGCTCTGGAGGTTCTTCAAGTTGAGCAGTTTAATTCTCCCGAAGGTGCGACACATCCCTTTCGTTTCTCTATTAAATTTCAGATCTTGAAATTAGAACATATTTCAGTCATAGTGCCGAGAAGAACATGCTGGCTGAAACTATAATTATCAGCTGGGTTGTCCGGAATGCAAAACAATTGTAATCGCGTAATTGTTGAGCACGAACTCCTAATCTCCTGTTCCTCGTTGACGTCTTACCGCCGCTCTCAGCCGTGATGGCCAACCGTGCATCCTAAATTCTGGATGCATATCTTTCCGCTGCTTCCCCGGCACGTTTTCGAGCTATTCTTTGTCTGTTTCGCTCGTTCGCTGATGTCCGTTCTTCCTTTGATTTGCAATCATTTGCAATTTTCGGTTTGCAATTAATCGGCGCAGTGCTTTCGCTGCGTGAGTACGGCAATCTAAGTTTGATCTTCTGCGAGGCATTATTTGGATGAACTAAAGCAGATCGATTGCATCCATATTGTTCTCAAAATTGACTTGTAACTGAAGTTGAATTTGAACTCAAAACCGCTCAATTGAATTGTTTGACTGCTGCTATTGCTGTGTCGCTTTTGAAAAATTATATATGGTATCAAAAGATACTAACAGTCTTAAATGTTCGTTTCTTGAAAATCTTAAATCTCTGAAAGTTCTTACCTATTGCTTCGAAATCTTGACAAAATGTTGCATTGGAATACGCTCATGCTTTTACCGAGCATACTGAGCATTGCATACTGAAGGCCACATCCATTTTGCAGAAATTAAGCTTAATTAATGGATTCAGTCCACTCAGTTACTTTTACTTGTCATTGTTGTAACAAGTTAAAAAAAGTAGGTCTATCTATATAAAATCACGTGTTTATTCGAATGCAACGTTGTATCAAAATTTCAAATCAATGGGTAAAAACTTGAAGCGTTGAGTCAAAATGAACAACGAACATTTACGACAAAGAGGCAATCCAAGACCAACCTAATATTAGAAGTAGAGAGGTAATCCATAAATTGTTTGAAGGAAATATTTCATTATACACTGTCATGACCTCGACATTTCTGCAACGTAATTGCATTCCTCACAAATCAAAAAATGAACAAAAAGCTTAGATTAAATTGGGGCCTTATCTATACAGAAACACGCGCCTATTTGAATGCAACGTTGTTTGAAAATTTCAAATCAATTGGCGAAGAACTTGAAATATTGTGTAAAAATGAACAATGCAGAAAGTAGGTGTGGCCAATAAATTCCGCCAACTCATGAAAGCGTGATGCAAGGTGTGGTCAAAAAATTCAGTCCGCTCACTTACTTTCACCTATTACAGGTCTTCAAAAGTAGGTACGTCTATATAAAAACACGCGCTCATTCGAAGGAAAGGTTATATAAAAATCTGGAAGTAACCAATAAAGAACTTTTGGAGATTTAAGATTGGCAACAGCAAACATTTTCATTTTTATTTATATAGATTCATAATTTTGAAATAGATCCGATATGGATTCTTGTAAATGACGTATTCTATCGAATAAAATTGCATTTCAAATGTTTCCGATCAATTTATTGGTCAGTAATACAGCATACAAGCTTTCTCTAGGTATGTTAGAGAATCATTTACCTATCCTACCTTTTTGAAATGAATTCAGGTGCACTATGATGATCGAAGCACTTTTGCTGCAAATATTCCTTCACAATGGTGCTGGAAAGAGTCGAAAAAAAGTCAAAAAAGACATCATACTTGTTAAGTAAAACGTTTCGAGGAATCTCGAAAAAGCCAGAGTATGAAGAATACCATTACTAATAGCATTTATCCAACACATCAAAGAAAAGTGGCAGCTGTTTAGAGAGATTTTCTGATTGCTTTCACTTTGCAAATTGAAATTATTTCTGCGCACATTTCTGAACTCGTCAATTATTTCAAATTAATGATTTGATTGTTGCAGTGCTGTCGTTTATTGCATTTAATTTTGAAATAGTGGTGTAGCTGATTAAAAAAAGAAAAGTAATTGAAGTCCACTGGAATGATTAATCTGTCCGGAAATTTAAAAAAAGAGATTTTTTTATAACTGCATTATTTGATTACAGCCGCTTTTGATTTGATGGATCAGACATGAATATAAAATCAGGAGATAACATCTTTCAGAAAAAATCTTCCATTAAATTGTATAATGTCATTTGCTTTTACATAAATTTAAGAAAAATTCTAGCGACCAAAATCTTTGACTTGGAAAAGCTTTGTGAGAAGAAAATTTAAAATTTATTTGTATATTGAAAACATACGTTTGAATATTCCTGATATCCAGCTCAAGCCAGCTCAAGAAAATACGTGATATGTGATACCATAACTTTTGTCAATCATATTTCTCTTCTATTTTCTATAGTCACTTTGTCAAGTTCTCTTTGAATTCACATATGATTACAAAAACATAGTATTTTTAGCATTTAATTTGCATATACTAATCTTAAATTAAATAGTTTATACGTTTGAAGAAAACAATAAAAATCATATGCATTCAACAGGAAACAAAAGATGTAAAATTACAAAACAGATAAGACTGTTCAAAGAAGGTTTCCACTCTGCCATGTAATGATTTGTAAACTGGAAAAAATATTTGTAAAGAATTCTGTTGACGAAAATGATTGCTTTTTATAATTTAATCATTCATTTGCACTGTCAATTTGTTTGCAAAAACATTTTCCTTTTCCCGACAAATCATTCACTTCTTATCGACATCGGTTGTTTCATTTCCTTTCCAAATGATACTTCGATTTCCGCCTTATTTGGTTAGCACTTCTTGCGCTTCGCTACATCAGTTGATCTTTTGTAATTATCCTTAATGTATTTTTGAATTTATGGAATTTGAGCGATAACTTTCTAAACGCTTCCAGAGCGAAACAGCGAACCACAAAAAATGATCAAAGATGAGATAAGAATGAAATATAAATCTACTGAACTTTTTCATTGATTTATGTATAACTAAACATGAGCTCAAAAAACTTACCATTTCTTTTCAATTCTGTCTTTTGAGAAAATAATGAAAATTAAAATTTTAAAAGATGCAATATTCATATTTTTTCCACTTGATAATTGTAGTTATTGTGATTGAAATGGCTGTTTGGAGCATTAATTATCTAAAATTGGAAATAACAGGCGGAAAAAGGGACGACATTACTGCAATCTTTATAATTAAAGTAATTAGTATTGGGCTTGACTGCTGCAAAATAAAATGTTGGTAAAACTTCTAGTGTCTTTCTTACGTTGCTGCATTAAGAGCAATATATTCTTTTAAAAATTGGCATTTTCTGGAAGATCGATGGAAATCACCAATACCGAAATGATCAAGTGATGGAGGACAACAGTTGGGTAAGGTTGCCAACTAGCCAACCAATAGATTAAGAAAGTAGCCGTGTGTGCTTTAAATGCAAAAATTTTTCGACATTTCCATCAGAGATAGCGTCAGCTGTTAAACGCATCCACCCTGACTTCTTCCCTGGCTTGAGCTTTAATGCTTTTATTCTACTGATGATAGGATCGAAACCAGCAGAAGATATATGCGGTTGATAGGCTTGTTTCGACATTACCGCTTATCATTGACCAGTATTACAGCTTCTTTCAATGTGATGAGTGTTACTATCAATCACTGACAGGAATTATTTGAATTTTTCTTTCTTTCTCCATCCAGGAATGATAATTTTTATATTATATTTCATTAGCCAACTCTAAGATCTTATCATCTGTACTTTGTAATACGCATTTTGGAATGTTGTTACATATTTTTCACAAATTGCTTAATTGCTTTTCAAGTTAGATATTTCTACTTTGTTTAGACAAATATACTCTTAATTCAAGCAGAAGAATTATTTAGTTCATTCTTATATCAATATATCCTTCTAAATATATCTTTATATAGTAATCAATAATCAAACGCTAATCCAGTAATGTTTTCATTTTTATTGTAATAATATTTCTTATAATTTTACAAATATGGCAAGTTATTCCTGAATTTAGAAATGCAGGTCCTATTTTGAAGCGAATAGTTCACTTTTCTGGATAATGTCATAGATGCACTTCGTCATAAAAGAAACTGTTAATCCGAAATGATGATTTATTCATAGTTCGTCATGGATTTACGAAAGGCTAAACTATCAGCCATATTATTTTTATTCTCCGAAATTGGCTATGTATTTTCAGGTAATAATTAATTGGAAAATTTTTTCTTTAAAATCGTTTTTCTTATGGACACTGCTTTAAATTATTTTAGTTCGAAAACTTAATTTAAAAAAATTTGCATCATATAATAAAATATATTTTTCACCTGTGTGATTTTTTTCGTAAGAATAACTACTACAAACTTTTATTCTTATTTGCTAACACCTTGTTCGAAGCAAATATTGACTGTCTAAAAATTTAAAATCCAATCATCAAAGTACTGTGGAATGGAAATTTTCCCCATTATTTAAGCTTTTCCATTAAAACTTCCAAAAAACTTTAGGAGCTTCTTAACTTAAAATTAAACTTTCGAGAAACGTCGTCTCCGATCTATTTTGTAAACACTGATTAAACTATATTTTCTATTTAGTTATAATTTGATTTTTGAAAATATGATAAGATATGTACAAATGCAGGATAGTTTATAATTAAACATAAATTAGTTTATGAAAAAATAAAAAGTAAGAGAAAATTAACTGAAAAGAACACAGCTGCGGATTTTAACCCAAAGTAGATAAACAGTTCATTCATCAATAATAACAAGTAGCCTAAAAGCAGCCTTTGAAAGTAGTTTAAATTTTATTAATTGAAAGTTTTAAATGTCTAATACTTCAATTTATAATTAATCAAAAAATATTCACAAAGTGAATAACACAACTGAATTGAAGAGCGATGGGAAAAAAGGGACAAAACCTGCTAAATTTGAATAAGATATTGATGTTTTTAGTAATTTTTTAAAGACTTAAATATCTATTCAAAATGTCTATTCAATTTATTTTTTTACCAAGCATGTAGAAAGTTTTCTTTTTTTAAAATCTAAATTAATCGACAATCACTTCTACCCTCATTCTGATTAGAATTCTTATCTGATTCGAGAATTATGAAAGCGAAAAATTTTAGAAAAAATGAAAGTTCTGAAGGTTTTAAATTACGGAAAAAAATTTACGGGTACATTGAAAAGAATTTAAAAAAATGACTTACAGATATGCTATGTGATTTTGAATCGAAATGCGATTGGATGTTCGAAAGTCCAGCACGAAAATATCCACGCGATCCAAGACATAATTTCAAAGTTATCGTTGGTAATCGCAATTCAAAGCCAAGTTCGTTCAAATTCCCAAATTTTGGGAAATATGTTATTTAACAATAAAAAATGCAGCGAAAATAGTCCGTTAAATTAGCCCAATTTTGGCACCAAATAGTAAATTAATTGATTAAATTAACAGTTCAAAATTAAAAGTGCCCAAAATCAATAAAATGAAACGTCAATTCTCATTCAATTGGAACGACAAATATAAATGAAAAATCAGAAAAGTAATGTTGAAAAATTAGAAGATGAATGATTAGTACAATAATTGCTGTCAGCGAAATAATAATGATTTATTTGATTTCCAGCTCACTACGCATATTTCAATTTTACTAAAACACGTGAAGAGCCAGCGATGATCATTAGTCCTTATTATCAACATCTGTCCATTCAGGTATCATCATTGATCATTATCTTGAATTCCAAAAGGTAAGATATCATTTTCGTTTCGTAGAATTTCTTTCAAAATTTTCGGAAATTTTTGTTGAATTTTCAAAAATATATGATTTCTAAAACATATGTGATGAGTATATAAGTATTGCATTATTTTAGATTGCAAAAATAAATTATTGTAAATATTTATAGTGTGAACTTCGATTTATGTATCGCTTATTCGGTGACCCAGATGCGACTTTGATGGTGACCAGCCAACATCGTGCTTTAAGCGAAACAACTAATTACATTGATGCATATGATTATGAAGATGAGACGGAGTGGACAAGGCCAACGTTACATTCCACTTTAAAGGAACAAAATAATTATATTGATTCGTTAGTTAAAACTTCCAATTATTGAAATAATCAATATTGATACAATAAACATTCATTTTCATTCACAAAATATCGTCTGAACAACTTCATGCATGCAATTCAAGTAACTCGACAATTTAGAGTTTAAACTCTCGAAACTTTGCTAAATGCTTATCAATACCTTTTTTTGATTCCATTATATTTTAACTGCATATTTCCAAAAATCCATAAGGAGATAACCTTATTATCATTTTTCCACAAAGTAAGCACTTCATAGTCTTCTTGTCAATTAATTTTCATGTTTTATTAATATTCTATTATATACTGTTTTATTCTTTTAAAATTAAAAAATATTACGAAGAATTCGCCTCTCTTAGATATCGCTGATGTCAGTATTTATCTCATTATTATTTTTTTGGATTCTGATCTTGAAGAGAAATACAATCTAAAAGTAAGACTATTTTACTATTCACGATAAGTAAAAACTATTTTTTTTGAAACATTTTAGAAAGTTTTTTTTTTTTGATTCTTTTATTTTCAAAGGGATTTCATAGCATGTGTCTATTTGTTTTATATCTTTTAAAAAACTATTTTTTAATAGAAATTCGAAGTACTTTATTGCATTTTCTAACAAAGATTGTTTGAAAAACAATTCAACTTATCAATTTGGAATAGGTCCCTTGCACTTCCATCTTCCATGCAAATTATAATAAAATATAGCTATGTGAGTCAAATGAACTCATTCTGAATCTATCCTGTGAACATTTTGACGTCATGATGTGTCACCATTTTTGTAAATTTGATAGATTCTTTATGTCACATGCAGTTGTCCGATGCTTACACATATTAAGATTTCTTGGCATATTTTTTTTTTAATTCAGAGATTCATTGTTAAGCTTCAAAACAATTAACATCATTTAGATTCTGGCGTGAACTAACTTCTCTAGTCTTAAAAAGCATTTTGATTACAACAGTATTTCCTGCGAATTTCTCTAAATAACATCAAGAAATAAATGAAAAATCTTAGGACAAGTTTCTGCTTCTTTATCTAATTTATCTTAGGCTTGCAATTACATATTTTGAGATGACCTGAAATCCATTTGTTCTGAATATTTAAGCTTGAATCATTCTCGGGAATATGCCATTTGCATTCATTCCAATTTTTTCTTTTTTCAATTGCAATCAAAAAGATTTATTTTATTGTACAATTAGTTCGGCATTTTGGAATGAGCTCTTTTTACAGATGGAAGGAAGAGAGTGTGCATATTGGACATGTCACCCATCCAACCAGAATCAGAATCGAATGTCATTCTAAGGGAAGTAACGCTGTTGCAGCATCAAGTGGAAATACTGAATGTTACATTGATAATATTGAAATGGTCAAATGTGATGGTAAATTTTTTCGTATTTATTTCCAGAAAATAAAACCTTAGATTTGATTACTGCTATTAAAGTTCGATTTTTTTAACAGTACACTTAATTCTAATGCTCCAGATTTTATGAAAATGCACAAACTTTCGAACATTCACACTTTTGCACTAAAAAAAAAAAATTGAAATCATGAATTTGAGATCTTTTTGCAGAAGAAGTATGGTATGAGAATATATGTCAATCAAATAAGACTAGAAAGTATTTGTGCCATAAGTATGATCGCCCGAAATGCATTGATTACGATCAATTATGTGATATGAATGTCGATTGTCCAGGCGCTGAGGATGAACAGACTGATTTGCACAACTGCGGTACAAATTTAAAATTAAACAAGTTTTAAAAAATAGTTTTTCCCATTCAGAATACTTCAAATAAAATTTTGTTATGAAAATATATCAATAAAACAGTCGAAAATAAATGGTATTTTTGTTTACTTGTATTCGGAAAAAAAAAAGTTTTACAAATAAATTTTAATAAAGATCTCATTATCAGCTCAAAATGTTTAATTTTGATTCTAATCTTTCATTTATTTTATAGTTTTAGCATCAATACCAATCGGTGCTCGTTGTACTTTTGAAGATGATAATGAGGAGAAAACAGGTTGCCCAGGATGGCGCTTCGAGACCTATTATGTTCATAACAATCGAAGAGCAGATGAAAATAAACATCTTTTCATTCGAGTTAATTCGAATGAAGCTGCGAAGCATTCATCACTGAAGCATGTCCCATCTAGGGATCATACCTTTGGACATAGTAATAATAGCGGTAAGTATTTGAATGAATTTGTTTAATCTTTTTCATTTCTATCTCATATTCAGTACAAGAATATTATTTACTTTGAAATGCAGAGAAAGTATCAAAAAAAGAAAAATGAAATTTTCCATGGGATAGATAGGAAAACTCTCCAATATCCCTTGCTTGTCCACCTGACTTGTCATAAAAACGGTTTTATCAAGTATGATGGTCATCTTTTTTCCTTTTCGGCAAAATCACTGACTTTGTTTTTAGAAGAAATTATAGCTATATTTCTGAATCCTTTGTTTTATTAGACACATAACTAAACGGCTCGGTTATTGTGTTATATAACCTTACTGCTCTCAGACGACTTGGAAGATTTTTTCTCAAGAACACTGTCTAAGTGATCCAAAAAAACTCGAAAACTTTATTAAAAGGATTTTTATTCGGCCTAGTTCTTAAAATTAAATTTCTTCAGGTCATTTTCTGTACTTTACGTCGGAAAATAATCAGGAGCGGAATAGCTTTACGGATACAAAGTCAACTTACTTAATATCGCCATATTTTCCTCCAACCGTTAATGTACTCCCCAGTCCGATTGTTCGTCCATCTAATTCATGCAGGGTATTATATTTTAAAATATTTTGATTTATACAAGACAAATAATTATTTTAACTAAACTGAAAATATTTTCGAAAATATTTTAAACCAGTTCTTTATGCTAAATTTTTTAGATTCGATTTTATTACTGTTCATATGGAAGTGCCATTTCGACATTACAACTGACAGTACATCCAACCAACGGACAATCTGCAAAAATCATTTGGACTCCTCCAACTCACTCTTTTGTTGATCACAGTTACTACTGTGAATGGATAAAAGTATCCATAGATTTACCTGAACAGGTTTGGTTCCAATGAATGAATTTCTCCTAAAAACTTCAATCAATTCATTTCATTATTTCAGTTTTAATTCTCACATCCTTTTCGAATTTGAGTTTCAATCTAAATATACTTTTTTAATTTCGTTTATTTTTTTATCATATCATATCTCTTTCTTTTGTTTCGCATCTCAAATACTTGCTGAAATATCATAATTTGAAAAACTTTTTCACTAAAATGCTTTTCAAACATTTTTTTTACTAGGAAATTTCCAGAAAAGTGAATACTTTTTAAAAATGGGTGTCAGCAGGATATTTGACTCATTAGTAAGTTTCGCAATCGATGATTACTCCATGACGCCAGATTGTTTCACGAACGGTTCGATTTTTTTGTTTTTTTCAGGAAATTCATTCCCATTTATTGAAGTTTGCAATAAATTTCAAAAATTTCTTTGAATCTTGAAATTCCTGGGTACTTTCAACAAAGTAATCCTTTTCTGAATGATTGGTCAACTTTTTAAGAAAAATTTTTCAATGGAACAAATAATTTAGAGGAAACATGGCGTTCACAGTACATACCTTATGTATATAATATAACAAGCTGTGGGCAACGAGGAGCTTCTCAGCCAACGTCTGAAAACTGTGAAAGGTTTTATAATCATAGGTACGAGTACTGATTTTTAAACAATATAATTACTCAGGATTTAGCTTTCTACATTGCTCTTTGATAAAACTATGTCATTATAACAATATCATGAACTATATCTATATCATTATAACCATATCATGATCATATATGATGATATTATAGTTTATTAACTAAATCTAACTATATCATCGTCATAGTTTTATCATTCTTCCACTAACGTTCGGAAAGATAATAAACAATAAGAGTTAACTCGTAATTTAAGCAATCATACGGTCAGAAAACAATGAGTCTTGAATTTATGGAATCCATTGAAATTTGTAAATAAATTGTGAAGTGACTTTTTTTTGCTATAAAATTTCTTTAGCGCAACAAAAGCGGTCTTACGGAATAATTCTTTCAATGGATTTCAGAAGTGGATCGTACCGAAAACTGCAGAATATAGGTAATTCTTTTATTTCCCTCACTTTTCTTCTCCTTATCAATTTGAAGAAAAGCAATTTTGCTTTTTTAAATGAATATTTAGAACTTAAGTTTTAAAGCTTAATTTTTTGAAAGAATCGAAGCGTATGGAGCATCTGGAGGACATCTTATGCAACAGACAATCAACAATTATGGTGGTCAAGTGATTACTGTGCTCAATTTAACAGTGGCTATGGAATTGAACATTTTGGTAGGACAAATGGGTGAAAGTCCATGTGACCATTTCAATAGTTCAACTGATGGTTTGGTAAGCTAACTTTTCGTGTAAATTAAAGGTACTGATAGCGACAATATTATTACAAAATTAATGAATTCAAGAAGAAAATAATATCCATGAACTTTCCATAGCAGAAATTTCTTCTGTGGAAATTTCAATTTTCACTCAAATAATATTCTTGAATTTAGTCGTTTCTAAATTTTAGATCTTAATAAGGGAGAATTTAATACTTTGTAGGCTGGCAATTTGTTCTTAAAATTAGTAAATTAACCAAAAATTTGACTCTTAATTGAATTTTTTAGAATAGTCACCAGTACGAAATCTTGAAATATTTATGCAAGAAGGATGATGGTATATGGAATGATGATACAGCGATGGCCAATGCTATAATGTTCCCAGGTACTGCTGGTGGCGGTGCAACAATTGTCAAGTATAAAAACACGATCATTTTGGTAGCTGGAGGTGGTGGCGGAATATTTCCGGAACAAATTGTCCAACTGGAGAAACCGGGAGTTAAGTAAGTCTCGGGTCTAAAGACTGGACTGCGATTTAATTTTTTTTTTTTAATAATTATTTTCTTTTTTTTAATGATTTGACTTTATAAAAGAATTAGAGAGATTCATTTTAATTAGAGAAATTGTTTTTGGACAAGTCTTGGCTTATTTCAATTCTCACAGATGATAAAATCATCAGTAAATGAATACATCTTCAGCCTTCATTCCTCTTCTTCAGTAAGTTCAGTGGTTTTATAGCAATTAATATCATGTTTTTTTATCTTAAGAATCTTGAATGTTCTTTCAATTCGCCAGTATTTTTTGAGCATTGATTTTCATTTTCTTGGAATTGCAGTCCGAAAGGTGGTTACTCGTTCGAGGTTGGTAAAAATTCACGATCCAAAGATCTGCATAATTCAAAACGGGGAAACCTGTGGATGTCTGGAGATGGCGTACACCTTGTACATGATAGTGTAAGTTTAAACATAAAGATGGCAATTCGTGATATACTGTATCATACGACTCAAGATTTATCAGTTATTGTGACACAACTTGTTTTTCAGAGAAAAGAAAAGTTTATGGTAGGTGGAGAGCTGAATAATGCATCCTCATTCGGAGGTATATGTCCATTGCTATCGATGTGGAACATTTCGGGGGGATTTGGAGGTGGCGGTGCATCTTGCGGACCTGGTGGTGGTGGTGGAGCTGGCTATTATGGTATGGTCCTTTTTTACTTCTTGAAAAATGTGATAAAAATCTAATTTATTGATATTTAGTGTAGCTGTTTGCATAGTAGTGGATCCAATGAAGATCAGAGTCGTCATTAATTTTATCTATTATGGATTTTTTGGCCTTCTTGACGTCATCAAATCAATAAAATGTTTGTTTTAGGTGGAGAAGGCGGACAAAAATATCATGGTGGCGGTGGAAAAAGTTTTGCACAATACAAGGACGCCATCATTAGAGCTGGTCTGCTTTTTCTTCTTGTTATGAACCAAAAATGTATTTAAATTTACATATTTTACTATAAAGTCAATAGGAATTACACAAATAAAAAAAGCGCCACATTTACTTAGCCTTGAAAAAGTTTTAAAAATGGAATTCAAATCAATGCTAATTACTTTGGATTTTTGAAACATGCGAAATCCGATAAATTTATATTTTTTTCTTTTTATTTTTAACAAATCAGGTATCAACAGCGGTAATGGTTATGTACTAATTCATCCATGTCGTTTACATTGTTCTTCAAATGCAACGTGTCGTTTTCGCTTGGATAATGCTGAGAAAGTTAACTCTTATTGCGCCTGTCCGGATGGTCAAGTAGTCGGCGAGTTACAGGAGTGCAGTGTTTTTGGTAAAATACTAATTTAAACGTTTCCCTCAAAATTTTTGCAAGCAGATGATTTTCAAATGAAATAAGAGTACTTATTAATCAATTTATGTTTAACTAGAATATTGTAGTGTATTAAAAATATAAAATGGACATTTCATTTTATAATTAGCACAAAAAAAATGAAATGATAATTCAACTTGATTGAAATTTTTTGATTTAGAAAACAAGAAGCAGATAAGTGTACATCGCAAGGAATTCCTACTGGTGATACTTGTTTTTGCATTCGTTTTCTGCACTATCATTCTTCTCAGTGCATTTGGAAGCTTTTGTAAGAATTCATTAATTACAAAGGCTGAAAATCAAATATTTCAAGAAATGAACTATAAATTTAATAAAGATGATGACAGTTTAAGAAATCAGTTCGTTCTATGCAAAAATTGTGTAGGAAGAGCTTTCCAGTGGTGTCGCTCTAATTTGTACTCTTCACTTAGTTTTAATTTTCCAACAAAGTTTCTGATGCTTCTTGCGTTGTATGTTTGCAGTAAAAAGTTTAGATAATAATCGCTAGCTATTGGCTTCAAATTCTGATTTTCAGGCATTTATTTCCGAAGACGATTAAAAAAAGCAAAAATGGAGAAAGCTGAGCTTAATCGTGAAATAGGAATGTGTACTTTGACACCCAGTACACCTATAAGTATCTCTGGGAATCCGATTTATGAACCATTTGGCCCATGCGCTGAACTTCAGCCCATACCGCGTGTTAACGTTACCCTAATAAGGTTGATTCTATTCGACAGAAGTTTAAATAAAGATGACTGGAAAAATTCTACTATACTTTCAAAATCATAAAAGTTCAAGGAAAAACTAAACTATTGAAATCCTTTCCAATTAAATTCTTTATTTTCTAACACCAATACTTCGAGCGGATAGATTATAAATTGTGTTTTAAATGAATTGGAATGAATTGACAAGTTCTGCAGACCTCTTGGACAAGGAGCTTTTGGTGAGGTATATGAGGGGACACTAATATGTGGCAATCAGTTGGTTCAAGTTGCGGTAAAAACGTTGCCGAAATCTGCATCCAAACAGGCAGTAAACGATTTTGAAATGGAAGCACTTATTATGAGGTATTGTTGAATTTTTTCACTTTAATCGAAATTTAGGATAAATATCGGTGAGATGATTTATACAAATTGCTTGTTAGTTTCACCAGGAATGCTTGCACTTTTGTAGTATCGTAATTTTTTTTTTTCATAAGTATACCTTTAATATCAACAAAGAAATATGAAATAGAAGGGAAATATATTTAAAGCGACAAACGCTGAAAAAAAACCGTAACTTAATTTCGATTTAGTTCTCATTGTTTATTAGTTTTAGATTTAATTTTTTTTTTTTTAAGCAAATTCCGACATGAGAACATCTGCGAACTCATGGGAGTGTGTTTTGATGTGACTCCAAGACTTATTATTCTCGAACTATTGGCTGGCGGTGACCTGAAATCTTTCCTTCGCGAATGTAGGCCAAAAAATGTTAGCACAATTTCAATTACAGTTATTTGAACGCCATTTATAGTTGTTTTTCAATTAATCAATGCCAGCTTACCTTTTACTTCTTGCTGTTTTAAACATACTTTTTTCTCTTATTATTTTTGTCTTTCAAAATCTTCAGTTGTTCATCACTGTAAAAAAAAATTACATTTAAGACAAAAGATCAGCGGATTCAAATGGTAGATCTGCTGTATATGGCTCAAGATGTTGCCAAAGGATGTAAATTTCTTGCTGATAATCGTTTTATCCATCGAGATATTGCTGCTAGAAATTGTTTATTAACTAAAAAAGAAATAGGACGTGTTGTTAAAATTGCTGACTTTGGCATGGCGAGGGATATTTATAGGTTGTTGCTTTAAAAAGTTTTCAATTAAGATAAACAATTTTGTCAACATTGGATAAGAGTTCTCTTCAGAAACGTTGAATTCAGAAATGATTTCATTGGGTCATTTTAGTATGGCAAACATATTTGCTTGATTTCGATCTAACGTCATGATTCCAAGTCTTGTTCAGAAACAAAATTAAATGAAGAGAATTTTGTATCAATACAAGGATATAAAAAACGGATACATATATTCTTCTTAAATTTATTTTATTTAACCTAACTGTATTTAAGGCAGGATTATTACCGTAAAGGCGGTAAAGCAATGTTGCCAGTGAAGTGGATGCCACCCGAAGCCTTTCTAGACGGTGTTTTTACAGTAAAAACTGATGTCTGGTCATTCGGCGTATTATTGTGGGAAATTTTCTCTCTTGGATACATGCCGTATCCAGGAAGAAGCAATCAAGAAGTGAATTACTTGTAGTTTTCTTGATTTTTCAACTTCTTTTTTCTTTGAAATTGAATTTTTGGATTTGAATTAATCAAATGTCTAGGTCATGTCTCTAATTGTGAATGGAGGACGATTGGAACCACCGAACGGTATACCTGATCAAATTTACACGTTAATGCTGGCTTGTTGGAGTACCGCCGATACTGATCGACCACACTTTGATGATATAATTGAGAATTTGGATTCTATGATTCAAGTATGTAATAAATTTCAGTTCTCAATCAATATTCTAATAGTATATGTAAATCAATTTCGTCACTGTTTTTCTTCGTATTATGGCATTTTTATGAAGTGCATTTTATGTTCGTCTTATCATATTGAATTTAACATAACAAATTCTAATATTATTCATACTTGATTTTTAGAACATTTGAAAATCGACTTATTTCATTATTTTTAGAATCCACTTATGCAAAGCATGCCTTTACCAGTAATCCTTCATCGACTATCACAATCACAATCTGCTCCCAATAATTCATCCTTACCAGATAGCCCTTCCTCAGTTACCGAAACGATATCACAAAATACTTATTCTCAGAGTACCATCAATACAATATTGAATTCATATACTGAAGCGGTTCCATCCAATGATTGTGATCCGTTACCCACAAAAGGTTTGTTACTCTTCTCATCCAGAATAATCTCATTTGACATTTTAAAAATTTACTGTTCCATTAAATTTCTAAATATTATCAAATTATTTACTTATAATTGTTTTTAAGATTAAATTTGAAATTTTGCCACAAATAGGGAAGTTGACGAAATTTCTTTAGGTGATGGAGTTAACTTCAATGTATGTACTCCTTATCAGCCGCAATCATCCGAACCGTTCTGTGTCCTGGATGGTACTACTCAATCTCTTTGGGCTAACGATCAGGTTCTAAGTGGAAGTACAGAGACATGCATCGGTGGTAGCGCTGAATCAGCAAGCAACTGCAATGGCCACGTTTTATCCACGATGGCACTACAGGATGCAGTAGCTGGATCTCGTAGACCGGTTGTTGATACGGCTAGTATTCCGAATTTTTGACTGCTAATTTTTGACACTTGACTTCTTACGCATGCAGCAATCGTAAATTCATTTGAATCAATTAAGAATAAACTATTCAATTAATTAAGAGTACACTAATCACAATTAAGGGTAAACCACTCACCAATTAAGAGCAAACTAGTCGCAATTAAGGGTAAACTGGTCGCATTTAAGAGTAAACTAGTCCCTGAATATGTTGACTCTTTCAATCGCTAAAAAGTTTTCATATTCAAATGCTTTTTTTCTGAATGCAATTCTGAAACCATTTGTTTACCGAGTTTTTCTTAATTTCACTTTTCAATGAGAGACACTACTATCTATCTATCTATTTATCTATCTGTCCATCTATCTATCTATATATATAATTTAAAATCAACAAATCTCACTGAGTGAACCCAGCTTACTCTTTCATCAATTAAAATCAGGTTTAATAATCAGGAATTATGAATTTATATATTTATAAATAAAATGGTTCTTTGCAAGGATTGAAAATTTAAGAAATCTTCCGCTCGAACATTTTGTTTTTTTTTTTTTTTAAATATTTCAGGATTCTTCCAGTAATCGGTTAATTGGTAGTGATTATGCTAACGCGATACATACCGAAGCAGTATCACTACTGGAAAGACGCTATCCGCCACCGATGAAGTTACGAGTATTAACATCATCCATATCAGCTGATTTCTCATCTCCCAGTATGATAAGCTCATCGAGACCATCAAACCCGTTGAATGATCAGTCATTACTTCAGAATTACATGAATCAAAGTCAAATTTTATAAATAATGATTATGATTGCAAATCGAAAATTGGATAGTTCTGAATGTTCTTGAAACATCTATTTGTTATGCTATCTAAGAACGAAAATTCACAATTGCTTCTACGGTTAGAAGTGGCTTATATAAATCACGGAAATTTATTTGTAGGCCATAAATGCTTGGCACAATACTTCTCAAAGTTTTCCCTTTTTTCCTTTCTAGTCAATTGAAAAAATTTTTGACGCTACTGAAAATATTCATGTTGGTTTATTTCGAAAACTTGAATACATCATGTAAATATTTTGTCACTGTTTGTTATTAGATGTTCTGTTGTTTGCTTTCTGCGATTCAGTTGTTTGCGTAGGCACCCTAATTCTAATTTTTTAATTTAGGATTCAAAAGTTCAATCAAAATTTAAAAAATGACATATTTTCCCAACTTTTGTTGCAATCCTTTGTTATTAGTATTGATATAACGTATTTTTATGAAATTTCGTTGTTCTGAAGTTTCAACATTTAAATCTATGGTATTTTTGTTTACCGAAGCCTTTCATATATTCTTGCTGTAGTAATGTATCTTATGCAAATTATTTGATCTCTTTATTTACATTTGTTTGTCAAAGTGTATGATATAAATCGTTGTAAAAAACTAATTTTTGTCGCTAAAATAAAGATATTTTGCAGAATGAAACTCGAGAACAAAACCAGCGAACAGAGCAACAAATCCTAATCATCCGTAAAGCGAAGGCCTTCTTCCTCTGTGGCTCATATTGTTTTTGATTGTTTAATGCTTCCTTTTCAACTCACGAAGTTGGTAATGCAAAAATGTCACAATGATCACAACGGACGAAACAAAAAAAGACGAAAAAAAAAGCAAAAGAAATAATTAAAGACAAATAATTTAAGTAGCGCCGAAAAAAGCGAAAGCCGAAAACAAAGTAAGTTTCTTTTCTCAGTAAGCTTTTCTAATAATTTCTGGATTCTTGCAAAGATTTGAAAAACTGTAGAAGTACAAAGTTACTCTGGTTAAGTAACTAATCGGATATGAGGTTCAGTAGTTCACATAATGCAGTCTTTTAATACAATCTTGAAATTAAATTTATTTGTCGGTGCCATTTAGTAAGAAAAATTTAAATGATGTTTAATTCCAAAGATTTTTTTCTTCCATTATATTATAAATACTTAAAAGTAGCAATAATCAATACATTTCAATTCATTTCTCACTGAAGTACATATAATCCATTAGAGTGCATTCAAACTTCATGCAAATTTTGCAAATTTTCAAGGATAATGTATATTAATTAGACATTTTAAGTGGTTGGTGATATATGAATTAACATTATCAAGATTTGCGTGATTTCTTAGTTTTTTTCGCAGATTTTGATTTGTGAGTTTTCGATGCCAAATAAGTTTCGCTAGCATTGATCGAAGGCGTGTAGTAAGAACTTTTCATTTGTTGTGGACTTAATGATTCTACTGAAATTTTGAAAAGTTTATTAAAAAACCATATTTATGGCACCGCTAAAACTTCCGAAATTTTAAATCTTCTTATCCTATTTACTGCCTTAAAGTTTATTAAGTTCTTATTACCACTAGCACTAATCATGCTACTAGCATTCGTTCATATGACCGAGCTTTGTTGAACTTGATAGTCTGGTGCTTAATTTTCTGCAGAACTCAAAGTTCAAAAGAAAAAAAAAGAAAAAAAAACAGCCAATAAAACTTTGAAAAAGCGATTCAAATGTTGCGAAAGTTATGGACCAAATCAGAAAAATGAGTTAACCAATTAATTACTAAACAATACTAGTCAATTAATTTCACCTCATTTTCTCCTACATTCGACCTTATTCTTTCAACTTATTCTTCATTCTCCAGAAATTATTCCAACATACCGCTGGAACGGTTTGCTTTTGGCATCATAAATACGGATCGTTCTTCAACACCACCTTTTGGCATCAAATCATATTCCTCCTCCTTTGTTTGCTTAATCGACCCTTCGGATCGCTGACTGAGTTCTTTTTCTCTTTCAGATTTTTCGCCAAAAATCTTGGATTCGCACGCACCTGCTCGTAATATTTCACCTTCTTTGTTTTTTAGCCAATCCAATTTTTCAGACTGTAATGAATATTAGTTCTTGAGAATCATAATCATACGATACTTCGGCTGAATATCATTTCAAAAGCCAAGAGAATAAAAATGACAAGCTCCATTTCTCATGAATAATCATTGTTTAGGCGTGAAAAATTGTAGTTTTAAATGATAAAATAGTGAAATATGAAATCTGAATTCGTTTTGCAGAGAAATGTCATTGGTACATACAAATGCAGGATAGTTGCATGTTTGTAATTTATATGTTAATGAAATTATAAAATTTAATCTATTGCAACAAATTAATTAAATCCGAGATAATCTGGGAAGTAATGCAAATTGATTCTCAAATTCAATATGTCCACTCCAAATTTTCTCTGATTTGGATAGACTTCAATTCCAATTTTGATTTATATCTATTCATTTTCGAGTATTCTATAAAAAAATTGATTTGTTTGCTGTTAAACTTTTTGAATGAAAGAAAAAAAAAGAAAATTTCGAAGAAATGAGGGATTCTGAATTTCCTCCAATTTCAAATTTTTTTGTTTCAAAACTTCACAATAATGCGAAGAACCTTATAATTGCCCTGTAGAATAGCATTCCGGAAAATGTTTTTGATTAAATGATAATCTGGTTTTGTTTCATATTGAAAAGTATTTATTTGACGTACTATAGTATTTACACCAGCTGGCAATCCTTTGCATTTTTTAAATATTTTGAGATAACCTGTAAAATGTAAAGTGTATGTAAAAATGGAAATTTTTCGAAGCATAACAATAAAACATAAGGTATGATTTAAAATATTAAGCCATTTATAATTTTCATTAAGGATATTGGCAAACAGCTTATTTGAAGCAATTTATTTTGGAGAATTGAACAGTGCCAAATGAACTACTTAACTTGAAATTTATTTCTTCTGAAATCATCAACAAAGGAAAACGTGAGATTTTCAATAATTCGTAAACTGGAAAATTCATTTACTTCTGAATACTTGCTAAGTATTTCTTTTAGAATAACCATAATATACTAAAATATGCAAAAGATTCAAAATCATTGGTGTATTACATTGTATCATCATTGAAGCACGCATTTTAAGCCTAAGCATTTTAAACGTGTAACATCACTGAAGAGGGAATAGACGGGATTCTTCGGGAACAAAACTAATCAAGCTTATTTTGATGTCAATGTCTTACCGTTAGTCATGAAAGCTTCTTTTGCTTTCAGCACCTTATCATAATTCTTTTCATCCTCCCATGGCAGTGATGATGTCTTCAGGAAGAACTCAACAATCATATAAAGCCAACTTTCCAGGTCATCTTTACGTGAACGTTCCATCCATTTGTGAGAGCTTCTTGACATGTAACGGATATTACCCATTCGATGCACTTTATTACGTTTTTTTCTGAAGGTACCAACGATCACAGACATTAAGCGTTGAGCCAAGGAAAATTAAACTAGTTATTTGATGGAGTAAAATCGAGAAAGTTGGATTTCATTTGGATTTTGCAAAATATAACTCGCTGTCGCGAAATCAAAAAAAGCAAACTTGGCATAAATCAAAAACTGTCTACGAAGATGCGAATATTTGCAAGGTTTTACATACATTGATGTATTTTTATTTGCTGACTTGTAACGCCGTGCGAGGCCCAATCCAAAAAGAAACAATTGACTTTCCTCTGCTTCTAATCCAATCGCATAAACTGCTGGCTTTATATCTTATAAAGAAAAAATCTTAATAAAATATACATTAAATCTTTGTTCTTACTGAATCGTTTGAACGTAAATTTAAGAATTTGTCATGAAAAATCTAACAGAAAAATGAGAAAAAGAGAAAGAATGTGAAGATATGAAAACTGAAAATCTAATTCTACCTCGATGAATAAATCCAATTCTGTGAAGCTCTTCGATGCATTCAATAGTCAAATATGAAAGCTTCAGGCTTGTGGCAATGGAAAATTCTCCAAGTCTATCACGAAGCTCCCTGATCGTTTCGCCAAACTGTAGATTGAAGTTCTTGCATTATGAGACAAATCATCAGTAACTAGCATCTAGGACAATTTCAGTTTGCCTTTAGGGAAATAGGTCTGGTACCATTTAAGTTGCTAATGTTGGACCCGTGTTTCAGTTGTATAAAAGATCGAATTTTAAATCAATCTAAAAGAAAAAATGCAATAATTAGTCCGAATAACCGTCATTGAAAATGTTAGTGAATTAGTAGGATGACTCTGACATGGATTCAACGAAAACTAGCAATAATTGAAAGGATTTATTGGTACTAATTATAATTCCAATCCGGGATTTAATTAAATTTTAACACTGGTGTTTTCAAGAATAAATTAGATAAAAATGTTATATAAAAAGGAAGAATAGGATTCAACTGGAAAAAACCGATGTGATCTTTGGCGTATTACTGATAATTTTGCATGATTCACTTTTTTTTTAAAGAACATAACAGCACACTGATTGAAACTTTGCTCCACTGATAATTCCATATTATTTTAACTATTATTTCCAGTTCAACTGCAGTACTTAGTAAAGACAGCTTACCATTTTAGTCATGAAATACTGTATATTAACTTTCGCATTCTTTCCATGCGAAATTAAAGAAGTAACATGCACGAGTTTTCCAACTTTTGTGCTATTTTTCAATACATCTATTTCCACCTATAATTGTATTTAAGCATTTGAAACTGGTAAGTCTAGAAAATTATTCTGGCATTCAGGCTTTTAGTATTTTAAAATATCGTTGATGTATTTAAGATATTATACGACATTCTAAAATACTAACATGACAAACCATATTTCATGGTCTTAAAATCTATCTAAGATTTAGGATCACTGAGATAAATGATTTATTTTGTGTGGAATGAAGTCATAAAACACATTAAAGTTATTCCATCTGATGCGATTTTATTAGCAGTAATTGACAAAGGTGTAGAGGAAACAGATATTTCCTGCGGAATGGCCGGTAATTTGTTCTGCTTCATATTCTAATAGTAATTTGACGGGCGCTTATATTGCAGATAAAACTCGGAACATCAATTAAAACACAGCAATAATCTTAATTTTTTGAATCAAGGAAGTAGATGTTAACAAATTTATCAGACTTGTAGCCGTTTGATATTGCTGTTTCGCGCTTCATAATGCAAAGCAAACAATGCTTTTGAATTTTCTCTCTCCATTAGACCAACTATGCCAAAATCACCTTTTATTGGTCCATCTACAGTGTAACTGAAAATCTTTTGAAGTTAAAATTCATTTATATTTAATTTACCTTATGAGAATTAATTCAGTTGAATAAAATGTTTGCAATGCCCATCGGATCTTTTCGGTTGATGATTTTAAAAAAAAAAAACTAGGACAAAATTTTCAGAATTAGTGAAAACTTTGCCAATTAGATAGAGTTGACAAAGCAACTTTTCCCTCTAATCATCACTTATCAACCTCCCGAAAATGATTAGAATTAACAAGAATAATTCGTTTTTGATCTTTGTATTCGGCATGATTTCGGAATTTTTGCGCTTATTAGAATACAAAATTCGAAAAGCACCGTTTTTTATCAATTTCAATTATTCCCCCATTTTTCAAGAAGATTTTTTTCTTTACATCTATTGGCAGTTCTGCTTCAATTCCGGATTGCTCATTTTCCTGAATGAAAAAGTAAGAAATTCATATAAATCAAAAATGGACTTTTCATAATTACAAGTATAGCCAATCTTCATTATTATAAGGCTAAATTTAGAATTTAGGATAAAAATTTAAATTTGGGATTAAACAAATATAAAACGAGATGTTAATTGGGGAGCAGGAAAGCTTTCATAAAGCAATTAGTTTTGCCATAAGCTGCAACAACTTCGGAAGAAGATTTGCTTTCGACAGTTGTCTTGCTTGTCGTCGTTGTGGCAGACATAATTTTTGATTCACTTTTCCTTGCTGAACGTACTGGTTCTTCGTTGTCTTTGGTTCTTTTTAGCTGTCTTCTGAAAGCAAAATTTAAATTTTGCTTTAAAAAAAAACTTAAGTTGGAATCCGTTTAAGTTACTCTAAGCATATTGTGTCTTCAGTTGATTGTGTTTTAATAAATCTTAAAAGTTTAAAATTGAATGGACAAATAAATCGCAAGGCAAATTATCTGACTCTTTCATAACTACTACAAATAATACATTTAATAATATGCATAATCCTGTCTCTGATAATAGCAAAAACTGCGCGCTCAATTTATATTTTTTAAAAATCCAATTTAGTATTCTTTGCACATGTGTTAGTGCTGCAATCCATGGCTCATTTTCTGAGTGATCTTTTCCAGGATTTAGAAATCTCGTCTGGAAGAAATATCACTTCTATTACAATATGTTCGTGTTACAATTAGCAGTGACAAATTTTTTGTTGCGTAAAACTTGTAAGAAGGAAACTGCGGGAAGGCATGAAATTTTTTTTGAAACTTTAACGTCTGACTTTATTGCGTTGCTAAATGAAAAAATGCCCAAAGTCATCAGTAATGACAGATAAATGTTGAATTATCGCCTTAGAAGCCAAAACCTAAACATTCTATTAACTAATTGATCAAACAAAGTATTAATGAATGTTCATCAACACTGATTAATTGATTAATATTGCACTAGGGAATTCGTTCGTTTACTACATTTTAATTGATCATTTTATTAAATTTCATTCTTTTATTACATAGCGTATTTTTCAAAAGATCCTTCAATTTGGCAATTCTGCAACAAACTAAACCTTTGCATCACAAATAATTGCCGAATGGATGGATACTGAAGTTCACCAATAGAACGCTGCCTACGACAAGCGTCAGCCAAGTGACCAACTAAGGAATATCTGTCATCTCATCATCTTCATTCATTTATAAGTGTGCTTGCAGAGCATTTGCATAGGAAGAATTGCAAATGTGCGGCAATAAGCAACAACTTTTGCAACATTAGGACTCTCCTACGGTAAGACTTGACAAATTCAATTTTTCTCAGAGATGAATGCTTCTCTTCCTGGCCTGACCTATTAATACTCCCTTTTTAATCTGATATACTGCTACTCCCTTCCTGGCTCTCCCATCGTTGCTCCTTCCGATCTCAAGCAAGAATTCCACAACGGATGGCTTTACTCATATCAACTTGGGATACAAATTTGCATGCATGAAAAGTTGAACGAGCAATAGTGCCGCGGGAATTTCGAAGGGAAAAATGGGAAATGATAATTCAGTCTTGTTGTCTTTCTTTCGAAGGCAGTTGTGAGGTGGCAGTTTTATACGTATTTCACGTTGATTGACGTCCTGTCTGCTATGAGGAAATCGGGAATTCATCCTTACAAGTATTGATTCCTTACGACTCAGCTCAGCACTGTCCTCTTCACCAAATAGGATAAAATTCACAGGAAGAGCTGCCAAAGTGAAGTGATCAGAAATGGAGTGGGCGTAGTGGTATAGAAAACTTTGAAAATAGAACGTTGTGCTTGCAGCTGTTGCTACGGTGATAAATGGTGCTATTAATGAATAGACAATAGAGATTGATAAGGAAATGAAAGAAATAGCAAGGGCACAGCGGATACGCATATATAATAAGTACAAAAACCCGCCGTAACTCTGGTATTGCATCTGAGTCTACTGCGATTCGTTTTATTTTTATTTTTCCGAATTTGCTGCACCATTTAACGAATATTTAGTTTTTTTTTACGAAATATTATGGCTTCGTAAAATTCGTAATGAGTTTTTCTTGAAATGAGACAGCTTGTATATCCCGAAGAAAATCTTGATGTGATTTGCTAAAATATTAATTGAAAATGTTTCAGCCATTAATCACGGCTTCTCGATATTCCTGAGATTGGTGAAATATTTCTGTGCTTGAAAATATATTACCTCCAACATACTTCTATGCTTCAAAAGGAAAGCAAAAATTGTCCCATTTTTATTCAAGAAGCAATCGCCTCATACTTCTAACTCTGTTAAATTCCATAACTTCCTTGAAATTTTTAGGAAGAATGGGGGATCATAAGTATTTGTTACGAAATCGACGATCACTTTCGCAGACAGATGATGCGAATATTTCTTCATCATCAAATCACTTTTCAACTGTTCTCGAAAGGTGAGTTTTATTTTCTCGTATTTTCGCTTATTTGATATTAAGTTATTGTGTAATATTATAAATCCATTTGTCTATATCAGTTAGATGTTTTATAATTATTCTAGCTTTCAGTGAATTTCAAGTTGAAAATTCTCTATTCCATTCGACTTACATGAATTATATCTTTTTTTCTTAACCAGCTTATATTTTGCCATGTATTTAACATATCCCGACTACAATTTTTCTGAACTGAACACCTTTACAGAAATGGCTTCGATCTAGAAAAGTCAGTTCATGTTATGCAAGATTCACTATTCAGTGGGAGTTCCGGATGGAAGGATTATCGAGGATTTTTTAATCTTTCAATTCTTCTTCTGTTTGTATCAAATGGTCGTCTTGCCCTTGAAAACCTCATAAAGTAAGTGATAAAACCTAATGCTGGTCAAGTTATTGCTAATCGGGATTTTTCATTTGAAGATAATTTCGTAGATATGGAGTGTTGGTATCACCAACTAGTTGGATTTACTTCCACTTAACGGATCCATGGTGGAAATGGCCTAATCTGGCAATGGTGCTCATGTCAAACATATCCATTTTCATTGTCTTTATTGTGGAAAAATTGATGGGTATGTTAATGGAATCAATCTAAAGTTTGATCTTAAATCACTTGAAATCTTTCATAAATTGGTATTTCTGCTCTTTTATAAAACCGAAAGGCACTGAGATTTGGTTTTTTAAGTTCTAAGCAAAATTTACTGAGCAGTTTTTTTTTTTTTTTTTTTCAGCGTGGAAGTGGCTTAATAATCAACTGGCTTTCGTCTTCTATTTGTGCATATTTTCATTGCATATATCCTTACCTGCTGCAGTCACATGGATTTTGCAAGTAACTTTGGAATTAATAGTCACAACTTATTTTCCAACACACTTAATTAGGTTTTATATGCTAGGAATTATCAGGTTTTAATTCGATTTCATCATAACTTGTTTTCAGAGTTATCCATTACATTCAGTCATTTCACTGTCGGTGTATGTAGTATTATTTCTGAAGCTTACATCATATGCTCATGTGAACTATTGGTATAGGTGTACGAATATGAAGAAGAAAAATCGTAAAAGTGAAGTAAGAGTTTTCTTACAGTTTTAGTTTTGGAGTTTCGTTATTTGTTTAATTTTTGTTCCTTTTTGATTTCGTAATATTTCAACACTTTAATCATCAAGTGAAATGTTTTCTAAAGAATAGTGAGTATACTTTGCAAGACTTGATTTTTTTAACAATAAATCTATTTTTTTTTTCCTTTTTTTTTTTTTTAATTCTGATGATTTCATTAATTCATGACTGTATAGCTGTTAGCATTTTCAATGAAAATGTTTGATTATTTCAAAACCTCATTGTTTCATTATTCATTTTATCTCAGTTTTTTAGATACTGATAGATTTTAGGAGTAGTTTACGTACTAGCAGCTATTGAAAGATGAACTTAGAAATGAGCTTTCGGTATCGCATGAAACGTGCAGTGACTACCAAGACTGGCCGGTGATTGTTTTTTTCTTTTTTTTCTAGTCATTATTTTACTTTTTTGTCTATTGCTTTTCTTAATTTTATTTATATTTTTAATAATCAACATTTGCACTTGTCCGAACCAGTCAAATAACTGTAGCTTTAATAATTTTCCACAAGCTTGTCTGTTTTGAATAATTTCCTTTATTTATATTTACCGTTAATAACTTCAGCTTTAATAATTGTCTACAAGCTTGTCTATACTAAATAATACCCTTTATATTATTATATAAATCTTATCAATTTTTTTTATTATGAAAGTATTAAATAAAATTTTCGTAATGGCATTTCATATCATAATTTCGAAAATTATTGGTCAAAGTCGATAACTTTGGATTGAGGGGTGAGTGAAGTGGATCCTAGACAGCATTTCTTTGTGTTGATATGGTGACTTGTGTGGTTATGACTCCTTATCTTAAAAAAATCATTCGTTCGCTTTGTGTTTATGAATTTTTACGTTTTTTTGTTCTTGTATGCACTATTTTGGCAGTTATTGCCTAGTTTTGTATGGTTGGCTCATTGATCTTCTATCTCTTACCGAACTTGCTATGCTTCAATTTTCTTTGATTTGTTTTGTTCACATTTTTTCTGAAAATGAAAAATTTAATTTGCACTCTTAACTTTCCTTTTATATTTTTCCCTTTAAATTATTTCTCAATTCCTAAATTTTTGATCTCCAAGTTTTTTCAAAACTGATCCAGTTGTTGATGTTTCTTTTGCTTTCAAATTCTTTTTTCCTTTTCACTTTCCTAAAGAAAGTTGTTCAGTGAAAAATATATCGAAGTAAATAGGATTCACAAATTAAAAAAAAAAAGTTTGAAGTTCTGCTTTGCAGAAAGAAAGTTTGCTAATATATCCACACAATTTAACACTACAAAATTTATATTACTTCATATTTGCTCCAACTTTGTGCTATGAATTGCAATTTCCACGAACAAATGGACGAAGAAAATCGTTTATCATGAAGCGAACTGCTGAGGTCTGATTTTTCACTTGCTTACTTTCAATAATTTTATTTTTTAATTTCCATACGATCTAATTTTGAAATTCTGAAAGAAACATTTTAAAAAGTTATGCTAATTTAAAAATGGTTTCATAGCATTTTAAATTTTTTAGTGGTTTGATTTAATTTATAGATGTAAGCGTACATTTCAGTTCGTTTGTCTGACACTGATCATAACAGCTTTGTGCCAACAGTGGGTAGTGCCTCTGTTACGAAATAGCGTGGAACCATTTACAACGATGAATTTTAGCCTTTGCATCGAAAGGGTTCTTAAATTGGCTGTGCCAAATCACATAATTTGGCTCATTTTCTTCTATACAATTTTCCATTCTTTTCTCAACCTTATCGCTGAATTGACGGAATTTGCTGATAGACAATTCTATTTGTGAGTTAAAAGAAATTTTATAGATGACATAATAGATCAAGAGCATAAAATAGCAAAATCATGCAGTCATGATCTTATCAGAGATGACTAATATTACTCGGACTTTAATTTATCAAACTATGTTAAGAATATAGGGTTTTATTGCAATCAGAAATGTGACATATCGTATCCAAAATTCTAATTATGGATTCTGGTATAGATCAGAACTACTGGATTAGTCTTTGCATACTGTTTATTGTAGTATGTCTCCATTTTTTTGCTGACTGGTCTTGTGACTTTTTTTTCTCGCTAGACCCATAAATACAATTAATGGAATGAGACAGTTGCTCCTACAGTTGTCTCACATCTCACATCATTACGGTGCTGAATTTGATTTTTTTTCCTTTAATTTTAAATGGAAGATTATGAATTAATAAAAAGTCGAAGTCTAGGAGCAAGAAATCTAGGTCGCAGTATATAGTATTAGGTTATTGTAGTATTGAGAGGATGCAGTTTTTTCAGAGATTTCTGGAATGCAGAAACTTTGGCAGTATTTTGGAAGACATGGAATATACCGGTACATCGTTGGGCTCTTCGACATATCTACTGGCCAATGGTATTTAACGGTTTCAGTAAAATGAATGCAGCATGCGCTGTTTTCTTCGTGTCTGCATTTTTTCATGAGTATCTGGTTAGTGATATTCATATTTATAAAGTATTGTTACTATTTTTTCACTTGAACTTATGCAGAATTAATATCCAGAGGAGGTTAATATATCGAGATGCCTTGAAATCAAAAAATTATCATTGATATACTTGTCTAGCACATCGTAACATTGCCGCCGTAATTGCAGATACATTGCAAGTGAATTAAATGAAATTTTTTTATGATTAAAAATGATGATAGAGTTCGTTCATTTTATTGGTTTCATAATTAACTACATACATAAACAGAAACAGAAGTATTAATCTGTTATTGTTTGATATTCCATTTTTTTTTTTTGCGATTTTCCTAAATAATCTTTGTTAAAGATCGATTGGAAATAGAAACTAATGAGATATGCATTGAACTTCGAAGTCTTAACCATAATGTTTCACTTCTAGTCCAGCATCCTTTCCCCTTTTTTATATTTTTGCAACTTTCTTTTCAAAACTCTTTATAAAGTAGGTTATTTTGTTAATGATCAATTCGTCATTTTCCCGTTTTTCAGGCGAGGGAATAAGTAAAGGGTGATAGCTTTTTAGTTACTGTGCAAACAAACTTTGTCAGGCTTGAGATTCTAAAAGCTAGATAAAGGAATCATGGAGTTAAGGATTGATCATTTCTGCTGTTCTCCCTTTTCAAGTATTTACTGTATGGCTAATTCGACTGGGGATTTCTTTGAAGCACAGATGTATCAACCCTTCCTGATAACAATAACTCATTAAATTAGCAAGAACTGACTGTTTTGCTAAGGAAATTATAAAAAGTGTTGCAGAGTATAAGCAGTCTTAATGGCATTAGTTTTTGTGATCCAAATGAAGATAAGTAACTCAAGATGATTGTGCTCTTTGTTGATCGCATCTCAATGACAAATAAAATATTATATTGAAATCTTAAGATTTTGATGAAATAGCAAAATTTATTATTTTGTTAGTTTATATTATTTGTAAAACCGACTTTTTATGGTTGCGATTTTTAGAGAAATAAATCGAAGGAAAAGTTAAATTAATCTTTATATATTTCAGGTGTCAGTGCCACTCCATATGTTTCGTTTTTGGGCATATCTCTGCATGATGGCACAAATACCCCTCAGTATTTTTACTGAAAAAGTATTGAAAGGTGGTCGTCCCGGAAACATCGCTATGTGGTTATCGTTGATTCTTGGTCAGCCTTTGTGCATTTTGATGTATGTACACGATTGGTATGTTGCACATTATCCACATTCATTGGAGTATGTCGATGCATATGGCAATTCAACTATGCAGTTTTAGTGATTACCGTAGATAGTGATAATGGCTTCTTGCTCTCATGCTCATCAGCCATAGTTAGTGCAGTAGAGCTTATTAATTTTATGCATAATAGATAGAGAAGTATAAATTCTGTTAACATTTTTTGAGAATTTTTATGCAAATGATAACTCGTTCCATTTCCCCTAACTACCTCATTCAAGCGTTGTTGACTCGTATCATGTCACCATTTTTTGATAATGGTTAGTATTATAATGCATTTGTTTATTCCACTAATGAATGAATCCTGCTTTTTGTCGGCATATGTAGATAAATAGATAAAGTTCTTTTTTTTTAGTGTTTCTTTTATTTTCTATAGATTGTTTCATGTATGCTGCTTTCAAATCAAGCAAAAATTTGGGTGATCGTTGAGATTAATTTTGACAAGATTGAGAAGGTAGAGAAAAGTTTATATCAGTAAGTAAAGCAACTGAATTGTTTCTTAAATTTAATTGCTTGAACAATATTTTGATTTCCCTCATTGAGAAAGAATACAAAAAATTTTTCGATAAGCAGTCAAATAACGAGGAAGAATATAGAAAAAAATTTCAGTAGTATTTCATGATTAACAAATATATACAATGGTCATAAAAATATAAGTAAGGAAAATAGAATAACAAAATACAGAGTGCTTTAGTTTGTCATCCTATATTTCTTACTTTTTATGATCATTATATATATATATATATATATACCTTTTCTAGTTTTTCATGCGTTTTACTTTCGAATTATTTTGTCTACTGATTATTTTTGCATGCAGAATATTCACAGAATAATTATGTCATTTTTACATGTCATTTTTTCTCATGCTTCAATCTTTTAAGTTCATTATCATAATTGATGGCATAATGTGATTAATTTCTAAAGGTGTACTTCAAAAATTTTAAGAATTTAATGCGACATTATATTTTTCATTATTAATTGCGCAACAAACTCATGTCATTTTGTTATTTCATTTGATTGGTGGATTTTCCTTACGAAATTATTTGTTGAAATCTATAATCATATTAGAAACTTCCATATTTTTGAATTCTCATAATACATGTAGTTCATTAGTCAAGGGGATGATTTTTCATAACATCTCAATTTCTGAAGCTTTCATCAATAAATCAAAATAAAAATTTGCCATGAAGATTTTGAGTTTTGAAGTCTAACTCAATATGCCGCGAGATAGTTTTCGTTGTTGCGTTATCAGTGATGACGGTATAAAGCGATGGTTCGTTTATTTTGATAAGCCGCGTTCAACAATGGTTGTCACTGATGGCATGGTAAATTTTCAATCGATGAATATGAAGAGCTCTTTTATATTCGAAGATTTCATATGTAGAAAAGTGATTCTGTCATACAAATAATTAATTGTTTTTCGAATTCTTGTGGAAAGTAAGGTGGTATTCAGGATGCTATTAAATGTGGTAGTGGTTTTTCTAAAATTTGATGGGGATTCTGCGTTTGTTCTCATTCGTAACAAGAAGTCATAATAATTTTTCTTATTATTCAAAATTAATTTTTTTTAGGCTTCAACCTACGAAAAGATGATGACAACTAAAGACCGGATCGAATTTGCCGGGAATGTCTCTGAATCACTTCTCGAGCAGTCTTGGGTGTAAGTATTGGATGGAATGTATTTATTAGATGATTTAAAAGAAAGTATATATTATGAGATGGATTAAAGATCACAATTTTTCACTCTTGCCAGCTTGTGGAATCTATCTGAAATGAGTTTTCATAATTTTAATTTCAAAAAAAAAAAACATAGTTCCATATCATTCTGTTTTACAAATTGTCAATATCCAGAAAATTAAAGTTACTGCTAGTTAATTCTTAACTGAATTTATTGATATTAAAACGTTAAGCTTGATTTATGAATTGGTTTGCCGAACCATCAGAAATAATTACTGCAATAATCATTAGTATATTTCGACATTTCATTCCTTGATTTTAAATTTTTATTGTTTGGATGGCACTGGAAGAATATGTCCGCGACAGTGTTCAACTTATAAAGACTTTTTTGGAAATAGAATGGTCGAAGTAATTCAAAAAACAGTAATTTCTATTCAAGAGTTCCTCATCAGTAATTTAATGGTATTGATTAACTTACGATTAAGTATAAATTCCGGTTGTGCAGCCTTATTTTGCTGCTGCGATGTATATTCTAGATCTACTAAAGGAATACTGTAAGAAACCCTCGAATCTTTCTTTGTCAATAACATACAGATGTATAAATCAAATCTTCCTCACTTTGTTTTTTGAATTGTCTTTAAATCATGTAACCTAATACGTGCATACTTCATATTCGTTCTGTTCTGTAGTGTTTGGATCATCCAAAATACGTGGTTTTATCTATATGCAGCAACAGTTGCTCTTCAACTTCCCTAGATGCTCGTAATCGATAATGTCCTTGGCCCAAGTAGCATGCGGCCGTTCGACTTTAGGTTTTGTTAGGCGCAGAATTGAAAGTACTGAAAACAGCTTTTTGCCTACTGGTTTTGTTTCATCTCTTCTAACAAATGATAGAGAATTATTATAATTATTTATTTAAGCTAATCGCACTTTATAGACCTCGGATAATTTAATACAGTCAAGTTAAATAATCGTGGCAATCATTGTAAGACACTCATGATAAACGATTAATTCAGATTCTGGACTTCAATTTATAAATATATCATAGTGATCTTGATGATTATATTCATGTGCTTATTTGATAAATATAAATGAGATGATCATACATTAGGAAATTGCCAGTTATTTGTCCATATAAGCATGCTTATCACATAAGCAACGTTCAGGTATTAGTTTGCTTTTCCTCTCTTATAGTAGCCAAACTTCCTAATGCAGTTGCTGAAACCGAGCATTCATTGGACACTATTTCTGAAAAAATTTAAATAACATCGCAAGCCTTGAACAATTTTTGCTACAATGATTTTTGATATCATGAAACCTATTTAAATAATGAATACTCAACTCTCTATATCTTAATAGATGGTAAATTAATAGTTTATTCAAAAAAGATTGTTCTGGATTATTCCACTTTGTTTATTCCGATCAGTGTTATCTTTCACAGATTTTATAATGAACATCACGGAAATCCGAGCCATCATTTACAAGCTGTGATAATTCAGTAATTCAAAAAATGGTTCTATTGGAAGTGCCAAATCTCATTTTACATTTTAAGTATGCTGTAATGTACCATCCGGCTTAGGAGTCTTTTCTTTTTTATGTTTTTGTATCGTATCAAAATTAGTCTTAGAAAATAGTCTGCAAAAGACCAGTGAGTAAAACCAAAAATATAATGGCAAAAATACTATGACTGAACTTTCTTTAAAAAAAAAAAAAAAAACTTGAGGCTAATTTTAAACAGGGAGAATATATGCTGCGGCTTTTTTGAATTTTTTATCTGGTTTCGAATTTAAGAAATGAAATAAATACTTTTGTAGTGATGTTTGTTGCGGTCCTTAATCTTGTATATAATGGTCTTTATGATTTTAGCAATATACTTATAATTTATGCAGTTTCGGTCATTACTTATGATTTGGAATTAATTCAATGCAATATTTCTGTTGTGTAATACATTCAAGACTTGTAGGCCTACAATCATGATAAATAGTAAGCTTCCAATTTTTCAGAGAAATGTTACTTAGGAGAACGCTGAAAGTATCTGAAATAACAGATGATAAACTGATTCTAGTGCATGTTGTCCACAGGATCGAATTGAACCGTATTAATGATGTGAACGTACAATTGAAAACAGTTGATTTATTAGAGAAAGCTGTTAATGCTCACTTACGCTTGGTAAATTTTATATTTTGTCTTGTTGTGTCCTTCAAAAAATTTGATACTGGCGGGGATTTCTACTCCATTTGTTGGTGTCTTGGATATCATTATTTATTTTAAATACATAGAAAATCTTCAGTTTTCTGGACACTACCGTATCAAATTTTATTAAATAATGGTATTAATTTAAATCTTGCCATTGTTTCCTTAAAAATTTGTTAGAGATGTCAAAAATTTGCAAGGAAAATTTCTCTTAATTGGAAAAATCATGGATCGAGCGCTTAATATATTATATATTGGGGTGTCGAGGTGTTTTGGAATTTACTTAGCGAGTGTATTGTAGCTTGACCGTCAAATAAGGAATAGAATAGGAGTTGAGCAAATGGCTGCTCGGAAAACAATGTCAAATCAATCAAATCAGAGAAAGGTAAATATTTTTTACTCAATCAAGTCATTAAAAATTCAGTAGAAATTTGATTTAAAATGAATACTTTGAAGATTTACACATCTGAATTACATTTTTTCTTTTATTTTTTTCTTTTTCTTTTTTTTTCACCAAATTTATTTTGAAATTGAAGCGTTAAAAAAGTTAGGATTATTGGACATAAAATGGCAACGCATTCCAATGTGATTATTTACTAAAATTTATTTGGCCAAGAAATTATGGACTGACATTCTGTACTTTTCTGTTGAATAAAATTTTTTTGAAGAAAATGCAGATGTCGTATAGGGTTGTTCGCTTTGCTAAAATTGCTGTTTGAAAAATTATACGTTCAGAGAACAGGATGATCCAAAAGCCCATTTAGAGATGTATTTGCTATTTCTCTTAAACTTTTATTTATTCCAGAAACTTGAAAAACATGAAAATGGCTCAGCATCAGAACCAAGCAAACGCCGAAGAACTCGACCAACGGGTCTTAATTTCGATGACTAATTTCACCACCCACCATATCATTCCAATTCCAAATATATCTTTCAGCATTAACCGAGAATTTATAATTGTTGTCACTCATCTTCATGACTTCATTGCTCATTTTGTAATCCTCAGCATTCCTCATGAGTGCAAGTTTTTTCAGGAACTGTTTATTGAATTTCATCAATTTCAGGAAACTTTTTCTTATTAGTCATTTCAGATTTTCACACTGCCTCTTGTTATGTCACGCTTGCTACAGCTTATTTTGCCTTGTAAATCTCTCTCAAAAAGCCGTTTTATCCGCTTGATCATGTTTATTTCTCAATATTTTTTTACGAATTTCCATTACTGGTCGCTAATGCTGTTGTAGGTATTGATCTCTCGTAGTTTTGTCAAATTTGCAATACCATCTTTTTTTCAAGGTCATTTATAATATTTGTTTCAAACGGAAAATTAATGCTGTGTAAACTTTTTTGGAAATTTATTAGAATTATGTGATGAAAGAAGCCAGCGTAACGGTAGCATCTCGCTGTGTGTGAAAAGTGGTAATGCAAAATTCGAATGCTCTGTCATTAATATAATGTAGAAAAGTGGAAGTTAGCGAAAGAAATATCAGCAAAAGTTTTATAATCTCTTTACGCAGTTTTTCTTCGGTTCGACTTGTCAATCTTTCATCGTCTATTTTTTTTTTTTCTCTTTTTTTTCTTTTTTTTTTTTTTTGAAACTCTTTATTTCCACGATTGTCTATTATTTCAACTAGATTAAGTGATGTATTTTATATGTTCACATTAAAACACGGCTAATTCAGAATTTTTTTCATTTTTTTAGATCAATTCGTAGATGCGAATGCATTATAGCATATGTCTGTTAGGAATATAAACTTGAAACTGCCAGGAATATAAACTCCATTTTAATTACAAATTTACTTGAAGATTTCGAAGTAACCTAAAATCACAGATTGGATATTGAGGGGAGAACAACTTCATATACTAAATTATTTCATCATGAGGCAAAAAGGAAAAGTTTTTGTAAATTTAGGCAATTTATTTCAACATTTCGGAAATTTGGAAAAAATTATTCATGGAAGTGCAGTGGATTTGCCAGACATGAAGACGCAGTGTCGTGCAATTCAGGTTAAGTTATTCGTTAACCATTACCATCCTGACTTGTGGCTGATTTTAATTCTAATTTATTTGAATTCCTCGTCATCTTCGCTTAAAGTCATTTTGGACTGAATCTCAAGATTTTTTACCGCTTAAAATCCGTTTTTTGCTTAATACTGACGAAAGTATGCAGATATCGCTGAGATTATGGATTTATACGCAATTCAACTAGCAATGCTGTAGAAAATATATTCACTTATGTCAAACAAAATTTGAATTTATATGAAACTATTACTATGACTTTTCAAAATATGTTTGGTTTCGAATGATCATTTCATATTCTCAAAAAAAATTAATTGCCTAATCTACCCACAATTCTTTTTTGTTTCATCTTTTTTGCATTATTTGTTGCTATTCATCCTTTTTTTTTTTTTTATAATAAAAATTTCTACTGCAAACATTCTTCGAGTTGAAGAAAAACAAATTTTTCGGATTACTTGAGGCGTTATTAATGGTATAAATTATCATATGCCAAAAAAAAAAGTATAATTTGAGGTGTTAAACCTCATTTCATATTTGGATTGCAGAGCAATAATGCGTGGAATACTGAAAGAAAATAAGATTTGAGGTGGAGGTTATTGATTCAAGTGATGCATTTAAATTAAAATTTTCAGAGACAGAAAGCAAGTAGAAGAAATCATACATTGTGATGGAAACCCATCTCTTTTCATGCCCGCGACCTTTACTTTCCTTACAGATTTTATTGGTAACTGAATTTTTATCGAAAAATATTTGTCCTTGAAGTTTAACGATATGAACGAAGTATGTTGAGCATAAAAAGTCATTGCAGAACCAGTTCTATTTGGCAAACATATAAAACATAAGCTTCCCACATAGTCTAAGATACCTTTAAGCCTATAAATTACATTTATTCATCAACTGTTACGCACACAAATTTTGATTTACGGCAATTACGCTCACATACCCTAACTTATGCTTCTTTTTTTAGTTATGATTCTTGCACTGATTGTCCAACTAACATATCAAACACATAGACAAGGCTTGAAATTTTGAACTAATTGTTTATCGTTCAATATAATTCCAGTGATTGATAATTTTTTCTATTTGAAGTCTTCGTATTTTATATCGAAATTAAATTATCAGCAAAAGCAGAAATAAGACATTTTACCGCTTTCAAGAAAGAAAAATTTGCTCCTTTTGCTTTTAGTTCTATAGTTCAAGTTTTTGTTCATAATATTGTATAGAAGAATATTTCTAATATTATTAGGAACATTAATAGGATTAATAGCAAAAATGATATTTCTGAATAGTTCAAGTTGACTAAAATTTTAGATTCATAAAAATCTTCGGTCTTCAAATTGTTTCATAGTGAAAAAACGTAACTGAAATAAAACCATTCAGTTAGCATCGGTGATTAAGCTGTAAAAAAAAGGCGACAAAACAACTGATTTATTAATAAACCTAATTGTTAAGCCATTTGGATGAATTAATTTGCTGACCCTACAGATGTGTTAAAATCAGCAATATTAAAAGATTTTATCTTGTCTCTTTGCTGTCCAAGTATTCTCTTTGACTGTTTTGTAAAAAATGCTTAGGATTTTCTGCATCCTTTCGATTTTTCATTTTCTTATTTGAGTAGTTGAAGATAATCGTTGTACTTTTGACATTGCAATAAATGTCGGCTTTCAGTGCTACATTAATTCACCACTTCTTTATTTCTGATTAATATTCGTGAAATTTGATCAAAAATGTCTTCTTTTTTTTTTTTTTTTTTTTTTTTTTTTTTTTTTTTTTTTTTTTTTTTTTTTTTTTTTAGAGTTCAGTGAACTGCAAACTAATTAGAACAGTTGTTAAGTGAACATTAAATCGAGAGCGATTGGGCTGTACTACCGATTGACACATAGAAGCGTTCTCCAAATGCATCACCTTGCCTTCATTACGGTAAGTATGCATTTCGAATGATCCGATTGTGTTTATTGAAGTGAGACAGTGTATTAGTGAATTCAGACAATATGTATCAAATAATTCCTTATTAAAAAGTATCTTCATAATATCTATAATTACATGTTGAGTATACATTATGTTGTTATTTTACTAATATTTTGCAGTGAATATTATTTTAAACAAATTATCACTTCAGCTATTGATTCAATAGAAGTTTCAAGTTGTTTGCATATGCTGTAAACATTTTGCGAAGCGCTCTAATCCAAGACTTTTTTAAATTAACTTTTAGATAGATGAATCCTAGGATTCCATATTTTTAAAATTAGATTATTAAATATTTGACAAGGAAATATGTGCAGTGCAATCCAAAGGAGGCCAGATCAACAGTTCATGCTTTCTGTTGGCCTTTGAAACTGGAAACATACTTTTTTCATGAATTTATTACCTTCCTTTGTTTTGGATAAGACTTGAAACATTTAAGATAAAATGAAATTTCGCAGTAAAAATTTCTTTTACGATAAAAGAATAGTTGTGATTTTGTATGAGCGTAAATATTATGTTTTCAAGCTAGCACTTTGGTTAACGAACACTGCCGACGAATGCCTTGGAATACCTGGTGAAATTTTTATTCCGTTGCAATCTGCTTTGCGAATGCGCTTCAGTGATGACATATTTCGGCAGTTATCCGGAGTAGTCGGTATTTCTTGCATATTTCATCAGAAAGTGTTCAGTTGTATTGAGTAGCAAAATGAATCATCAAAGCGATCAGAAAGCTTAGGAGCTGGTTCCATGCAAGGAAATTTACTTAAAAACTTGCAAAAGAATCAAAGCACAGAAATATTGAAAATATGGGAAGTAAATTCAATGTTGCAATACGTTCGGTTTTTTGATATAGAAAGTGTTGATGGAAATCATAAAACATAATTTAAATTATTACAATCATCAGTAGCGGCGAATAGCCATCAAGTGTAACGCATCTTCTACTGATGAAATAAGCGTTCTATATAATGCAGAATCAACTACGCATACTAGTCATGGAAATGTTTCTGTGATCTTGTGATCGAATATTTATTGGTCTTGTAGTCGATAACAAAGTCTGAAATTTTTTGGTGATAAATTATTTTTCATTTCAGAATATTTATTTAAAAAGCATGTCAAACGAGTGATGATTCCTCCGCAACAGCAATGCTTTCCTGAAGGATGTATTACAATTCAGAATTTCCAGCTTATTGCCCATGAAAATCCATCATACGTTGGAGTAGTACCAACACCGCCAAATCTGCTAACACTTAGAATTAGTGGCTTTAGCTTTTAGTAAGTTGTAATATAATTTTAATAATAAAAAAACAAAAAATGAAGTTCGATGAGATTACGTTAACCTGCAATATTGACAAAAAAAAAGAACTTTCTGGAACTGATTCCAAGAAGTGGCAAGTAACTTTCATTACTAATGATTAGTAATTTAGTGAAAAGAAATGCCACAATCTTTTCAGTCATCCATCGCAATCAAAAATCAATTAAAATCAATGTTAAAGCATCACAGGTACGTTATACGGACAGTTGCAACCAATACCGCTGCTTCCCGTAGTAACAGTATCGATGTATGGGACATTAGTAATATCTGCTAATCAGCTTTTCATAGAAGCCACATTCGATATCCAGAAAACCGTGGATAATATACCGTATATTCGAGTAGTCAGTTGTTCTCTAATTAATGACGTAACTATCGCTCAGGTGGAGAATATGGGTCTGTTAACTGTTATTGTCAATACCAAATATCAGGTAATTATAAAAAAGTGTCACTTTCGTTGTCGCTTTCTGATTCTCTTCGTAGAGAGATAAAAATCCTAAAATTTCGAAATGAATATTGTTCAATCATGATTTTTTATTTTGGCTGCCAAAACATATGATATTCTAGAATTATAATCGCACATATTTGCTTCTCCTGCATGAGCATTCAGCGAATTGTTTATAATATTTGAAAATTAATGTAAAGAGATTGATTAAAAAATGTTGCACAATATACTATAACATATGTGATTTGTTACAGTATGAAATAACAATAAAAACTCGAGAAATATTGGAAGAAACTCTTTGCATAACTGTGAATAATGTGGTCAATGACGAATTGAACAGTCAACTGCTTCAGATACCAAGCCAAATATCCATCTTTGATTTATATCGAATGGTTTTCGAGGTTGGTACTGCTCCCTTCCTTTTTTGCTTTAGAATAAGCTTTTTTTTTTTTTTTTTTCGCTTTCTCTGAACTCGTTATGAAATTTTCTTTTGAGCATCAGAAAATAAGAAACAAAAACAAATTAAAAAGAAAAAAGTCGCGACCAAAAAAGAAACTGGCAGATATTCTGCATACCGTTTAAAAGTCAACAAGTTTGTTATTTGTTATTTTTCTCCTTCAGAAAATACTGCCGGTTTACTCCGAATCAAATAAATACAGAGCATAAATTAAGAGAGTAGAACTATAATGCTAAGGATATTTTCCTTCTGGAATCTTATCAAACAGGAAAAATTACAATATGTTAAGGAGCATAATATATTTCTTTTTAAAATAATTATTCAGAACAAGAATAATACAGGTGGACAGAGAATGAAAAGAGCAGTAGGATCCGAATCAAACAATTTACAGGGTGAGGCTTCTTCACTCTCACATGCAACATTTCTAAAACATCCGATATGGGAAAAGTGTTGCAAAAATGCAAACTTATTGTTTGGGATGAATGTACAATGGCGCACAAAAAATCGGACGAGGCTCTTGATCGATCATTGCAAGATTTGCGTGGAAATATCAGACCATTTGGGAACGCATTAATATTGCTTGCAGGCGATCTCAGGCGAACATTAACTGCAATTCCTCGATCGATACCAGCGGACGAAATAAATGCTTGCCTGAAATACTCTACTTTATGGCGTAGAGTTATCATCATCATCATCATAATCATCATTATAAAACAAACGTAAAGACGTTAAAATTAATTACAAATATGCGTGTCCAGTTGCAAAACGATCGATCAGCTGAGATGTTCTTACATTGATTGCTGGAAATTGAGAACGGAAAGGTGCAGTTGATCTGACCTCAGGACGAATTTCATTGCCTAAGTTCTGCAATTTAATAACTTCAAAAGAAGAATTGATTGAAAAAGTATTTCCCGATATTCAAATCAATTATAAGAATCACGAATGGCTGATTGAACGAGCTATTCTTGCGGACAAGAACAAGAACGTCTACATATTTGAAAATATTATCCAGTTCAACATTCAAAGCGAGGCAGTCATATGCAAGTCCATCGACACTGTTGTGAAAACAGATGAAACGATTAATTATCCAACAGAATATTTGAATTCACTGATCTGTTAAGGATGCCATGCACGCATTGCAATAGAAAATTGGCGTGCCAATTATCAAATATCAACCAGCCAAAACTTTGTAACGGCATACAGCTTGCAGTAAAAAAATTAATGGCAATGTCGTAGAGGCAGCAATCTTGACAGGACCTTTCAGAGGTGAAGATGTCCTTATTCCTCGCATTCCTGTGATTGCAACTGATATGCCATTTCAGTTTAAGAGATTGCAATTCCTAATTCAATTGGCGTTTGCAATCATCATCAACAAATCTCACGGCCAATCTTTGGAGTTGTGCAATTTAAATCTAGAGACCGATTGCTTCTCTCATGGACGGTTATGAGTTGCATATTCTAGAGGCGGCAAACCAGATAATCTCTATATCTACACAGACAATGGAACAACAAAAAATATTGTATACACACAAGCATTGTGAAATTGAACATATCAAAAAGGAGCGCTTTCTCTGTTCTTTCCTTACCACTTAACCAGACTGAGCTATAGCAACGCATGTATATAAAAGGTATATAAAAACATGCATGTACTCAAATGCAAAGTTGTTTCGAAATTTCGAAGCAATAAGTAAGAATTTTCGATGACTTTAGATTTTGAACCAATATAAATAAGGCGTGTGTTTGAGAAATTTCGGAGATTTAAGATTTTGAACAAACGAACATTTACATTTTTATTTGTATAGACCAGTTGGGGCCGTCCATGCTCCAGCTAGTTAAATGATAAATCCAAATTTATTCGTTCGCTTATTCTTGATTTTACATGAAAACAACGAATGGCACTATTGATATCATTAGTTAAATGCCTTACTAAATATGTTTTGCATTTGTAGTTCCAACGCAACTTGAGATACAAACGATTTCTGGAAGGGATACATTGCAAAAATCACAGTTGAATAAATCGAGTGGATTATTCGACAGATCTTCCCATAGAAATGATATAGAGTTAGTGGTTCTAAATTCATCGTTTACCTTCCCAGGAGCTGTTCAGAAATCAAAAAAAGTTTTACCCAGCATCGTTAGTTCTTTTTATTTTCTTTTTTCTTTTTTTTTAAATAGTGTCTTATTTGAAAATTTGTAGTTTCTCTAATTTTAATATTTATATTTTTCTTTGAGTACTTTCAGTGATTTTTACTTGTACAAATATCTATTTATAGAATCTTATTTGTAGAATAATAATTTGGAAATTTCGCGAAGAAAACTAGCGCTGTTAATTCTTTCGCTAAATATTCTAGACACTAGCGCAACATATGGCAGATTTTTCACTGGTTTGGACGGTGATGTATATATTAAAGGGCATGATCAAACTAAAGTTTATTTTATTATTTATTTATATTTTCTTCTCTACTATGATAAATGCTTACAGCTGTGATTTGTTTCAGGCGTAGATATTCATATTCCACTATCCCTTCTAAAAAATTTCTTCAATTCCATCATTTAAAAAATTCTCTTATTGTTTTTGAATTTGTTTCAATATACTTATTTGTAATACTCGAATTTGCTACATTTGTAAACACATAGCAATATAAATAATCAGCAAAATAATATTGCTCACTGAGAGACATTAAGTCAATACTGTAATTGCAGTTTGAACTTTTCGCTAAGCATTTAAAGTTTGCTGATGATTTTCAACTCTCATTTTTTTTGTTCCAGAATCCTTATCACCGACCGGAAAGTTTACAATTCAGTAAAATAATAGATGGAAGTGCTGTAGACTTACTGATATCGGAATATATCATCAACACGCTCTTCCTTAAAGCACATATGTAAGGATTCGATCAAAGTGAACGAAATGAATTATTCCATGTGGATGTATTGTTATTGTGATAAATCCACCAAATAATATAATACATTGATAGCGAAAAAAGATGCATTCAAATTGTTAGAACCATTCCACCATTTTGTGCATTACCTTCTTAAGCTAAATTACACATTGCCAATTGCAACTATTTAACCGTTCCTTACATTTTAATTAGACTAATAGTTGCGGCGCTAATGTCTTCTCTGTTTTCTGAAGCTTCTGAAATTTACATATATTCGCTTTGTTTAAGTATGGTTAAACATTTATCAGATCCACGTCTCATTGAAATATTCAGCCTGACTTTTATCTAATAACTAAATCTTCGTTGTTGGGCATTTTATAATTTGAATTTTTCGAAATTCCGAAAATTTGATTGAAATTGAACATTATTTTTCTGGCGAAAATTTGGCATGCTTAGATTTCTTAAGACTAGCCTAACTGTTCAATGAATATATCATTGCGATATTATCGAGGTATAGCTGTATGCCAGACAGAACCTTTTAAACTTGCAGATTTCAACATTTTTTAACGATTGAATGATCATTTTAGAATCATAACTGATATTTTGGTGCTACTAAATCGATGTATAGAATAGCAAAAAAAAAGAAAAAAAAATAAATCTTATATTTATGTATTTCATATGTCATTAAATTTCATATTTGTTATTTTCAGCATTGGTGCATTGGTCTTCAGTGTGAGTTCAGTCACACCTGTGCTTGGTAAATTAATACGTACATCATGTACCGTAGATGAAGTTTGCCTATCGGATCTTGTCCCAGAAGTTGCCGAAGCATATCCAAATCAGCAGCTTGAAATTATTTTACGTACAACTCAACCACCTAAGGCAATTATTTCGACAGGTTTGACTGCCTTATGATTTACTAAGAAAAAGTAAAAAATTTTTTTATTAGATTCCAGTAATATTTCAAAATTTCCGATTATTTTTCCTAAATATAGGAAAGTTTTGAATTGAAATTGTGAATTTTACATAAATCAGGTATTGCTACTGTGGTGCTCGAAGGACGAGCAACATTTTTCATTGAAGAGACAACCGAAAGAATTGGTATAATACCATTCAATACGACCATACAGTGCAATGTTGTAAGCTTACCTGGCCGTATTGGTGGTTGGTTTCATTGCAATCGAAAACTAATTAAGAGTTTTTCAGTACATATGATTGAACTTCTTCATAATTTGTTAAAGTTATTTCATACGAAATCCAACATAGACACTATTCCTGATTTAAAAATGCCAATGAGTACATAATATCGAAATTTGGTGGACGTATATTTAAAAGTTTCAAGCAAAATGAAAAGACTTTTGATGGATTGGGATCGAGCCATCAGAATACTGACAGTATGAAGTGTTTGGTGGCTGAGATTTTATACTTTTCTCAGGAGTTTCAGCCTTTGCTGTATCTGGCATAAAAGTAATTAAAACACTATAAAGTGTACAATAGGAAAAGTTTTGCTTTCAAGCCACGTACCTCGGGAACATTGATTGAACTTATTCCATTTATATTTAAGCAATTCTATATCTCAAACATCTTTATCTTTCAGGATTCATAAAAATAAAGAAACTGCATTTTCATGAGCATATCGATTTTTTTAATCTATCGTTGCAATCAATGAACGGTTTCAAAGAAGCAGCAAAGCGTGCTATGATGAAAATGGCGAATGAGATGTTCAGAGAAGGTATAAATTTAAACGAATCAACGGCATTACGATTGTCTAATACATCGATCACTTTAGTAGATAGAGCTATTTTGTTGCAAACGAAGCTTGATATTGAGCGAAGTTTCTATAAGCAAATGCCCACTTCAGTGTAGTAATTGTCTAATCTGAAATATGTCGGCTTTTTTATTTTCTCATACTCTGACACTTTTAGACGAAATTCTTTCTTGGCTTTTTTCTTTCAGTTATTTCCTGTAGAACACATTCTTCAGAATCCTACTTATTCTATTTTGCTTCTTTATATATTCAACTGTTTTTTTTTTTTGGATGTAATTTTAGCCAAAATATTTTTTTTTTCTTGCTGACATTACTTCGATGATTTTGTTTCATAACAAATTCTTATTTTTAATTCTTGTATTATCTCTTTTAATCCTTCTTGCGTTTTTAATTTCCTTTCATTTTAAACGCGATGTTATATTTCGAATGTTCTTTGTACATATCAAATAAATTCACTTTTTTTTTATCACTCCATGCAATGATATAAGATTTTCGTCACCGTTTAATTGTGAATGCTCTATTTTAAGATTCTCAGTACCATTTCATATTATGCTAAGATATGATGTACGCCTCAGGATTCATTCTTTTTATGAATCAAAAATAGCGAGTGTATTTTGCAAAGAGAACTTCATAATAAAAACAAAGTAAATAAAAAAAAGTAAATAAACAAAAAGACAGTAACATACCGTGGTGTTGCAGGGAGGACTAAACGAAGAATAGGTGTATTGATGTTACGAAAATTTTGTAACATTGGTTTCGAAATTCTTTTACACATAGAATCAAGACTGAAACTCACAGAAGTTCTTCAAAAAACTAGCTACAAATTTCTGGCAAGATGGAAGCCTGTAGTAAGCAAAGAAATCGTATGAATTCAACAAATTGCTGAACTAGTACTAAATTGAAAAGCTAAATAGAAGACAAAATCTTGAAATAAAGTTATCCGAAGAAGCAACTTTTTCCAAGAAAACTTTGATATTTCCAACTATCGACTTATAAATGATGAGCTACGATATTAATCATTGATGTAATGTTATTTCCAAACAGCAAAAACATTTCAATCTCTATACTTCTATTGTAAGATAGTTTGTCTAAGGAAGGAATATTTAGTGCAATAGATACAGTATGCAGTTGTAATTTCCACCATAACACAAAATAAACTAATTTTTAACAAGTTATCAGAAAGCAACAAATGAAATGGAACAGGCAGTTACATTATTGTTGTTTAGCACAATTTTTGGAGACGGAGAAAATTACTGCTTTGAATAATCAGTGAAAAATGATTCAGTGCATTCGCAAAATGTCATTCCTAATGATGCTATGCAGAGTTGTTTTCCAGAAGATATTTTGATCACTTTGATAAAATTGCAAATAAATTGATCCTATGTAAATTATGGATTAATTTGATTAATATCAACGAAACCCATTTCATTTCAAGCCTGTATAAGTAGTTCGGTTGTGGATCAAGCAGGAAGTTTGAAGTGCAGAAAATTCTTGCTTGCGCCAACTATTCATGCCTGTTTTTGAATGGTATCCTAGGTTCAATCTATATAAATAAAAATGTAATAAAAATGTAGAAAATTCCGGAAATAAAGAGACGGAAGAAATAACTGTTGCGAAAATTACAGTGATTTGAATCATTTCTTTGACCTCAACTCAGTCGTGATTACCCGCTGAATTTAAGCATATAACTAAGCGGAGGAAAAGAAACTAACGAGGATTTCCTTAGTAACGGCGAGTGAAAAGGAAAAAGCCCAACGCTGAATCCAATAGACATTTGGTGCTATATAATAATAATAATAATAAGAAATAAAATTCACATCAAATGCTAATTGATATAACGTAAGACCGAAATAATGATTTCAATTCAAATCAATAACTTACTGGATTCCACTGATCGTGAATTACTTGCCGTGTAGGATTTTTATATACTAATTCTTGATTATCAATAATTTTCAGAAGATCCCTAAGATTCAGATACGTCTGTATCGCATAACTCAATTGGAATTTGAAAATATGTCAATAACAATATGGTCCGACTCAAAATGCACATTAAATGGATAATATTATATTGACAACGAAAGAAACCAAAGAAGCACTCAAAAATTACGAAGAAATGAAGGATATTTTTGATGAACGTCCGCGAATTTCTTTCAGTTGTTAAAGAATTCAATAAATTTATTTAGAGACAGCTTTAAACTAATAAATGGAAGCTGTTTTACCAAATGGTTAAGAATGCTAAGAATAACTGCTTGGATTCTTAAATTCATAAAATTAACGACAAAGGAAAAGATATCGTGGTTACAACCAATATCAATAGAGAGATAAGGAGAAGGATTGACTCACAAGTAACGATTACAAAATGGTAGAATGGGTGCTAATTAAACAAGCCCAAACAGAAGAAATAACCGAGGGAGAAATAAACAAATGGAGTTTATTCTAAAACGAGAAGGAGAAGTTATGGAGATTCAAAAGCCGATCGGAGAATTCGGAATTAGATAAGGCAACACTCTATCTGTCTTACAAAACATAACCCAATAATCGAGCTCCTCATGCAACAACAATATGAAGATTTGCTTCATGCCGGAATTGTGCGTACTCTTCTTTAAATGAGACATAAATTCTGGAACCTAAGGGGTGAACTGAAATAAAACGAGTTTTCAAAAATGTATGGCTTGAGAACGCTGGATTACTAAGCCATTTCAGCTGCCAGTTATGCCCAGTCTTCCAGAAATTCGAGTCAAACGCTCTAGAACCTTTGCACATATTGATCTGGAATATCTGGGCCCTCTTTCTGTAAAAGTCGATTGTGGCATAATCGAAAGATGAATAGCTCTCTTCACATGTTTCACAACGAAAGCAATGCATTTAGAATTGATAGAGAATTTATCTGCCCAAAGATTTTTGCACATATTAAGAAGATTCGTTGCCCGATGAGGCTATCCTGACTTAGTTTTGAGTGATGGTAGTCATTTTCAACTAGTTTTCAAGACTATTATATAGCAAAATGCCAAACTAACGGATTTCTTAGCACAAAAGGGAATGATCTGGAAGAATATTATGTCGAGAGCTCCATGGACTGGAAGAGTTTACAAAAGAATAATTGGGTTAACTAAAGAAGATGGATGTAACATCGAAAAATCCGAAAGATTACTTATTATAAGAAAGGAGTGTTGATGGTCAAGAAGCTCAAAGATAGTTTCAAATGGATTAATAAGCCGATGAACATGTTAACCTCCAAAACTCTCTGATTAACATAAACAAAGCAAAATCGATCAATCATGAAGCGACATGTTGGAGGTCAGGAAAGGAAGAGGAACCCCAAAAAGATGTAAAAAGTTCGGATTTTGGAGCAAAAGGGATTTTCTAATAGAAGTTCAAGTTCGGAGCTACACCGACGCGTCCATAGCAACGGTTCGACTCGAATCGACACAACAATCGACAATCAAGGAGCAATACTCTTTTCTACGAGCGACAAAGGGAAGAATACCCAGTGATAAATTTACTTGGATATTCTCAGATAATTATTTGTTCATAACTGTTATTAATAAATTCTTTCTTCAAACAGGAATCGTCTCTTTCACAAAATTATTTTCTCGATAACAATAGCCAGTTATCATTAATTCAAATTATTGATGAAATCTGCTTTCTCTGCTTGTGTTACAGCTTATTGTAAATTGCTGATGGAAATCTACTTCGGATAAAGTTAAGAATGCATGAGATGTTTCATATAATGTCCTATACAATGTGAATTTAAAATCAAGCAGTAAGTCTTATGATTATAATTTCTTTTGTCATTTCATTTAACTGGCGCTGTCATCTCTCAAAAACTTATGCACTATTTGGTGTAAGTTCCTTCAATTGAGTTTTAGTAGAATTTATATTTTTTGTTGTTGATGGATTTCAAAAAATTTTTTGAAGTTTGTTATAGCTGAGAATCATTTTGTTTCGTTTAGAAAGCAAATTGGCATCACAAGTGTTGGGATTTTGTTTTATTAGGCTTCACAGTTCTATACTTTCATTTGTTGTTTGTTCCCGTAGTTTTGTATTATCTTATCGCAATCCGGCACTTCAATTGAGCAGTATTCATACGAGCGACGAAGGAAAGTATAAGTAGTGATCAATTTGACTGGATATTCTCTGATAACTGTTTGTTAAGAAAAATTACTCTTCCATCAATCAATAAAACTTTCTCAGCAGGATTGGTCTTTGTTACACAAGACGTAGAAGACTTTTCCGACACCTACTGCCGATCTAGCCAAGTCCCAATAGCAAGAAGAAAACAATCTCTAATCCAACCAGATTATAATCCAAATTACAATTCGATCAGATTTTTTTTCCCAATATTTTTCCATTTAACTAAACTGAGCCACAGCAATACGTGTATATAAAAAATATATAAAACATGCACAAATTCGAATGCAACGATGTATCAAAATTTCAAAGCAATCATGAGAACTTTCGGAGATTTAAGATTATGAACAAACAAACATTTACATTTTTATTTGTTTTTCGAAAAGACTAATATATTTGCATAGACAATTAAAAAATAATGTGAACAAGTTTTAATATTTTATATTTTATATCACATAGTATTATAACAAGTGCTGTGAGAAATTGAAAAATGATGTAGATAGTTGCATAATATAATTTTTTTTTAATATGTATGTATATAGTAATAGCAAATCAAAAAGAAAAAAAAAAGAATGCATTACGGCATGAATTAACCAGTAATGACGCTATCGATAAAGAAAATAAAAATAATTGTTAATTAGAGTTACGGACAAGTCTGACTTCTCTTTTCAAACGATATCAAAGTTTAAATGTACGTATATTTGCCAGCTCAAAATGTATTGGATATCACAAATAGAAGATCCGCATTGAGACGTCACATTTTCACTCACGAACTTCTGGTCGCTGCCGTAAAGTTTGGATATGAATGTATGGAATGATCGATATGAGTGAGATGAAGTTTTGTGGGAATGGAGGATAGAGGAGAGTGAGAGGAAAGGAAAGGATGGTATGCAATGAGTAAGTGGAAATAAAATGGATGGTATGCAATGAGTAAGTGGAAATAACTGGTCACGTACGTAAATTGGGTGTGTCGCTATATTCTGATACACACCGAAAAGAACACTAGTTATCTGATAAAAGAGTGATGTTTTGGAATCAACATCCTTTAAAATGTTAGCAGTGTTATTTGTTTTGTAGAAGAAACCTCTAGTTCAGTCACACGAAAATACATACAAAATCCAAGTACACTTTTTCATAGAGAGGATATCTTCACTTTACTATGGATATTCTGTTCAGCTAGAGATAGTCAGGCGAGTGGCCTTTAGACGATTGTTACGATATAGAAATACTAACTCCTATTTATTCTATGGTTATATTAGAAGTCAGGCACAATATACACATAGCACATTTACAAATTGTAGAAAACAGCTTAAAAAGATAGTTTTATGTCCATATTTTGATGTCTGTTTTATTGAGATTTTTTTTATCTTTCTTAGTGCCTTTTTCATTGCTCTTTACTACTTTTGTAAGTCTAAATGCTATCCTCGGTGTGACATGCATTAAATTGTTATTAGATATGTAAACAGATTTTTATTTTCTTTTCGATATAATACTTCCGAATTTATATATGCTGGGACGACTTTCGTGGTATGCAAGCTACTCTTTATTGGGAGTAAAGAAATTCTACGAAATATTGCAGCGAATCCATGTTGTATCACATTCGCCATCGGAAAGAAGTTCACAATAGAGACAAGTATAGGTGTGAAGAATATTCATTTGTTGTACGAACTTTGCACGCATAAAATACAGAGAAGTTATTGTAATTGGTGTAATCACTATTTTTTTTTTTTTTAGAGCTTAAAATGGGTGATAATATACCGAAATATACGCCTTCTTCTAGTGGAATTAACGGACAGCCATATATGGGTGCATCAGGTGGTTATGTGCCACCAATGCAGTATGCTGGCGGAACCGAAGCATCTACGACAGCTCCTCCTCAGCAACAACCGCAGATGCAATTTGTTCAAGGATCTGTACAGCATGGAATAACCGCAGAAGAAGTTGCAATTGCCAAATTGGATAGTTCGATAGCAAGCATGGAAGAACAGCAGATGACTGCCGATCCACGTTATGCACAGATGGTGTTGTTGAAACAAAAAATCACAGGTTCATTGGTTGTTTGCTATAACTAAGATGATGAAAACTGTATTATCATATTCATGAGAAAGAAATGTACGTTCAAATTTTTTCTGAAAAAGTCTTTTCTTTCCTGGTAAGGAATGAGTGATAATTCTTTAATGAAGAGAATCGATAAGTTAGTGTTTGAGGGAAACTGAAGTTATTAAGTAAGCTTATCTAAACAGGAAAGAAATGCAGAGCCATAGATTTGATTATTTGAAGTTTTTCAAATGTTTCATTTCTCAGGAGCGCCACCAACCGAAGTAACGAAGCATCATCATCAGATGGACACATCAGTGAAAGAACCGCCGGAAAGCACGTTTACATCTGAACAACTGGAACAATTAAAAGCACAGGTACGTTTTGGATATCCATTAAAGTCATAGATTTCCATGATACTCTTGACACTTGGCATTATTTTAAATGATTGCTGCTTACAGATTGGCGCTTACAAACAGTTAGCAGCACAGGAACCTGTTGCAGCAACTCTTATCGCTTCATCCGTATCAAAACCATCTTCTTTGCTTCCTGAACCATATGAATTTCCTGTTGAAACAGAAAATGGCGAGAAATTACCATACGATTTGATGAAAATTCTAACGCTGCATCAGCAGCGCGCTAATCGAAGTACATGCCTTCCTCCTCCCCCTGGAGTCGATCCACAGACAGTTTTAAAAGAGCGGGAATACAGGTGCGTAAAGATTTGATTTTATGACACTACTGATAGTTAAAATTACCAGACATAGCAGAAATATAGTCAAAACATGATGACAGTTGATTTACACAAAATTATTCGAAGACATGTGAAGCAAGAAATCGACAAGATCGTCTTATATCTAATCTTCACTGTTATCTCTAAATCACCTTATTGGTAGATTTCGTGTAAAAATTATGCAGATATGAAATTTGTTCCGCAGTAATTAGAGAAGTGTTGCTAGAACTTCAAAATAAATATATCTGGAATTCAAAAAATCCACATCGTTAAGTTTTTGCAGAATACAAAATCGAATTGGAGCACGAATTCAATGGCTTAGTAATCTTCCTGCGAATTTAAGCAAACGGTTATTATTAAAGGCAGAAATTGAGCTCCGTGCTCTTCGTTTGCTGAATCTACAAACGCAGGTAAATTGCATGGACCAGAATTTTCCGAATTTTATGCTCATTTTTGCTAAATTCCCATCGTTTAGGTACGAAATGAAGTATTAAGCCAGCTGAAGAAAGATACAACACTTGAAACTGCTCTCAATCCCTACGCTTATCGTCGGACCAAGCGACAGTCTTTACGTGAAGCACGAGTCACTGAAAAGCTAGAAAAGCAACAAAAAGTTGAACAGGAACGCCGTCGTCGACAGAAGCACAATGATTTGTTACAGGCGATTCTGCAACATGGGAAGGAATTCAAAGAATATCATCGCAACAATCAGGTAATTTTTCGACTCAAGAAAATTTTCATTACTTACCAGGAATTTTGAATTTTTTACTAGAAGTTTTTTAGGTCAAACAAAGTAAAATAAAAAAGGCTGTACTAACTTATCATGCAAATAGCGAAAAAGAACGGAAGAAAGACGAGCTGAGAAATGAGCGCATGCGAATGCAAAAATTAATGCAAGAAGATGAGGAAGGTTACAGGTAAATTTGTTTCTAGAATTTTTGTTTTTATAAGCAGAATAGCTTCTGCTGCAAAAGTTGTATTGAGTTGTCACCGTTCATAAATAATAACTTTCAGACAGTTATTGGATGAAAAGAAAGACAAACGTCTGGTTTTCTTGCTGCAACAAACGGATGAATACGTAGAAAGCTTAACAGGACTCGTCAAACAACATCAAGCAACTGAGAAACGAAGAAAACGTAATGAGCGTCGTGAACAGAAAGAGAAAGAAAAGATGCAAGGTCCTTCTTGTTAAAATTTTTACAGTAACGTCGATTTTTGTGTTACTAATCAATAAATTGGTGATTTTACAGAAAGTGGTGAATCTGAAATACGGCTACGCATAAGGGATGCAACAACTGGTGAAATATTGCCTATCGAAGAAATGCCGAAATCAGAAGACATCGATACTTGGATTGAAGCGCATCCCGGACATGAAGTAATATTGATTGTTTTGAAGTGATTCTAAAAAGATGCGATGCTAGATTAAAAAATTGAAATTTTGAAACTTAAGATTTTACAAGGGTTCTAATTGTTAGTAAATTACGAGTATTGTTTGAGAAAATCATCGAGAAAGACCGCATGTATATAAAAGTATTCAGCTCTTATAAGATATGAAAACTGCTCTAAATGTTGAAAATGTTTTCGAAGGTTGTATCACGTGAGGAGTACTCAGAGAGTGAAGATTCAGAATCGGATGAGCCAATCCCGGAACCTATTGAACAAAAGAAAGATGATGAATTCGAAGGTTTGCTACTGATAGATTATTTATACAATGTTGGATTCATCCAAATCAAATAATTATTGATATACAGTGCACATAAGCATATCTTAAAATATGTTGAGGTATGGATGAGGAAACGCGAAATCGTAAAATAATTGAAAAAGCTCGAAACGAAGAAGATGAATATGATCAGAAAAATAGAAGGCAAATGGAATCTTACTACGCAACAGCGCATAAAATCAAAGAGAAAATTGTAGCACAGCATTCTTCTCTGGGTGGTGGCAATCCGGCTTTGCAGCTCAAACCTTATCAGGTTAGGTCTTGCTTATCGTAATTTTCCTTTACTCATGTCTTCAATGTATTTTCCGTTATTACTGAAATTAATTTAGTTAAAAGGGTTGGAATGGATGGTTTCTTTATATAATAACAATCTTAATGGTATTCTTGCGGATGAAATGGGTTTGGGGAAAACAATTCAAACGATTGCACTGGTTACATATTTAATGGAAGTCAAAAAGTTAAATGGGCCATATTTAATTATCGTCCCTTTGTCGTAAGTTCTTACCTACAGTTTTTGATGCAAGCTTCTTTTTATTTTGACTTTTCTAACTTGTTATTGTAAGGAAGTGAACTAATTCAAGAAATTAGGATACTGCTGAAAATACTGGGAAAACTCGGATTGTAGGACGATTGCGAACTGGAGTTTGGAACTTGAAAAATGGGCTCCACATGTTGTAAGCATTGTTTATAAAGGAAACAAAGAAGCCCGCAAAAAATTGGAAGCTTCCATTCGTCGCAACGCGTTTAATGTGTTATTGACCACTTATGATTATGTGCTGAAGGAAAAAGGTCTTTTAGGAAAGGTATTCTTTTATCATTATTTAGAATATATAGAATTTTAACATTAGAATAGTAATAATATGATTTACTCAAATTTATTCAAATTTTACTGAAACTGAAATACACTTATATTATAGATACGATGGAAATATATGATCATTGATGAGGGTCATCGAATGAAAAATCACAACTGTAAATTAACTCTAGTTTTGAACGGATATTTCACTGCTCAACATCGTCTCCTTCTCACCGGAACTCCACTGCAAAACAAATTACCAGAGCTTTGGGCATTATTGAATTTCCTTCTCCCATCTATTTTCAGTTCGTGTGGAACTTTTGAGCAATGGTAAAAATTCAAATTTGTTCGGAGGGATTGAGAACACTGTGGTTTTCTTTGATATTATTTGATAATAATTTTCAGGTTTAATGCCCCATTTGCAACAACAGGTGAAAAAGTAGAGTTGAATCAAGAGGAAACAATGTTGATCATTAGACGGTTACATAAGGTATTCTTATGCATGGTTTTTGCGAGGATTTAATTGTATAATTTCATAAATTTGTAATTTTCATTCATAAATCATCTATGTACATTCTTTGCCTTTTTTCTTTTCGCGATTTTTAATTAGACCGAAGAATTTCGAATTTCCCGGAAACAACTTATATGTCATCTAACATTTACAAAAATGAAGTAAGAACATAATTTATAGTTGACATATGGTTTTAAGAACGAGACAATTGATTTCAGGTACTACGCCCATTTTTGTTACGCCGTTTGAAGAAGGAAGTAGAAAGTCAGTTGCCAGAAAAAACCGAGTATGTTATTAAATGCGATATGAGTGCGCTGCAAAGAATTCTTTATCAGCACATGCAGAAGGGCCTGCTTATTGATAGCAAGCATGTTTGTTTTATTATTTTTTATTTTTTAAACATATTACTTCGACTGTATATGAACACAGTCGATTGAGGATTCAGGATATCAAATATATATTTCTAGGCTGGTGGACGAGCGCTGATGAACACAGTTGTTCATCTTCGGAAACTCTGTAATCACCCATTCCTTTTTGAAAATGTTGAAGATGAATGTCGTGAATTTTGGAAAGTATCAGATGTTTCAGGGTTATTTTTTAATTTAATATTTTCAATAAATGTTGTAGAAAATAAATGACTTTGCAAAACCCGACTTAATTTCTGCATGATTTTATATGAAGTCTGCTGACATTTCAGAAAAGACTTGTATCGTGTAAGCGGTAAATTTGAACTTTTGGATCGTGTCCTACCGAAATTAAAGGCTTCCGGCCATCGTATTCTCATGTTTTGTCAAATGACATCACTTATGACAATCATGGAAGATTATCTTAATTATAGAGGTAAGAGTTTCTGTTTAAAGTCACGAATTTCCAATTGACTTATATATTCTATTAATTTACAGAATTTAAATATCTCCGACTTGATGGTAGCACAAAGCCAGATGAAAGAGGACAATTATTAGAACTATATAATGCACCAAATAGCGAATATTTCATATTTATGTTATCAACACGTGCCGGTGGTCTTGGTCTGAATTTGCAGACTGCAGATACAGTAATTATTTTCGATTCGGACTGGAATCCACATCAAGTAAGAACATCCGTTATTGTGCTAGAAATAAAATAATGCTGTTATAATAGTTTAACCCTATTATATTATGGTTTCAGTAATACATGTGATAAGCTAGCGCTTTTTGTTTGAGTTATAATATTTATCCAGATCTTAATTTAAATTTATTTCTTGAATCACGAAGATCCTTCACGTAAGTACAGGATATGCAAGCGCAAGACCGAGCCCACCGGATTGGACAATCTCGTGAAGTGCGCGTTTTGCGATTGGTCACGGTGAATAGTATCGAAGAAAAAATCCTAGCTGCAGCTCGATATAAGTTGAATGTAGATGAGAAAGTTATTCAAGCAGGCAAATTTGATCAACGTTCCACAGGTGCTGAACGCCGACAAATGTTGGAGCAAATTATCAGGTAAAGTTCTAGTTAAATTCAATGTGATTTTCTACTTATTAGATAAATTAGGGTTAAAAATTGTTTCTCACTCCACTTTTTTAGAGCAGAAAGTGAAGATGATGATGAAGATGAAGTGCCAGATGATGAAACAATTAATCAAATGGTTGCGCGATCTGAAGATGAGTTTGATTTATTCCAGGTAAATTATTTGGACTATTTAACACTCCAATAATTTTTGCTGCTTAAGTAATTTTTTTGCCTGCTATATAATTTGGATTTATTTTCTCATTAATTTTATTTAAGAGAATGGATATTGAACGTCGTCGTCAAGAAGCTGCGGAATATCGTCGCAAACCTCGACTGATTGAAGATAGTGAGATTCCGGAAGGTATTGTCAAAGCTTCACAACATTTCATTGACGAAGAGAAGGAACCGCAAAAATCAAAGCTTGCATTCGAACCAGTAGGACGTCGACAGCGGAAAGAAGTTGATTATTCACAGGTTATTTGTAAATTGATTTCGAAAATTCTTTAAGAGTTGGTTAATATCTTACAATTTTCTGTTCCAGGATTTGATGTCAGATCGTGATTGGCTAAAAAGTATTGATGAGGATGTTGATGAGGATGATGACGTTGATGAAGAAGAGAAGAAAAGAAAAAAAGGAAAGAAAGATAGAGGAAGAAAGAAGCGTCAAATTGGCAAGTTTTCAAGTATTTAATCTTTTCGATTATTTTCAGATTGTTAAATATATATGACTCTTTTTTTTTCTACAGATGACGATGACGATGAGCCGCCGAAGCGCCGAAAAGTTTCACCTGAAATAACTTCATTTCTCAACAAGCTATATGAAGCTTTAATCAAATATAAAACTAGGTATGATTTTCGTTACTTTACAAATTGTCCATTTTATAACAAGTTTTAGTTCATTTTCGAGTTATTTTTCTTTTTAATAAATTTATTTTTCAGCAGTGGAAAGGAATTAGCGGCGGCATTTGAACAGTTACCGTCGCGAAGAGAGTTGCCAGATTATTATGAAATTATTGAAAAACCGATGGATCTTAACAAAGTGAAGCGGAAAATCAAGGATGGCAAATATCACAGTGTACAAGATATGGGAATTGATATCAGACTTTTATGTGCTAATGCAAGAGTAAGTTCCTTATATTTTATTTTTGATTTCTTCTTTCTAGATTTATTTCATGATAAATTTAATTGACAAATCATACAAACTCACCTAACTTTTTAGAAATATAACATTGATGGTTCGGAAATCTTCAACGATTCGGTTTTATTGGAAGTTTTGTGGACTAAAATATCCGGTGATGAGCAACAGGCCACCACTTCAAAATCTTTTCTATCGGCAGAACCGAAAACAGAAAAAACTTTTTCAGAACCAAGAGACACAGGGAAAGATTCTAGCAAAGATACTGGGAAAGATTCAAAAGAATCTACTGCAACAAGTTCACGAAGTAGTCCTAATCTTGAAGACGATAAAGTGAGTTTGGTCGTGCTGTAAAGATTTTTTTTGCAAAGATTTAATACTGTTATGGGGAAGCAATGTTTTTCCCATTAACTTTTTTTAATTTGTATGATGTAATTGTGCTAGAGGTTTTTTACTAGAGTTTCAGGAGAGCGGACGTCGGAAGAAATCCCATCCCGTAAAGCGTTCGATTTCACCAGATGATTGAGAACAGATTGAGTTAACTATATCGCTAGAATAAGCTTTAGCGAACATGTGAACTTATAGAAATATTGTCTGTCATTTTCAATATATCTCCCTCTTCGAAACTTGCACCTCACTATTGCAAAAATACTTTTCTTTTCTACCGGTTAATTATTTGATAGTACTATGTGTTTAACTCTCTTGTTTCTAGGTAAGAAACACTACTGCCTATTAATATATATTATTCTTTTCTCATACTTCAATTTGAAATTGTTTTTTTTTCTTTTTTTTTTCTTATATTATCTATTAAAGTTTGTAATCGCATATGATTCATTTCATTTTTCCATGAAAAAAGTAGAATTTTTTCACAAATTCGGATCCCTAACCATCTTGTGATTCGTACTGTCATTCAAGATATATTATTTTGAAATATATATTGTTTATATGTCGTGCAGGAAAATTTTAAATAAGACTTCATAAAACACAGAAAATGAAATGCCAGCAGTTTCCCGAAGAGTTTTATTAATGCATTATGAGCTCAATAATTTACCTCCAACCCATAAGCTCTGTTCTATGATTAGTTGAGTGTAAAGATTTACCTGCATTGCTGGAAAACAAAAATATTAAAAAGCAAAGTCAGCTTGAAATAGAACGTTTAACTTAATTTTTTCTGGTAAACAAATTTCATGAGATGATCGCGAACAACTGCCTTAAAAACCTTGTATTTGTAAACATACAAAAGCTACATTCAAGGTGATATTTTATTGGTTTGTTATATCATATATTAAATGAAACACATCAAGAAATGAAACCTAATATGATCTGTTGAAGCCGTTTCAATAGATCATATTAAGCACGGTCTTTTAAAATCATTTCATATCCCTCCTGCACAATATACTAGTTTCTTGGAGAAAAATGATCAGATCTCAACAAGGATTTGAAATTCTTAACGGTCCTTCCGTAAGGCTTTTCTGTTCAGTTATCTTGTTTTATTGCTAAAACAGTACTTTCAAGAAAATAACTGCATGCCTTAGCATTATAAGCATTTTTAGGGTGGAGAAAGTGAGAAATTTTATTTATAAAGTATTGTAGCTGTTAGTTAACTATCATATAAGAGCAATGACTAAAGTGCTGATGGGATCTTTATCACTCAGCTAGGAGTCACTGATGTATTCACCAGCATTCGAACAAGACAAATAGAGATCAACTAGCAATGTATATATGACCTGACTACAAATGAAAAAAAAATGTGTGTCAAGCCCTACTATATTACTCTTGTAAGCGGGTTACAGGACTATTATTATTACTTGCAATTAATCATGATAAATAATCGGAACAACTCCTTATTCCAAGCATTTAATAGCTTTCTAAGCTATTGTACCTCCTCATATAATTGTAACTATGAAATGAAATCAATTCATTTGGTATGCGTATCACACTCTACTATTTATCAGACAATTCATTGATGAGTTAATTCTATAATGGCTGTAGATTCTGTGACCGAATCAAGAACTGCAGAAGCGGCTTTTGTCAACATTGTTTGCGATCTCGATTTACTACTCTACTCAATGATGAATGCTAAAAACGCTACAATCCTAGAAATGATTATATACATTACAGAAATATGCACAACGCTATGAAGAGCAGTGTTGATGAGCATAAGATTACCTCAGAAAATTTTAAGAATATGCACAAAGCAATTAGGAATTTGCTCTTTCAACTAAATGAAATTCACCAAATAGAGCCTGCATCTCAAGAAAAACAAAATTCAAGAAATAGGCCATCTGACCATAGAAAATGCTTTGTCTAAAAGACTATTCCATTTCGTATTAAGCCATGAACAATTCTCCAGGTATGGCAGCATCTACAAAGAAAAAAAAACAATGAGAACTGTATCAAATAAAATTTTAACAAGAAAGCGAAGCCATCAAAAAATAACATTTCTACAATTATACTGTTATGACAGCTTAACTTTCTTAACCGTTACATAGAGATAATGACATAATCAGAAAATGACCCGATGTTAATAAGTACGAACCTCCTTTGGAAAAACAATGGTTCCTGGAACAACGGTTTCCTTTAGGATCATAAATTTCCGTGCTCCTTGATCCGAGTCTAAGGACCAAATATCAAAATGATAAGAAATCTTTAGCACTGCCCCTACTGCACCAATTTTTATCCCAAGCCTGCAAATAATTAAAAATAGCTTATTAAAAATCAGCAGTTAAAAGTTGCTTATTAAAATACTTATACATTACTTAACGAATAATGAAACCGAAAGAAGAATCATAAAATGTAATGGAAATGGAAAAAATTATGGGAGTTCTATTTTTTTAATTTCAGAATTTCCATCTATATGAGTTCTACAAATTCATGAAATACAGTACAAAGACTGAACAAAAAATTGTTGACGCTTTTTTAGTATTAAAAGCATTATAAAGAATTGATTTTAAAGAAAAAGAGGAACTCCAGTAACGAGTGCACTTAATTGCAAATTATTTAACATTTCTGTAAATAAATTCAAAATGTTAAAAATATTATTACCGGATTTTGAAATTTTTGCAGGAGAATAACATGACTATAATCTTCCATTTTCAACTTAGTAGAGAAAGGTAAATGCTAATTATGATAGTTTCAATAACAACTTCATTAGATTTCTTCATGTAAACTCAAACAGCTCTGGTTTGAGAACTGAAGCAGTGCTCATGCATTTTCAAATCACAAAATAATAGGACAACATCTCATTAACTTTATAAATTGTGATGACCTCATTTTTTCCAGTCAAACAGAATTTCAGCTAAGCATACAATTAAAGAGAATCTTCAAGTAGAGACCTTCTTTAATTTTAGAATTTTTTAAAACATACTTTTAAATCGAGGGGGGGGGGAGGAAACAGAAGAAAAAAAACTTTAAATATGCAATAGTAGAAATAGAAATACTAAGTAGATAAAAGTTTTTATTATGTTAATACTTCTATGAATTACATAATTAAAGCATTGACAGAAAAATGGTTAGAATTATATTAAATAAATAATCGGAATTCTCACACAGCAACATTAATTGATTAAATCAAAATTACTATGGTCAAGAGATTCCTGCTTATTTAATTATATTGACAAATTATTTCTTGTGAAACATATTTAAGCTTGGAAATTTTATTTCCTGTACGTATGAATTTCTCATATAAATGGTTTATTAAATTATATAAATTATACTTTAAGTATTCATAGAGATAGATTGTCCAAATGTTCGTTTCGAAATTTGTTTCCCTTTCCAATTCCAATTTTAAAAAAGAGAAAATTTTCGTTCCATGGGCTTTTTTTTTTAAGTCGAAATGTTATTGCACTAAAGCCTTCAAGTGCTTACTACAAAAGTTCAGAGTCGGGTTTTTATTTCACTCAATTTTCTCATAAGAAACAATCTATTAATACAATAAACAGTCTGGCTAATTTTTTTCAAGTCAAAATTATCGTATTCTCAAATAAAACAAATTCGAATTATTCCAGAAGTTTTCTTATCATAAAAAAAGAGAGAAACTCAAATGATGATCGAATTTTCGATAGATTATTGCCTTATTATTTGACATAAATTCACGAAAGAAAGATGACGAAAGTATACTGGCTTCTAGATGTTTGAATAAATTGCTTTCAGTGAGTTATATAGAGCACCTGCATTTCATTAACAAGAAAATTACTTAAGCACAGACAATGCAACAGAAAATTCAGATCAAATTGAGTGATGTGGATTACAAGAAATGACCACTTTACTGATTCTTTAAACATCATTTTCTGATATTGGATTGCTAAATAAAAGAAAACAGACCTTTTCGGAATAAATTATGTAAAATGCAATGAAATGATGTTTTTGGACTAAGAAATCTGTAAAATAATGCTCCGTAACCATTATTTCAATCGAATTAAACTTTGCTTTCCATCAGGGAATACCCAATGCTCCAGGAGTTTGCATAAATATATTTATTAATAGAAAATAATTTAAGTAGTCATAAATAATTCAACTAGTTTTCTTCACAACCTATTCATTCATTACCATGAAAAAAATTTTCCTTAGCATCATCATGTGAAATATATCAATTTCTCTAGATTTCAAGAATCTTTACAGTCAATCTGACCGTAACTACAGGCACCACAATAGAGGAAACTTTATCTTAGATCTGTTGCTACTGAAATGATAAAATTAATGCTGCAATTTAGGGGTTACTTTCTTTCTAGACTCAAATTATTAGTGGTCAAAGTTATTCATACATGGTAATATGTAACAGTTGTCAAATTTCAGTGAAGTTAATTCCAGAATTCTCTGATCTAATTTTAATATATAATGATATAGATAATTATCAATGTCGTTGATGTAGTTGGGTTAGAGTTAAAGTTAATCCATACAGCAATTCTATTTGGCTATTTGAGTTATATCGCCCCGTTGCTCATGGAGACGACAAGTTTTTCATCCGTACGGGTATTTCGAATCAGTTGATTGAAAACAACTCCACTGTACTGCATTATGTCGATGAGAATAGTAACTATGCATTAAGTCACATATCCCCAAGGTATTTTCCTGAATAGTGCGACGAGAGAGAGCCACTACCAGAGCAGGAATAGAAGCAAAAATCGAACTTCAATATGCAAAAAATCAAATGATTCACATCACTGCTTGGTTAGTGAGCCGTCCTTGCTCCCAAAGTGTTTACTCGCGAAATGGAATAACTAGAAGGAAGCAAAAGAAACATTACATACCGTATCAATCGTGCGAAAATCGCCATTGCTTAAGACGACACGATTCACCGGACAGATAACAACTGGCCTGAAATGAGCATGAAAGGCAGAGTATACAAAGAAAGGAAGGGTTATTTAAGACGACATGTTCAAGATGTCATAAAATGTCATGTTTGGTACCATACGACTCATTCATACAAATATCACCAAAATTCTCCACCATCTAAAGTAATAACTTGAAAACTCCCGACCCCTTATGCCATAACGTCAAGAAATAATTAGTTGCACAACAAGTAATAAACACAAAATTTTATGAGAGAAGAACAGCAATGCAATCAGAGATACCTGAACTTTGGTTTTTTGCAACGCGTCGCCGAACCAGAATTTCCCTACATAGCGAAAATACTTCGCTTGAGTTATGGCGGTGGTTGCAGTGTTGCTGGTTATTAGTTTCCTGGGAGTTCTCGGGTTTCGGTGGAATTCGGCTGGGTGTTTGTTTTTCCTGCTCTGTTTCCATAGGGCTTCCCTTGTACTCTTCTCAAGTTAGATTTATCTCGTTATACTTTCGAGCATATAATTCAAAAATACTTCAAGACCGTTGAGAACAGAGATGGAAAGGCACTAAGTTGGCAAAGACAAGGCAGTGAATCGATCGGTGAAAAGGACTGACTTTGGTCGGAATGTATCATTGATGACAAACGCTAATCAGCTTTTGCTTTCATTTTTTATTAGTCGTACGAGATACTTGCACACTGAATCCCCCTGAGAATCGATTGCTTTTTATAAAACTCAAAAGTCATACATCCCTGTTCTACGTCTTCTTCATTGCTTTTTTTTGCGACGATTCAGTATTGGATGAATTATTTTTACTTGAATTAATAAATCGTGGAGTATATATTAAACTAATAAATTCATTAAGGACCTTATGTTTATGAAATTGAAGGATTGATCAGTATTACGCAGCAGATCTTTGGCGTCCTTCATTCTGCCATTATTGTCATGGCCGAAGATATATCTGAAAATGATTTGGTGCAGTGGCAAAATTTACCGGCTGATGATTTCGTCAAAAGTTTGAAACGAATTAATGATGATTTTGAAGAATATCATGTATTTGACCATGTTGATGTCGATAGCAGGCGTCGGATACAAACCATTTTTCGTGAACGTTTTCGAGAATCATCAACAATTCGTCAGGAAATCCTTCGCTTTTTGAGAATTTTAGCACGTGATAGACAAAATTTGGATCAATTGCTATCTTCCAGCATGATACAGGATGTACTTGGCGTCGGTCTATTAGCCGAACAATCGTTCGAATTTGATTGGGAATCATTCATCCAGGCTGAAATGTGTCTCATCAATATACTCTTCAGCAGTAACCTCGCGAGAAGTGAATTTAATGAAATTGCTTCAAATCTGCTGCTTAATCGAATTAGACTGTTATGCGACACTCCAAGAAGTTCCTCTAAACAACGGGATATTGACGATATTCCGGTTATTGTCCAAGATATTGCCTTTCCCGTAAAGTTAAAAATTCCTAAATTCCCAGTAGAAATTCTGAATAATGAACAAATGGATTTGGTTGCTATTTATGATCTCCGTATTGCATTTGTTGCAAGCGCACAGTCGAAAGATTTACAGCTGCAATGGTTAAAAAATGGGTGTGGAGTTTTTCTGAAAGTATTGGAACAAAGTTTACATTTTCCGGAAAAACTGGAACAAAATTCGCAATGGAGAAACTTTACAGAATGCACGAATTGGACTTTGAAAATTTTGTTCAACATATTTTGCTATTCATGGGATGATTCTGTGGAATCAAATGCAAAACAGTGCATGTTACTATGTTCAAAAATTGTCACCTTAGAAAACATTGACCCATCTCTTGAACAATCCGCGATAGATGTAATTGCAGTATTGCCGTTATCCTTCGAATGGCTGACACCGAAGTTGCAGTGTGTGGAGAAAAAAGATACAGATCTAATCCATGGCGGACGTGACATGATTTTTGCAAATGCTGTACTTTGTGCGCTAAAACGACGACTGGAAGCAGAAAATAATGAAAGAAACGAGCTCCTTGGTACTTTTTTAACCGTTTTAATACGTTTAAGTTCTCAAGTGAAAGAGGCACGACGTTATTTACGTTTACTGGTTATTCCACCACTTCATGCTACTGATGTTGAACGACGACCGGATGACGGTGCTGAATTACGTAATCGAATGGTTCGTTTGATGATGAGCATTTCGAATACTCAGGACTTGGCAGCTGAATTCATTTTCATCTTATGTAAAAAAAGTGTCAATCGTTTCGTCAAGTACTGTGGTTTCGGGCATGCAGCTGGTTTGTTGGCTAATCGCGGCATCCTGAATGCTTTAAATACCCCGAAACATCTGTCAGACAGTGAGGCTTCAGAAACAGAAGATTATAAAGCAGTTGAAACCCAAGTAAATCCAGTAACTGGTTGCATTGAACCTATGAAAGAAAATCCGTTTACTGAGATGACCGAGGAGCAAAAAGAATATGAGGTACATCGATTGATGAATGATCTTAGTAAATTGATGAATCAAGGATTAATAACTCCAGGACAGATCGGAAAAGATGGACAATTAGAGCCTGTGAAACATGTGTTGGAACTTATCAAGGATGGTGACGCCGAACCTGATAAAAGTGATAGTGAAGATGGTATTGAATCTTAACTATTACCATTTTTGAGCTGAAATCCATTTCTTATGTACTCATCAGTTACTTATTGTGTGGATTATAAATTTTTAACTTTAATGACTTGCATCAAAAAATCACTGATGAGATCTTAAGAAAAGTGTGGCAAAATTCTCAGTTTATTCTGCCTGCTTGCAGCAGGTTTCAATAATTTTCATTCAGAAAATTCGTTATAATTTCTGTCTTTCTGAACTTTTATTTGGAATATTTCTATTTAGCACAGATTAAGGTTTCTGTTTCCGAAAATGTGAAGTTATTATTTGGATTAAAGCTTTTTTTAGTTAGAAAATTTGATTCGTGAACGTTTGATGAGATTTCGGTATTTTTTTTTCTTTTTTTTTGAGTTTCATATTGTTTTTGTAAACCGTCAAATTTGTGCAGCTTCGTTGTGTTCGTGTATTTGTTAGATGTTCTTGCGCTGTTAATTTATGTCATAATAAATAGATGTTTCAGTTTGTGGAAACTTTATTTCTAAGGTTGCTGTTGCATGTTTAAAGTGTCAAGTAATAAGGAAAGAAAATTAAAAAAACTGAAAAAGAATATCAATGAGGTGTTGTTACTTTCTGGTGATGACCCTACAGCAGTGGATTTAACATCAGCGACGTTTCTTGGGCATTCATTTGATGGTCAGTGGTTCTGTCAATTTTTTTTGCAAATTTCTCCTTTATCTCTAGATCAGCAGTATCAACTTTCATGTTAAAGGAATATTTCTACCGACTTTTGCAACACTAATCATATAAAATTTTAATTAATTGATAATGCTGTTCAGAATGGGATATGTATTTTAAAAAATTTAATATTGTTTCAGATAAAAACGTTTCTTTGAAACTATGTGAAAAACTGCGGACTATGCGGCAACTGAAAGATCCTCCAAAAATCAACTTTAGTTTAAACAGGCTAAATGGTATGAAGCTTGGAAGTCAGAGTAAGTTTTTTTCATTTGTGCATTACTTATATTAGAATGCACTGTCCGAAATTTTGTATGATAATAAACATATTTTTAGATATCGCCGAATTGGTACATTACGTGTCATTTCATAATGTTGAAAAACCTCTTTGGATATCACTAAGACCAAGTCGTGGAATATTACAAGCAGTCATATTTCGAGTCGGATGTGATCTCGAAATGGTAGTAAGTTATTTCCGGTAAATTAAGTATCTTGTCTTTCGCTCTTTTTGCTGTAAACTTATGATTTCTTATAGCATGTTAAATAGAAAGTTATGATTTCAGTTATAATATCAAAGTGTTTCTTAGGAAAGTAATAAAAAAGAGACATACATCGATCAATTTTTCGGCTCAAAATCTTTCATTAGAATGCAGACGGAAGTTTGGAATGGTATGGAGTTTTGGACAAGTATGCTTAATGTCCCGCTTTCAAAGTTTGAACGTTTGAAAAGGATTGTCAATGTAAGTATTGCGAAGTTTATTTAATGCAAGATTATGTGTATGTTTCTCCTTTTTACGCATTATATCTCAGAAGCAGAAATAATACTTTTGCTCTGATTTTTGATCTTTATATATATTTGGTAAGAATGAAGCGCACAGGATCCGAATTTGGATGGTAAAAACTTTTTTCATCTCTTTTCAAATATTGATATATTTTAGTCGTATATTTCAGCCGTTTAATTTTTCTTAGGATATTTGCTTTTCAGCACGCTCACATTTTAGAAAAGCATATTAAATCTAATATGAAAGGTACATTACTAGTTACTATGCGACAGATGGTAGATTTTTGTTATCCTTTTCCAAAAATGAATAATGTATCTTTGGAGATATTGACGCCTATTGTGCCAACAAAAGTAAGATTTGCATATGTGTTTCATATTTTTGCATTTTATAAATTAGTAATAAATTTATAAAGTGTAATCTTGTTGAATTTATCATTTTGCATTTTTATCAACTATTTTAATTCCATTTCAACGCTTCATTATCATTTCAGGAAAAGTATGGTACTGTAAAAGTTGATTCACCATTTTTTGCAGTTGATTGTGAAATGTGCACTACAGAAATCGGGGAAAGTGAGCTGACAAGGATATCAATTGTATGTTTAAATTGACATAATTTTTTAATATTTAACAAAGAAAATGATAATTTTTAGTTTTCTTAAACAGGATCTGCCTAACTTTTTTTTCCTTCAGGTCAACGAATATTATGAAGTTTTGTTGGACACTCTCGTGAAACCGAGGAATAGGATAGTTGATTATGTCACAAAGTATAGTGGTATCACTGAGAAGATGCTTGAAAATGTAAATGTGCGGGTTGAGGATGTACAAGTCGGTTTCAAGTCTTTTCTTTTCATATTCTTAAAGCAGAGTTTCATAATTATTATTTAAAAAAAAAAAAAACAAGCACATATTTCCAAAGAAGCCCTTTTCATGTGGAAAAATTTTATATGCACCCCATGATTCTTATAAATCTGGAATGTACTGTAGTTGTTTTCCTTAACTCATCCGCAAGTTTCTCGCCCGCGGCATGCATTCGCTATTCTAGTATAGAATCGCTTTCCTTCAGGATTTTCTTCACCCTACTATTCAGCGAATTAGCAGGTTGAGAGAGCATATCAACATAAGTCATGATGATTGGAACCTGTGATTTATGCCTCATATATAGAACTACAAAAATTTCCTCCTTTTTGCAAGTTAATAAAAAAACAATGTTTAATAATCAGTCCCATTTTATCTGGTATTGTACGTTTTTTTTTTTTTTTTTTTGATCTTTCACTCATTCATTAAATACTTTAAGAATTAAAAAAATATAAATATAATCGATATGTCGTATGTCAGCTTTATGTGAGTATATATTTTCAGTTTCAGAGAACTAAAAACAAATTGATGAATAGTGCTTTCATAATAATAATAAAAAAAAAAAAAAAAAAAAAAAAAAAAAAAAACGGTATATTTTCAGAAAGCTTTATCACACATTTTGCCAAACGATGCAATTTTGGTTGGGCATACTCTTGAATGCGATTTCAAAGCAATGCGTATCACACATCCATATTGTATTGATATATCTCTCTGCCTAAATTTATCTGGTAAAGACAGGCAACGATCATCATTAAAAGTAATTTCCTATTTAAACTTTATAAGGATATTTTTTCATTTTTTAACGTTGCAGTTCCGATGGATTCGATCTTTGCATTGATAGTATCTCATGTAAAAATTTTCAATTTCTTTTTTTATATTTATTTCTGAAATTTGTTCGCGATTGCTTTTGATATTATGTAATAACTAAATTTAGGAATATGAAGACTCTTGAAAATTCTGTAGCATAATAGCCCCTTTATTTTCTCGAAATACTTATTATTCATTGCATTTTTTATAAAATGGACATGGATGATTTATAGACATTGGCGAGAATATTTTTGGATAAAGAAATTCAAGGAGAAAATGGACACTGTTCTGTCGATGATGCAGTTATTACTATGCAACTATTGAAATATAAGCTTTCTCATGGGTAATTATTATACTATGGCTTATGTATTGAAGTTCTTATTGTTATTGTTGAAATCAAGTATCAGGTTTGTATTAAATGTTTATTATGCATCATGCAAATCGTGAGTATTTAGAGTTCGTTTTGGGAATGTTTCTTTGGGATGGAGTTTTGATGATTGGGCTCGTGAAAATGGCTTAACCACTTCTGGAGCGCGCATCAATAAAAGCAAAAATTTATCTTCAGAAGCTCGCATTGCTGAAGGACCACAACGAAAAAGGCGATGCTTGGATGTTGTAATTTTTTTTAATATATTGTTTTATTTCAGTTATTTCCTAGAAATCAATTTCTTGGAAGCCATTTTGAAAAGGCAACTATGCTTTTTTCAGTATTCTTGAAACTCACGTACATTGTCAGAATTATCAGTTTGAAAAGGTTCAGCATTTTTTGTATTTTAATAAATCACTTACTATGAGAGATTTTTTGGCTTTGTCAGAAAGGAATTAGTCCAGGATTCATTCATATTTCTTGATTAGAATGAAAATAAAAATTGGTGCTTACAGAAAAGTGTAGTACGGACTTGTGATAAATGTGGTAGGCCATTATCTGTTGCTTGTATTGTTCCTTATTGCGCCTGCAAGAAAAATGTCGTAAAATATTGTGTGATATGCTGTTTGAATTCTCTACCGCCTCAAACATCGAGCGAAGAACCAACCTTGAGTTGGAGGTAAGTCCTCCTAATTTTATTACTAGAAAATCGCTGATTCCCAGGACAATAATTCCACAATATTGATTGAGTTTTTCTATTTGTGGAATTTCCTATTTAATGGTTATTTCAGTGATGCTTTCCAAGCTTGTGCTGGCGGATCTGAACCTATTTCGCAATTCTTACGACTTAACAAAAACAAAAGTGCTTTTTATGCTATTCCTGATGGCATCAAAGACAGTGCAAACAATGAGCAGTTTGTTTTATATTTTAATGACTGATATTTCACGTAAAACTTCCCGATGCTAAGAAACAGAGCTTTGCTTGAGAAATGACGGAAAAATTCTTTGATTAGAATTTGTTTAGAACAAAAATCGAAATTTCATAAGAAGTCATTTATTTTCAGGGAAATGTACGTGAACACCAATACTTACAATTCGCTGGACGAGTTGGTGAAGCGTGTCAGTGAAGAAATAATTTCACATAATGTTGTTATGGTGGATATTGATGCAGAAAGATTGAAAATGAAAATAGATGGGAAATCTATCGTAGCTGTTGATAATGCTCTTCGAAAAATGATTTCTTACGCTTCTTGGAATTCTTTAATTATCGTTGTCTTTTCGTCTCCACAAGAGTCATTGTGTTACATAAATGTGAAAACTCAAAATCATAGAACTGTTTTAACGGATGCTGTATGATGCTTGTTTTGCGTTGTTTGTTAGTTACAGTTTTGATATCTGTTAACAACTAAAAATTTTTCGTTTGTCTTTTATTTTGCTTCTTTTGGATATAAGTACCTAATTAAGATTATTTGTCATTTCCCCTTAGATTTAGGTATTTCTTATTTCCATTATCATCAAATCTTGAACTTTTTAAGATCATATTTTTCGAGGGAAAAATAATAGGCGCAGTAGTAGTAACAGTACTTTTCAAATCTGTCCTTTATTTAGTTCTGGATAATGTGACTACAATACAAGGAACTGCTAACGGCAGTCTCTTGAAGAAGATTGCCGATATCAAGGCTTTATATGTAAATATAGAACTAATCTTTATAAGTAAAAATTTAAGTGTTCATTGTGGTTTTTGACACTACGTTGCAAGTTCTTCATCGATTGTTTTGAAATTTTGGCACAACTTTGCATTTGAATAAGCGCATGTTTAAGAATTTTCGGACAAGGTTTTGAACAAACGAACATTTGCATTGTTATTTGTATAGACTGGAACTGGACCCGGCCCAAGCGTTACCACTACTAAGCTGCGTCAGAGACATCCAAATGGCTTACCGATGGATATCATCATCATTATCCGAATGATGTTCGATGGGCTTCCGAATTTGCTAATCAAATATCTGGAATTCGTCCCAGCTGCAGCTGCAGTAGAGCATATCTTAGATCCATTTCCATCGGCTTCGATACCATAATTATTCGGCAACTGTTGCTTGTATCGTTTTGAAAACGTTACTATCCAAATCCTGTCCTAACATTACTGTATACCGCTTCAACAGCCAATGAACATTTTGTTGACGCGGGACATATTGCTCATTGGAAGATAACTTTGAAATAAATGGCAAAATAAATTTCTGAAAAAGCAATTTATTCATATGGTACACACTTACAAATGATACATAAATGATTGCTTATACATTCATTTTATTTATTTGAATTTTTGTGAACTTTGCATTTTACACAGAAAATTTTAATACGATTGTGTGTGTGTCCAAAATTTCAAACCCGCTTTTGTCTCAAAATTAAAATTTAAATCACAGGTTAAGCTAAAATCCTCTAGTCTCATCATTTTTGATTCCAATCCTCGCTTATACATCGTGGAATGGCAAACGATCAGCAGCAATTCGTCTTCAACAACAACAATCTACTTCACCACCATATCGTACAGTCCCGATACTAATGATGAGCATTTTTCAATCTTTATATCATTTTATCAGCCTATTTTTTTTGCTTTTTTTTTTCTATCCCCCCCCCTCCCCTCAATAAAGATATTATGTATTTTACGATATATTATATCATCTGGAATTTCTTTTCTTTCCTTTTTTTTTCTTAATAACTAAAAGGGGAAAAAGTCTGGGTAGTTTTTTTCATCTTCTAGCTATTGGAAACAGAAAAAGAAATACCAAATGATACAATATATCCGTAAAATATATAATATCTTTATTGGGGAGGGGAAAAAAAGGAAGCAAAAAAATAGGCTGATAAAATGATATAAAGATTGAAAAATGCTCATCATTAGTATCGGGACTGTACGATATGGTGGTGAAGTAGATTGTTGTTGTTGAAGACGAATTGCTGCTGATCGTTTGCCATTCCACGATGTATAAGCGAGGATTGGAATCAAAAATGATGAGACTAGAGGATTTTAGCTTAACCTGTGATTTAAATTTTAATTTTGAGACAAAAGCGGGTTTGAAATTTTGGACACACACACAATCGTATTAAAATTTTCTGTGTAAAATGCAAAGTTCACAAAAATTCAAATAAATAAAATGAATGTATAAGCAATCATTTATGTATCATTTGTAAGTGTGTACCATATGAATAAATTGCTTTTTCAGAAATTTATTTTGCCATTTATTTCAAAGTTATCTTCCAATGAGCAATATGTCCCGCGTCAACAAAATGTTCATTGGCTGTTGAAGCGGTATACAGTAATGTTAGGACAGGATTTGGATAGTAACGTTTTCAAAACGATACAAGCAACAGTTGCCGAATAATTATGGTATCGAAGCCGATGGAAATGGATCTGTAAGATATGCTCTACTGCAGCTGCAGCTGGGATGAATTCCAGATATTTGATTAGCAAATTCGGAAGCCCATCGAACATCATTCGGATAATGATGATGATATCCATCGGTAAGCCATTTGGATGGTGCCTGTGTTGCAGTTGTTGGATAGAAGTATGATGCATAGCTACACTGTTGAAATTTGATAATATATTAATAACTAGCTGGAAGACCACTCGTTGCCGTGAGAATGTGTGGCTGAGTCCAGCTAGTATTAAATAAATTCAGTTTATGAATCAACAAAAAATGTCAGTTCTTTGACATTTGGAATTATTCCGGTATAATAACAACAGTTCTTTGAAATAGATTGCTGTTGGAACTTTCTTAGATTTCAAGCTTGTGAGTTGTTGCACGATTTTACTTGTTGATCATTTTTTAGAAAAAATTCGAATAGCTTATCTTGTTTCTGTAAAAAGCAATTACTAAAAAGTAATTCTTGAAATAGACGAGGAGGAAATAAATTTCTGAGTAATTGTTTTCGTTTACAGTTCTGCGATTGATTCCCTTTAATGATGTTGTGTAGAGGTGTCGCGACTTGGACCAATTTACTCTGCAACAGACCTGTTACAATATCATTTCTCCAGGAATCTACATTGCCACTAAAAGATGAGAGAAAAGTAATTTTAATTCATCAGTTGTGTGAAGAATTAATTTTGAGTATGTGAAGATGAGATTTTTGTGTGGATTATTTGGAATAAATTTCAGTCGGTAACGGAACTACGCGGCAAATTGGAAAAAAAAGTACGGTCACTGTTTCGCAGGGAAGTTGTGGAACCAAATAATCTTACTTATCCGAACAAATATATGAGACCTGATTTTGATCCTCAGGTAGAGCTCAAAGATGTTGTCGAAGAAATGCCTGGATTTTTGTGGAACAATGCTATGGTTAGTTTAAAAAACAGATTCATAGGATTCGTTCCTACTGCTTCGATAAATATGGAAAATTGAAGCAAAATAGAAGGACGCTTTATTGTCATAGAATTTTAGTTTTCCTCAGTTAGTATTGGACGCAAACTTTAATTACTTTGATATGAATGCCAACAATTGCTTTATTATTATACAGGATTCTGTTTCTTTATTCACCGGTATAGCTGAGGACAATAATATTCTCCAATCATATCATCAGCTTTAAAATGCACCTACATTGTTTATTATTTAAGCTTTGGAGGATTTTTAAAGCTAATTTTCTTGTTGTTCAGGAAGTAGCTAAAGAAATGAAAGGTCATTTTGGAATCTGCAAACCAAAAATGCTTGAAGATTTGGGGAATCTCCGAAATGGTCAGTTCCGAAAAGATATCTCATTCAAAACACTAGAGGTGATCATTTCAGTTTGGTACTGCTTTAATACATGATATTTCAAGCATTTATAAGAACACTTTGTTGCTTGCAAATTTAGGCGTTTATAATCAGGGGGTGGATTTTACATAAATGTTTTTCAGTCATTTAAATTTTGGAGATGTGGTGCAGATTCGGATAGTAATGAAGGACTTTCAAAATGTGAATTCGTACCTACCGACCGAAAAACGGCTTTATTCAGAGGTAGATTAAGCACAGAGCTAATAAAGGTTATTTGATACATTCTTTCAGTTCATTGTTGTTTGAGTATTCCGATATTTATACACTTCGAGTATTTTAAGGAAACATTTAAGTCACTGCCATAGGTTATAATATAAGTCATAACACTTTTTTTAAAGGATGGACGAATTGAACGAGCAGGATGGGCAGCTATCAAATTTGAAGAAAGGGGACCCTTTTTGAAGAAAAGATATTTTAGTAAATGGTCAAACTATTCTCATTTCCTTATAAAGGTAAGATTATTCTTTAAATTACGTTTCTTTGAATTATTTGAATTTTTTGATAGTTTTTTGAATATTTTCATGTCTGTTGTTTTTCTTAGTATTTATAAAGAAAAAAGGTCTTTTTTTTTTAGTTCAGTGTATATGCGGTTAGAAATGTTAATCTTTTAAAATATAGTTGTAGAGGATTTTTGTTCCAGTGCCGTGGTGATGGGCGTACATACAAAATTTCGTTGAATTCACCGCTTTTGTTTGATATTACCTGGGGTGATGCCCATAGTTATTATTTACATACTCATGGAGGTCCCTACTGGCAGTACGAAGCAATTCCGTTCTCGAAGTTTATCCACACTGTACGCAATCGAATCATGGATAAACAATATCCAATAAAGAATATAAACGTCAGGTATAAAATACAAATTTATGCTTATGAAAAAAAATTAGTTAATTGCTATTCTTGTTGCCACTATCATTATTATTATAGTTATTACTAATAGTATTATTACTACTAATAAATAGTTTGAAAGCCCATTTTTTTCTGAAATGTTCAGTTTCTAATCCTTTATCTCGATGTTTTGTTCATACTGATCTCCTGCATATATTTTGCCAAATCTTTTATTGTCCCAAGTGCTTCTGTACTAGGATTACTGCTACTTTTTCTCCAATATTGGTTTGCCTCATTGGCCTTCAAATCCCATTTATGATAATAATTGTTACATAATTGTAATATTGAAACTAATTATTTTATGACCGGTTTTATTGACCAATAATTGTTAAATAACTTTGGGACTTTTTAAAATTTGAAGCTTCATCATTTTCTTTGCAAGGATTCAAATTGTTTTCACATTCAGCATGTTAATATTTTTTCTAACCTTCTAACCCTCAACAGTTTATTTTCAGCTCATTATTGATAATGTTGATGGATAGAATTGATGGAGATTTTTCGCTTGAAATTGATTACATTGGTGTGGTGCATGATAGAAGTCATCTAGAAGGGCATTCTTATGAAGCTTATCAATTGCCGATATTGTTTACTGAGGGTACATAGACTTCTGGGTAGTTTTAAGTTGTTCATATTTTTTATCTGAAGAAAATATTTCGTTAATTGTATATAGTTTTATTGGCAAATGCATGCTTGTAATTTTCCTCTTCAAACGTCTACTTTGTTTATAAACTCACATTGTTTTTATTTAGATCAAATTGATATTTGTAACAAATTTGAAAGTTTTAAAGAAGGAAGGTCAAAATAGATGGCCAGAGAGATTAAAATAGATGAGCAGGAAATTCAGAAATATTAGTTCTTATTACTATAAAATTATGTTCATAAATGCTTCTTTATTTGTCCAGCGAGTTTTTTTTTTTCGTTTATCAATGCCGTATATCATATTTTATTATGTTCAGTTATATTTTATTTTGATATAGATAGCCTTCAAAAAAGCTGAGCAGCATTAATTGTTTTTTTATGGATTAACTTTTTTTTTTAAGTTGGCAGATGTGAAAAAGATTGTTTATGAAGCAATCGTTAAATTTTGGCATTTTTTTCTAAAAACAAATAAATGTTTAACAAAATGCATAATACTAGATTGTGAGATAAATTCACTACATAGTTATTGGATGCTTATAAAACGGTGGACTTTGATAAGAGTGTTTTCAACAGATTTTTCAGCGTCTCAGGTACCAGCTCGTGTCATACTGAAAAACGTCAGCTGGTTCACCGGTGAAAGTTTGTTATCTTGAAATTTAAATTCATTATTTGTAAGAAGTATTTATGGATAATTAAACTGCTGTTTTTTATTACAGCTATTTTTATTATTAGATCTTAAAGTATTGATTTATTCAATCCTAAAATATTTGAGTGAGGTGCAGAAGGGTTTTCAGTTATTTATTTATAGAAGACTTGAAGTTCCATTTTGATCGTTTTGGCAAAGTGCAACACGTTAAACTATTATATGTAAGTTTCTGTTTTTCTCATTTGTTTATAACTGACATTTGTACTTAAAAATTGAAATGCATATTTCATCACAACTTAAGAGCAGAGTCTTCCGTCCTCTTTATTAGTTAATTTTACAGGACTGGGAGACAGGTTTGCACAGAGGCTTTGCATTTGTTGTTTTTGAGAACATTGATGACGCAATAAAGGCTGTACAACAACGAAATCATTACATTAACGGGCGACAGATTAGTCTTTCTCGACTACTTTGAAGATTGTTGTATTTGTTTATTTGAGTATCGAGTACAATTTTGTACAGTGATGCACTTAGATATTTCCCGAAACTCGGTATCCATATCACATGCATGATTTTTATATTGTTTCATATCATAATTTTGTTTCAGGTAATTGCGAAGATTGCAATACCTAATTCCAGGAAGCAACAGCAGTAGAAACAATTTCAATTATTTCAGTGAAATTCGCTTGAATTTTCCATCCGGTGTTTGATCATTCAATGTATGTTTTCTTACTATTTGGGTATATGTTTAATTCCGTATTTTTCTTCCTAGAAAATCTTTGATGATAATATTGTTTACTTCAGCTAAATTTATTCAGTTATTTAGTATATCTTTTCTTATGAACTTTAGGTCTCTTTGTGAGATCTTTGCTGATATTTATAGTGTAGATTTTTTAAACTATGCATTATATATACAAACCGATCTGTAGATAAATGGCGGCACGTTTAGTTCGAAGGGCTGATGCAGCTTTTAAAAATTTTAAAGGAATCCGGCGGAACAATCCAGAACTGTTTGTTAAAAGGATCAGCTGGGTTACAGGTGCATGTAAGTTATCATTTCAGACTTATACACATAATTTTATTATTTGCATATGCTTTTCACTGAATATCTTAATTTCATAATATTTCGAAAAATTATCGTTGAAAATAAGATTGAAAGAAAACTAAGTCGCTAAACTCTTTCAATTCTTTTGTTTCAGTAGAATTGACAGATCATTTCTCTCAGTTTGGTAAAGTTAGGAATATCACTCTGCCTTTTGTGAGTTCCTCTTTTTTTGACTGTAATGCTTATTATTCTTCTTTGTGCCTAATTTTTTGTCATAACATTTGTTGTTTTAATGTATCAGCTATGACCAAATGATTCCTGCTAATAATCAAAATGATTATCTATCAAACTTAATGATTAATAATATTTCGGTATTGAATTATTACAGTATCGAAGTATTTATTATAAACATGCAATTTATCTAAGCGTTTTTCAGGATTTGAGGACAGGTCTGCACAAAGGTTTCGCTTTTATTTCATTTGAAAATAATGATTTCTATGAAAATATCAGGAAATTCGAAGGGAAACACATTATTGATGATGAAGAAGTAATTTGTTCACTAGCAAGTGAAGAAAAATCGTTGTTATTGACTGGTACCAATGTGACATTATTTGATAGCGAAAGTAGTTCTAAAATGGATTTTTCAAAGACAAAGCCCGACAATGAAGTTGAAACAATCGAATTTGTTGGAGCTGAGAAAAATAACAAAGAAAAGGAAGTAACATGTGAAACTAATTCACAAGTAATTTCCATAAATGATATGAATTTTCAAAACTGCAAGACGCGGACGAGTGAAACAAATTTTGCTACGGAAATTACAACAAGCTATATTGATTCGAAAGGGAAATCCACAAGAAATAATTTTTTCGAGAAGACTGTTAGTACGAAGCTCAGAAATTTGGTGAGGGAAAACGAAAGTGACAACGGAGCGTATAATAAAGCTTATACTAAAATGCCATCTTTACGTTTGATTGTTGCAAAGAATGGTTTCAATGGCTGAATTGGTGCAGTCAACAAAGTCGGATATTGATTTAAGAAAATGAAAAGTTACAAAATTCAAGTATACAAGCTCGCTAGGAGTGTTTTAATAATTATAGATCATCATATGTATTTTTATTTGTTGACAATTATTGATTCATGAAAAATTGGAAAAGTTTCGGGAATAAATTATTTTTAGACATTTCTATTTTTTTTTTCTTTTTCACGCAGTACTTCGAATCTTAAAAACAAAACTTTGCTAGTTTAAATCTTAATGGATGAGTTGATTGATTATTTCTATTAAATAGAAGAATTTTTTTTTCAAATTTTTTCTAAATGAGCGAAGGATGGGCTTAGTTATATAAATTCAGGATGAAGAAGGGGAAGCCCTAAGTTTTTCCTTTTTTTCTTAAAATATTAACTTTCCCAAATCTGTTCCCTCAGTAGTACGTATTTTGTTTTTTCTGGACAAAATTTTCTTAATCAGTGAGTGCAAGATCAATATGCCTGTAGCGTATTACTTGCTGTTTTGCATTCTTCATTATAATTTTACCATAAATAACAAAGTTGTAGCGGCATCATAACTCTTTTTTGATCATATTTTTGAATATACCTATGTGTAATATATATGAGAGTGACTCTTTTCATGTGTTTTGTCCTCATTAAAAACGTTTCTTATATTTGCCAATTTGCTGTATTGCCAATTTTTGAAATCTTCAAAATGAAATAAGTAAAAGCTATGAGTTCATTCAAATATTCTCTACCTGCCTCATTGTATCCTTTTTTGATTTTCCGGAAAAACATCCTAGTCATGACTTTCTTTGCAAACATCGGTTGAAATTATTTAGAAAATAAGTGGCAGAAATTGGAGAACTTAATTTTCAATCTTGTATTCAATTTTTTATTAGATGATGCAGTAATTTGGTGCAGAAGGGCCGTGAACAATATAATGAGATTAAACTTCTGCGAAATGTTTGCTAAATGTTTCCTATTCCTCATATTATGATTTTCATGCATACTTGTTTGTATTTTGGAGTATGTTTATCTTCCGATATTTTCAGAGTAGTAAAAGTTATGAAATTCGAAATCTCGGTTACTTTTGTCAATGAGAAACTACAAAAAAAGTATAGATCAATCTCGGTTACTTTTGTCAAATGAGAAACTACAAAAAAAGTATAAATCATTTTTGTACATCACGCATCCTTCAATGGATAAGAATGATCCACACTTTTGTTATAGTGTTTCATTGGTAGAAATAACTAATATTAGCAAAATATGTTCAGTACTTTTAAACGGACATATGCACACATTTATGTAAAAATCCATTTTCATTTAGACAAAACATTATATATAATGTATTCATATACCAAAAGATAGTCGGTCTGATAAATGGGAATTTGGTACATGTATTTCTTTTTCGGTAAATCAAAAATTTCAAAGCAGTCTTAGCCAGTTGATCTTCAGTCGGTTTTTCGATGCACGAAAGATGTAATACGAAAAGGAAAGTAAGATGGTTTGTAAAATTATCCATAGTATATTCATATAACGAATAATGTAATTAAAATAAGAGTAAATTGCTAAGCAAGTAATTAAACTTCTTGGGTTACATATTAGACAGATTGCCTTTAACGATACATCCATTCTCCACGAATCGGCAGTACTATGTTTTAAATTGTGATAGTACGCTGCAAATTTCAGTGCACGATTGTTATCAACATTGTAAAAAGGGCGCTAAATAGAGAGTTTCTAGAAGTGATTCTTCCAAAATTTGAATCGATCTTCATCCCGAAATAGTTCCCATAACGATAGGTTGAAGATTCATTTCGCATATGTATGTTAATCTGGAAAGAAAATGAAGAAGCTTTTGAAATGATGATTTGGCAGACTGATATGATAGTTACGGGGAAGGGTACCAAAATGAAACAACAAATATTCTTCAATGCGCAGTACGTGGCGGAACGAAATGGAATGTGCACTCGTCTATATTGTTGAAAATGGCCTTTTACTGAATTCATGATCACTTTTTTCTCCCAAATATAAACAAATATCAGAGATCGTCATCGTTGCCTTTACCATCATCATCACTCTCACCACCACTAGCCAATCCCATTTTGGAATTCTCGATCTACCATCATCAACAGTTAGTCGTTGTACACTCTCTGTCGAATTTCTCTTTTCAAATTCTAAATATTTTCTTTGATATTTTCAGTAGAAAGCAGTATATTTCTTCATGTTGACACACGGTCAACCTGACCAATTGTTTTTATGCACCCACTTTTTGTGCTTTCAAACTGATTCTAATTTTAATTTTAGTTTCAATTAGGCTTTTCGGAAATACCTAATTTTATTTCGATTTCTCGATAGTTTTCAATCTCCATTTTTCGATAATTTTCAATTTGAAAAGTATTTGGTCAGTTGTATTCCTACATGAAATACTCTAATTTCAAGACCATAGATGATTACGAGTAATTTTTCGGAAGAAGTGAGAGGAAATTTGGCAGATCATATAGAAAAAGTGTTTTATGTTTTACTCTACTTCCGGAATGTTTCACTTTACTACAAGAAAAATGGAAAAAAAGTCGGTCTCTGTATAAATGTGGCATGGAAATTCGGCAGTAGTTCTTACTGATAATATTTTAATGCGAGATATCAAGAGATTTGATTTGCCAAGAGAAATCCAATGAAGTTCATCATTTGCAAGGATCATCTAGTCAGAATAAAAATTGTTTGCACTGCTTAGACTTGGTTGCTGCCTATTAATTATGTCGGATCTTCTTGGAATATTTAGAATTTCTAGATGATGATAGTATCATCTCGTGGATATAGCCAATATCATTCTTATCTTGTCGTTGCTTTCAAGTTATTTACAATATGCAAATGGTAATTTCCATGAGTTCATACAAAAATTATGCTACAAAGTTCACATTTCAGCCAAAAAGGGGTCAGTGGGGATGTTGTAACAGTAAATGCGATCTCCTCCTCCTTGCCTCTCCAGTTTTAGTTGAAATGTAAAATTGGTGTTGTAGACATCTTCAAATTCTACAAGTAAAGCTTCTGTGTGTATATGTTTGTGTGTGTATGCTTGTGCTTGTGCTTGGCATTGATGACGACAGTAGTCAAAAGTTAGTTAGTTTAGTCAGAAGTTCTTCTTCTTCCCTCGACCCTCTTATAGCTACTAATGCTTCTTCAATGCTTCTACCTTGAAAATATGGCTTGAACTGGAGGAGGAGGAGAAGGAGGCGGAGGAAGTTGGAAAATCGAGAAATTGTTCCAACCTTCTCTCTCTGTGTTGTTCCCTTTTCTCTCTGTACTTGTTGAGCAGCTTTACCAAGTACGTTTGCTGGCTAAAGAAAGCGGTATATGTCGTAGCATACAACTCGAACTTATATCTCCTCCCCGATATACATCATCATCATCATCATCATCATCATCATCATCATCAACAATTCTCAAATTCGTTTTCAAATCTGCCACTGCTATCTCCCTGCCTGTTCTGGGCAGAATCTCGAAGTTTGTAGTCAAGTTCGAGAGTTGTGAAGTGCTGCCTATCTTGTCTAAATCTGGATAGCCAGGCGATATTCATCAAGAGAGCTTGCTGCAAGCGCTTTCTGGAAAAAGCATTTCTTTCACTTTCATTTTGCTTAGCTTACAAAGCCTTCTGACTTTGCTTGTGTCCCAGATTCTCCATCTCTTCCTTCCATCTCCACCTCCTCAACATCATTTCCAGTTTCTTAACTCATCCCGAGTTATACTGAACGTTTTTTTTCGAGCTCAACTTATACCCAAAACTGGCTTTTTAAGTTGGAAATATTTCATATACTGATTGCTACTGACAGGATACGATAGATAAATCTGTTGCTGACTATGAGCATGGTTCCTGGTGAGACGTGCTTCAATTTGAACTTCACTAATCCTGGATCTAATTCACCATGCCAATCGTTACTTCTAACACCCAAGGAAACGGTATGTAATTTCTTTTCCTTTATCGATTCATGAATCTTTTATCGAAATATTTTTTTTCTTGAATAATCATTTTATGTTCCATTTTAGATGATTTACTCTTTTGTTTGATTATTGTGAAACTATCAACTAAAATAAGACTTCTTAAAAGCATAGAAATAATGTTATCAACTTACGAAAACAAAATCATGGAAAGAAGATAAAATTGTAATAATGAGATATCAACCCCAGGAAACGTAGAATAAGCAAAATCTATTATGATCAGTTCCATCTAAACAGCATCAGCAGCTTATGGTTATCGGATTTCTTCCTAAAAGATTTCTAAATTTCTTTTTAGCTTTTGGAGCGGCACTCTTTCAACATAATAACAGATCAATAATATAGAATGATAAGTGGTTCAGTTTAAGGCAGCATTCGTAATTATCAATTGCCAAAAAAAAAAACAGTATTTTCATTAAATGTACCTATTCATTGAAATTTTTCGCAAATCACTTTAAATTTTTGAAATTAAAGTCAAGTTGGCACAAATGATGTTTTTTTTAGAAGTGAAAATTGATCATATCAAGTAAATTGTAGTGAAAATTCTGGTTCGCCAGATTCTTTATAGTTCTAAAATTGTGAAGGATAGAAATGAAGATTTCAAGAATTTTGTTTTTTTTTTTTTTTCGAGATGCAACTGGAAATGCCTGAAAAGTTTTGGAATCAATTTGCACATTTAAACTATTGTTTGTAATTTTTCATTTTTAATTTGAAACATGTCTTTGTAAACTTTTAATTTAATTTTCAATTTGAATTTAAATCAAAAATTTCCATTTAATGTTAGTAGAGAACTTTAATTGGAAGGAGTGAAGATTGAATAAAAACAAAGAAAAATGTGAAAAAATGGTAAAAATATTTATCAGTGATAAATATTTTTATCTTATCTAGTTAATAAAAGCACACAAAAGTATTTATTGCTATTTATGCAAAATAATTAAAGAATGATAGATCCGTGGGAAGTTAAATTTAAGTCTGACAATTTTTTAATAAGAATAGTGAATCGTAAAGAATGAAGTAGCAGCATGTTTCAAATACTGTACATCAGTTTAGTTCAAACTCCATTTATTTGAAAAATTTATCACAGATTTTGATGATTCATGAATAGAACACAGAGATACAAAAGGAAACTGTTTTTAAGCTGAGCTATTCTGTATGAATATATTTGTTAAAGTGTAATCAAACTTGAAAACATTTAGCGAAAATGGACCAAAATAAATTTTCCTCAGGTTACGCACCACGTAGAAATATCGTTTTTTGTATTTGTTGAAGCTTAGAAATGTGTAATTCGTGCAGCTTCTGATATGATGATATATTGATAAGATCGTATTCCATAAATCTAAAAAGGTTAATGTTCTGTTTGTTCATTCACTGAACAAATGCTAATCTCTTTATTTTCCTTAAGATTGTATCCGTCTTCCTGATAGTCGTTGTTGTATTATTAGTATAGGATAATTTGGAAGTTTTTTCGAGAGAAAAAAAGAATTTTTTCTTAAACTTAAACAAATTAGCAAAAGAGAGCTTTTGAAATCATTAAATCTACCAAACTTAATTTTATTTCTAAAGCAGCCTTTATGTCTCAGTCATAATTGGTCATCATATTTCACTTTTTTCCTTCACTAAATTTTGTTTAAGATTTTCTTCTTTAATGATTACAGCAACACTATTTTTCTTTGCATGGTTTACAGCAAAGATTTGTTTGCATGGTTTACAGCAAAGATTTCTTTTTTCTTAATTATTTTCACTGTTTTCATTCCAACAACTGCAGTTATTCATAATAAAATTCTCGCTATTCTTCCCTGATATAATTAATTTCTTCAAAAGACATAAGGTCTGTCATAAATTGAACTTATTATCAGAAAATTGATGCTCAACTGAAAATTAATGTCACAATGAAAACAATGATAAGATCTCGTTTATTTCAAAATTTTATTAATATTGAAGTTTTTTTTAGCAATGGAATAGTCATTTGCCGTCGTTTAAGCTCATACATTTTTGGTAGTAATAATTCTAATTCATCTGTTGGAAACATGTTCTTTTTCCATGCATTTGATGATGTCAGTTGAAACAGAAGATTAAGGAGGCAATGAAAGACGATGGATGGCAACAACAGCAAGAAACATTCTTTTCAAAAATTAATGTTTTTAAAATATGCGAAGAAGAGTTGGACAGAAGTGCGGGAAGGGAAAACGAGAAAGACGGGCATAATAGTATTATTTTGGGATATTATTATGGGAAGGAGAAAATTATGTCTGTTTGCTCATTTGGAGTATGAATAAATCCAAACCAATTACAGTCGCAATTTATTGTCAGTGGTGATGGTAATGATGATGATGAGGGTGATAAAAATGGCGAAGGAGCAGGAAGAGAAGGACTTTGAGATGAGGTTTTCTATTTGGACAGTGGAACTTGTTTCCACGACGTGTACCACTTTGCTTTCCTGAACAAATTATTCCTGGCCTGAATTATTACACCAATATTTTCATACAAAGTTTTAATAGGTTAATGTATGCAGAGGTGTTCTAATTATTTTTATTAAACTGAGAATAAAGTCTTTTACTTGTTGATGTGGACAGTTATGTAATGGTAATATTAATATTTAAATGAAAATTAAAACGAATTAGTGTGATGAAGCAACAAGCATTAGTCTTATGATTACAAGGCACTTTGATGCAGTTTTTATGTTTATTTTTACTACATTTATCAATGAGTGTAATGAAAGACTTAAAACTATGCTTTTAGCAACTGGCTTTTGGACACAAATTCTATGATTCGCTGTTTCTAACTTTTCCAAAGTTTTTGTCTGATAGGAACTCACAAGTTCGTACTCTAAAATGCTATAGCTGATTTATGAAATTTTCAAAAAATATTTTCTGAAGTCTACATTTAAAATTATACTAATCTGTACGGTTCTATGGATAAATAAGTATCTTCAATCAATTACTATATATTACCATTAAAAATCAGAAAAATTTTATTATATTACCATCTTTCCACCAAAATAAATTAATCAGTATAATGAAGAACTGAAGGATGAAGTTGTCATCTGCCAAATACTATGGGAACATGACGAATCGAAAGTGAAGAATGGAAACTTTTTATATGTTGCTCTCTTACTAATTTCTGAATATTTTAAAGATTCTGTCTTTTGATAGCTTGCGAAATTTCGGAGGAAAATGAAGTAGGCTGATTTAAAGCGGGCGATGTCACAAAAAGAGAATAGTCAATTTTGAAAGCGATGTGGTTCTTTTCCTCAGTGTCCATTCTACAATTTTTTTGCTGATACTGATTATTTTTTGACGAAATGAGAATAATGTGGAAGACAAGTATCATCTAACTTGAGTATCTTTCGAGCTACCCCTGTTGTTTTTTCTTCTTTTCAAAAAAATGAAAATTTTGCTTAATTTTCTGATTTCATAGAAATGATTTAGCAATTTTATTCAAATTGAATCATTTTTTTTTCTTTGTTTAATGTGGTCAATATATCTTTTTGTATATATTTTACTCATCTGTTATTCTAGTTCTATTCAAATTTGTGTGTTCCACTCAAGAAGATGTACAAAAAAAAAAAAAAAAGTATTTCAAGACGTACTTCTTGATCTACAAGTTTAAAATTCAATCTTTAAATCACTTAACTTATGCGAAGAGTATTTAAGATCCTTTTAATTATGCGTCTCTACTAGTAAATTAATAACTTTATATAGCTTCGACCAGGCTTTCACTCTTCCTAGAAATAACAAACATTACTTAGTCAACTGAATCATCCGCTGGTTAAAAATATGATAAATGTGTGACTTCGGTTAAAATGCTAAATGATGAAAAGCAATGAGAAGAGATAAATAGTGATAAATGAATGAAAGATGAACTTTCTTCTTTTCAGTGATAATAGGAACATTTTTGAAATGATCATGGCATGAGTTAATTCATAAATGAAGTTAAATCATTTGAAATTTGCTACCATTTTGTTCTCAAATTATTATGCTTCTATTATTCTTTAGTCATCAACAGAAGAAGGTGTGATGGGAGGTGAGTGTGAAAGTTCATCTCCGCAACTGCAGCATCAGGTGAATGAAGGTACGCCGACATTACCGAATGGAAAGAAAACAAAAGGTACGTATTGAAATTGTAATGAATGTCACTGAGAATTAAAATGAAAAAAAAATATTTATTTAACTCAACAAATTGAATTAATTTAACAGGCTAGAGTAAAGGTGATACTTTGTCCTGGAAATAAAATGCTTGTCAGAATTAAATCTATATTATTCATTTATTCTAAACCTTCGGATTCTTTATCTTATTCAAAATTCAAAATAATATTGATCTCAACTTTTGTGCTTGCTCTTTTCCAACTTTTTCATTGCTGCAGGTCAGATATTTGCAAAAGTCATTTGCTTTATTAACTGAAATTTTAATTTAAACCAAAAAATTTCGAAAATACCCAAAAATCCATAATACTGAGTCTATTAAAATTAAAATCATATTCTTTGCAGCATATATATATATATATATATATATGCAATATATATATTGGTTGATTTAATGATGTCATGTTAGGAGTTATTATTTTTCAGGTCGAGTAAAGATAAAAATGGAATATATCGGCAATAAATTGCGAAGATACACAACATTTAGTAAAAGGAAAACTGGAATTATGAAAAAAGTTGGTATTCGATTATTGTTTTTTTTTTCCTTTCGAAAAAAAATGAATTTTCTCGCATAAATTTATTTATGCTAGGAATTGATTCATTTCCGATGACAATTACCTGCAATTTTTTTTTTTTATCTTCAAATTTAACTCTTACATTAAATTCATTTGGTTGGTAGTATTTTTCTCTTCAGGCCTATGAATTATCAACACTAACAGGAACTCAAGTGATGTTGCTGGTAGCATCGGAAACAGGTCATGTTTATACATTTGCTACAAAGAAATTGCGACCGATGATTTGTTCGGAAGCTGGAAAAACACTGATTAGGAATTGCCTTAACACTCCCGATATTGGTTTGTGTTCACTTCAGTTTTTTTTTTGTTGACTATATTATTTCTGACAAGTGCTTACAATTTGAAATAGCATTTTTTTTGCAAAGTTTTTCAAAATTAGCATAAATCACAATAATTCCAATTTAAATAATTCCAACGACCAGGTAATCTAAGCAAAATTTTATGACATTCAAATCAGTTTATAAAGCTGATGATGACACATACACTATTCCATGCGCAGTCATTATTCATTTCTAGATGACGCGGTAGATCCGCTTGGGACACGACAAGAATTTACATTTGATCCACAACCAAATATTTCAAGAAAGCGAAAATTAAATGAGGTTTGTTCACATGTAATTTGAGTTGAAATTGCGTCTAATAAATCATACGACGACAATATACCAGCAATTCTCGCGCATTTGTCTATTATTCGCAAAAACTTCTCACATCTGTTGACCTCATCAGTTCCAAAAAAAAAAAAAACCATTTGAGTCTTTTGAGCATAATTATCCACGCTTCTTTATTTCTTTTTGAAGCTGCCATAGCAAATTAGTGAACTGATCGTTATAACAAAAAAAAAAAAAAAAAAAAAGAAAAGAAAAATAAAAAATAAGGAACGAAATCCCAATCTCTGATTTTTCCTGTCATGTAGCAATTCTTATCACCGTGATCCTCACCAATAGCATAGCATAATTGTAGAGATTATAAACTTAATGATAAGCCTTAGTTAATTGATGAGTGATAAGTTTTGGTTAATTTAAAAGACAATTATCCTTCCAGTTTGTTGAATCTTCCTCCTTTTTCTTTTTTTCTCTCTCTCTCCCACTAGCTTTTTAACCAAAAAAAAAAAATAAGTATGACAGAAAAGAAAGAAATATCTTTTGTGAAGTCCTCGCCTTTCCCAATTTACATTGCCATATGAATTCTCAAATTCCGAAGAAAAAAAGTCTACAATTGCGATGTCATTCCAAAAATTTGTGATATACACAGTAATGATTGTCCTTGAAAGTACGGTAAAATGGAGTTATGATGAAGATGTGAAATCATAGCCGTTACCATCAAATAGGCAAATGGTGTATGTGTGTGTGTGCATGTGCAAGTGCATGTGCATGTGCATGTGCAGTTGTCTGCATTCTATGTTATGTTATACACTGATTGAAGTGTCATTTCATTAATAGCCAACCAGCAACAATTCAGGATGTCACATTCTCGGACGGACACTGCCACCGTATAACCCGCACCACTACATCTTAGTACGGGCGGCATCGTCCTATCATGCATTCTTGCAATTTTCCTCTCCCCTCCCTTCCACTCTGAATTCGTCTTCATCTGCATTGACAAATACGGTAGTGATGTTGGATAGCAGTCCATCCCTCTAAGTTTTTGTTTGTTGTCCAATCAGGTTTCCTCTTAGTGCACTCATAAGTGCAGGAAACTACCTATCCTCTATTTCTATTCACTTTTATTTCAATTGTTTAGAATTTAAAACCTGAACTTAATTCTTCTTTTATAAGTACCATTTGAAAAGAAGTGAAAAGGAAGAGGAAGGAGAAGATATCAAATTAAACCAACTAAATAATTAGCATGCTCTTCTTTTTGTGCATTTATCTTGTTGTAACATTTTAGATACATCTATAAAAAGAGGAATCCATCAATATTCATCAGCTAATATTTGCAAAAAATACTGTACTGTATCCTCATTTTGAAATTAAAATACTTCAATTTCATAAAATTTCAAAGTTTTCGTTGAATCTTTCAAACTTCTTTAGCATGAAGGGAACGAGAATAAGTTGACGAATCCCAGAAAATAGGAGCAAAAGTAGGGAAACACCAACTGCCTGTTGGTTGCCCGGATCTGTTCTTCTTATCAAGCACTTATACATCCATCCCTCTTCCATCTTCCATTCCATCATCCAAAACATCCTTTCAGCCAATTCACACCCCAACAATACTATTTAAGAATCTCTATTAACTAACTCACATACACATACATAACACACACATACACAACACACACACATACACATACATTTATACGGGAAGTTTGAGATAAGGAGAAAGGGGAAAGGCCATCTTCTTGAGCCATCAAAGCCACCTACGCTTTCATCATCCTGAAAGCAAGCTTCCTTCCATTCTCATTAAGTGTCTGAAGAAGAAGATACCCAACACAGAGCAGGGGCGATGAAATTCTCGACAGCTTCTTGCCTATCAAGCAAATATGTGCAATAACAATGCAAGTAATGCAAGCAAGCAAGCAAGCAAGCATCACCAGTTCTTCGACGACAACAACAGCACTGCCTGCATTGCCACCTTGCAACAACAGCAGCACTACCAGCAGCAAACTAATGTGTAAAAAGTTTTAAAGGAGAAAGGAAGGATTATGCTCTCCTCAGATGGTCGAATAGATTGGAATTTATGCATGCGTATCTATGTGTGTGTGTGTGTGTGTGTGTGTGTGTGTGTGTGTGTGTGTGTGTGTGTATGTGTGTATGTGTGTGATAAAATGTGATAAATAAGACGAAACAACTTTACATCAGATCACTGATCGCCTATATTTGTTACATCAAATTGCCGTTATTATAAAAAGCACAGCCAAACAACTGCAACGCAAAAATGATGGCGAAACTGGGAAAACTGAAAGAAACATCGAGAAGTTTAGATTTTCGGATTGATATTTGACTGATAGATTTGATAAGTTAAGTGCTTGCAATATGTTTTACTTATGGAAAAAATAAATGAATATTTTGCAGTGCTAGATGAAACTTGCGATAGACTTTAACTGTTGAAAGAAGAGTTAGGATTAAAAGAAGTGACACAAATACGCAGCTGTTTTACAAACAAATAATTCAACAAAAACCAAATATGATTAAATCCTTCAAAATAAAATTGGGACATGAAATATTTGCATTTTTATTTTCATGTTATCTTATCTTAACAATCCATAACATAGCAATTCAAATTTATCAAGTAAATTTTCGTAAACCCAAATACAATCTTTAGTGCTTCACTTTTTCGCATTGAAACTCTTTCTATACTGAAAGAGCGAATTTCAGATTGGAAGAAGCCATGATTTTATAAGATTTTACAAAGACTAAAGCTTGTTTTTTCTTTTTTTTCTTCCTGAAACAGTGAAACTTAAATCAGTATCATGATATTATTATTAGAAAACATTTCTTAATTTAGTCTGACAAAATTTTTCTGAAGAAAACATATCTTGGAAGTTCTCACCTTGTTGTTTAAAAGACTGTTAGTTTTTCACCTTTCTTCTAGAAAATGCTGCTAAACACAGATACTTTTCTATTTAATAATGATGACTAAGAAAAAGATCGTCTCTTTTTTTCCACTTTTTATTTACATATCTATTTTGTCTTCAAATGGACTAAAATTTTGATAGAAATTTGTTTGACAATCAAGAAAGTGGTGCAATACATATGAATATTTATGCATAATCTAAAATTCTTTCGCATGATGTTTAAATGAATTATTGAAATCATTTACTTTTCATGCTTATTAACTTCTTGATTATTGTCGACCTTTTAAGAAACTGATAATAAAACCCGAGACATTTTTGATATAATAATTTAGAAGGATTATTTTCGATCAACCTAGTTATGCAACAATTATGTTGCATTATTAACCATGAACTACTAATTTAAAAATCTAGAAGATTTTTCGAAGGTTCAAAAACTGTATAAATAATCAAACAACAAATGATTTAAAATAGTTTTTTTAGTGATAGACATTGCTTCTTTATTCATACAGCTCCTGAATTTACAGCAGTAAAATAACAATAATATTCCTTCATTTTTTAATTTGGAATAGAATTTTTAAACTAAAAGCACAAGTTGGAAACCAATAGATTACTAAATTATGTTGTTTATATTATGCAGATTAGGAACTATTTTAGGTGTAATCAAATTTAAAGTTTTTAATTTGAAAATTTTGCTAGTATATCAATGGGGATACTCCAAATTCATCGAATTTGTCAGAAATCAGCATAATTAATGAAATTTTTGAATGGCTTCTCTCTTCATTCATTGTACAAATTTGGAGCTTCAAAGCCGCCTGTTGAAAACTAGTCTGAGTAGTACAGTGGCAGCGGTTGTAGCTCTTTCTTGCAGCTGAAGATGGTAAATTTCATCGGCTCCCTCTCAACAGCTACTGTCATCAATATTACTACTGCCACTAATGTCACCCCATCCTGATGTTTGTATTTGTAAAATTCTAAAAGGGACCAGTTTAATTTGCGATGACATTAATTAAGCCAATAATCCAAATGAACTAATCACTAGCCACTCAAAACTTTGTACTATATCCATATTAATTAGGAAAACTTTGTAACTCAATGCAAATTTTCAAATGAGAATTTACTTGCTCAATTTCCAATACTGAAACAAAAACTGTCCTCTGGCTTGAAAAATCTTTTTGATAGTTCAAAAACGTTTTAAAGGTCAATTTTAACAAAAAATTATGTAATCTGATGCATAATTTTTGAAAGTTAATCCAATTCATCTGAGTTAATTTACTTCCGAAACTGCAACTATCAATCACAATTCACCGTTTAATTCATATCATTCTCGATATGTGAATGAAAAATGCTTTTTGTTTATAGTGTCCCGAATTACCAACAATGGTACATCCCGCAATGATAGCTGCTTCACCGACTTGCAATCCAGAAGAAGCGGAAAATTCCGATGGCGGTGAATCGGAAAGCGTCGATAGTCATGACGCCATCATGGAAGAAAGCGAAGCTGACAAAGAAAAAGGTCAGAATGTTTCAATAAAGAAATCATTCAATAATTACTTAATTGGAACCGTTCCCTTAATTTCAAACTTCTTGCCTCCGTAAGTATCTGGTAAATCTTGAACTATTATGGAGCTATGAAATATGATAAATGATGAACAAATGGAAACTTAATTTACGAAAGGCAGTAACGCACAATTTTAATTTTTTAAGCTTTTCGTCTCATTTATATAAAATCAAAATTAATTATTCTGATATGACCTGGAGAAAAGAACGGGAACTATCACTAACTAAGTAACTCGATGACCCTTTATGGTGGTTCATCAAATGAAGTAACAGTTGTCATTCAGTTCCATTCTATTACTCCTCTTCCTCCTTCAAAAGTTCATCGTGGAGGTCAGCGACAGTTGTTCCTTTAGATCATTTAGCTAATGGCACATATAAATGGGATTTTAACGGCTGTAATGCTGCGCACGATATATACGGAAACTAAGTCTGCAAATAGAAGTAAAGGAGAGAAAGTGACGATATTTGTGGCGAGAAATTTACGAATCGATGAGAGAGAAGAAAACTGAAATTGGTAGTAGCAATAGTAGCAGCCACTGTTGTAACAAACTTTCGGTCTACTTCCGTTTATTTTGTGATATATTTGGTGAAGAGAAGAGAAGCGAACGACTAAAATCTCTAGAAGGCCACTCAGAGACCAAATCTGGACAGCTGCTGTCAAGTTGTGGACACTGTACCCCAGCAAACATCGACGGAAGGATGAATGGATAGAGAGATTAAATAAAAGAATGGATTAATTGGATAGACTAATCGATGCATCGCTCATCAAAAATGCAATCTTTTATCATAAAACAAAAATTATAGTGAGGGGCGGGAAATTTTATTAGTGAACGTATACTGTTTAGTAAAATAGGATCGAAACCCTGATTCAAATTAAATTTCATATGGAACTTAAAATATTAGTAAAAGACTAGCAGTAAGCAAAAGTACTGCATCCAGTATTCCACATGAAAGTTTTAAGTCGTTGAATATAGCTACCTTTATTCGCCAATGAGATTCGCCAATTGGTCATTCAGAACAATGCGTTTTTCAAAAAGCAGTTTTTTACGATGTCAGTTCTTGCGACTTTACTTTACCGTGACATTTTAAACTATGAAGCAAAAATTGATTGTTAATTTATCAATTATCACCATTAATTACAATCATTTTGCAGAAAAAGCGACTTCGTTATCATTACAACAGACATTGAAGGAAGCGCTTCGTGTGGCGGCCGCTCAACGACAATTGCAAAGAAACAAAGCAAAAATTAACAACAGTCATGATACTAGAAGCGTCATTAATAATAATAATAATAATAGTAATAGTAATAATAATAATAACAATAATAGTAATAATAATCATAATAGTGCTCATAACGGTACCACTGGTAACATTGTTACCAACGCCAATGTCCAAGCTACCGCAACATTTCCGCTTCTTGCACCGTTTCTATTACCAGGTAATCCTCATTCGTTAATATATCTAACTGAATTTCAACGATTGCCAATAGTGCTTTATAAGTTATCCTTTCTCTTTTTTCTCTTCAGCTTTGATAACATGGATAAGGTGATCTGCTTTTGGATATCGGTTTTAAATTTAACTCCTATAATGATATGAAAAAATAATGAATGTGGTCAAAATCAAGATTTTTTAAAATAAATTTTGTGATCCTTATGTTGAATGATTTTTCAGGCTTGAATTCAGCTTCAACGGCGGGAACTAATAATGCAATCATGTATCAGATACCTCAGGGCGTGGTTTATACAAATGACGAAGGTTAAAGATAATTTTTATTCAATAAAATCAAAAGCGGGCTGCTATTTCTCAGTAGATTTGAAAATTCGAAAAAGTGAATCGTCCAATGTTACATGAAGAGCTGAATTTGCAAACTGATTCAATTTTAGGAACTGATAGTAATTCCCTATTCGCAAATGGCAATGGTAGCGGTAGCAATTCCTCCGATAACCAACAAACTAGTCCACAATTTATGTTTCCTATTAATTCGCTCACCTTGCAACAGGTATAACTTATTTTTATTTCATTTCGTTCTTAGCTTATGTGTATGTATATAATTTTCTTTTTGCAGAGCCTCTTGCAAATCATGTCGACAGCCGCACTGAGTGCAGCCCAGTTAGAAAACAGTGAACGTTCCAGCTGACCTATCTTAACAGTCCATCTCGATAAAACCGAAAATTGAAAGTATAAAAACTAATTTCATTGGAAATCTTGAAAAACTGCATGGCAGTCGATAAGATACATTGCAATGCAAATTCTATTTCTTTCCCTATAATTAAGTATGGGAAAACAGAACTTAATTCGGGATCAAAAAGCAATCAACTTAATTAAAAAAAAATAAATAAATAAATAGAAATAAAGTAGAGTCAAAATCTAAACAATATCGGATGAGAGTGATAGCATTAGCCCGGAAAAGAACCAAAGTTAGAAAGAAGAATATTTCAAGTCTTTTGACGCTGCAATTAGAATACATGTTTTTATTTGTACACCTTTTACTATGTTTATTTGAAGTTCTTTCACAAACAATCGTGATTTGTATCCAATGTATTATGACCTTGATTTTAATTTTTTCTACAAAGCTGTCTATGGTAGTTTTTGATTACGTCATTTGTTCGTGTGTGCGTGTCATACAAAAACGTAGTAAGTGTTAAGGTCTTCGAGTACTGCATATAATGCTACCGAATATTTGGTATTAAAAATCTTCTTTATGGCAAGTAATTCTAGAAGGAATTACGGATTCAAATTTTCAAAATCCAAACTTTACAAAAACTGAAGTTTGTAAATTTCCCAACGAGTTCTTCTAGAAACATTGTTTAATGCAAATTTGAAACTATAAAACATGCAAATTTGAAACTATAAAACAGTTTTTAGATAAGTACCACATTTTATTTCTTCATTGCGATGAGTCTAGGGATCTGATAATTTTTGAGTTTTTTCAGCAGGGCTCGATGACAAGCACAAACGGTTAGTTCTTTTGTATTTCGCTTTTTTTGATTGATTGATTTCGTGTAATTATTTTTGTGCCTTTGTTAACAAAACATCTTGTTTTGCAGAAGTGTAAAACAACTTGTAATATACTAGTCGATTATATTTGCATCTACCAATGTTAAAGTAAAGTGTAAGGTTTTTAGAAAAATAGATTTATAAAATACGTAAATTTTCGAAATTAAAAAGTATACAATGTTTCTTTAACTTCAAAAAGAATGAAGTCTGCGCACTGCATGCCCATCATGAAACAATGATCCTGATTCGATATTTCATATTTCCAACCACCGAATCGTCCACGAGAATAAATATTATGCGCCTGAAGAGCCATAACAATAAGAACTTTCTCTAAATTCGCAAATTTCGGAATTAGAATATATTTGACACAGTACAAAAAAGTTTGCTGAGAAAGAACTTACTTGAAACGCTTCATGACAGCGTTGTAATTCCTTGTCTCTGTCAACAGTTGGAATAGGATATCCGTATGGCAAAATATACAACCATTTGTCAACAATCTCGTTATCATTAGCTATTATGCCTTTGAGTTTCAATCCTATAACGACTAGCTATATTCCCTAATTGACAAGAACTAAAAAGGATTTTTTATCTATCTAGGAAACAACAATACAATTTACGAATGGTTATGAAAAATTTGTTCCTAAAATCGAAAAAAAAAAATATGATTCAATAAACAACAAGTACGATCAAACCTTCAATTACTTCAACTATCACTTCTTCTTCCACAAAATTTGCATCAGCTTTCAATCCAATCTCACATAGAACTGACCAGAATTGATTGCAATCTGGTGTTAATTTATCGTTGAAATTGGACAAGAAAGTGCATCTGGAACATGACTGCTGCAAATATATGACAAATTTATACTTGATAAAATGTGATCATATTTGAGTCTATTACAAACCTGTAAAAAATGGTATCAGGTAATGGAAAATATGCCCATGTTACAAGTTGAGTCCATTCGCGTTGTGGATGCTTTAAACCAAGACCAACAAGAATTACCTAAAAAGAAGAACAAATAATAAAAAATTCACAAAGCAACTATTTATTGATAATTTTATTAAAAGTGCACTATTCTAAAACAAAGAACCTTGGAATATTTTAAGTTAACATCGCTAATTGCTGCAGAGATTTTCGATAATTCTGGAATCGGTAAGGTAGATAATATAGCATTATAATCATATGAATGCGTTTCGCAATTTAAATTTTCAGTAATTACCTGTAAAATCAAAAATAATGATAACCATTGATATAATAAGCACATAATTATGCAACTAATTCAAATTATACGAACTGACATTGAATTCCATGAAAAGGAAAAATTAAATATAGAAAAAGAAAAAATCTTTTTTAAAACCTTTTTTGCTTCAATATCAATTCTTCGTACTCTTTCTTGAAAATGAAAAATGGACTTCGGATATCGCTGAGCAATTTTTTTCCAAATTTTGCCCACACCTTTGTAGTCTCTTGGATACCTAAAAAAGTAAAAATTCAGAGTTAAAATTTAAAGATTAAACTAAATTAAGGAATGACATTATATCAAAAGTGAGATCTAAATCGTACCTGAAACACGTCACAGATGATCCAAGATCATCTTCAAGTTCTTGCCGGCTTCGTCCACAGCGTAATTCAGTACTAGGCAAATCAATATTTGGTACTCTATTCGATGCCCAAAATGCGTTCATTTCTTCCAACTCAACTGTCCATACCGAAACAAACACAGTAATCCTATTTCTTTTTTTTTAAATTAAGACATTAATACATTTGTTTATTACATTATTTTGTGATTAACTATAATCATTCATCAAAATTCAAATTCACCTTACGATTGTATGGTCTAATAAAGATATCCAACAATGTATTTCCAAATATATTTGCACTATATTCGGCAAAATTCGAACAATTGATGGGTAGGCCTTGCAAATCTTTCAGTTCATTGATGCATTGTTGTCTAACAGTAGGTGGAAAATAGGGGATAGAGTGCTGAACAGGATAGGGTACATAGTTGTTAAAATGATTTTCGCTTTTGAATAGGTGAGCTAAATCGACCTGGAAATAAGTAAAAAATATTTCACTTCAAGAACTTGGAGTTTTTTTCGCAACTTCTGAATTTTTTATAATTTCTTTGAAAATTTTCAGATATCTAACGACTTTTACTGGTACTAGTTTACCTTGACAGAATGCCTAACTTTATTCCATTTGTTCACAGTAGAAGTAATAACTTCCTCGAATTCTCGATACTTCGATCTACCCATAATATGTACACCCAAGTCCCATGTAAATCCTTTCTTATCGGTTACTGATCTTGCCAAACCACCAACTTCATTTTCTTTTTCCAGAACGATGATCTAAAAATAAATCAATGTTAAAAGACAAACAATAAATAAAATATTCGTAAGTGAAACATTCTCGAATAAAACAGTGCATGACAAACAATATCACGTGAATACCAATACATTGGGTCACTCCGTGTAGTGTCATATGGTATTAACAAAGTTGTATCTTAGGAAGGATTTTCAGATGTCTCTTGAAGCAGTTTACCAAACTGAAAAAGAAGAAACAAAAGACAGAGGTAAAGATATAACCTGTATATCCTCTTCCGATATGGTTCCTTCTGTTATCAAGGAATAAATACGATGCAGCATACCGATTGCTGTAGGTCCAGCACCAATGATTACTAATCGGAAATCTTTATCGATTTTTAAACTGGACATCGACCGAAACTTGAGGTTAATGGAATTATTTTGCTATCTATTAAAGCTCTGAAACCGCATATTTGAACAGTCAAAAATGATTCTCTACAATCTCGAAACCAAAACAAATCAATCATCACTTGACATCAAAATAATTAACAATTAAGAAATGAAGTGTTGGACAAAGTGATAACAATGATAACAATTAGTGCTATATAGCAACATCTACTGACAATATTATGCGATGCTTTGAAATGCTGCGTAATCTCACATAAATCAGCCAACATCCCATAACGAATTATTTTTTGACAGCAGAACTTGTTCTGTACCTCATGCTAGTTAAATTTAAATGCGCATATTTCGAAATATCAACTTCAATTTCTGAATGTTTTACATTATCCGTCAATTAATACTGGAATTTACGTTTAGATAATTATCAATCAGTAGGACAAATCATATCAAACACAATTACCATCTGCCGTTTGTCGACGGCACCAAGTTACCAGAACAACTTCAACACAATTCCAAACCTGACAGACATGTAAGTTTTTCGCAACTCGTATCTCAGCCTATTTTCTGTATGAATTAAAAGGGGACAGTTCCTGACTGCATAACATTTGAAGTGCTGAGGTATGTGAGGGTTGTTTTGTCGCTGTGATCATTATCGTAACAATAACATTATCAGCAATTTCATTTTAAATCTTTTCAAAAGTGAAAGTTTTGTCGACAAATTGCTGTGACATTTGAAATAGTTGTGAGAAAGGTGACAGACAGACATTCAAACAAAGGAACCGGAATTAAATAATCAAAGGATATGAAAATCTGATTTGATTGATTAAAGGATCGGAAAGTGGTTTCATGAAAATCAAGTGTTGATAAAAATAAGGTCATTCTGTTTGGTCGTAATTGTCTCTGACCATTAATTACCATCATCATATCAAACATCATCATCATTGTCGGGAAAACCAAAATATTTTTTGGAATATAGATATGATAAAATAATCAGAAATCTTTGTGTTAAAGAATTATCTTGGTATGAGCAAATTTTTGAACTTTACGCTATAATTAACATATTGTAAACTGCGTGTTGCTGTGGTGACATGGAATAAGCAACTTTCATGCTTCTCTAACTCTATCAATTCCAACACCAGAAACCCTCAGATAAATTACCTCCTATCAAAAATAAGTCCAAATTATCAGCTATATCCAACTCAACTTCCAGACCCTTCGTCAAATCCTGTCAATTCCCAACACCCTCAGATAACTTCCTTCCCATTAAAGGAAGTTCAAATTATCGATTGTGTTGTCGATATTCATCAATTCAGCGTGTACCGTAGTTGGGGCAAATAAAATTCGTCATGTCGAGGACTTCATTACAAAACAAAATCATCTGTAGCAAATTCCAATCTTCAACAAACAACCTTTCACAAATTACTTTCACAACAAATCATTGTCATTGCTATGATTAAAGGAAGTTCAAATTATCATCATCATTATATCATCGTCGTCATTGTTATCATTGAATTGATATCATCATCATCATTAGCGTCATCATCACCATCACCATCGTCAACCATTATGAATCTTATCATCGTCATTATAGTTACCACCAATATCATCCATGATAATTATAGTCATCGCGTCATGGAAGCGAATATTTCAGCATATTTTATAAGAATTATAGCCTCATTTTGGCAGTTTTTGGATACAGTTCCAAGAAAAAGAAGTAGAACTTATTCTTTCAATGCTGAGAAAGTAGGAGAAAAAATATGAAGAGTCAGAGGCAAGGAGGGGGAAGAAGATGAAGAGGTCGTTAAGATGTCACCTTTGTTCCAGTATTTGACATTCACAGAAATTTTCCAGGAAGAAGAGGAAGAATGATTCCCCTCCCTCTCCTTTATCCTCCCAATGCGTACCACTTTCCATCGGCATTCGTCAGAACAACTATTTAATGATAAAAAATTGTTAATTTGCAGAGTCGGTCCTTAAACGAGTGGTATAAATCAGTATGGCACCCCGCTTGATGATTATCCCAATGTTTTATCAGTGTTTAGGATTGTTGTTCGTGGTGTCCATTAGTGCAAGTAAGTCTCGCTACTTGATAATTTTCAGTAAGTCTACAACATCAATAAAAACTGAGCTTTCATTTAAATTCTTATTCTATCAAGTTTATATTAAACCAGGCCATTTTTTCAGTACCATTACCTGAAGAATTGGATTATGATGGAGAAATTCCAAACTGTCGTGATGGTGAAAAACCTCTCTTAGCCGCAGATATTGGAGTTTATACATGCGACAAAAATTGTCCGAAAGGATTCCGATGTGAATACAGAACAATGGATTCTACTTCAAAGAAAGGTGTAGTAAACATTTCTTATACTAAAAGCGATTGAATCACTTTTCCGAAACCACTGGAGCATCTTGTTCATTACATTCCTCTTTGTGACATAGTTGTAACGCAGACATGGTCAAGCATCAGCTTCTCGAGAAAAATTCAAGTTTAAACAATTTAACCCTTTATTTTATTTTAATCCACCTATTGTTTAAGCATAAAAAGATCTGTTAAATTTTTTTATTTCTCTAAGAACGGTATTGGAAATTCATGAATTTCCAAATTATCTGAATTTTTTTATCTGCAGAATTGTTTGTAGACATCGATATTAATTGAAATAGGTCTGTCATTCAGTTTTGTCGGATAGGTTGCAATGCCTTAGTTTACAGGCATATGCTGTCCGAACTTGAAAGAATTGGCGAAAATTTACAGTGAGGATGAGGAAGTGGACAAAAGTATCAAAAAGTCGAATATCTAAGAGCAAGGATTCCTATTTGCAATGATCTTATTATGTATATAAAGAATTGTGGCTTTAGCTTTCCACCTGATTATACCTAATTATCATAATTTTATCACTAATAAAGTCTCTGCTGTAGTGACCTTGGACTGGAAATCTATACGGAAATCACTTTCGGTGCTACAATCTAATTCATCTCATTTATTTGTTGAACTTAGACAAATCAGTACTTGATTATTGATGTTTCTTTATTTGTACACAATAATCTCTTTGCTGAACAAATTTGTTTTAATTGGCAATTGCTCTTCTGCTGGAGATGATTATAAATACTATGTGAACGACTTTATTTTAAGATTACGTCCTATTCAAGATACCACGACATTATGGACTTTTAACGCATGATGTTGTGTTACTGAACGGCTATCACATATTCGGGATATCTGTGGAACACCCATCTGTGTGCTGTATCTAAGCTCAGTTCAATCATTCATCGTCCTTACATTTAGACGTCATCTTTAGAAGATTGGCCAAATAGTAACTTGGTTACTGTAAGCTGTAAAATCAGATTTAATTATATTTAATTAATTCATTTCATGAAAAAACATAAATTGAGCTGTGATAAAAACTCTTTAAGTCAATTTTTAGCTTAATTTATTTTGGAACCATTAACATACAAATCGGTCACGAGATCATATATTATTTTCTTCCACTCGCAAAACTTATAATCGAATACCTTTCCGTAAAACCTTTCATATTCGGTAATCTGAAATGGCCGATAATGAACTATCCAACAAATTACCAACAAACATACGCATTATTTTTCTTTTCCTGAATCACCAAAATCAGTTGCTAATAATAATTTTAAATGCAGGTTAGCAATCCAATTGCTCTCCGAAAAAAAATTATATAAGTTTTAATATTAATTTAGTTATTTCTATATTTCAATTATCGTATTATTTCAATATCATTTCATTTTTATAGTTGAAGACTTTTTCGAAACAATTCGAATCTAATACCTAGAGGCATATTTAACTGAACTGTTTACTTTAGGATTTTTTCAGAATTGTTCTGTTATAATTACTGCTACTGGCGACGGTATGTTTCACTTCTGCGTAGAATGCATCTCTGATGAAAGCAATGCTGATGATTTTTTTCTGCTAAACTGTCTGGAATTTTAGTATCTTTTAACAATTTTCAATCATTTTTTAAAATCATTATAAAAGAGCATCGAATGCTTTTAGTTTTCGAACTTTCTTTAAGAAGTATACAAAAAAAGTAGCAGGTTCAGTAACAGCTCGCCATTTTATTCAATTTATTAAATTTCGAAAATTAGGATCTTGATGTTGCCAAGCCACGAATATACTCTCTACTGAACCATTTGAAGCATGTTTGTTTCTTACAATTCTAATTTGTTGTTTCTATAGAAATAAATCTAAAAATATAGCTTTCAAAAAAATGAGCTTGAGAATACATGTAACAAACTGGAAAGATATTTTGGTAGCATGACTGTCCAGAATGTTTTTCTGTATCTGAAGCAGTTAAAACTATTTAAAATGTTGTCAATTAGGCAATTTACGCAAAAGTTGCATGATGGATGATCAGAAAAAGAAAGATTGCCATTTTCAATTAATTCAGAAAAAAAATTTTTACATAAGTTTAATTAACCTAGAAAACATCAAGCAGTAAAGGATGAAGATAATGGATAAATTGAGCAATGACAGGAGATCGAGAATGTCGCCAAAATTGAAGTAGATGTACTCATGTACGTGAGTGGTATAAACAGCATTCATGATTGCGATGATCCCTTGCGGCATCTCGGCGACCAAAAATACAGCATTATGGCAAGCAATAGGCGTGAGGTCCGATCTGGCTTAATTACACTCCTATAATTCGTTTAATAGTTGCCCCAAAATTAGCTTGCTACAAAGCTTTTCTGAGTTGCTAATCGTATGTTACATTTGTATCAAAACTGATTCTGGCAAAAATATAAGCAATATAAACGATATTTTTAAAATTAAGATTATTGATTTCTTCGGTCTCTCGGTTTTAATGCGGCAGACTATCATGTAACTTGCTTTTCCAGATACAATAAATTTATTACCATCAAAAAGTTACTGTAAGAGCTATTGTTCGAAGAACATCAGTACTTCAAATTCAAACATTAAGCAGACTTCTCTATTTAGTATAGCATTATATTATTTGAAGATTTTGTTTGAAAAAAAGTTAATGAAATAAATCTTCTTCTTTCGTTGCCCTGCACTTCAACAACAGTTTACGCTTTTTGGTTGTTCGATGTAATTTTATGATAAGACGTGATGAAAAATAAGTAGTAAGCAAGATATGATATGAAAAGAAGGGTAAAATTGAGCTAAATTTCGATAAAATAAAATTATCTAGGATCCAAAAATCTTGTCTATCTAATTTTAAGTCAACTTAATTTAACTCAACTTACTAAGTTTTTTGACCACATTTTTATCAGCTAACGAGCATAAATAGCAAAAAATAATTTCTAATTATAAAGGTTTTCAAAAAATAAAATAGAAAATATCGTGAAATTCACTCCTGACATTCATAAATTCAATTTGAAGAAATGGCATCATATGATATAATAAATATCATATTATATAATAAATATCGCATCCAAAAATAAGGATAAATAGCGCACTGAAATCTTCAGATAAAGCATAGAAGCTCATTGATTAAGATATGCTATTTGGCTTTACTATTTAAGTTGGTCAGGAAGGTAAAAATGAATTTTATTATTCATTAATGAAATGAGAAATGAATATCGTGAGAATGGTCCATATTTAAAAAGGATTCAAGTTAACGATAATCAATATGATGGTGAACGTAAGCAATTTCCATATGGATTTACCATATTAATGATATTCGACTTTCATTTTTCCATTTGTGAAATTAAACGATTTTTTAAAACTGAATATGGCACGAAATAATGATTTTGTATGGAAAGTGAAATTTCATGCAGAGTAGTGGTGTATAAGTGGAATTTTTACCGTCAGAAAGTTCTGTTATTTCTGGTATTTTTAATCATACGATAAATCAAAAGATTGATTGTCTTTAACAAATATGTTTTAAAACTTCCAAAAGTTGCTGCCAAACGCAACCATCTAAAAACATTGATGAATAGCTTAAAAGAGTGATATTATAAAACTAAAAAAATTATAAAAAGAAACAACAACCAGTGAAGCTAACCAAATGGTATCTTTCAACATCACAGAATGACAGATATATATATATATATATATATATATATATGAAGTACGATGTCATGGAACTTATGTCGCAAATAGCAACTGCTATTAGTACTAATAGTATTGTATTATTGAAGAATACAATTGACCCCGGAGCATCTCAAATTTGGCCTGGTTAGTACTAATGTGTGTACAAGGTTCGTCACAATGCTGAATGTACATATCACAATGCAGATGAAGCCTTGTACGGGCGAATAAATCCTGCAATCGGGAAAATGTATTCTTCAATAATCATTAAATATTCCAAATAAGGAGGCAATAATAAGTTGATCAGTATTGAAAGGCAATTATCATATCATATTCATAATCATTCCTAACTTATGCGTGTGACCTCATTGCTGCTTTACTGGATATATAACGGCTTCTCCTTGGAAAGCAGATCTTAAGCAATGCCACTGACCTGAAAAAAATTTGACTTCATTGTCCATCAGTTGGGTTTTCCTAAGAAATGACACTTGCAAACCTTTTGAAAACTTCTAAAACAGCCGGGAACAGTCGTGTTTCGTGTTGCATTATCAGATAAATTAAATAATAGCATATTATTTACACAACATCTTTTGGCATCATAAATATTCTTTCTCTTCTTAAAAAATGATTTAAATACCTTAATTGCACATGAATTAAAACTATGTATATACGTAAAAATATATTTGCACATAGATGATCTTCAATGATGACACTCGAGAAAGAAGGCATCCCGAATATCTTTGGTTTAAAACTTTTCGGAAAAAATGAACTTGATTTCCAGTTCAGTAAATTAGTTTTTATTGAATATTCATATGTTCGTCGGTCAGACAGTTACTAAATATATGCATTCTTAAAAAGAATGGTCTTGTGATCATGATGATTTGATATGATGTCAAAAAATTATTGAAAAATGAAAATTCAAAAGAAAGGCTAAGAAAACAAGGAAGGTATGTTGACCAGTAAACATATTATCATTACAACAATAAAATTTTGGTTGAGGATTTAATTTTTTTTTTTTCCTGCATCAAAAAGAAACATAAAATAGCAAATACGTAGTCTGATTCATGCAAATATAATTAATCGATTTTAATCAATCAAAAAGCTTTCCATCGATCTACAAGAACAGGACCAATTAGTGATAAAATTACCGAAGTTGCAACTAGAGATATCAGTATCATTGCTAACTGGAAAAAAAATAAGTTTTTTCAAATGTAAAAAATTTTCACCTATTTATAAAATAAATATTATAACTTACAGAATAAAATAATCAACCGGCGAAACAATAAGGAGAGCAATGGAAAAAAATAGGTAAAGTTCAAAATGTAAAATCGCTCATTCCCGATGCCATTTGCGTCAAATGAGATTATGATAGCACTAAATAAGCAGTATTTCAAGAGCATAGAAAACTATTGAAAAACACCGGAGAAGTCCTATTATCTTCGATTTTTTTTGTGAGCAATGTTGTGACGAATTTAAATTAATATTGAAATTAAGGATGGCACCAAAGTTGTGGGAAAAGGTGTCTGTAAGAATACATACAACAATAAATTACTTTGAAACTAGTAAAAAAAATTCGAAAATTTAGACAACATTATTTTTAACTATCAAAAATAGAACGGATCAATTTCAAATAAAAGTTGCAGTAATTCTTGAACGTAAGGAAATCAGATAAATTATGGCAAATATTGCCAAATATAAATTGCGCTCCAAGTAGGCATATGAGACTATTTATATAAATAATAATATGGTTGAATGTATGAACTAATTTTAACTAATTTTAACTATGCGGAAATATGATATTTTTTTCAAATAATAAAGATGAAAGAGTAAGAACTATAGTCAAAAAAAAAAGCTTCTAGTCTGGTAGAAAGTCAGTAATCTTTTGCTAGAGAAATTCAATAATTAAATTTCGTATTAAAATCATTAAAAGCTGTTGTTTTTTATAGACAAGAGGCAAGACTGTCTTATCTATCTAAAGATATCGGATGGAGTTTAAGTTTATAAACTTGATCCAGATGAAATTTTTGTTTACAGGGTTAATTAAGAAAAAAAGACGAAGTGAAGAGCCAGAAAAAGCTTGCTTTTCAGATTTCTGCAAACTTCTTCAAACTTAGTAGTCGCATTATTTATTGAAGTAATTTGTTCGCGATCCCTATAAAACAGAGGAATGGAGTCCAGTTTCTTCTAAACAAATCACAAATTCAACAAAGATTTAAACAAGAATGTTAAAATATTTCTTTCAAGTCCATCAATAAAAATGAACTACTTACAGGAAAAATATTCAGTGATAGAAAAACTAGCAGTTAACAGCTGAAATCTATTATCCAATGAAAAAATAAAAAAACTTACTGTAGGTTTTTCATGCAAATTGAAGTTCAAATGGATTAGCTTCATTTAAGGTTTATTTTCCAATTCTTTTAGAAGCAGTAACTGTTTTTTATTGGTCTCGTCAAATTTTCAATATGTTGACATCTGAGTTGCAATTATAAGAACGCGCTGCCACTGAGTAAAATCTAGTTTTTATTATAAAAAAAACATATTCAAAAGCATCCTTGACATATGTCACTAATTTTCTTACAGAAAAGAATTGATGAAAGGTAAAATTTATGAAACCTTAAAGACGAATAACACTTATCATTCAGTATCAATGCTTTTGAATAGTTTCTCAGACCCGATGAAAGTTGTTGAAATGATTGTTTTTTTTACAGGGGCTAGTAATAGATAGCTAAAGAATCAAAAAATCAAAACATTTCCATTTACTACAATATTCATGAAAATGAAAGCGAGGAAATAGGTAGGAAATTGCTAGGAAGGATGGCTTTGCTGATTTATGGCTTCTGAAGCGACAGAATCTAAAACAACTTTTTAATAGAAGTTTTTCTGTATGAAAAACCACGAATTCATCTGATTTTCACCAATCATCTTTTCATATTTTTAGGTGTGTGTCCTTGAGAAAAGGTGAAAAGATGACTGACAAATGATAAGTGCAATAATTACCACAATAGTTATCGTACTTGGGATCTGTTAAACGGACTACTCTACCATATCGATATCTATCAGCAGTAATTCACCGACATTTCAAAATAAATACTATGTTGCAATCTGTATAAGTAAAATGTAAATTTTCGTCGCTGTTTATTTCGCAAAACTCTGCAAGTTCTTCACTGATTGCTTTCAAAACTCGATGCAACCTTGCATTCGGATAGGAGCGTATTTTCATCTGTATATATCTATTTTTTTAAACTTGTCATACCCATGACAGGTAAAAGTAAGTGAGCGGGTACCGACTGATTTGAAATTTTCATACAAACGCTGCATTCAAAACTTTTATCATACAATGTTGCGATTGATTTGAAACTTCGAAATTTATTTTATATGAAAATAGCGCGTGATCGATTCGAAACTTTTAAAGATAAGCTGCGTGATCGGACACCGATTTGAAATTTTTATGTAGATGAGACCCGCAATTTAAGTTTTTCGTTTATTTTTTGATTTTGAGAAATGTAGCAGAGACGTCGAGATCATGATAGTGTAAAATGGAATGTTTGCTTCAAGCAATTTATAGATTACCTCTCTGATTTCTAATATTAAGTCGTGCCTTGGATTGTCGCTTTGTCGTAAATGTTCGTTGTTTATTTTGACACAACTCAGAGAGGTAATCTGTAAATTGCTTGGAAGTTTTCACCCACTGATTTGAAATTTTGACACAATATTGCATTCGAAGAGGCGCGTGATTATATATATATACTTTTTTTTTTACCTTCGCACCCCTGACAGGTAAAAGTAAATGAGTGGACTGGATCTATTAGCCACGCATACTTTCTGCTAAGTGGACGTACCTTCAATATGCAACGCTCAATACACTCGATAAAGTATGCGCGTATTCCAATGTAATGTCCTGTCAAAATTTTTGAACAAAAAAATAAAAACTTTCGATTTAAGATTTTGGATTTTCAAGAAACGAACATTTAAGACTGTTAGTATCTTTTGATACCATATATAATTTTTCAAAAGCGACACAGCAATAGCAGCAGTCAAACAATTCAATTGAGCGGTTTTGAGTTCAAATTCAACTTCAGTTACAAGTCAATTTTGAGAACAATATGGATGCAATCGATCTGCTTTAGTTCATCCAAATAATGCCTCGCAGAAGATCAAACTTAGATTGCCGTACTCACGCAGCGAAAGCACTGCGCCGATTAATTGCAAACCGAAAATTGCAAATGATTGCAAATCAAAGGAAGAACGGACATCAGCGAACGAGCGAAACAGACAAAGAATAGCTCGAAAACGTGCCGGGGAAGCAGCGGAAAGATATGCATCCAGAATTTAGGATGCACGGTTGGCCATCACGGCTGAGAGCGGCGGTAAGACGTCAACGAGGAACAGGAGATTAGGAGTTCGTGCTCAACAATTACGCGATTACAATTGTTTTGCATTCCGGACAACCCAGCTGATAATTATAGTTTCAGCCAGCATGTTCTTCTCGGCACTATGACTGAAATATGTTCTAATTTCAAGATCTGAAATTTAATAGAGAAACGAAAGGGATGTGTCGCACCTTCGGGAGAATTAAACTGCTCAACTTGAAGAACCTCCAGAGCCACTAAAACTTTGCTTTCCGGATATACCGCCGAATCAAAGCATTTCCTATCTGAAATCAGGAAATACAATTTGTGTTTCCAAATGACGTCGTTCAGCGCAGAAACATCATGACTCAAAAAAAAAAAAAAAAGTTGAAAAGAAAATTTTATCATGAAGTTGGCTCTCTGCTTCTGTTCCCATATGGTCAACATAAATTCCTACATATGTATTTCACTGGTGATAGCAATAATGAATTGAATGCACGCTGCGGAATTTATACCGACATAAAAAGATCCGTCGTTTCCCAACTACAACAGCTTCTTCACGAGAAAAAAATAATTCAGTGCGTTTGTTCAAAACAACAATCGACAGATGCCATTTGATACACACAAGATTGTTATTTGCTGACAAAACGCCTTTTGGAGAACATGTACAAAGATTCAATGCTCCAACTGTGGACGAAATGGCAATTTTTATAGTCGGAGATCAATTCCAATCTAAAGATATAGTTCTTCTTCGGAGAAACGATCACTGGATAAAAATTGTAAAACTTATCAATGTTACGATGCCCTGCAATATCCAATCATTTTTTGAGATGGTGCTGATGATATCACTTAAACGTTAAGATGATAAATCCAATCATAGCGAAGAAACAATTAAGAAATGTAGCATTTAAAAAAAACTTTTATTCATACCGATTAATGATTCGAGAGAGTTAAGACAATCACATTTGGAATGCCGTCAGTTGTTTCACCAATATATCGTAGATATGTATGCGAAAATCGAAACGGAACGTTTGATATTCATCAGTTTGAATCAGACAAAGCTTCATTCATAAGAATACATTCATTGGCGAGATGCAGTTGTAAATGACGGTAATGCAACTAATGTTTAACGATTTTGCCATCTTCATATATAGGCAGTCTATGTCATATGCATGAATTTATTAAAGAAGCAATTGCGTATGTTTGTCACTACGGGCGTCCAGACCTATTCATCACAATCATGTGCAATCCAACTTGGGACGATATACAAAAGCTCTTATTTCCTGGGCAATTGCCGATAGATAGACATGACATTACAGTACGTGTTTTCAGACAGAAGCTGAAACCGTTGATGGATTTCATGATAAAATATGGAGTATTTGGGTCTGCATGCTGCTAATTGTTCTCAGCAGAATGGCAAAAGAGAAGATTGCCACACGCTCATAGACTAATCTGGTTCTATAGCAAAATCACTTCAAACGAAACTGACGATGTAATATGCGCTGAAATACCCGATGCCGATGTCGATAAATATTCGCATGAAGTTCTGACGAAAAATGTGATACATGAACCTTGCGGTACAGGCAGTCACATACAAGTTCGTCGACACTGTTATGGAAGCAGATGAAGTAGTTAATTATCGAACAGAATATTTGAATTCATTCGATCTGCTAAGGTTGCCACCGCACGTATCGCAATTGAAAATCGGCGTGCCAATTATCATGTTGCGAACCAGCCAAAACTTCGCAATGGCACGCGTCTTGTAGCAAAAAAATTAATGAAAAATGTCGTAGAAGCAACAGTCTTGACAGGATTTTTCAAAAGGTAAAGATATCCTCATTCCTCGCATTGCTATGATTCCAACGGATATGCCATTTCAATGTAAGAGATTGCAATTCCCAGTTCGATTGTCGTTTGAAATCATCAACAGAGCTCAGGGCATCTCTTAAATTGAAATAGTTCTCAGATGGACTTGTTGCGTGTTCTAGAATCGGCAAACCAATCTTTATATCTACACAGATAATTGAACAAAAAGAAATATTATATATCCACATGCATCGTGAAATTAATTTTCTCCAACATTTGAAACGTGCGATTTCTCCTTTCTTTTTTTCAGTTTAGCCGAACTGAACTACAGCAACATGTGTATATAAAAAGTATATGAAAACATGCGCTCATTCGAATGCAACATTGTGTCAAATTTTCAATGCAAGAGGTAAGGACTTTCGGAGATTTTAGGTTTTGAACCAATATAAATAAGGCGTGTGTTTGAGAAATTTCGGAGATTTAAGAATTTGAACAAACGAACATTTACATTTTTATTCCTATAGACTAGCTGGACCGGTCACACGGAGCGTGCCGAGTACAGCTAGTGATTCAATATTTTCAAATATATACTCATTTGCGATTGATCTTTGCATACTCTGAAGAATTACTGCGCATCTTCTATTAGCAATTCTTTAGTAAACTAATGTCAATTTAGAAAATTTGAAACAAAGTTGAGACTAATTTTTTTTTTTTTTTTTTGTCAAAACGATTTTAAAAATGAGCATTTTAATGCGTAGCTGAACGATTTTGTTCGTATAGTCCATTCATTGGCAACTCATTTAAAATACAGCATCTTCACTTATCGATTAAGCAATAGAATAATAAAAAAATCGAGTTTCAATTAAGCTGATTAATATGAGCATTTCTAAATTGAATGATTCAGACATTCTGGAACAAATATAGCACGAAATTAAATTGTACTTTTATTGTTCCATGGAGTAGAATTATGTATGAAAAGTGAATGAATATGAGGATGATTTTTTTCACTTGAATTTCAAATCATATTGATTGTTTTCACCTAAATCCCAATTCATATTGATTGTTTTCATCCAGGCTTCAAATCATATTGAAAATTAAAGCACGCTATGATATATACGTTATGCTGAATCAAACAGAACCACCATCTTATTAACTTCCAAATATTTTTATGAGTGCTCGATGAAGACTTCAATTCAAAATTAGCTTTATTTTCCATTAAATTAGATATATATGACCTAACATAGAAAGTAAAACAGCATAAAACTATTATGATGAATGAAACAATATCGATAGATACGATTATAAAAGACAGTAAATACACCGACTGGGGACAATAAAATAATCTTTCACAGTCAATATGCTGTACTTTTGTGAAAATTGGATATATCCGTGCTGCCCCTGGAATTCCAGCAGTTGAATGTAATATCCATTGCAAAATTTATATGAATCTCTCTGTTAAGATCTATTTTTTGATAAGTATTGAAGTCACTAAGATCATTTAATAAAAAATAGGCAGAATTTATCTCTTTAGTTTAGCGAAAAGCAGTAATTCAAAAAGCCCATCACTGCGAAACTTCTCCACATTGTTACAGAGCTTATTACAAAACTTTAAAAGATTCAAGAACTTTATTTCAAAGTTTCTGTTTGCAATGAACATTCTTGTTTTTCTTCCTCTTTTTATTTTCATTTTTTAAAATTTTTATCTTATTTTTTATTTTTTTGAGGATATTATGTATGGATTTTCATAGGAAAAAACCGTAAACAATTAAATTATTTACTGATTGTAAAAGAACAAACCAATAAAAGATGTGATAAATAAAAAAGACCAAAGTGTGAAGAATCTTAAATATGTGGAAACGATTCCGATCACAATACCAATACATCCATAAACGATCATCCAAATTGGAAGATAGTCGTCGACTGAACAATTTCGGATATTTGATCCTCCAACAACTATCATTGCTATCCAAATGCAAAGGTATATGAGCAAATAGCATTGTGTTATTCCTAAAAAGGATTTCTCAAAATTAGCATTCAAAAGTTAAAAAAATTAGACAGCAAATTGCATAAAAATTTTTATTAACTTTTAACTTGATATTGAAAGTATACAACAGTTTTGCTCAGAATTTGGTATGGAAAAAAAACGAATAAAACTACATTACTAACTAGGAGGGTTATCGCTATAAAATAAAAAAAAACAAAAACAAAAATTAATTGCGATGGCAAACTTAATTATTTAATATTGCAAAAAAAATCTCATCATTTGTTAAGCTACAAAAATATATGTAAATTTAGAAGTTTATAAAAAAAATAATGAAATGGAAGATTTTTTGTGTATATACATGATGACATCAAAGTACACTAATTAGTCCTTAAACTAAAATTATCGTCTTTCTATGTTGTTGGTTAAAACTCGTCAATTCGCCAGATTTGCTTCTTATCTATCTAGTTTGGAATCGATTAGTCCTTCACCCTTCTAAATGATTGTTACTCTTAAGGCACCAGTATTATGCAAATATAGTATTTTTCATCGCTATGCAAGAAATAATCTAAAGGTCAATAGTGGTGCTAATCAAATAATCAAACGTTTCAAGCATTTCAACCTTAAAAGAGAAGTTTGAATTTGACTTAATCATTGGTTTATCAATGAAAAAATAAATGAAAACAATAGGGGCAGTAATAATCTTCAGAATCTATATTGTTAATTCTGAAAGGATTATATATTGCAATAAAAGCATTAAGGAAACCTTTGAATTCTACAACGATTCAGCGTCTCTTTATACCCTTGAAATTCAACAAAATGTCGAGAAATTCCCAAAGCTAACATATATTATTTATATTATTTTATATATTGCCTTATATTTTTCATATATTATGCAAATGACATATATCAGCCAACGAGAGAATATAACTCACCAAATGCATTATTAAAATTTTTTCCCTCCAAACTTTTTCTGCTTTCCTGAATTTGCTTTTTGTGTAAGTAATATCAAAAAATGCTAAGGCGAAATTCCTCTTTATGAGTATTTATTTCTATCGATTTGGCGAGCTATACTTTAGAGTTCAGCAAAGTAGAAATTATCTATTTGTCTTTCATAATAATACATGAACGAAAAATGTTTCGTAAAATGAGAAAGGATATTTAATCAAATCGATATAACAGCCTTTTCCCATGAATTGTAATTTTGAATTATAATTTTGGAAGAAGTACTAAAGAGAAAGTTGTTCATTAAAAAATTTCTAAATATCAAATGCAAATTAAATGAAAACCTAGTTTTAAATATTGCATAAACTTTTAAACAAATTCAAATTACCGTACTTTTTCTTCATCCTCCATTGAAATTGCCGTTTGAAGGGATGATGAGGAATTTGCTGCATATTTTCGCTGTTAATTAAAAAGGAAAGAGATCGGGACAATCTTATGTGAAATTAAAGTTCGAAGGTTAATCACACTTACATTTAAATTTCAAGCTTTAAATTGTGTTCGGTAATTATTAATTCCATAATAAACCATACTAACCAAGTTGGGGTTTATTGAGATAACATATTTTTGAGAGAAACTTAAAGACTTACTATATTTCCAAGCTTTTGCATAAAATGAAATTTGTTTCGATGCTTAAAGCTGTCCTTTGACCTTTTCGTTTCTTTGTTTTCAATCATTTTTACCAGATGTTGTGCTTAATTCATAGAGCTACCATATGCTATTACTTATTGTCAAATAATGCACTGAAGAAAAATATCGTCTTCTTTAAATAAAAATTTATTTAAAATTTGAATATGAAAATTCGTTATTTTGAAAGTTCTTAAATATTACTAAATTTGTAGCATTCGAATGAAAATTTGTTGACATTCTGAATTAATTGCAACGATGTTATGCCAATGGTGTACTATGCGCCCTTTATTTCATCTTTTACTAATATTCAATCCCATTTGCAATCCAAAATATTCAATTAATGCATTGATCGCATCATTTATTGCACTTTTGTTTGGCCAAGAATCCTCCCCGCCCCTTGGGGCATTGAGATAAGAAGAAAACGAATGATGAAGGGAGCAGACCCGATACGACGATTCAGGAAGTAACATCATCAGACAGGAAATGGAAGTATCAGTTAGTCGAATAGACCGATTGATTGAAGCTGGGCCTGAATTGACTTAAGTTCGTTTAGTTTTGGTATCCAATATTTAATGGCATATTTACACATCAGTTTCCCAGCCAAGTTTTGATTTTGAAGATATTCATTATCAGTGGTTTCTTTCATAATGTTGCACGTAATTTAGAGAACGACTTAACGTGTGCCTAAATCATTATTGGCGTTGTCCCTATTTCTTCTGTAAGCGAATTCAGTTCAATATGTTTATTACTTATTTATTGCATTTCTTGCAAAGGGCAAGATTTCATTGCGCAAAATCCGAAACATTCCATTCATTAGTCAGACGAGATGTTTCGCAAAATGTTTGGGATGCCTTCCTTCGTTCAAATGCTTCCACTCAAAAGCACTTTGCAATTGTTTGTTTGTTGTCAAAAATGTCATCGATTTTCGTTCTTTTCTTTGAAAGAAGCAGCAAAGTACCGTTAGTGGTCTGCAATCATTCGTGTATTCCATACTTCAAATTATTTCCACTTATTCATATTTGGATTTATGAATTCAAATATCTGTGCATTCTACGGTATAGCAACTCTTCGCAAATAGAATTGTTGAAAAAAATTTTGGAAATGACCAATAATTATAATATGAATTGAAATTTTAAAGTAATGTATTCGTGAATTAATTTGTAAATGTGCCCAAGTAATCTGTCAACTATTCTATTTTTCGTTATTCTGATTTTTTTTTATTTAATTACAAGAGCAAAGTAAAAAGTTTACCAATGATTATGCAGCTTTGTGAACAAATAATTATTATAACAGTATAATATTAATTGTTAAAGATAGGAATTGGCATTTCATCTTCTTCATGAAATAATGTTTGCCGTAAATATCGCGAATTTTTAGCTTTGGGACTATTGCTTTCAATGCGTGTTTGAATTTTTTTTAAGAGTTTATCAAAATTAAGTGAAATTAGTTGGGTTTTTTTTTCTCATTCTTTAGTTTTGTTTTAAAACTTTATTATTCGTTTTCTGAATGGATCAGTTCTGCAATATTGTTGTTTATTAAGACAAAAACTTAGCTAAATAAGAATCAAACTAAAGCTGGCTTAAATTTAATTTGAATCACTCTGATTTCCTGCGTCGCAGTGGTAGATTAGATTATTTAACCATTCAGATCTCATAAGGCCAAAATAATTGCACATCGCAACAATCATGGAATGAAATCTACGAATGATTTTGCAATTTTTTCCCCTCAAAAAATCTCCAATTTGAAATGGAAAAATTTCGCTGAAATAAAACTGTGATCAAATAATTAATTACCTGTTCCAGCCACTGTTAACTAGTGTAGTTCGCATTATTAAGCTGGATTAATTTTGATTTGATTCTGATAAAAGTTTCACAGTAACTGGTGATCTTCCTCACTTTTTTTCTTTTCTCTATTGTGCTGCGAAGATGTAAAGCAGGAAGTAAATGAACTGATTGCAAATTTGGATCATTGTTTACTTCCCAAGTCTAGGCTCCATAATTTCATTTCAAGTTTCTGACCCATAAAAAATTTATAAATTTATTTTTCTTCTTGCTATTACAATGAAGTTCATTTTTTGTCAGATATCATTATAATTTGCACACTTTTTTAATGAAGAACCTAAACAGAGCGAAATTTTTTAGGAAAAAACTGTGATAAAAAAAAAATGTTAGGGAATGAAGGATTTTAAATGAAAAATCGAGTTAATCATATTAAGTACAAAGCGTTATCAATTCTACAATGTTCTACTAGATGACTTGTCAACATAAGAATTAAAATATCAATTCACTCCTGATAACAGGAGTAAAAAATATTAGAAGAGTACAAAAAGTAAAAGAAGCAGAATGTGTTTTTAACTTCAATACACTTTTCCGTTTTCTTTGTTATAATCATTTGGTCTATCATTGATATTTTGCCCGAACATACATAAAAGTTTTATGGAATTGAAGTAATACCCACAATTTTCAAGCATAATTTTTTCCAAAAAAAAAAACAACAACAGTGTTCTTTGTTTTTACAACTCGTTGAAAGAGTCTTTGCCTAGCAACAAATTTTAGCTCATCGAGAAAGAAAAAAGCAATTTTTAAAATTCTCTCTTTTCTTATTCATCTTTAGGATGATTACTCGTTGCTATCATTGTAATAGTTGCCTACTAAATCCCCATCTTTCAACATATGAAATAAGCTGAAGTCTTAGCTTTATTTCTACAAATTTCTCAAACAGCTGCATTAGGCTAATTCTATTTTTAGATTCGAATACCATACATTCCGTGCTACTTTATGGATCAGAATTGCTGGTGGATTTACTGTCATAGAAGGCGAAATAAGTCAACCATCGATATGACATTGTGAACACACTTTCTAGGTAAATTTTTATCAGTAGTCTTATTAGTCTTCAATAGCTAATCGAAAATCCTTCCAGAAGAGCATTTTGTAGTTTTCCAATTAAATTATTAAAAAATATTAGGAATTATCCAAAAAACTGTCGCCCTTGCATATTTGTTGTCTTTCGCCAATTGTTTCTCCTCATTCAATTTCCTTTAAACTTAATATCCCGCAGTAACAGTAATCATCTGACGTAGAATTGAAACATGTCATGTTGGAGATAATGAATGGAAAAATAAAATGAATATTTTTAATTGATTATTCTGAATCTTCACATAGCACTCTTCTTTATCGATTATCAAATTTTAGCGTTTTTTTATTCAAATTACTGTCACATATTTTTCTATATTATTTTAAAATGTAAGATGTCCTTCGACAATTTTCCAAATAATTTCTAATATTTTTTATTATCTATAAAAAACTCATATATCACTTCATCATTCTTGAAATGTGATCCTCTAATCATAATGCTGTCTTTTTTAGAAAATGGTTCCTCATTGTGTGATAAATCATAATATCCCCAAAATTTCAACAAACTCTCCATGTTCTTTGAAAAAGTAACAATGAAATAATGATTCATTCTCACTTAATCAATTCATTCGTTAAGTAGAAAAATGAAAAAATTAATGATACCAAAAAGTTTTGACTAAAATAATAGACGGAAAAGATTACAAGCATTTAGACTATGTAGCCTGAATCTGCCACGATGAATACTGCTAAAGCAGTGAGTAATGAAGTTTCGATTAGTACTTGTACCAACGATAATATTCCTTTTAAGCCTAAACAGCATAAATCTGTTGCTGTTTCTGAAGCCGTTGATCGTTATGATGTGCGGACACTTTCCATCGATCATAACTATGAAAAGATCCCTTAGAACGTCTCTCGCAGTGTAATGATCGCTTAACTTTTTTCCCATAAAAGGGAAATACCATTTCTCGTTAAAGTGTCAGAAAAATTTTACGGCAAAATGATGTCATTTTCTATCGGTTATTGCTGGCAACTTTCAAGTTTCAACTAGTATTGACAATGTGATTTGCAAGGAGGAAAAGAATTCTTTATTGTTTAAGAAGAAGAAAGGCTCGAATGATAGATAAAATGAAAATGAACAAATGAGAAACAAAAAAATGAGTTGTCGTGTCGACGACCGATCGAATCCATCCTGAATGACGACATTGATAATTGTACTTTGGCGTCACCGTTTGAATTTTCATGGCTATTGCAAGCCGACTACGGACCCAAATTTCAAAGTAGTTGTTGTCGGGCCAGAAAACTCGGTTAATGATGACACCTGGTAAGTTACAGTTCAAACTTAGTACTCCTACCTAGTATTTCCAGAATATTTCAAATAAGATAGAAAATTTGACACAAAAAATCTAATTATATATGATTTATAATTAAGCAAAGGGATAGATACAAGCAGTAGAAACAGAAGCGAAGGTTAATTATTGAAAAGATCAGGAGTATGAATGATTTAATCATTCAGTAACATTCGGCAGTACTTCGTACTGAATTCTTTTATGATGTATGTGTGTTTCGCTTTCAAATGTATATTCCAAATTTCATTCCAGTTTTAAATTAAAAAGTTGATTGGAACTTTTTTTTTTTTGTAGTGTTGATGTTTGCTATCAAATCCAACCAACATTTGGTTCACGTAATCATTACCATGCAATGTTGACAGATAAAGTTCGAGAACTCGTCTCGAATTATGGTTTAACTAGGCGAATCATTGTAACTTTCGAAGCTGAATTGCAGTATCTGGTGGCAAAAATTAGGTTGAAAATTCAAATATTTTGTATTGTGGTAAAAACTTTAAATGCAAAAATTTGGTTAAAAGAATAATTATTTAGTGAATATTTTGCAAATATAATGGCGTCCAATCCGCTTATTGTTGTTATTTATTCTTCTAATCAGTGAAATTGAAATTTTTGAAATTGAACTTATTGTTTATATTAGTTTAGCTAAAATAGCTCTTTATTTTTCATATAATTCTTATTTTCTCTTGTAGATATTTTCTTATTCTAGATTTGAACTGGGCATTGAGGGACTTTTGCCAGAACAAGTGGAACAAGTTTTGCATATGAAGGGAATGAAACTTATTGCTAGGAGAAATGGCCTTATGACACTGAGGTATGTTTATATTTTTTATGTTTTAACTTTACTTTCGAATTAGCTGAAATTTAGAACACAATTAAAGTTTTTTTTGCTTGAAAAATAAGTTTTGGTTGAAGATGGAATCTTGCATTGGACGAAATATAATTGGAAAAGTCATCGAGTATACTTGATCAAAAATACTACACTAATTTTGAAGCAAAAAGAAACACTACAGAATAGAACTGTTTATCGTGCAAACAATCGTTTTTTATTAAAATTCATTAAAAATTCTGTGCAGAATTGTGCAGTTTCTACTTTCTTTTTTTTTTTAATGATCTAAGCACTTATTGTCTGCAAGAAATATTTGGTCGTACTTTAAATGCAAAATGATTATCCATATGTCACATTAATTTTCTGAAAAGAATAAAATATGAGAGATTATTATCCATAGATTTTCTACCTGAATTTCAACATCTCTATTTTTTTCTTGCTAATTATCAAATAGTCTTATTTCTTAACAAAAATAAGCTGAAAAACCCATCTTTTGATTGTAGCTTTCCAACAGCTTGTTCAGGAAGACAGCATTCGATTCAATCTCGCATTCATTAGCAGCAGTAGAAAAGAAAATTATTGTGATTGAAAGCAGCGAAGATGCCTGCTTGAAATCTTTTGACCATAGAAAGTTAAAATAGTAGTCGAAAATTTCAATAATTTCAAATAAATTATTAAAAATATTTGCAGGCAAACAATAATTTCGTTAAAAGCTGAGCCATCACTGTGGCTTAGACGCATCGCCACCCAACTAGATGGATTTCCTGTGTTTGTACGATCGTGTCAAGCGAAACATGGACACAAAATAACTCGCTACTCAATTCATGATTTTGATGAAATGCAATCTTGGATTAAGGTAATTAGTTTTCTGAAATATCTTTTAGCTTTTCTAATAGTTAAAAATTCCACGAAAATAAGGAAACCTCCCTTTTGTAGAAATTTTTTTTTCATTTAAAAAAGTCTTCAAGAGAATCAAAGAATTAATTTTAATCAAAACATCTGTAGAACTTCGACTGTTTAAGTATGCTAATGAATTGTTTAATTCATTTAAGAGTAAACTCGAAGTTGAAAATAAATATGATAGCGAGTTTATTGTGGAAGAATGCTTACGAAACGGTAATGAGTTTGTGTCGCTATATTCCAGTTCGGGCTTCATCTGTAAGCTCTTTTTCCGCCTTTACCTTTCATTATTCTTAAATGTTTTAGAATTTAGTTTTAAAACACTTCATTTAGTAACATATTATAATAACTAATTTTACCATTTTTTTTGTTAGTTACCATGAATACCAATTTGAAAGTTTTTAGGTACCATAGCAAAATTAAGTGCAGAGTGTACATTGTTTGAGAGCATCCGAAATCAAAAACCTTATGCTTATGAATACCTTACGGTGGATCAGACACGAGACATTTTGCCAGGAGTTGAATCATTTGTACTGCGAACAGCAAGATCACTTCCTGTATTGCCGAATTCATCTTTCGTATTCATTAAAGGATTTTATAAGGTTTACTTTACTTATCAACTGGATGAATAGATAAATGGGAAAAATTCCAACTCTATACGATTTGTTGTATTTAATTATCAGACTCAACAACCTATCAAAAGATAAAGCGAAATACACGAATTTATAAATAGATAAGACATCATTTTAACAGAAATGCAAAATATTTGATAAAATCTTATTGATTTCTAATCCATTAATAATTTAAATAAGTTATGTTGTTAAATTTTGGAATCACAACGATATTTATTTGCTGGGAACCTATCTGCAACCGTTGTGTGATTCACATCAACGGTTAATTGAAGCGGCTAATCATGGAGTGGGCTGGGAAATCCTTCTCCTGAACTGCATGGCGGAAGTATTGCAGGTATGAATATGAGCAATAGTTCCCTTCAGATTTCTATCTCTGAAGCAATAAAATTTGATAAGAACTTCAGACAACTAATCATCCATGTGACATGGGAAAATCAACGGAAAATCATCATGTACTGGTGAATTTTCCAAGTATAGAAGGCGTTTTGCTACATCAAACAAGTATTACAAAAAGAAATTCCGATATGCGTGTAATCTGGAAAGCTTGCGAAGGTCAGGAACTGACGAGTTGTGCATCTTCCGACGACAACATTTTGCAGGTAGCACTTCAGAAGCAGTTGTTTTTCATTGTTAGAGATTAATAACGATGGGAACAAATATATCTTCGCTCTTTGATAAATTTACTTCATTGCTTGAGGTAGTGGAAACCCCATTCCCACACATAAGTTTCATTTAGTGTCACTATATATTAGTATTATTCGATATATTAACATTTGATGATATTAACAAAAAGTACTTTCACAAGTTCCGGATTTTTCTGAATAGAGCAATGGATTGTTTGCCAGTTAATTTACTGGAAAACTTATACATACAGTACACATCCCAACATAATTAGTCATAGGTACACAAGTAATCGGATTGTAAATATTCGAAATGTTGCAGATATTTCTTTCGAATCCAAACAGAGCGGAACTGATCGCTGATGTTCAAGATCTGATTGAAAACACCTATATTGCTGTTGATCGTTTGGCTGATAAGCAAAACTTTTGTAGTGATATACGAGAACGGGGAAGTAATCAGTTCACTCGGAGTATGACAACATGCGACTAATTGCTAAAATGTCTGAAAAAGTCATCTTCAGATTGCTTTTCACAAGGTTTCAGTGCATAGCTCTACAGCACTCATGTACTCTACATCGCAGCGACAGCGAAATTAACGTCTCGAATAAAACAATAATTCACTTTCAGCTAATTGAAAGCCCAGATCCTTACAATAAATGCGTTCACTTTTTGACTAGAAGTACTTCAATGAAACTAGCTGATTTAGCACTAATAAGCACCAAAACATTGGAGACTCTCGGCCCTGAAAATATGGAAAGCTGGCAACGGTTACTCCAGAAATATAAATATTATTCGGGTGCTTACACTGATAGCGCCGCAGTCAAATATATTCTCTGCCATAGGCTTGTTTAGTGAATGTAACACGGAGATAAATATTGAAGATAGTAGGAAAATCTGAACATAAATTAGAAATTAAAAAGGAAAAGCAAAACAACAAAACAAATTCTTTCCTGTAAATAATATTACTAATTATAATCGAGAAATGGCAAATGATGACAATAAATGACGTGCATTTACTTAATTCGAAATACTTGGAGAGAAAAAGAAAAGCACTGGATTCTTTAGAAATAGAAAACAAAGTGATATAATTAAAAATTTTCGCCAGGAAATGTAAATTTTCTAACATTTGCAGAATAAACGTAAGCAAGCATAAACAATTATCTCTATCACTATCAATCTTTAATTTTGATAGCAACATTTTAAATAAAAACAAGAAAACAAAAATAAAGTATGTGTAATTCCACTCCAAGTCATTTCTGCAATTAATTTCCATTTCCTCATTCCTCAAAACCATAATTCAGGATCATTTCAACTTAACGATACGATGAAAAACTGCTATTCTGTTATAGAATAAACTGTAAAGCCTGGAAAATTCTCTGTCTATTTCATAGCACTTGATGGCAAAAAATTACACAGATTTAGCACTGGGCCCAAAAAGAATAAAATTTGGTTTAAAAAAAAATCCTATGATGGATGATGGAAGACTACAATACAAAACAAATTATGATTGAACAAAAGAATCCTACATTAAAAAATGAAGTGTATCTAAACAGAATATATGAAAAACGAACCATTTGAATTTCAAATAAAAATTTTGACATCTAACAAGAAAAAGAGCACCCGCAAAATAGAGTGTAAGCAAGCAAACGACTTGAAATCTTTGTATTATAAAAATTGATCACATATATTGATAAACAGTGAATTCTACTTTTAGAAAATTCCTGTGAAAAGCATAGAAGCTTCTTCTATGCAATAAACTAAAACAAAGGGATGCAATGATCATAATAAAATGACCGATGGATGTTCTGATTTGAAACCTTTTAGATTTGTCTAAACCGAAATCGAACAAACATAAGACCAAATCAAAATGTATCAATAAAAAAATCTCTTTACTTTCTAATGAGCACCAATAAGAAAAAATTCCGATAAGTTCAAACAGAAATCATGAAATGAAATGAGTTTGAAAGTCAATCCAAAAAAAATGATCTATAGGAAGAAAAAAGTAGAACTTTCAATGATAACATGCCTACTCCATAATTCGATAGAAATATTTACAAATTCAAGGAAATCATAATTCCAAGATTATAACTGAGGCAGTCAAAAAAAAATTTGCTTCAATCAAAGTAAAAATTGAAAAAATCTTTAAAGATACATGAAAAAAAGGAACAGTATTAGCCGAAGCAAACAATTTTATTACTCGAAACATTCTAAAAGTAAGTAATCTAAATAAAAAAGAAACAAAACTTTAAGACTCAAAACTACTCCCATGCAAATATTTCTGGGAGCTAAAAACTTTTGCAAGGGCATCGGCACCAGCGGAACCAATCAAAGGCCTACTTGGATGAAATGCAACGGTCATCACAGCACTATCAAACTTCTTGCGATGTGCCGCAATCTCCTAAAAATAAAAATAACTTTAATACAAACATCTTCAAACAAAATTTTGACATTTAAAAACCTTCATTTATCTTTGCACAATAAAGTTAAAATTAAATTAAATCAATTTATTCCAATAAAAATTAATGATTAGAATGTTCATGCATAATAAACTACCTGTAAACAAATTCTTTTCTCCATATTCCAAAGACGCAGAGAACCATCATGACTACCGGAAAGCAAATAAAGTCCATTAGGATCAATAGCCAAACATGAAATTGCTTCAACATGTGCAACAGTTCCATGAATCATTTTGCCTAAAACAGCAACATATATTTGAGAAAGTAAACTTCACACTTGCAAAGTTAGCCTGTACAATAACTGATATGACTAATATCGATCTCTTATTTTAAATTATGTCTTCCTTAATGAGCATTTTATCCATTCAAGCATAAAAAAGAAAACAAATTCCAGATTATCAGAAACTCACATAATAATGCATTGATATAAAATGCTTTTACACTAATCTCTAAAAGAGTAAGGAAACAACAATTATTAGCAGCAAGCGAGAAATAATCTGGAACATATTTTTATTTAGATTAAAAACCTTTAACTCATGCTCAGAATAAACTAAAAACTTCGAACTTATGATTAAGATTTTTTAAAAAGCCTTTCTCCAAAAAAAAAAAAAGTCCTAATACCAGTATTGTTATCGAAGTATCGTATTTTGCGATCATTACTAGCAGTTAAAGATACTGACATCGTTGGATGTGACAAAATTTTTGTAATAGTTCCAGCATCTTCTGAAAAAGTTAAACAATGTATTGGTACCAACTAAACTTTATTTTAGAAAGGAGAGTTGCAAAACTATTACAAACTGATACCAAACCTTTAGAAAATAATTATAGAACATATTTTAATTTAGAACTAAAAATTTTCGACTTATGTTCAAGATGACTAAAAACTTTTAAAATATATAAATATATAACTAAAAACTTTAAAAAAATATAACTAAAAGCTTTTAAAATATATTATATTTAATATAATTGTTTTCCAAAAAGAAGTCCAGGTACTAGTAGTATTGTGTCTAAATCCATAAAATATTTTTATGAAACAGCAACCAACAGAAGAGATGTCTCGAATTTAATTTATAGCGGAAAAATAGAAACGAATGATTTAGAAACATACCATCACCGAAATCAAATGAGAGCACATTGCGACCGGTCTCGATATCAATGATTGAAGCATACGATAATGTATAAGCTGCTAGCAGTTGCTGTGGTTCAGTTGAAACAAAGTCGACTGATGTTGGTTTAATATTTGGCAATGCAGCGGCAAAAGACTTGATAAGTGCATCCGTATTTCCTTAAAATTTACTCGTAATACATCAATATTGTAAGAGTTTTTAACTATTAATATAGGCACCAAAGGAAAATCTGCTATCCGTTCGTTAAATCCTATGAATAGCATAACTGTGAGATTACTATTTAAAACATCGACAGCTTCAAACTATTTCCAATATCTCGCTATCAAAAAAAAAAAAAAAAAAGTGCAAGATCAATGGCATCTCAAATAAAAACAGATAAATGCAGACCATGATCATTTTTAAAAAAAATCACCTGGTTCCCAGAGTTTAATAGTTCCATCAGCAGAAGCACTAACGAGACGATTATCGGATGAATGAAACGCAACCGACCAGATTGCACTGCTATGACCTTTCAATTTCTCGCATAGCACTTTTGAGTCTGTAAACACAATTTTAACTCAATTTACAATAAAAAACGAAAAGAACTGCCTGACACAAGCCTCTTACTTTTCCGAAACAATGACAATGACGACAGTTAAGACTGCGGTATAGTAAGTAATCTAAATAGCATGATTTACAGGATACAACTTCAAACAAGGAACTCCTAAAAGTGAAACTTTTGTAATTTTATGGTTCGACAGATTTTAATAAAATCATACCGTATGGTTCATATATATCAGTATTAATTGATGGTACTGACCAGCAACACACAACACCGTCAAAACCACCGGTGTAACACATGTCTCCTGTTGGTGACATATCCATTGAAAGAATCGGTCCACTGGAAAAAGTAATCACTTGTCAAATTGACAAAAAATGTATCAGTAGAAAACAAGATATCAATTAAATTTCAAGTAAGATAACATACTTGTGTCCACGGAACGTATAAGTTGGTTCCAATTCAGTGATTGTGGATTGTGAATGTGCCGAGATCTGATCTGTAAAAGTCAGTAATATATAATAAACTTCAGATCTGAAAAAGTTACATAAAACGACTTCATTTATCAGTATCGCTTTATACATATAGTTGCATTTGAAGACTAATCCATACAATAAATCACAGCGTATTACAGCACACCCAAACAATGGAAAAATTGCAAACTTACTTTCTTTTAAATCCATTTTCATACCGCTACTGCCAAGATTCCATAGCTTCGCCGTACTGTCTTCACTTGCAGTAATAAGCACTGGCTCAACGGGATGGAACTGCATGGCGCGAATGCTATCGAAATGTGAGCGCAACGTAAATTTCAAATTCCACCGAATGTTCGATGTATCTTCGTCTGGCTAAAGCATACTTCAATGCTATAGAATGCATCAAAAAATGCTTATTTTCAGATAGCAATATGTGGAAAAATTAAGAGATCTGAAGAAAAATGTTTGAAATGTTAGACAAAGATGAAATAAAAAAGATAGTGTAACTAACAATAATGAAATCATCTTTAATGTCAACATTTCCTTCATCAGCAATTCCAAGAGCTACATTAATATCCATGAATTCTCGCTTACTTTTATTACCGAAAAATTGCTGGACATCATCTGTAAAATAAAAGTAAAAAAAAAAAAAAAAAAGAAAAAGTGATAAAATCTATCTCATTTTCATTTACAATACGTTCCAGAAAAAAGACCAATGACGTATGCAAAAGTCAATGTTATCATACCATTTTCTATTTGCTAAAATAAATTTCTACACCATGATATTTTCCAACTGGGCGAACGAGCAGAAATGGACGAACAAAAATAAAGTTTTTTTTTTTTTTTTTTTTTTCTGCAAACAAACAAAAATACAAACATGTTTGAAAAAAGCAACTCACCATCAGATGCTTCTTTTTTGACATCATCCGATCCTAAGCGAAGCTGATGTAGAGGTCCTCTACCAGATGAAGAATCACTTTGACTATTACTTCGTTTTCTTTCTTGTTCCGACCTAGGAGAATGTAAATACACAGTTTTTTAGAATGCAAGCTAAATTTTAGAAAAATCTTTCGCAAAAGCTAGTAATGAAATGCTTACCTGAACTTTTCCTTCATCTGATCAATAGCACGTTGATTGATGCTCCATTCGCCACTTCCTTCTGATCGTTTTCTACTAATATCTGTTTTCTCATCTTTTAAAAATGAAAACTCTCCAAGCGCATCTACTGTTTCCGGATCAAGAGAATCCTTTTTGTATTCCTTTCTTCCTTTCTCATCATCATCCGAATCACTATAATCGCTGTTGGAAACAATAAGTTTTCTAATATCCTTTTTGGTTTTGAATTTAAATTTAAGCCAAAATTTTAGTATACACCTCAGTAATAATAGATATGTAAAGAAATCGTAATATTGAAAAAGAAAAATGAAAGCACTACCTATCGTCACTTCCAGCTGGTGCAGAATTATCTCTTTTCTTCTTCCGAAGATACTGAGCAGCTTCCATAACAGCTCGATCAGTATCTTGAAGAGCCTTTACAGCACTCTGCCGGGAAGCGCTGTAGCATGGTAAGAGCAAAGTAATCGGAATTTGCATGATTCGGATGTTATTAAATATCCTTTATGCTTAATAATTCATGAATTTCAAAATGTTTCTATATCACGAATTAATTTTTCAATTGAATCCTTTAGTTTTAGTATTTTGGATGTGATAATTTTTGCATATGATATTGATAAATGACACTATGAATAAGCAGAAACTGCTTGCGAAAAACAATTCAACCAGTAAGCAACATTACCTATTAGAATCAGCTTGCCAGTCCGAATTTGACATCAATCCTAATAAATTTTTGGCCCGAAAAGATCGAACATCCAAAATTGTTTCACTATAACCAATTTCCTAAAATGTAACGGAACATATAAAATTTTGCATGATGTTAACTTAAACTTTTCAAGTGCTAATTGCATAGAACAAATGCTAATATACCAACCTGCAGATATTGCCTCAGCAAAGCTCTCGCATTACGAAAACTGGAGGCACTATTACATTGCGAAGAGTATGCATCTACATCAAGAGAAACTTGTTCAGTAGACTCTGAAAATAAAGTTCGGAAATTTCTATTTCCTAAGTGCCAGATAATAAGAAACATACAAACTGTGATTTTTGAATTTAATATGAATGTTACACATCAGCTCCCCAGTTCAAGCTCACTTTGCATAAATTATGTATACCTGCAGCTTCATCTGGAGTCAGTTCGTCTTCTGGTTTATCCTGACCATTGTGAGTTAAACGATAATTTTTAGCTCTGAAAGGGAATATATAGTATCAGTAAGTTAATGCAATGCATTATTATAAAAAATGTTGAAAAAATGAGTAAATCAACTATGAATTATCTGTGAGAATTACATAATTCTCATGGGTGAATTTATCCCTAGAGAAGCCTCGCGATTCAACCGAACACTGCTTGTTAACTTATTTGAATGGATTCAATTTTCCGTCTTTTAGATGGAATTTAAGCAACGATATGTCTTAAAATTTGAGTAACAATCTTTCTAATTAACAGTTAAGTATTCTTGCGATGTAAATCAATAATTAAAACATGTCAGACGCATGAATAACAAGGATATAATTCAATCATAACATTATGCAGAAAAAATTTTCGAATGATAACAAATCCAGTAAAAATCCGACCGTTCTTGTTTTAAACTATATTCAAGCATTTTTATGCGTCGGATTAGATCGGCCTTTAAGTTTTCTTGTCCCTTCCGCTCGCCATGAAGAAAGCTTATTCGTGCCTAAAAACAATCGGGAAAACTATGGCGTATAGTATCAGTATCTTAAATGAGAAAGTTATAACACCTAAAATATTTTTTTAGAGATTTGAAAAAAAAAAAAAAAAACCTGCAGTTCAGCTCTCTCCATTTCCCACTGTGCCCGGTCCATTTCATAACGGCTCCATTCATGTTGCAAGTAATGCAACACACCGTGCATTGTATATGGTATTTTTCGTGACTGTAACATAGTTGCTCATCAGAGCAGTGGAAGACAGCCAAAAGTTTCTATATTTTAGAAATTTGTAACACGATATGATACAGATATGCTTGCTTTTCATGGTTATAAGGATTGCATATCTTGGAAGTCGAGTGAGTTATCATAGCAAAAAGGATACCAGCTAAAAGTTTGAAAGTCGAAAATAGAAGTCAATATATAATTTTCCCCGCAGATATCGATATATAGGGCAGTTACTGTTTTTGCTTGTTTATCTGCAAATTAAATATGAAGAATAAGCATCCACCTGCTCGTCTCCTTTACAGTCCAAAGCATTTGAATCTTGCTGAACATCGTGTAAAGGATATTCATTATTGCTCATATCTTCGTTGATGTCTGTAATAAACCTTATTAGAATGCTTTTTCTAAAGATATTTTTGGTTTAATTCATTTTTAGCATAAAACAAAACAATTCGAAAAATATTCTTTTGAAATGCATTCAGTTAGGATTATACATTTTTATTAAAAAAAATATATTTAGTTACACTGATCATAACTAAATGCGTGCGTAATACATTTAAATTTAGCACAAAATCCATAAATTTTGTCTAAAACATTCATATGAACGTGATAAATGATATGCAAAGGAAAAATACGAAATACAAGATACAAACTTGTATCAGTTCTTTTTGATGTATCAACAATGTTGGATTCTCTCTGAGCC